>CM037585.1:126596830-127796830 GCA_021018995.1 Chloranthus sessilifolius | reverse complement strand
TAGATCTCTCCAGTCGATCCCCCTTCCATCCTTCCACCTTAATCACTCGCATTCAACCCTCTGCTACTTCCGCCACACCAGCGAGAGCTCCTTCACCCCCTCATCCCTCGGCCCTGATCACTCGCATCGCCCTGCCAAATTCACCCCCTTATCCAAAGTTCACTCAGATACCAGTCCATTCATTTAGGGCCAGGAGACCATTCCTCCGTAGTCACCCACCAGAGCCTTCAACCCCTCCAAATCCTGAACCAATGTCATTACCGCTCCCTTTTTCTGATTCTAAACCCGAGTATGGAGATCACGTTCTCCAAACTGTAGCTCAAATTATTGCATGGGTAGAAAGTGTCACCATAAAAATTCCAAGTCAAGACAATAAAATAGCCACTGAGTGTTCGCTGAATCTAAAAGAAAGCGAGCCAGATGAACATCCTGACCCGTGCGAGACATTGGTCTTTGCTTTCCTAGAAGAAGAAGATTACACACAGTACCTCCCACCTTAGAGCGACACCATTCAGGTACACATTCCAACCTCTAATTTCACCCATTTTATAAATACATCCACATCAAGCCACGCCAGGTTTGATCAACAACCGACTTGCCCGATTTGCAAATCAGGAATCAATTACCCACCCCCGTCTTTTCCTCGAAATAAGGATTTCACGAATGCACAACCACTAGAGGGGAATGTGAGAGAAAGAGAAGTTAACTTACCTCTGCCACCTCAAATCATCCCTCCACCAATTCCTGCACCTCAATCATTCCAACCACCCGCACCTAAGGCCCATCGGCCAGACAAAAAAATGGCGCTTGAGTCAGGACAAGAATACGACCTTCTGGGCATCTCCAGAAGATTTTGACCCAAATATCCATACTAGAACTCATCAAGAAATCGTCTGACCATCACCGGTTGTTGATAAGGACACTTGAAGACATGCAAGTGGATGAGGATATGACCCTAGATGAGCTTCATCAAATCACTTCGGTCATGGCGCAACCCCCAGCACTCCCTTTTACAGACGCAGACATGCCAAAAGAGTCACTCCGCGAGAGTGTGGCCCCCATATATCTTACGGTCATAATTAGAGGATTCTCTGTGCCACACGCACTCATTGACACGGGAGCAAAACTTAACATCTACCCTCTCACCACATTAAAAATGTTTGAATATACAAAGCAGGATGTCAGGGCCTCCACACTGTCACTCATAGCTTATGATGGATCGCGCCGCTTTGTCAAAGAAACTATCAAGCTACAGGTTTACCTCATATCTATAACGAAAGACGTTAACTTTTATGTTTCTGAGTGAATGACTAAAGCGTTCAATGATTTAACCAATTTAAATGACGATATTAATAAATCGCTCGAAGGAGTCAAGCCCATGTTTAACACTAAAGAATTTGCAGAAGAGAGGAGAGAAGAACCTCCAGACCCCGACCCACGAGTAGAATATTGGGAATCCACTGATGACGAAAATTTTCACATAGCAGGCTTTTAAGATGGTGAAGAGCACTTACGCTTAACATGGGAAAAAGATAACACTCCATAAGGAAATACTAACTCGTATAGCATCCACCTCGGCCTTGAGGGATGGGAATGTCCTTAGGGATCCCCCTGTATTCTTCACCACTATCAACCTCGCTGCCGAGCATGCATGCTCATCCCAACATATTATGAAGATCAAGGAAAAGAACTCGCTACTCTTGATGATCCTTTGGGAGATTCCCCTCGATGGGAAGAACAACATTATTACGACCCAGAGGATGATAGTTCAATTGACTACGATCTTCAGAGCTTCTTCGAAGAAGAGGCGATCAATGTGAAAGAAGAAGTCCAAGCGCTAGTGCCGCTGTCACCAGTGTCATTCATTCAAAAGATCTCATCAGATGAGGACTCCAAAAAAAATGTCAAATTCACAACAAGTTCGCATCTCCCGAAGAATCGCCCGAACGGCTCCAATAGTCGTCTCGCTCCCTCAACTAGAGGAAGCAATTATCCCGGTGCCCCTTGAGGCGACCGACCTTGTACCATATTTATTATCGAAAATCAAAAAAATAGAAAACCCTAAAAATTCATAAATATAAAATCTAAAAAAATCAGAAAACCCCAGAAAAGAAAGGGAACTCTTCATCTCGAACAAAATTTATGGCCAACAAGGAGACTTTTCTCCTAAGGTTTCTATCCCATTCCTCGCACAAGGACGTAAAGCATCCGGCTAAAGAACAAGCCAGTGATCATACCGGACGAGATACTTTATGACTTTGAGAGAATAATCAGTAGTCTTGACCTTCACCTTATCAAAGATCTCTCAGTCATAGATTACGTCGATGAAGGATTACCGTTCATAAACTCATATCCCCAGTATAGCAATTTAGCAGTATACGAACTTACCGATGACGAAGAAAGAACACCAGTTGCCGAAGAGGCACTAAACTTTGAACGGGTTATTAAGCGTTTCGATGAGCAAACCCTAGTTGTTGCGAAACTCATAAAAGAACTTAACTTTGGCACTGAAGAGAAACCCAAGAAGCTACTGATTAGCGCAATGCTCAACTCCAAGGAACGCCAACAAATTACATAAGTCCTGCAAGAACACCTCGATTCCTTTGCATGGTCCTATGAGGACATGCCTGGTTTAGACCCAAGTTTAGTAGAACATCATCTCGTCTTAGAACCCGATGTAAAGCCTGTTAAGCAGAAACTCCGCAAGATGCAATCACAAACCACCCTCCAAGTTAAAGAAGAAGTTGACAAGTTATACAAAGCCAAATTCATCCGAGTCGCCCTCTACCCTAAGTGGGTTGCCAGCATAGTACCTATCGCCAAGAAAGATGGCAGAGTACGGGTTTATATCGACTTTCGAAACCTCAACCAGGCATGCCCAAAAGATGACTTCCCACTTCCACACATTGACACTCTAGTCGACAACACCGCTGGACATGAGATGTAATCCTTTATTGATGGTTTATCTGGATATAATCAGATCAAATTAGTAAAGTTCGACCAAGAGAAGACTTCCTTCACCACACCATGGGGAATATACTGTTACGTCGTTATGTCTTTTGAGCTCAAAAACGTAGGAGCCACGTATCAACGCGCCATGATGGCTATCTTTCACGACATGATACATAAGTGTGTAGAAGTCTACGTCGATGACATATTAATGAAGTTCCAAATGCAAGTAGGACATGTTGAAGCGTTCCGACTGGTGTTATGAAGAGCCAAGAAATATCAACTAAAAATGAATCCAAAGAAATATGTCTTCGGGGTCACTTCCAGAAAATTACTTGGTTTCATAGTTAGCAAGTGAGGGATCGAAGTTGATCCTGCAAAAGTCAAAGCCATCCTTGAGATGCTCCCTCCCAGAAATATTAAAGAGTTACGAGGCCTGATAGGAAGATTGCAATTCATCAGAAGATTCATCTCCCAGCATTCGGACAGATGCGATCCTTTCTACAGACTACTTAAAGGAGGAACTAAGTACAAATGGGATGACTAGTGTTAGCAAACCTTCGATAACATCAAGAAGTACCTCCTTAACCCACCAATACTATCACCACCGGTCCCTAGAAGACCCCTAATTCTATACTTTTCAGCGAACGATAAAGCAATGGAAATAATTTTGGGACAATATGAAGAAGACGATAAGAGAGAGAAGGTTATCTACTACCTCAGTAGGACGATGGTCGAATACAAACAAAAATATACTTCAATGGAGAAGACTTACCTCACATTAGTGTGGGCCTTTACCAAATTACGACACTACTTCGAAGCACATAAAATACTATTACTAGCTCGAATGGACCCTCTGAAGTATGTATTCGAAAATCCCGCAACATCAGGAAAGATCGTTCGCTCGCATATGCTCGTACAAGAATTCGATATCCTTACATCATGCAGAAATCAATCAAGGGGCAAGCAGTCGCCAATTACCTCACAGATCTCCCACTCCCGGGTGATGAGCTCATACATACGGATTTCCCCGATGAGGACCTACTCACGATTCATAACGAAGAGCCCGATAAGACCTCATGGACCCTTTATTTCGACGGTGCTCTAAATCACAAAGGAAAAGGCATCGGGATAGTCCTCCTAAGTCCAGAAGGAGTTGTCATACCTAAAGCTTTTCAGCTAGATTTCCCTGTCATTAATAATGTCACAGAATACGAAACCTTTATAGTTGGACTACGAGCAACATTATAATTAGGTGTTAAACAGTTAAAAACTATCGATGATTCCAAACTAGTAATTTCAGAAGTCATAGGAGAATGGAAAACTAAGGAAATGAGACCAATGGCATACCTAGAAACTGCTCAATATTTAGTAAAAAAATTTTGAAAGAGTCTCTTTCACGCACATCCTTAGATTAGAAAACGAGCTCGCAGATTCCTTAGCCACGCTAGCCTCGGTCATCCAAACACCTATCGGGTAGAGTACCAAGACTTATTCATCGAAAAGTTGACAGTGCCCGCCCACGAGGTAGCATGGACCGTCAAGAGAGAATTACCCGTCCTCCTCACAAGTACAGGATCGAAAGAAGCAATCACCCTAGAAAAGCACGTCAAGACAGAAACTGAAGTCCCTATGTTCAGATTTGAAAAATCACCAATTGACGATGGACAACCATGGTATTTCAACATCTGAAACTTCTTGAAACATCAGCACATCCCCCCCCATATGCCACGAACATCGAACGAAAGACTATAAGAAACCGATGCGCCCGATTTTGCATACTCGGTGAAACATTATACAAAGAGGCCTTCACTAAAGGAGTACTACTACGATGCATCACGACTGTCGAGGATAATATATTATCCAAGAAGCACATGTCAGTACCTGCGGCCCCCACTCCAGTAGACAGAGACTCGCCAATCAAGTTACACGATAAGGCTACTTCTGGCCGATAATGATCAGAGATTATCACCTCTACATTCAATCTTGCAAGCAATGCCAAGAACATGCTACACTCGTCAAAGCTTCATCAGTTGCATTGAAGACTATGACCTCGCCATGGCCATTTTTGATATGGGCCTTCAATGTTATTAGACCTTTCATAAACACCGTTGGGAACACTCACAAGCATGCGTTCATACTTACAGCGATCGAATACTACACCAAATGGGCAGAAGCTGAATCCTATATCAGAATCTCTGCTTTAGCACTCATAAAGTTTATAGTTCATAATATCATCACCAGGTTTGGAGTACCCAGGATGTTTGTTACTAACAACGGACTACAATTCATCGCGGAGAAGACGAAGAAGTTATGCAAAAAGTACGGCATCGATCTGTGCCATTCATCACCGTTCTACCCTCAAGGCAATGGATAAGCAGAAGCTACGAATAAAATACTAATTCGAATCCTAAAACGTACAGTAGAAATAAGCAATGGAGCCGACTGGCCTAAGCAACTACCATAAGCACTCTGGGCTTATAGGGCCTCTATTCGTACGGCCAGTGGCCAAACTCCCTACCTCTTTACCTACGAGATGGAGGCAGTCCTACCATATAAGATACAAGTACCATTCTTACGGATTCAATTCAATAATGAGCTATCCTTAGATGAGAGGAGAATTGCCCTACTCACGCAGCTAGAGCAACTCGATAAAATACGTCTAAGGGCAGCGATCACCCTCAGGTATATCAGATGAGAGTGGTTAGGGCTTACGATAAGAAAGTTCTTGAACGAACCTTTAATATTGGGGAATTAGTCTTGAAGAAAATTATGCCTTCCAAACACGCCCATTTGAAAGGAAAACTGAAACCAAACTGGGAAGGCCCATATGTCATAACAGTCGTATACCCTGGAAATGCCTACAAACTGGCAAACCAAGACGAGGAAGAACTCCCTAGCCCTTGGAATGCCATGTACCTTAAAAAATATTATCCTTATCCCCGTGATCGTCACATCCCGTGGTTAAATACTTATCACCCTCGTAGTCGTCACGACCCATTCATTGGTCGTACGCCTTCAATTCTCAGAATATCCTTAAGACCTCCGATTTATCGCCCACCTTTTCTCACTCGGTCAATCTGATTAAAGGACTAGTAACCTATCTAACCTCTTTTAAAAGCATAAGTAACACCTGATCTTCATTTCCCTTCCTCCGCCATTGAAGGAGTCGTTAGAGCAAAAAAATGAAGATGTTAGGTTCAATCAAAACTCATTATTCTTGTGCTAGCAGGATGCTTTACAAAAAATATGCATTTACATGTCAAAAGTTAAGAGAGAGCATTACGACAAATGAATAAGTCAATGAGCTCAGAGAAGCATAAGCAGACCGTGAGGACATCCCTGGTAACGTTACTAGAAGTATATAAGTAAGCTGCGAGGGCATCCCTGATGCCCCCATACTTCTAGATGTCGTCGTAAGGTGGCGGGAGGAGAATAAACTCCTGCTAACCATACTCCTGCTAACCGAAACATGACGAAGAGCTCAATCATGGCACCCCGTATCCCCCTGAGAAAAATATTGTTACTCACTCCTTTTGGAAAGTCTTAGATACAAACTGTTTCCCACATCACTGAGCCTTACCCCCCTCTTTTATTTTTATTTCAGACGATAAGTCAGAAGCCTTGCAGGATATCCCTAGAAATGAAATTGAAAACTGATGAATGATGACTGATGCAATCACCTACTATACCTACTATACTTCTCCCTAATAATCACGGGATAGGATGACCACCACCCTAAGATAAACCCCATATACAACTGACCTAATCAAAGAGACCTCCCTGGTTCGATGACAATACCGATCATCTTTTCCTTAAAATTAACTCACCAAATACTCATGACTACTTATAGACCCAAGTGCTCATCGCGAAACCCAAAAAAGCTTCATTCCACCTTGACACTAGGGCATTTTTTTAGATTCGAAAAAGAATCATATCAGAAGCGCTGACTTGTCCACAAAAAAGATGAGGAACGACGAAGTTACCATCCAAAAAGCGCTACCGAAGATACTATACTGCCAATCCTACCACTGTCCTACACTGGGGCATTTTTATTTTTTTATTGTTTTGTTATTATTTTTTTATCTTAGCTATTTACTTTCCCTGTTACATTGTTGTCATTTCAAAAAAAAAGGAAGAAAGAAAAATAAAAGAAAAAATAGAAAGAAAAGAAAAAGAGCATATGTCCATCTTTTACTACTAGACTCCGGTCTAAGACACTTTCCCCCTTAACAACTAGTAAGGGGGAGAACAAAAACTACTGACAGTATTACTCTCACATGTGCAGATACGAAGCAACCTTCAACCATCACCAGGCCAGCTCAGGAAGCATCCGAGTCCTAATGACGATCGATGGCGCTAAAGCAACTAAAAAAGCAAGAGTAGACACAAGAGGTAACTAAAAAAAAAGGAGCCAATCAGGTACATCTAAACCAAAAATCTCTCTCTATATATATCAAAATCTTTTCATTTCTTTTACACTTGTCACCGGGGGCATCCCCCCTATATATACAACACACTCATAACACACAAAAAAAACACACACACACACACCCCTACTCCCTACACTATCGCTGGAATGGTCAATTACCGCTGTCCCGAGTATCATCAGCTCGGAGGTCCGTAGACTGGTCCTATGAAAATACAATCCCAGCACCCGAGGGACAGCAAACGTAGATGGATGCAATGAGAACAAATAAATACATCAGATAAATACTATAATGACAAATAAGCCACGAACACTATAACTAAAACGTACCTGAGTAGGGATACAAGCAGACTCCTGAGGGGGAGCCTCGAGAGCAGAGTCTGAAACAACCTGCACGAAAAATTAAACAAACCAACACAAGACATGTCAGAACAAAATAAAGATGAAAGAACCTAAACAGAATTATGCCACAAAAAAAAACCATACCTGACTCTCCGGGCTTAAAGAAACAGCAGTCGCCTCTCTCGCCTGAAGATCCTCGACAACCCGACGCTGAAGTATCGCATGATATTAGTAAGCTACTAAGAAAGCAAAACAATGACACTCAACAAACTAATGCAATGACACAAACAAGATAAAAGATTGAATTGAACTTTCCCAATGATCTAGCTCGGTCCGAAGCTGAGCCATCGCTAGATCCTCCCAACTGGAGGAAGCAACTGAAGATGGATCAAATGCCCGAACGGGACCTCCAGCAGTGAGCTCGGCTCTCTACGAATAAAAATAAATGCATCAATTAGTAAGTTCACAATGGTAACAATTAACAAGATCATATTTGTAAAGACACTTACCAATCAATCAATCTCAGATGGTAAGCTGGCCTCCACCTCACGGCCAGCCTGCTGCTGACCGCGTAACAACTCGGTCATCGCCACCTGACTAGCAACCTCACCCTCCCTCACAAACTATCCAAAATGAAATAAAATGAGATACCACAACCATGTCAGAATGACCAAAAGACCGAATCCACATAATAAATAAATAAATATATATATATATATATATATATATATATATATATATATATATATTGACTCACCAGGAGCCGTCAAGTCTCCACTAGCCGAGCCCCCAACTCATCCTCCGCCACCCTAGCGTGAGCAACCGAGGAGGCTAAAGAGTGCAGCATCTCCTCATCCAGACGAGGAGCACACCCCATCCGCTCCATCGCCCTATGGAGAGCGTCTAATGGCCCCCGCATGCTCGCAATGAGATGGCCCTGCTCCAACGCAGCCAACCTTTCCCTCAAAGCCGACACCGACTCCGGCCCTCCGATCGCGAAAGAGCCACTCCCATGGAAGGGACATGTGAAGAGGCGCCCGCCACTCAATGCACTAAACCACCGCACATACTCCCGGGCATCCGCCTAATCACGCGCCCAATACCATGCGTTTAAATCGGTCAAATGACCAAAAACTGGCACTTAAAGACATTCTGACACTCTGAACGCGAGTTCACCCTCTGGCGCATAATTAATTTATGCGCTCAGAGTGAAGTGCGCAATTCCTCATAAACACAAAGAAAAAAAAATGCCCAGGACAGCATATTCACAGGCCTAAATTGGGTGATTTTCGACACTAATTATTAGCCTAAACCACGCCCTTGTTAAGCCCAATCCAAAACATTCCAGACTTGAAGAAATATCCATCCCGATAACTAAAAGAAAATGCATCAAACCAAACCAAAAATGAAAAAAAAAGCCCCAGCATCACCTATACACTCCAACTAATACCAAGGCTAAAGAAAAATTTTAAAAAAATGCCCCCCATCATTCATTCACTTGAACCTAAACTAAACCAAAAATGCTCCTAACATGCCCGATCCAAAATAAATAAATAAAATCACATTAAAAATAAGTCAAATAAGCTACAAAATAAACTCAATCTGAATTTACAATTCGATCACGTGTCACACACACTGCGCACGAGCCAAAACATGCCCTATGAGCCAAGCGCTCAATGAAACCATCGCTCGCGCCAATAGCACAACGCTCCGATCGCGCGCACTCGCTGAACTGCGCAAATTTATCAAATGACATACTGCCTCTGCGCGACCCGAAAGGTCACCCGTACACTGACCTGGTGACGTCTCGATCACGTGCTACAGTTATAACACATAATACAATCACATGCACACTCAGAAGTGAGTAAACAAGCCCTCACACCTTCTTATCACATCGCGGTCAAAATTCTTCTGTCCCATCGGGTAGCCTCACAGGCTATTCTGACAGAAAAGAAAGACCTACTCACCCATCCCCATCACGATAATGTGTACACATGCGATATTACCTCAATATCCAGCCCCATCGCAATAAATTAACCATACCCTCATGTCCTATCGCGAAAAGCCAAAAGTAAATATCTCAAAAACTCAGGCACACCACCCAAAAAACTAAGCCAATCACGACTCAACCATAACGTGATTCTTTCATAACTCAAAATCTGCCAAAGAAAGAAACAAGACACACCCATCGTGCAAATATCCTATTAGCGTCTCATCGCTAACTGCGTTCAGTCGACATCCCATCGCGAACATCACTACTTGAAAAAGAAAAAAAAAAGGAATTCAGACAGCACATGATACGTCATATGACGAAAAGAGGGAAGGATTGATCATCTCCCATCGCTAAGCAAAGGGCTTCCTCTCTCTCTCTCTCTCAAATTGATCCCCATGTCCCACCAGGACTCACCCAGCACACAGCCAACGAAAGGGAGAACCCCCAGGTCCCATCGTGGCATCATTTTCCCAAGACATCACATCACAACCACCAACCACTGCCACAGCGGACCCGAAGTGAAGAAAGCTACAAAGTCCCATCGCAGTACTGCCCCCCAACAACCCACTAGTCCCATCACGGACCACACAAGCTACACGCACAACACAGGTAAGTATCACCCCCAGGAAAGTACTACCCACTTTTCAATTACTCGATATTCCTCGTAAATATATAGTTAGCTATGATTAAGTCAAATATTTTTAAAACTCGTCTCTCTCGACTCGCGAATCACCGTAGTCCTCCCATAAGAGACAATCATCAGTATTCATTGAGAAGGTTAAACGAAGTATCCGACATGCCAAGTGTCGTCTTGACAACCACAATAACGGTCGAGTCCACAAATCCCGTACCGGTGGATCTGTTCAGCAGCGTCTCAGAAGCCACGTTTTTTGCTATTTTACCACCGAATTGATCTTAAGTTAAAATCCCTACAATTTTAAATTTTCAAAACTCTCGAATCTTCAAAATCCCCTTGCCAAAAAAAAAAGAGAAGAAAAGAAGAACAAGGCAACTAGATAAATAGACCCAACTCACCTTTCTTTAAATACCAGCACACAATAAATTACGTTTAAACCTGACCTTCAACTCCTAAGACCACCTGAACTTGCAATCAAGCGCATATCCCACTGCGCAGAATTGGATCAAGCGCACACTCCACTGCGCAGAATTATTTGTTCAGACATATTAGGACTAGAATACCCAACTCACAAGCTAACCCTTGAACTCGCAATCAAGCGTATATCCCACTACGTAGAATTGGATCGAGTGCTTACGCCACTGCGCAGGATCGTTTGTTCAGACACATTAGGACTAAAATTCTTAATTAAGACCCCTGAACTCACAATCAAGCGCATATCCCACTACGCAGAATTAGATCAAGCGCATACTCTACTGTACAGAATCGTTTGTTCAGACACATTAGGACTAGAATTCCCAACTTAGAGGCTGACTCCAAATGAATCAAGCGCACGCGCCACTGCACAGAATTCAATTGAGCACACCTCATAAGACCCCCACCTCAAGTACCAGCCCAAACCGGCCATCCCTCTGGGAAACTAAACATTGAGTATATTTAATCTAAGAACTTACAAACGCCTATTGGAAAAGGAACGCCTGACGCACATTAGTGTGAGCAATGACATGCCCGGTCTGACATGACTTGCAAAAGTCCTCGATATTACATGATACTTCATTTTATTATTAGCGGTCCTTGGACCTTATTTTGGATATTTGATTGACGCTCCGATAGCTCGATTGCGTAAAATCCTTCTGTTAGCCTGCGCCATGCTGTGGAATGCGCCATGCACCCACAGACCCGGAATGTGTCCTTCGATAGCTACCATTTATCCTTCAAATACTTCATTTTAGCTTGCACTGATAGATAAGAAAGCCAAATCTGTCATGTCAGCATCACCAATTCACATTTATGAATTCCTAAGAGAAACGAGAAGACACCTCAAATGTGGGGTGTCTACTTCTTCGACACGTTCTTACTTCACAAGAGCGCGCCGAAGAGGGGCATCTGTAGACACCCTCATTTTTCCCTCTCGAAAGGTATGAATTTGTTCGGTCAACCTTTGACCTTATAACCCTGATATGGGACCATGTGCTGAAATAATAGTATATGGCTGGACATAGGCTGAAACAATAGCTTTGTGGCTCAGGCCCCATACCTCCGACGTAGGAACCATGCACTGAAATAATAGTACATGGTTGAGCACAGGCTGAAACAATCGCGTTGTGGCTCAGATTCCGACGTAGGGAAACTATATACTGAAACAATAGTATGTAGTCAGAATGCGGACTGAAACAATAGTCTTGCATTTCAGACCCCTTCACCCTAATGTGGGACCATATGCTGAAACAATAGTATATGGCTGGACACAGACTGAAATAATAGCTCTGTGGCTCAGGCCCCATACCGACGTGGGAACCATGCACTGAAATAATAGTACATGGTTGAACACAGGCTGAAATAATAGCTCTGTGGCTCAAATCACAACATAGGGAGACTATATACTAAAATAATAGTATATAGCCGGAATGCAGACTGAAACAATAGTCTTGCATTTCAAGCCCGACCTGAACCCAGACAGCCTCGAATTAAGCACCTAAAACCACGTTCTCAATTTGATTGCACGCTAAATCATAAGCGCGCAATCAGTCCCTTCTCAGACCAGACTCTCTTTCCCTAGACTAATTCGAGACTCGATCACGCGTTTATCATAAGACGTGTGATCGGATTGAGCACCACATCACCGGCGCGCAATTGGCCTACGCCAAGCCTAGCCTCACCGCCCTTGACCCTTAAGTTTCTTCAATTAAATGCTTCGAGAGTGGCACTTAATTGGATTATGCACCCCAAAATAGGTGCGCAATTAGTTCTAACGCGGTTAGGACTAGGAAACTTGCTGAACAAGTCAATCGGTCGCTCATTGAGTCGACGACCAACTCAAAGCGATTAAGCGTCAGGAGGCCGGCGCACAATTTGATTAAACGCCTGAAACAGGGCATTTAATTAGGAAAAAACCTATAAAAGATTTTTTTTCTTAATTGGCCTAGGAGGCTAGGCAATTTTCGAGAGAGAATGGATTTTTTTTTGGATTCCAAAATCAGAGAACTCCGAGGACAAACCCATAGAGCAACTTAGTCATGATTTGGAGATTCAAGCGTCGAATCTTCAATGATTTCTCTCCGCAGCCCCGATCCTAGGTAAAAATCTTAGTTTTAGACTTAGGATATTTCTCTTAGTTTTAACTATAGGCTTTAATTTTCAGTCCGAGACTGTAGCACCCTTTTTTAGACTGTGATTTTTATATATAGTTCTAGTTCTCAAAATCTAGAACCAGTCCTTAATCGGGCGGTCTAATTTACCAACCCTAGGCTCTAATTCCGTTCTAAAATCTTAATTTTTAGTCCTGTCATTAATCTCTGGTTCTAGGTCTTAGACTCTAGAACCAGTCCTTAATCATATGGTCTGATTTTCTGATTTTTTACCTGAATTCAGATTTAGATTTTTAATTTTAATTTCTTAGTTTAATATTTTCAAAAATCCTAAATATTAATTTTAGTTTTCATAATTCTAGTTCATAATTTAATCCATAATTATTACTCTGAAAAATCCGAAAATACTATTTTATCATCATAAATCTAATTTTTCTTCAATCTCAGCTACCCGATTTGCCCAAGGGAGCTTACGGAGGGTACTCGGGAACGAGGCCAATTCTCCTTAGCATAATGGGCCCAAAACCCCTTTTTTTAGAATTTTAGAATTAATTAATTAATTTTCTTATCTTTTTAGTATAATTAACTAGTAGATTTATTTTATTTCAGTATAATTAATTAATTAAGTTAATTAGATTTTAGTATGATTAATTAATTTCTTTAAATCAGATTTTAATTGGTTAATTTCTTGCTCTAATTAGAATTTCAGTCTGATTAATTCATTGCTTAAATTAGAGTTTTGGTAAAACTAGTTCTCTATTTCAATTAGAATTCCGCTAAGAGTATTATACTTGATTTAATTAGAATACAACTAGCACACTTGCTCAAATTAGAATCTCAGTATAACTAGCATGCTCGATTTAATTAGAGTTTCACCAGAACTACTAAATGTGCACTCCTAGTACAATTAAGAAACCTGATCACAACTAGACTTCTAATGGGCTTAGGATACTTAATTAATTAGACTTTCAATAAGGATAGAAATAGTAAAAATTAATTAGACTCCTGATAGAATTCTAAATTAAATAAACTATAATAAATATCCACATAACCAAACTCATAACAGAATTGGAAAGTCTAAACTGATTAAAACTATAATAATACCAGGAGAAGCAAAGAAAAACTAAACTATCTAAATTATAAGAAAAGACATAGCTGTTGTGGCGGACAATTCAGTAAAGAAGTAACCCACACCCTCTCTAAAGCGTGATCATTGATGTGTTGCAGCATCGTTAAATATCTACAGTGGGTTATCGCAACAAACTACGAACCTTCCTACAAAACCCTTTATTTTTTACACTCCAAACGCCGCATCGCTAGAGTCTACTTAGACAAAATTGGAGCCACTTATTCAACGGGAACTGAGAGGAACCCAGAAAAAGCGCGCACCAACAGTGGCGTTATGCCGTCAACCTTTACATTTTTCAAAAAGAAAAATTAAAAAAAAAACAAAATGATACAAGTATAAACCCAAAAAGAATTTGTCAAGGAGTTTAAGACCCCTTCCCTATGGTATTTGATCTGTGCTAAAAGTATGTGCAGGGCCAAGTCATCGGCCCAATTCGCACTCCAAGTTGCGGATCTTCTCAAGCAAGGTGTCCTCATGAGCATTTCGATCACTCATCTACCGACCATGAAGGCCCTTGTAATGCTTTCGGGAAGCATCAGTAGAGCCGAGAGCCTCACTCAAGACTCCTTCCAAATGAAGGGTCTCGCATTCCAAAGCCACAGCTCGTTCTTGCTCTTTCTCAACGCGCACCGGCAAAAATGCAAAAACAGAAAAGAAAAAAAAAAAGAAATGAAATGATGATAGAAAATATTTTTGTTGCACACATCCCAAAAGGCGATTCGACTTCCATTCACTCCGATCGGGAAGTTGTGCTAAATTAACTTCGGGCTCGATGAGTACGCTCAAAGACTTCGAACCCTACCTTGCGTAGGGGCACTCATGACTAATCAAAATGACGCAATCAATGCCTCATGAGATTGGGCATAAATTGTTGGATCTTCGCATCATTGCTTTACGCCAATCTTTAAGTATGGGTCGATCACCCTCCCGCTCGCGGGGCTGCTTTATTCAAAATGAAACTCTAGCATCATGTATCATCAATCACACCATCACACGATTATGTCCAATGATGTCATTAAGCGCTTGGGGACTGATAATTTCGAGTGGTGAATGTTTTTCAAATCTTATGGGCTTCCGTCATTCTTCATGTTTTGATGGTTAACTTTTGCGTTGAACACGGTGGACCTGATAGTGTTTGCCTTGGGCCTCTTCAGATGTCTTTTTCATTGGCATTCGATCATTAGTGATCATATACCAAAGATGGACATCTATAGCACACAAATTTGGCCCAAGGCTCAATTGGCCCATTGTTCGAGAATGGCATACTTCCGAACTTCCGAACTTCCGAAAGCAATTACTGGACCTTTAGTGCTTAACCCGAACCCTTAAAAGCCAACCCGGACCCTTAGTAACCTTCACGGACCCTTAGAAACTACAATCGGACCAATTAGACCCGAACTGAACCCACTAGACCCATACTGGACCTAACCCGGGCCCCTAAATTGGCCTTTTTATTATCTGCCAAACATTGGCTAAAGCCAATTTGTCTTTGCTTAGAACTGGGCCCCAGTGCGGGCCGAAACTTCTTAGTTCTGGACCTGGTTTTCAAAGCAAGCGTGCATACTATTCACGCATGCCTTAAAAACCTCGATTCTCAAAATTTTGGAGATTTGGACTTTAGGGGTTTGACTTGTAGACCATCCCAAAGTTTGGGGTGCATTTCTTTAGGACTGTTATACCCCTCCTAACCTTAGGTATCTGATCAATCACATAATTAACCATTTTATCACCCTTAACTTAGTGATGCTAGGACTTAGTTTGCTACTAACGAGTTGCTGATATGCAAATATTAGAGATAAGCAGTAAATTAGAGCCTAAGTGTTAATCTTTGTCAAAATGAACTCAAAAAGCAATAAAAAAAATGATTGAGCGAAAAAGACAATTTGTCGCTACTGAAAGCCAGAGAATCGTAATTTACGATTCTTCAAAAGAGATAAAAGGAGAAAAGCGATAAAGCATAATTCAGATAATCGTCAACTATGAGGAAGCCTACTGAAAATAGAAAATCATGAATTACGATTTTCCAAAGAATAATAAGAAAGAAATCATTATTTATGATTTTTGAAAAATAGAAGCTTTCCTACTATTGTTGCTGTTGCTGATCACGTGAGAACTATCACCGCCATATCCAGAATTAGAAGACTCCTATAATTAGAAGTTTGATGAACCACGGATCTGAGAAGATTGATAAAGATCTAAATCCAAAGGACTCTGTTGTTGCTTAATAAAGAACACTCTAGAAGCAAATCAACTAAGAAAAGCAAGGATAGATAAAATTAGGAATTAGAGTTATATTAGGATATTTTTATTTTTAGTAGTTTCTTTTATTAAAATTAGATCTTTGTAAACCGACCCCTTATGATCTATAAATAAGAGGGCCTGACATAGGAATAAGCATCGAAGAATTTTAGCATCAATTGACGCCTGAGATTGAACTTTCTTTCGATCAAAGTAGTGTATACTAGTTAGAGTAGATTAGATATCTGAGGTTTCTCAAGAGCTATTGACGATTGCAATTGAGTGCTGAAGATTAGTGTAGATATCTGTAATTTCTTAAGAGCAATTGACAACTGCGACTGAGGGGTGAAGGATATATTTTACTTTACTTTCTAATTTAGATTTTATTTGCTTTGTAAACATCTCCAAGTTTTAATTTGAATTGACGAGTTAGGTTAGAATTTGCAGATTAATGTAACGATTTTTACTTTTCCATCTTCAGTTTTTTAGAGTTTGATTGACGCCCAAATTTTTGGTTGATTGTTGATTAGATTAAATCTGTATTGATGGGATCTTAGACTTGATCAACGATCAATGCTAGGAGACTAAAAATATGGTGTAACGATACTATTTATTTTCATAAATATTCGAACGCTAAAGATTAAGATTGACGACCTTAATCTGAAGAAGGAGGATTATGATTTATTTTTATACACTTTAGTTTAGAAAACTATTCTTTTATTCATATTTCTCCAGTAGATTAGGAAATCTTAAAGATAAATAAAAGTTTTTAAGATAGGGATTTAGATAAAAAATAGAAATATGAATTAATAAGATAATAAACTTTATCGTATGAACGATCCTATGCTAGTACTATAATTTTCATTGTGTGCTTGCAATAGGTTAAGACTTGAATTTAATATAATTATAATACACAATAAGAAGCAAGTCAAGTATTTGGCTCTGCTGTCGGGAAAGCAGATTTATCTCATTCTTTCAAGTTTTTATCTAATATTTTTTATCCTTTTAGAAATTGATATTTATCTTTCTCTTTTTATATTTATTTATATTTATATTTTTCTTTGATCACTTCTTAAGCTTCTGCAGGTTTATTCAGAGTAACAGATCAGAACTTCAACACTTTTGCTGGCCACAAAGACTAGAGGCTCAGATTCGTTTCTCTCCCTGCTTTCAAAAAAACTAATATATATATATATATATATATATATATATGACCAGTATTTTTTGTATATATTAATATATGACCAATATTTTTTGTAAACATGCAAGGCCATAATTACCCAGCATGGCCAAGCTATGACTCGACTTATGACCCCCAAGAGTACTCACCTACCCCTGAGCAACTCCTCGATGTTCAATGGGGAAGTCCTGAGAGCTTCTATAATCATCCGTGGGGAGACCATTACAGCTTTCCACAGATGACTCAACAAGACTACTCCTATGCACATCAGCAATACCCCTATAATTCTCAAACAATATATGCCGCAAATCATTTTTTGAACAGTCACCTGTTACGGACGAAGATGCCACTGTTGTTCAGATTCTTCGAGATCTACAGCAACATGCGCACCAACGCTCTAAAGAGTTATCTCAACTTTCCCAAATTTCCCAAGACTTTTATTCCTGTTCCCAAACTATTGCAAACTTAGGAACTAAAATTGAACATATTGCTACACAATGGGAGGAAACATGGAATAATGATGGATTGTCACTATCGGAGATCAACTTAGGGGGAAAATTTAGTGATGAGATGGTAAACAACCCTACACCCCATGCCCAAGCTATTCAAACTTTATGAAGTGGTAAGGTTGTTGATAACAAAGTAGATATGCCTAAACCAATAGACAACCCTCACCGCCAGAAAACACAAAAAAAGGTACATAAACCTGTATTAGTTCAATTTCCGTCTTCACCCCATGCAAGATCCACACAAGTACCTAGCCTCGAGGTTGAATACCTCCTCGCTAGCTCATCTTGGCTTCATCCGTGCCTACGGATAAGGACACCCCCCCCCTGGTCCTTCGCTTGGCTCATCTTGGTTTCAACCATTGGGCTAGGTCAGGCATATGCCAATTTCCCATTGGGCAGCCAAAATTTTGGCCTGACCAGACCAGATAGTTAACATTGGTTGGGTACATAAACTTGACCCAAAACACAAAAAGTTACACAGGAAACCTCACCGCCAAAAAACATAAAAAAATTAGAAAATAAAAAATGGAATGATGGGCCACCCACACCTGTAACTGAAGCTCCCTACGTACCAAAGTTGCCTTTCCCTAACGCCTTTGGTACACCATCACCTTTTAGCAAAAATAAAAAAAACTAGAGGAACTCACAGAAATCTTTAAGGAATTGAAGATTAATCTACCTCTATTAAAAACAATTAAATAAGTCTCCGCCTATGCACGATTTTTGAAAGAGATGTGCACACAAAAATGAAAATGACGAACCAACATCTCACAAAAAGTTTTCTTAACCGAGCAAGTGAGTTCCGTCTTACAATCTAGGAACCCTCCCAAGCTTAAAGATCCTGGAGTTCCTACGATCCCCTGTATTATAGGGAACCACGCTATCAACAAATCACTCCTGGATCTAGGAGAGAGCATAAATTTACTACCATACTCTGTCTATGAAAAACTAGGACTAGGAGAAATGAGACCTACCTCGGTAACTCTTCAGTTAGCTAATAGATCAGAAAGAAGGCGGGTAGGAGTAATTGAAGATGTTATGGTTGGAGTCGATAAATTTATTTTCCTGTCGACTTCCTGGTATTAGACATGGGACCAAGTTTGAAATCCCCAACACAAATTCTCGTTATACTCGGTAGGCCATTCTTGGCTACAACCAATGCTTGCATAAATTATAAAATCGGGGTAGTGGAAGTATCATTTGCACATATGTGGATCCAGTTGAATGTCTTCTCAGCAGCCAACCAAATGGCTTCAATAGACGACAAGGAATGCTTCCGCATTGATGAAATAAAAGAACTGATAGAAGAAGCATTGCCTCTTGCCCTATCTAAAGAAATGCTATAAACCTCATCATGGTATACGGATTTAGAAGAACCAGACTTTCAAATAAAAGAAGTAACCTCTGTGTTGGACACATTTGCCTGTGAACTCCAATCCAAAATTTGGAAACCATGGATAAAACCCTTGTCTACTACTTCCAATGAACCCTTACAACCATCCATCAAAAAAGTGCCATTTTTATACCTGAAATTACTTCCCAACACCCTTAAGTACTCCTTCCATGGACATAATGAAACTCTACTAGTAATTATTTCATCTGCTCTTAGCAGGGAATAGGAGGACAAGTTGCTGGTCATACTAAAGAAATTTAAACCTGCAATCGGGTGGACCGTCGCTGACCTCAAAGGGCTTGATCCGTCAATTTGTATGAACTGAATTCATTTGGAGGATAACGTCAAAACCTCATGAGAAAGTCAGCAACGGTTGAATCCAAACATGAGAGAGGTAGTACAAAAGGAGATCATAAAGTTGTTAGATGCAGGTATTATCTATCCAATTTCCGATAGCCAACGGGTAAGCCCCATTCAGGTAGTTCCAAAGAAATCTGGGATTAATGTGAAAGAAAATGCATCCGGTGAACTAGTGCTATTATGTGAAACCACGGAGTGGCGTGTATGTATTTACTATCGGAAGCTTAACTCCATGACACGCAAGGATCACTTTTCATTACCCTTTATTGACCAAATTTTGAAAAAGCTAATGGGTCAAGAATATTTTTGCTTTCTAAATGGATATTCAGGGTACAAGCAAGTACCGGTGTATCCGGAGGACCAGGAAAATACCACCTTCACATGTCTTTTTGGAACGTTTGCTTATCGACTCATGCCCTTCGAGCAGTGCAATGTACCAGCAACCTTCCAAAGATGCATGATGGCTATCTTTTTTGACATGATAGATAAGTTTTTGAAAGTATTTATGAATGATTTTTTGGTATTTGGTCGAACCTTCGATTCCTGCCTTGATCACCTGGCCCTTATTCTATAAAGATGTGAAGAAATCAACCTAGAGTAGAGTTGGAAGAAGAGCCACTTTATGGTTCAAGAAGGCATTGTGTTAGGACATATCGTCTCTAAAAGAGAAATAGAAGTTGACAAGGCTAAAATTGATGTGATAGCTAATCTACCCCCACCTACCTCGGTGCGGCAGATTCGATCTTTCCTTGGACTCGCTGGCTTCAACCGTCACTTTATTAAAGATTTTTCAAAAATCTCGAGACCACTGTGTCACCTTTTAGCAAACGACGTACCCTTCAACTTTGTTGATGCCTGTCTTGACGCATTCAATACGCTTAAAGCCCTTCTCTCATCTGCACCAATCATATAATCCTTTGATTATTCCCTACCTTTCGAAATAATGCGTGATGCATCCGACTATGCAATAGGCGCCGTCTTAAGACAGCGAAAAGATAAGATTCCCCATGTAGTCTATTATGTGAGTCGTACCTTAATTGATGCATAAGTTAACTACATCACTACTAAGAAGGAACTTCTCACTGTCGTATTTGCATTAGACAAATTTAAACCATATCTATTGGGATCTAAAACTATCATTTTCTCATATCACTCTGCACTCAAATATTTATTGGCAAAAAGGGATGCCAAACCAAGACTAATCCGGTGGATTCTACTTTTGCAGGAATTTGACTTTGAAATAAAGGACAAGAAGGGAGTTGAATATGTAGTGGCAGATCATCTGTCCAGAATCGAGATGCCTCAAGCCACCAGTAAAGAACCTCCCCATGATACCTTTCCAGACGAACAACTTTTTGCCATCTAAGTAACAGTTCCATGGTATGCCAATATCATAAACTATTTGGCAACATATAAGATTCCCTCAAATTAGTCCAATCAAGATAAATATATTTTCTTTGCTAACGTCAAATATTATATTTGGGAGGACCCATACCTATTTAAAATATGTTCATACCAAATAATACGAAAAAGTGTGCCTGACAATGACACCCATAATATCCTATAATTTTGTCACACTTATGCTTGTGGGGACCATTTCGATCGGAAGAAAATGGCTGCAAAGGTACTGCAGTCAGGATTTTATTGGCCATCATTATTTAAGGATGCTCAAAATTTTTGTCAGGCCTACGATTGATGCCAGAAATCATGAGCCATATCCCGAAGAAATATGATGCCCCTTCAACCGATTTTGGTCACGGAACCCTTTGATGTATGGGGCATAGACTTTATGGGCCCATTTCCACCCTCGTACAGATATATGTATATCCTTGTAGCAGTTGACTATGTATCCAAATGGATCGAAGTATCAGCCACTAAGACTAATGATCATAAGGTGGTAGTCTCTTTTATTAGGGAAAATATTTTTACACGGTTTGAAACCCCACGGGTTATTATAAGTGATGGGGGCAGTCATTCTTGTAATCGGTATTTCGAAAGTTTACTTAAGAAATATGGGATTACACATAAAATCGCAACTCCCTATCACCCTCAAACCAGTGGCCAGGTAGAAGTTTCTAACCGTAAAATAAATAAAAAATTTAGAAAGAACCGTTAGACATGATAGAAAAGATTGGTCCCTAAGACTGCATGATGCTCTATGGGCATACAGAACAACCTACAAAACCCCCATCGGTATGTCACCTTTTAGACTAGTATACTGTAAGGCTTGCCATTTACCTATCGAATTAGAACATAGAGCTTTCTGATTAATTAAGACACTTAATTTCGAACTAACTGCATCTGGTGAACAACAGAAACTCGACCTTAATGAGTTAGAGGAAATTTGAAATGATGCCTATCAAAATATCTGAATTTATAAGGCCAAAACTAAAGCATTTCATGATAAACACATTTTAAGAAAAAGTTTTGAGCCAGGCCAACAAGCCTGGTTATACAATTCAAGGTTAAAGTTGTTCCCTGGAAAATTACGAAGTCATTGGAATGGACCCTAGAATATCATAAAAACATTCCCTCACGGTACTGTCACTATTCAGGATCCCAAGGATAATCGTACATTTAAGGTTAATGGGCAAAGGCTTAAACTGATGGTGACTTTACAATAAAAGGAGACAATAGTTACTATGTCTCTTAAGGACCGAGAGTATGTCTGATATACTCTTGAACGATTGTTATGTTATCGACTCATCCGTAGCAATTTTGTAAACTTGTAGATGTACCATAAGAATTTTTAGTAAGAAGATACGAAAAATCGTAGTGATTACGATTTCTCGTACCTATTATACAATCATAGCGATTATGATTAATGCAAGCATGAATTTAGCCGAGTACCTAGCAATCGCATGGATACAACTTCCGATAACAAAGCATCGGCTCAATTCACACTGCACAGACACGTCTTTCACCATTAATAGATATACCAACCGGTTACACTCCTCAACACCAACCATAACTTCTATTAATAGCGACTATTAACATCCCGAATTCACTATAAATAAAGCCTACACCTCCAGTACCATCATTCCATTCCATTTACATCCTCCACATATTCACAATGGCAAATCCATCAAACCTGTCTGAAGTCACTGAAGCATTCACTCGCCTCCTCCTACGCCACAAGGAGGAACTCTCGAAAATCCTCGAGGAATGGAGGCGAATAATTAATGAAATCATCAGCCTCTTCTCCTCCCTACCACCTCCTCCACCCCCCACTTCATCTTCATATCCCCCACCGCAACCTCCTAAATCCTCTTAACCGTCCTTTTCCTTTTTCTATTGGACGCACCTACTTCTAGAACGCGTTCCTATATTTTGTTATGGGCGACAATATTTTAAAAGCCGATGACCGGTCTTTATCGAAGACTTCTCTCGGACGTTGCAGCCAGTTTCTTAGTTTAGTGTGTGTCTAGATTTTTCCTAGGATTTCTTTCATATAATTAGTTTTCTTTCTATGTTGCTGTAATTAGTTCATAAATGAAAAAGTTTTTTTATTACTGTCTTTCTTTTATTTTTTCCACTAACAACTAACATTTAGTTCCATCAAATCGAAAGTATTTTTCTCCTAAGTTTGGGGAAAGATTTTTGACTTTTTACAAATTATATACCCGATTACTAACATAGCAGTAAATAGGTAATTTTTTCTGTATGTCCCATGTTTTGTACAATGAGGGAATTGCCCTATTTAAGTTTGAGGGGAGGATACAAAATTTGGTTAGTTTACTTTTTGTTAATCTAATTTTTTTTACTTTCTTTTTCGTAGAAAAATTTTAATTTTTTTTAGATAAGTTAATCATTATATGTAAACTATGAAAAAATATAAATATCCGAATTTCTTAACAAACCATCATGGTAGTAGTTCAAAAATCAAAATAAAACTAGTTACAATTCAAAGTAAAGCATCTCTAAAACACTGTATCAGAGAATGTTTAAAACTATACGATTGATCTGAACTGTAAAATATTTTAGATTATAGTTTTAAAATTATATAATCAGTGAGCTATAGAGCATATTTCCTTTTTATTCTGAGAGAAAGAGAGACTGTTTTTATTCATGCTTAAATTTCTTTGAACTTCTCTGCTATCTGAAATCTCATAATGTTGAACTTAGAATCAATATATTCTATGATTATGATAATTTATTTGTGTGCGAGCATGGATCCTCTCAAACCTATCGGGGCGATGCACTCGCGATGGAATAAAATATAGACTCGCAACCCGGAGCTTTTGGTGACTCGAGAAACCTTTAAATCGATATTTTGAGCACCGAAATGCTAAATATGACTCTGATTTACCAGTCTTTGCCAAAGGATCTAGGGTAGGGGCTTCGGTTATCGATCGGGAAGCGTTTAGGCACCCGATAAACCCGCACGTAGCGGTCTCTATCTATGGCCAAAATGAAAACAAATGGGCGGAGCTTCCCCTTGCCCGAAGGCAATACGGTCCTATCAAGCTTTGAGCCAAACTGAAATTTCGGCGGCGTAACGGCTTGAATCCTTGGACAGAGGAAACACCAAGAAGGTAGAAGAAGAGAGGGGTGAGCCGGAGCTCACGGGCCCCTGTTGCACCGTGGAAGACCTTCGCTTCGGCGGGCTCCTGATGGCTTTAGGTGGCTTAAACGGTATAGGAATAGGCTCTAATGCTAGGATTCGGTAGATAGGAAGTGTGGAGATGAAGCTAGGGACTAAGCTTTAACCTAAAGAGGTAATCTAAGGGTTGAAAAGGGTTGAAAATGATGATCTATGCATGCTGGAATTCTGGTTGAAAAAAAAAGAAATGAACTTTCTCTCACTAGGGCTCTCTCTCTCCTAACTCAAGCTTTCACCCTAATCTTTTCAACCTTGATTTTTTCAACCCTTTTGGGAAGAGGGGGGCCTCACTATTTATAGAGAGGAGGTGGGTTAGAGGGTCACTTAAGAGCTAATTGGTTTAGCAATTAGGTAATCCTCTATCTAAGGTTTTCTAGGTTTTTAGGGTCCTAAAGGTTTGGGAAACTGATTTCAATGGTAGATGATGGGGTGAGACCAAGGGTGACTTAAGGGTTGCCAATAAGCTCAAAGGGGGTTCAACCAACCTCAAGACACCCACCTTAACCAAGGGGATGGTCAAAGGGTCAAACCAGATGGAGGAAATTGAAGACGATTGACATCAGAGCTAAGTCATATATATATTACATACGCCCAGTTTATGCACAGTGAAATTTAAAAAAAACAGGGGGAATCTGAGAAGATGGGTGCCCATGTTGTGGCCACCTATGCTGGGCGTATGTATTATATACGCCTGGCCAAATTTGGCCCAAAAATACCAGGCGTATATAATACATACGCCTGAGCAAAAAGTCATGATTTTATATGAAACTTCAAACGGCCATAACTTTTGAACAACAACTCCAAATTGGGTGATCTTTAGCTTGTTGGAAAGCTGGGGAAGTCCTCTTTCCAATGGTATATGGATCATCCTTAGCAGTAGCTTGTATAAAAAAATATAGCTCTCCTCCCATAAAATGCTCAGAAGGGTCTAAGTTGAGTATGGGAAAGGATCTTAGGGTTTAGAGGTGATCTCTAAGGGTTAGGGGAATGGTTTTAATGGGTTTTAGGTGATTCCTAAAGGTCTAGATAGATTTCCAAGGGTTCAGGGGTGCCATCGGAAGCACAGGGGTACATCTCTCACGGAGTATAGACTGATCGGGCCTTGGGCCGAATTTGGGTGTCTACAGACGCCCCTCTTTGGCATTCGATCACTAATGATCAGATGCCAAAGATAAGAGACATCTGAAGAGGTCCAAGGCATGTTTGATGGGTCCGCCTGGTTCAACTCAATTCTTAAACATTCATGGTGATGGTGAGTATATGTAAGTCCTCTCATTTCTGGATATCGTCCGTACCTCAAAGCTAACAGTCCCCAAGCGCATTGCGACATTACTGGGCATAACTGTGATGATCACAAAAAGTGTAAGCCCACTAGCCGGGATATAGTCCACTTCCTGAGGGAAATTATAGATTTGTGATGTTGAGTATTAATCTAAACCAGACAACTCCATGAAACGGGGTGATCGATTTATGCTCCGAGATCGATGCGAGGTACTCAAAGCGAAGGCCTAAACAATGTGTCCAATCCTATGGGGTATTGACAGCTCCATTGGATTAGCCATGGGTGCCCTTACCTAGGTAAGGCTCAGAGTTTCTGGGTGAACCCATCAACCTCGAGGTTGCTTTAGCATGATTTACCCGAGTGGAGGGAATATTAATGTCGCAACACTTCTTGGGAATGCATGCCCATTTTCAGAGTAATTTTTTGCGTTTTTTTTTTTTTTTTTGAATTTTCTTTTGTTTCGAGGCCTCTAAGCGAAGCTCAAGAACCTCTAGCAATTTTATTCTTGCACAACTCTTTAAGTGGATCAAATGTCAGTTGATACGCTTTAAGAATGCGTGCGCTTTGCCGGGGATTGGTGCACCTTGGGGATGTACCCGTTTCGGTGGCGAGGTGCTCCCGATTCACATAAACTAGAGTGCCTTAACTTGAGACAAAGCTAAAAAGATCGGGTCAAGACTAAACATCCAACGAAAGAGATGGTTAATTCTAGCCTCCATCCCTAATAAAATCACATCTTACTAACTATGCACAGACACACACCTATCAGGGGCGATAAGCAGTAAATAGGCACGAACGAAAGCCTCGACCCTAAGGTATAATTTACGAGGACAAACGACCATCCTGCGGATACCTAGACACAAGTGCGTACATTCAACAAGAACATCGTGCCTATACAAGTTTTAAGCCTATGTAAAAGGAAATAAAAGGGAATGAGCCCTTCGGTCTGTATGTTTGCACATAGTTTGGTTGGTTGTAATTTTATTTTTGGCGGGTCAGTTTCGGTTGACCATAGACTTTTCGAATGGTCTGAAGTCGGGTATACTCTTGGTCAACATAGATCCGAAGGTGGATGATCAGAGCTAACGCTTGGAAGGTGGGGTCAACCTACTCAGGATTTTTACTTCATAATAAAAGGTTGTTGCTCTCAACCTTCTCCTTCTTTTTCCTTTTCTCTTTTTTTGCACATGTTAGTTCGAGACTTTGAGCATGCTCAAACTGTTTTTACTTTTGCATGTATCCTTAGGCAGATCAGCTTGCCATGTTGATATACCTTAAGGACGTGCGTATTTCGGTGATAGGTCCTTGGGTTGCCTGTCGGATCAGGTCTCGACTTCTACTGGGAAAGATCTTGGGCTAGGTGTACGTTCTCAGGAGTGACCGGTGATGGATGAGTTCATTTGCCTGTCGGGTTAGGCTCTGACTCTTGGGGAACGTTTTAGGGAACAGTGATCGGAGATGGGTAAAATTATATGCCTGCCGGATCAGGTATGAGGTGTCCCTGTGTAAAACGGGGTTTGAGAACTTTCGGGTGAACCCGATCATTCCGAATTGATTTAACACGGTTCTCGAAGTGGCGCAAATGGTCATTGCGACGCTCTTTTGAGAACTAGTGTCATTTTTTAGCATTTCCCTTTTTCTCCTTTTTGGATTTTATGATTTTATGGAGCACTCAGCGGGTGCTTACAGATCTAGATCCATTTATTATAGCACGGTCCCTTTGGGCCAATCGAGGAGAGCTCGAAGGGTCGTTTGGGGATGCGTGCACCATCACTTGATGGTACATGGGCTTCTAAGAGGGACCGGACCTTGGTCCGTAGCATACAAGGGGGTCCGTCGGGCCTCAGAGCCGAAAAAAATGGTCGGGCAGTTTTAAAACTGCCAATTTTGGTTGGTCGTATATAGTATATACGCCCAGCCAATCTGCAGCAAACAATGGCCAGGTGTATATATTATATACACCTGACCAAAATTGGCAAAAGAATGGTCGGGCGTGTATATTATATACGCCTGACCAAAATTGGCAGTTTTAAAACTGCCCGAGCCCGAGCACAAAAGGGGCCCCCTCTTTCAAACTCCATCTTCTTCCCTCTTTCTTTCTCAAGTCCGGGACAGCCCCTTAGGGTTTTGGCATTTGATTTTTCTTGAGTTCTATTGCCGGGAGTTGCGTGTGCGGATCAAAAGACGTTTATTCTCCGCCGATTTTGGATCTATTTCCCCTCCCATTGAAGGTAATCATCGGTTTTTCCTTTGAATTTTGATAATGTTGTGTTATTTATTTTTATTTTTGTGTTTGTTTTTTTTTTTTGGAGATGCTTGATGTTCCTTCTTCCTTCTTTTTTTTTGCGGCGAAAGATGTATATATTTTTTGGTATATGTGATCCTCATGCCTACGCTCTTCTTTTTTATTTTTTTTGTTATATGTGGTTCATTCTTTTTTATTGTTTTGTTGTTTCTTTTCTTCTCTTTTTTTTTTATTATATGTAATGCTTGTTTTTTTTTTTATATATATATGTGATGCCTCTTTTTTTCTTTTATTATATGTGATGCCTCTCTTTTTTTTTTTTTATATGTGATGCCTCTTTTTTTTTTTATCATATGTAATGCTTGTTGTTTTTTTTTTATTATGTGTGATACCTCTTTTAATTTTATATTATATGTGATGCTTCTCTTTTTTTTTTATATGTGATGCTTCTTCTTTTTTGTTGTTTTTTTTTTGTTTTTGTGGTTTTTTTTTTTTATGGATTAGTGCACATATATTTTTGCATTTTTGTTACTTTTCTCCTCTCTTTTGAAAAGCTTGATGTTCTTTTTTGTAGTGCATTTTTTTTTTCAGGTATATGTGATTCCTTATTTCTATGCTCCCCTCTCTTTTTTTCATTTTCCTCATTATTCATTTCCATTCATTCTTCATTCATCCCTCTTTTTTTTTTTATGGATCAGTGCATTTTTTTGTGATTCTCCTCTCTTTTTTTTTAGCAGCCCTTTCTTATACCGATGTGTTCCATATTTTCATATGTCCGGCGACGAAGGGCAGGGTCCGTAGGAGGGACCCGAGATGGCCTATGGTCCTCACGGGGAGCAGTTCATTGTTTCTCAGCGCTCCTCCCAACCTTGGTACGAAATGTAAGGTGAAGCCGCCCGTACTGGCCTCCTTTACTGTCAGCATACCCACATTACCAACTTTGGGATTGCTGGCCAGGTAAACAGATGAGCCCGTTGTCTCTTCCTTTGATGCCTTCATTATACCACTTTGCTCCTATTTGACCGATGCCTTTTTGTTTGCAGCCCCTACCACACATCATGTTCCGAGGTGGTTGGTTCGACCTCCAGCGCCTCGTGTTTTATCTCCCCCAGGTGGTGAAGGACCTGCTCACCCAAGCTGGTTTTGGGGACTTCAAGGATCGACACGCCTATCCACAAGGCCCTGATAGAGCGCTTCCGCCTCGAGACCATGACATTTCACATGGCCATCGCTAAGATGACCCTCACGCTCACAGACTAGTCCATGATTACCTGGGTTCGTATTAGATGGGTGACAGTGATACCTACCCGCACGCCTGATAGGGAGGAGGTGACTCGGCTGATAGGAGCCTACTCGACCTCCGGGAACGTTTGTGGTTCCGAAGTCAAGCTATCCTGGCTGGTTGGTCTGTTCGAGCCTCATGAGTTAGTGGATCTGGGCCAACCTGATGCGGCCATCTATCTCGAGCCAGAGCGTGCACTGATGTTGGCCCGTATTTCTCTGTTGTTCCTCCTAGGCAAGACTCTCCTTTCAAATACCAACGAAGGGCTGGTCTCATTGTCCCTACTTAGTCTTATGGTAAACTGGGACACTGTACATCGGTTCGATTGGGGAGGTGCTGGCTACGCGGTGCTCATGTCCAGCTTGGTGCGAGCCGTTCTTGAGGACTCCAGCTCCGTTGTAGGCTTCTGGCCCACTCTTGAGGTAATTTATCCTTTGGTCTCAACTCGTTCCCCCCTTCTTTTTTTTGCATATTTGTTTTTATCTGCTTGCTTTCTCAGGTGTGGGGGTATCTGCATTTCCAACCTGGTTGCCCTCTGCTTGTCTTTGAAGTTCCCACGTTCTCCCTTATGAGCAATTGGCATGCAAACCGCCGCCGGGACGTAGGTATGAAGCACTTGGAGTTAGGGTTGCGCTCTCAATTTGATATGCTGATCCCAGAGTAGGTATAAAAATTTCTCTCTTTGCAAATTTGATAGCTCTTTTATGCTGTGGGTTCTGTATAAATCCCTCCTCTTTTCGTTGAACAGGTCATCCTTGATCCCTACGTTGGATCCCCCTTCTGGAACCTGGTTGCGGTGGGTCCTTCTAGCCTTTTGTTAGATCAACGCTTTATCTTCTTCTACGGGTCCTGGGCTAGGGCCTATTACTTAGGAGAGAGGGTGGTTCATAAGTATCGACCTCTTTTTGCTATGCCCCAAGCTCCTCCGGTCGATGTATTGGCTCTCGAGGGTTCTATCAAAATGCTCACTGCTCACTTTCTCCACCACGGGGTCCCCATTGATGACCTTCTCTTTCCTGGGGGATATCAGATGTGGTATGAGTCTCTGCCCTATCATTCCTTGCTACCCCGATTCATGCCTGGCGCCAACTTTTTGGCTTTTGGTGGTTCACGATCTCAGGTATTGTTCTTTCCTCTTTTTATTAGCAGCCTTCCATATGATTACCTTAATTGTCCTGTTATTTGAACGAAGACTATTTCTCTTTAGTTTGGACAGGATGACGATTTAGATGAGGGGGATGAGGCAGCTGTTCCTGGTGAGGCTACTGGTGTAGGACCTTCCAACCCTTCCGGTGCTGGTGCTTCCGGCAGTTCACCAACTGAGGTCCAGGGGACCTTTAAGCGCTTGGATGACACCTTTCTGTCGCTTATGTGTGCCGATGTGGCTGAGAAGGCACGCATATCTGCTGAAGCTATCCGGATTCCACCCCCTGAGTTGATCCCTGGGGTAATCTCTCTCTTGTTACCTCGCTCTTCTGTTTTCTTGGATTATGCCGATGGCCTGTGTGACTGATACCTCTCTCTTTATCTTTTTTTTTACTGCAGGATTATGAGTCGGCTGTAAACCAAGCCGAATATTACCGTAACATTGTCGATCTTAGGGAGGTTGAGGTGGTGAGTGAATATTGACCGCATCTAGTCATCCTCATTTTTACTTTCCGCTTGTTTCCCTAACTGGTGGCCCTTTGTGTGCTTATGCAGCGTGCTCATGAAAAGGAGTTGCGCTCTCTGCTTGGCCGCATCTCTCAGGCATGGACTCAGGTAGGGGAGACCCGTACCTTTCAAAGCGCGACCCAACGTTGGAAGAAGTCAAAGGGGGCTGCCCAGGATTAGTTCCTTTTCTGAAAATTTGAAACAGTGAAACAGTTTAGATTTTGGAATATTGGAGAATATGTAATAATTTCCTTTTGATTTTTTATTTTTTTTATGGTCTCACAACTTTTATGGTTTATATGGATGCTCCGTTTGTTTATTTTTCTGCCTCTATGGTGTTGTTTTTTTTGTTTGGCATGAAGCGGGCCAGAGCCCCCTCCAACGATGGGAGGGAGCTCGCGCGTGATTACCCGCATATGACCCACGGATTCCACGTCATCCAAGGGTTTCCCATGGGTGTGTGGGCATGCCCGCCTGTGGGCTTTCCTGGGAGAAAAAGTTGGCTAAACGATACCCGTCCCTCCCTTGGGGAAGGAAAAAATAAAAAAACATGGCCCGATGTGAGGGGAAGCCACACGGCCCTGCTTCTTCAAGTGGGCGTATATATTATATACGCCAGGCAAACATTCTGAAAATTTGCCTGGGCGTATATAATATATACTCCTGGCAAAACATCTGCCATGTTACCCTGGCGTATATAATATATACGCCTGGCTAAAAATTTGAATTTTTTCCTTGGCGTATATATTATATACGCCTCCTAAAACTGATGCCCGACGAGTTCCTTATAACCCACGCCCAGCCCTCTTTGCCTCACTATTCACCCAGGCTTTGCCTTTTTGGCCCTCCTTTTTCTTTCTTTTCTCTCTCTCCCCTTTTTTCTTTGATAAGCGGGTCCATCGCCCTACATTGACTGAGCTTTATATAGGACATCTTTGTACATCTATGGACCCGCTTCCCGGCCCAAATTCTCATACGGGGGATGGGGTTAGTGTACTTCCATGTTTGGACTCGGGGCCCAGTTTTTTGCAAAAGTGGTGCGCTAGCTTGGCTGAGGGCGAGCTCGCTACCCTGGATCGCCTCCGGTTATCCCGCCTTTCCTCTCTCCTTGTTGTTCCTTTGTTGTCCGACCTCCTAAAGGTGGCTTTAGCGTCATGGGACCATAGGGCTCATGTCTTCAGATTTGGGTCCAGGGAGCTCACCCCAACCTTGGAGTAGTTAGCTTCTATTACTAGCTTGAGGATGCATCGGCGGCTTGCCAAAGTGGTGCCTAAATCGGGATATGCAAAGGCGGTCTACGCGGTTCTTGGTTTGAAAAAGGGTGGGTATGAGAAGGGCTTTGCCGATGGGCCCACTAGGTGCTCGGTGAAATTTCTGAGAGAACTTTTTGGCGACTCGAGTCTCCAAAAGTTGTCGTTCTGGGATCCTTTCAATGTGAAGGCCTTTTCCCTTTATTTGCTATCGGAAGTTCTCTTCTTTACTGGGGGCGAAACATTTTCCCTCGGGTTATGCAATGTTTTAACCGAATTGGAGGGAGGTCGCTCACTGGTGCACCTAGTCTTGGCTGAGATGTATCGGGGCCTAGATGCCTCGGCCTCGAGCCGGGTTGGGATTCTTCGCGGGAGTCCACTCCTCATTCAGATTTAGCTAGGAGAGCATTTGGCTATCATGGGGCCTGTGCCAAGATTCTGCTTGGTAAGAGGGGATGTGGCTCGGGGCTTTCTGACACGCTGCTCGAGGCTGCCCCATGGGAGCATCGAAGAACTGAGCCTGTGGCTATCTGATGCGGAGTTGATCTGGCAACTTCCCTAGTTGGACGGCACCTTTCCGATTGTCCGATCTCGGGATTGTGAGGGTATCACACTTTTGGGGTTGACTAGTAGTACCTACTATTTCCCACCTCGGGTGCTTCGTCAATTCGGATATACCCAACACGTGCCGAGCACTGTGAGGCCGCCCTTGTGTTCCCTGATATTCTCTCGGGGTTCTCTCAGTGACCTGGATCGCATAGCAGCCCTTTGGGAGACCCGCCAATCGGCGCACATGTGTAGCCTGGTTCAGGGGGGTGCCCTCTCTTATGATTACGAGGTTTGGCTGGCATCTGAGAGCTTACCAGCCCCTAACCTTGTTTTGACAGATGCGGTAGAGACGGGACCCTGTCCATTCAAGGAAACGATGCTCCGGACTAAAATTGAGTCTCTTTTTGTAGAGAAGTTGGCTTTCACTGAGGCTTTGGGGAAGGAGAGGGCCAGAGCCGAGATGGCGGAGGTGAGGGCTGCTACGGCCGAGAGTGAGGTTCTTCGATTGACTGGGCTTTTGACCGAGTCGCGCAGTGCAGCTGACGCTTCACGGAGGCTGCAGAAGAGTCTTCATGGTAGGTGGTTGACCGATCGAAATGCCCGTGAGGACTCTCTTCTTGCAGAGATCAGCGCCTTGAAGCGTGGTTCCTGCCCCTGACCTGTTCCTGCACATACCATAGATCATATACACAGAGGGGGGCAGATTCCCCTTAATAGAGATCTCCTTCCTTTTTTGGATTGTTTCCTTTTTTGTTTGTTTTATACTTGTACAGAAGGTGGAAAGTAGAAAGTGTGTCATGTTGTTATCTTTTTGGGACATGACACTTCATACGTGATGCTTGTAAGAAAAGAAATGAAATCTGCTATACACATATATACATATAATTTTTTTGGTGTTCGAATTTTCTTCCATACGTTTCGCAACGTAAGGTTTTTCTTATGGAAAAGGAAAATCTATTATCTTTTTTCTAATTTTTCTCCTACACTGGGTGAGGCTTCTTATGGGAAAGGAAAATATATTATCTTTTTTGAAATTTTCTCTTTGTGATGTCGGTATTTTCAAGGCCAACCGGCGGGTCCTCTTTTTGAGCATGGTCGAACCCCGTTTAGGAGTCTCCGGCATTTCTTTTTTAAACATGGAGGGGTCAGCTCCCCCCCCCCCCCCCCGAGATTAATTGGTCTTCTGACCTTACCTTTGGTCATGTGTCAGATGATGCAGTAGAGACGACATACTTGATTAGGATCCGATCTAATTTTAACATGAGCGCCCAACGAAAGAAGGGGGAAGGGGCTTAAGGGGTCCAGGCTAAAATAGGTGAGCTAGAACAAATCCTCTCCTAATCTCTCTCTTCTTTTTTTTAACATTCTTGCTCACAGCGCCCAAGATGGGTTTTCGCCATGCCTGTCATCCCTATTTTTACCTGTAGCGCCCTTTCGGGTTTTCACTACGTCCATGGGTTCGCTTTCTTACCCCAAGTGCCTTTTCAGGTTTTCACCTGGTCCGCGTGAGTTCGCTGTTTTTACCCACGGTGCCCTTGCGGGTTTTCACCAAGTCCATCTTGCTTTGAACTCAAATTAATTTTCTTTCTTTCCTCTTTTTTTCCTTTTTTTTCTTTTTATTATTATTATTTTTTTTTTTAGAACCAGAAAGCCACGACATAGACAAAGATTCCGTCATAACCAGCTGGATGGGGTTCTGGTGTCGTCTCACGACTTGGCTTATGTTGACTTAACAGATATTATGACTGCTTGCGAACCTACAAAGAGGGCTTCCTTCAGGGTGTAGCTTGGCCATGGGTTAGGTTAGGATTTGAAGGTATGATGGGATAAAAGTGTTTCCTTGATACGACATCAGTTTTCTCAACATACTTTCTTCCTTGGGGGTTTTGTTGTACATGTCTTGTGATTCTTCTTTATTTAAGGCAATCTCTCTTTGAGGTTTTGCTTTTTCGATTTTTTTTGGATTTTGATACATGCAACTTTTCTCTCTTCTTTTTTTTTCTTGGGTATATATTTTTTTTGGGGAAAGGGTTTATTGAAAGGAAGGCCCAGGCTCAAATGGGGTAGCAAAGGATATCATCATTTTTAGGGATGCTTTTGGGCTACTGTGCTTGGAACGATAGCCTCTTTTGGATGATTTTTAAGCAGTCACGTATCTGTTTCATCAATACTTACCTTATCATGATAGACTATGAGTAAAACCGTCACACGTATCTAGCATTGATGGGCTCAAGAAGATGATCTCTGTCCATGGTGGAGAGGTGGATGGCGTATCCCGACAGCACTTCTCGAATGACGTACGGTCCTTCCCAGTTCGGCTTAAACTTTTCAAGTGGATTGGCATGGAGGGATGGGAAGATCTTCTTCAACACGGTGTCTCCTACCTTTAGATCTTGACCGCGGACACGTTTATTGTAAGCGCGTGCGATTCTCCCCTGGTAAACCTGAGTGTGACACAAGGCTAGGAGTCTCTTCTCATCCAATAAGTTCAGCTGATCAAAGCGTGATCTCTATCTTTCTGCTTTGGGTAAGCCTGATTCCATGAGGATTCGGAGCGAGGGTACTTCAACCTCCACCGGGAGGATGGTCTCAGTTCCATACACAAGGGAGAATAGTGTTGCCCCTATAGCGGTACAGATCGACGTTCTATAGGCCCTAAGTGCGACAGGTAACTGCTCACTCCAATCTCTGTAAGTGACTACCATCTTCTCAAGAATGCGAATGACTGTCTTGTTCGCAGCTTCCACGGCTCCATTAGTTTGAGGCCGATAAGGGGACGAGCGATGGTGCTTGATCTTGTATTGCTCGCAGAAGTCTCGGATGCGCTTATTCGCAAAGTTTGTGTCGTTGTCTGTGATGATATCTTTGGATACTCCGAATCGGCACACAATATTGTTCTTGAGAAACTTCTCGACATGACTAGCCATGATATTGGCATATGACGCCGCTTCTACCCACTTGGTGAAGTATTCAATGGCGACGAGGATGAATCGATGTCCGTTTGATGCTTTTGGATTAATCATTTCGACAACGTCAAGGCCCCAGGTAGCAAATGGCCAGGGAGGGGTCATGACACTTGTAGCATCAGACTGGAGTGTTCTTGACACTTGTAGATCAATGGCAGGAGCGTGTATCAGACTGGAGTGTTCTTGACACTTGTAGCAATTTTGAACATGTTTGCAACAATCCGATTCCATAGTGGTCCAAAAGTATCCTTGCCGCAGGATTTTCTTAGCGAGCATGTGACCGCTAACGTGGGCTCCGCACACTCCCTCATGGATTTCTTTCATAAGATTGACTGCCTAAGTTTGGTTGAGGCACCTGAGTAAGATGTTATCGTATGATCACTTGTAGAGGCATTCCCCGCAAAGGACATAACCTGCCACTAAACGTTGAATGGTTCTTCGGTCTGTCTTGGATGTACCCTCTGGGAAAGTTAGGGTCTTGAGGAAATTCTTGATGTCTGAGAACCAAGGTGGCTCATCATCAGGCTTTGTAGGTTCCTCAATCTAGAGGTAGAAGGCCGACTCATTCCTCTGATCGATCATGATCGACTTCATCTCAACACCATAGGGGATTTCAATCATCGACGCCAAAGTTGCTAATGCGTCGGCAAAGCGATTCCTTATCCGGGGGACGTATGAGAAAGTTACATTTTGGAAGCAAGCTATTAGATCCTTGAGGTCATGATAGGGGATCAGTTTCTCGTCTTTTGTCTTCCAGTCACCATTCATCTGGCATATGATTAACTGTGAATCGCCAAATACACGAAAGTGAGTTACATTCAGATCGAGAGCTGCCTGTAGACCGGCGGCGCAAGCTTCATACTCAGCCATATTGTTAGTGCAGGGGAAGTTGAGCTTGATAGAGATCGGTACATGGGATCCTTTTGGTGAAATCAGGATGGCACCAACTCCTTGGCCTTCGACATGCGATGCACCGTCAAAGTGCATTACCCATGATTCCTCTGCTTCTTTTATATCATCTTCTGTCATGAACAGGATATCTTCATCTGGCAATTCAGTTCTTAAATGCTCATAGTCAGGCAGAGGGTTCTCAGCAAGATGATCGGCGAGCGCCTGCCCCTTGATCGATTTCTGAGTGACGTATGTGATGTCGAATTCAGATAATAATAGCTGCAATCGCACAGTTCGGCCAATGAGAGCAGGTTTCTCGAACAGGTACTTCAGGGGATCCATCCGCGTTAGAAGTAGGACGGCTTGGGATAACAAGTAGTGTCGAAGTTTTTGAGTAGCCCACACGAGCGCTAGGCATGCCTTTTCCAGATGAGAGTAGCGCGTCTCATAATCAGTGAACTTCTTGCTTAGGTAGTAGATGGCCTGCTCTCTTCTTCCTGTCTCATCGTGCTACCCCAACACAGCTCATGAAAAACTCTGTCGTGGATAGGTACATTATCAAGGGTCTACCAGGTACAGGTGGTACCAATACTGGAGGATTTAGGAGGTAACCCTTGATCTTATCAATTGCAGCTTGGTAGTCGTCATTCCATTCAACTGGTGAATCCTTTCTTACTAGTTTAAAGATTGGTACGCATATCAGAGTTAACTGTGCAATGAACCGACTGATGTACTGGATTCTGCCTAAAAAGCCTCTGACCTCTTTCTCGATAGACGGTGGCGGCATTTCAGTGATGGCCTTGATCTTGGTCGGATCGACCTCGATGCCTCTCCTACTGACGATAAAACCTAATAGTTTTCCTGACATAGCGCCAAATGCGCACTTCTGAGGATTCAACCACAGCCTATACTTTCTCAACCTTTCGAGCAGCTTCTGAAGGTTTACCAAGTGGTCGTCCCTTTCCGGCGATTTGCCAATCATATCATCGACGTACACTTCAATCTCTCGGTGCATCATGTCGTGGAATAAGGCCGTCATTGCTCTCTGGTAGGTTGCCCCGGTGTTCTTGAGCCCGAATGGCATCACCTTGTAGCAGAAGGTTCCCCAGGGAGTGATGAACGTAGTTTTCTCTCGATCGGCCTCTGCCATCTTAATCTGATTATAGCTCGAGAACCCATCCATGAAAGAAAGCATCCCGTGCTTAGCAGTGTGATCGACCAAGATATCGATGTGGGGTAATGGGAAGTCATCCTTAGAGCTTGCCTTGTTGAGATTTCAAAAATCAATGCACATTCGAACCTTTCCATCCTTCTTTGGAACGAGGACGATATTGGTCAGCCATTACGGGTACTTAGATACCATGAGGAAACCCGCGTCATACTACTTAATGACCTCGTCCTTGGTTTTCAACATCCATTCAGGTCAGAGACGTCTCAGCTTATGTTTAACCGGCTTGCAATCAGGGTAGAGTGGCAACTCATGTTCAACCAAATCGGTATCCAAACCAAGCATGTCTTCATACGACCATGCAAAGACGTCTTGGTATGACCGGAGGAAGTCTATCATACTCTCTCTCTCCGCAGGGGATAGTGATGTTCCGATTTTGGTGATTCTAGGGACCTCTTCGGTGCCCAAATTAACGTCCTCTGTCTCTTCGACGATCGGGGTAGGGCCATTCTCAAAATCGGCAAATTGCTTGAGGAGCTCATTGGGGAGCTCATCGACTTGACCTTCCTCGTCCAGACTTGTGACTCCTCCCTCTTCTCGTATTTCTACAGGGAAGGGGTCGGCTTCGCGTGGGACAGGTATCACGTCATCATTTTCAATTTTATTGGGAATTTTAAAGGATAATATTTTTAGAATTGGTATTTTTTCTATTTTTATGATTTTTTTCAATTTTTCGAAAGTCAGCCCCTGGCGAGGTGGATCTCTATATATACAGGGTAGAGTGTCCCAGAGGCTAACCCCACTTCTTACAAGTTGTTTTTTTTTTAGAGCCGGTGCCGTATTCACAACATTTGGCGGCTCCCAGGAGTTGGGGCAAAGATGCCCAGTTACTTACCTGCGAGGCTTGGCATTTACCCTTTCGGTTGGAAACGGCATCAATAGGCTCTTGTAGTTCCCCCCTCAGCATGTTTATGGAGGGATCCTCTGGGACCCTGTCTTTGAAGGTTAGGGTGGGCCCAAAGTGGCTAGTGCTAGAGTGATGGGTGGGCCCGTGGACTTCTTCCTCAAACAAGGAGAGGGCTGCCAAGTCCACCTCGAGGTCCGGGGGGATGATGTACGGGTTAGTAGGGTGGGCAGAAGCAAGCTTGTGTGGGGTCACCCTTGTCTCCCCATTCAGATCAATCTTTACTACCCCGGCGCTCACAAAGGTTTGACGGATGTGGGGTCGGGCGGGAGTTTCTTCTTCCAGGTTGATTCCTCCGCCCGGTCAGCTGTCTCTCATCTTTTCTTTGGCCTCTTTGACTTCTTCTTCATCGGGCTTGTAGCCCAGGCCAAATCTGGTTTGCTGCCCCTTAGCCCTGACGGGGTCTCTTCTTCCTTGAAGGCGTGGGCCCAAACCTTTCCCCTTTTGGTGGCCCCATTTGTGGAGCATGAACACTGCCGCATCCATTCCTACCCCAGTTTTGGCAGGGGTTTTCTCAGGCGACTCAAGGGTGGCAGCTGAAAAGTCATACTCAAATCGATGGAAATCGGTGTCATCTGCTGTGTGCAGAATGTCAAGCACTTTCGAATTTTCAATGTGCAGAGTGCTCCGCTCCCTGTCTTCTCTGCTCTCACCTACGATAATGACGATTCTTCCGCCTAAGATGAATCAGAGTTTTTGGTGTAGAGTAGATGGTATTGCCCCGATCTCATGTAACCACGGTCGGCCTAATAATAGATTAAACGTAGACTTGATGTCTATTACCTGGAAGGGGATAGTGAAGGTTTGCGGCCCGATGATCAGGTCAAGGTTTACCTCTCCTATGATTTCTCTCCGAGTGTTGTCGAATCCCCTAGCACTTGTTATGGATGGCTGGAAGGTGTTGGGGTTCGCACCGATTTTGATTACCGTCCTTAGAGGGCATACGTTCAGTGTCGACCCGTTGTCTATCAAGACCAACAGCACCACCAGGTTCCCTACTTCCACTGTTATATTCAGGGGCTTAGAGTGGTTATTCCCTTCGAGCAGCAGATCCGCATCAGTGAATGAGATGGAATTTGGGGCTAATACTTGCCCAATTATCTCTCCTACTTCATCTGGGGTTACGTGGGTGGAAACATGTGCGTCTTTGAGCGCTCCCATTAAGGCTTGAAAGTGGAGCGGGGACGTGATTAACAAATCCTAGACAGTAATATGCGCAGGTGTCCTCTTGAGCTGTGTCTCCAACACATGCTCTCTAGCCATTTTCTCGAAGGGGTTTCCTACAGCCTGCTCTTTCTTCTTCTCCTCTCCTCCGCCCCGATGCTTCGCCGTAGAAATCCCACCGACTGGGTGAAAATTCAACCTTTCTTCTTCGATCGCGACCAGCATTCATGTCCGTCTGCTCGTAACTTAACGGCACTTGATGCGGGTCATAGGCGGGTTTCGGAATGAGGAAGGGAGTGCTTGGTGATTCTGGGGCGGATTGGGCTAGGTATGTCGAATTCTTGGGCCCAACTAGGTTTACTCCAATAGGGGGTGTAATGGTATTGGCGGGAATTGGCAAAGTTGGGTTTGAGGGTGCGGAGGGGGTTTGTGCAGGCGTTATCGGGGCATGGTAAGACCAATGATGATTGGGAGCGGGTGATAAGGGGAGTGGGTGAGGGGTTGTCTGTTTGGATGGGTGGCATTGATTGGGGCAAAAAAATAATGTAGGGATGGTGGGGTGTGACTGGCATAGGGTGAGGGAAATGTCGGAGGTGTGGGTGGAGGGGGCAATAGGGGTATGACGGGTAGTAAACGGAGCGGGGGGTACTGGTACGAAGGGTTTGTAGTCAGAGTGGCATGGTGGGGCGATGATGGGTTCGTGGATGAAACGGGGTAGATCGGGGATGATGGAGTTGTGCATCGGGCAGGGTGATTTAGGGACGGTGGAGTTGTATATTGCGCGAGGTGATTTGGGGATGGTGGAGTTGTGTATTGGGAGAGGTGATTTGGGGATGGTGGGGTAGTATGCTGGGCGGTGGGATTTGGGGGTGTGTATGAGGTGGGGTAGTATGGGGGTGGTGGATTTATATATGGCGTGGGGTGATTTGGGCGTGACGGAGAGGTATATGGGGTGGCTGACGGTGGGATAGTGTGTGGGATGGGGTGATTAGGAGGTGGTGTGTACTATGGGATAAATTGGGTGTGGGGAGGATATGCGTATGATTGCGGTCGGGCTGGGCCCATTTGGATTTGATAGGCAGGAGCGGAGGTGAAAAAATACTGCCCTAAATCTAGGGGCTCTTCTTGGTATGCCGGGGTGGGGAAGTAATGGGCTAAATACAGCGGCTCGATTACCCCTACAATTGGTTCAACCTCGTTCAGCCTGGTAAATGAAAACTCTTCTTGATTACTGATGTAATCCGAGGGGTCAAACTCTTCCTCTTCCACTTCCACGCAGTGGATGTTAGGCCTGGGGCCTCCTGGATGCGGTGGCAGAGGGGCCTGATGGATATGCTGGTTCTTCCCTTGAGGAAGTGGCGGGGGAATAATTTTTTCCGCCTCTATTAAATCATGGATTGCGTGCTTTAGTAGGAAGCACCGATCCGTAGGGTGACCTGGTCCCTGGTGGAAGTTACAATGCAAGTTCAGATCATAGTTTCTTGGTATTAGATTGGGTGGTAGGCGAGGCTGGAGTAAATTAACAAAACCCTTTTGTAGCAACACGGGTAATAAGATACTTAACGATTGTCCTAACAGCGTGAAGACCCGTTCGAATCGTGCTTTCATCTGTTCCTGGGTGAACGGGGCCCTCGGTCCATTGCTCGGCCTTGGCGCTTGTTCGAAACGGGCTGGGGGTGGGTGTGTGGCATGGAGCTGTATCAGGGTGGTATTGGCCTAGGGATAAACAATGTTCTACACCTCTTCCCCTAGTCTTCTTTCAATCCTTGGTTCAGTGGCTTTCCGAACCCGAGCGGCCCCGTTGGCCATACTCTTTCCCAATCTGCCCTCTCTGACGGCGTCTTCGCAACAGTTGGCATTTCGGACCAAATCAGCAAAACTGGACTGCTGCTGATATACCAAGAATTCTGCGATGACTGGGAGCGCTCCCTTGGTTATTAATTCAATCTGCTCATCATCCAAAATTCGGTGGGTCACCTGGGCGGCCAATGCCCTCCACCTCCCTAAGTAGGCACTGAAAGTTTCATCATGCCTTTACTTCAAACTGGCCAGATCTGACTTCCTTGGCTCTATGTCCATGTTATAGACATACTGTTCTTGGAATAAGTGTGTCAGATCTTTCCAAGTTTTTATCATTGATGGTTCTAGGAATGTGAACCATCTCAGTGCTAGGCCCGTCAGACTCTTTTGGAGCACTTTGATGAGGAGTCGTTCATCTCCGCCGTACTGACACATATCCCCACAGTAAGATTTTAAGTGGGCGATGGGATTACTAGTGCCATTATACTTATCGAATAACGGCATCTTGAATTTCTATGGTAGGGGGACATCTGAGAACAGACACAAGTCTGAAAAGTCTATCGAATGCAGTTCTAGCCCTCCCATCTTCGTCAGCTGCTTCTGTATTCTATCTATCTGTTCTTTTAGCTGCTCTGATTCTTTTGTAGCTGGGACTGCCTCCCCCTGGTTTGGCTTGGCCCTGGGTGTGACAATGACGGGCCTGGGGGGGCCGAAGCTGGCAGCTTCTCCACTGTTGCGGATCTCACCCTCCTCAAACTGTTGGTCATTATACTGGTGAGGAGAGAGGTCTGTTATTTTGACCTGGGGGATGATGGGTTGGACGACCTGGTGGGGCCACAAGGCTTGTAGGGGATGGGAGGGAGTGAATGGATGAGTGGTTTGTGGATGAATGATGTGCTAAGCTGGGTGTATATTCTGGGGGTGATGGGGGTGTGGTTGATGTGGCGGGATGCTGTAGGCGTGGTTTTGAGGCATAGGGTGGATCGAATTTTCCGTTAGAGGCGGGATGGGGGTATAAGGGGTGTAGGTGAATGAAGGGTATTGGTGAAGGGATAAGGGGTTTGTGAACGGGCCTTGATGAGTGTGGGTGGATGGGCCTTGGGTTTGGGTTTGATGGTTTTGGAAAGCTTGGGTTAATGGGCCTTGGGCCTGGGTGTGGGGGTTGGTATGATTTTGGGCTAATGGGCCCTGTTGGTATTGGGTGCGGGGTGATGGGGCTTGGGCTTGGGTTTGATAGGTTTGGGTCCAAGGGCCCTGGGGGGCTTGGAACTGGGCCTGGGTCTGATGGGCTTGGGCCTGGCCCTGAGCCTGATGGGTTTGGGCCTGGGTTTGGGTCTGATGGGTTTAGGGTTTGGGCCCATGGGCCTTGAGGATTTTAGGCCTGGGTCTTGGTCTGATGGGTGTGAGCTTGGGCTCATGGGCCTTGAGGAATTTGGGCCTAGGTTTGGGCTTGGCCCATGGGCCTTGAGGATTTTGGGCCTAGGTCTGATGAGTTTGGGCTTGGGCCCATGGGCCTTGAGGGTTTTAGGCCTGGACCTGGGTCTGATGGGTTTGGGCTTGGGCCCAAGGATTCGTGTGGGTTTGGTCCTGAGATGAGGGGGCTTGGGTCTGTTGGGCTTCAGCATGAGCCTGAAATTGAGGTGAGGGATCATGGATGGTATGAATGATGGGTGGTTGGGAATGGTCATGGGCGAATGGGGTATGGAGGTTTTGGAGACCTAGATGTGGGGTTTGGAATGTTGGACTCTGAGAGGTAGCCCACAGGGCATACATCCTTCTCATGTCCTCCATTGAGGGCATGGATTCAGGTGTGAGATTGGAGGGCGATGGCCCATTCAAGGACGGAGGGGGTTGGATGAAATTGGGCATGACCTGGGTATGGGGGGTATGAATGGTTGTGCTTGGAGGGTGTGAATGTATGGCTAAGGAAGATGGTGGGTTGCTGGTCACACCCTGGGCAAAGTTGGGCATAACCTGGGTAAATAGGGGGGTCTGTTGGGATGTGGATGGACCATGTGATGTGGAGGGTATGTGAGATGAGGTGAGTGGGATATGGGATATAGGAGGCATGGATGATGAGGTGGACGGAGTGTGGGAGGTAGGCGGGGGATGAGGTTCCTGATGGGGTCTTTGGGAGTAGGGGGGTGCAGTAAGGGTGTATGGATGGGAGATGGGGATGTATGGGTCGATTGGGAAATAAGGTGTTTCAGTAGAGGATGAGATGGGGGTATGTTGGGAAAATGTAAGGGCGGGGGATGGGGTGGATGCGAACACGGGTGCCCCAAATGGACCCGTGACATCGAACCGGGTTTGGGTGAAGGTGTTGGAGATCGGGTCTTCTCCTATATGGGAATGGGATGGGGATGATGGCGGGGATGTATCGGTGCTCGACATGATCTGTTGACGAGTGTTGTACCGATGCCTTGGGTAAGGGCCGAATACTCTCCTAGTTCTTCCTCTACGGGTTGGGTTTGAGGTCGCCGTAGTGACGGTCGCACTGAAAGTGCGCGTATATACAGATTTTGATTTTTCTGTATATTTATTTTTTTTGGATTTTTCAAATGAAAATTATCTCCCCTACTTAAATGAATGATGATATGGTGCCTTAGAAAAGTTCCCGTCTTAGGTGATATATGCACCTTTAGTAGGTCCCACGGCGGGATCCAACACACTTCGGAAGAAGCGAAAGGGAACCCTTTCATTCTATTGAAGGTGAGGGAATCCACGCAAATGACCCGATCCCCCGGAGCAAATCAGTGAGAAGTCACCTTCTTTTGACTGGGCGGGGGCATATTGGGTGTTACAGAATGCGGGAGGCTACTATGGGCACTAATACCGCTAATCGGGGAACTTGGGTGGTGGATTGAGCCTTAGATCGGGCTGCCTGAACCCAGTATATGCTGGGCGTATGTATTTCATACGCCTGACCAAAACTTAGCAGATTTGGATGGGCGTATATATTATATACGCCTGGCTTAAATCTGGGGATTTTGGCTGGGCGTATATATTATATACGCCTGCGTATTTCTGGGAATTTTTGGCTGGGTGTATATATTATACACGCCTAGCAGAGACAGTTCTGTAAGCTTCTTTTGACAGTAAACAACAAGCCCGAGATGGGTCTTTTGGACTGGTTTTCTGGGAGGGATGCTCCCGGGGACTACTGTGTATGTTATCGGGTTCCTCCTTTCCACTTCCTAGGGATACACGGTTGAATTCGGGATGTCTACGCTCTCACCATTGTGGATTTTATGGCTTGATTGGAATTGGAAACCCAGCTGATATACCTCCGGCTAAAGTTCCTTCTCAGGTACGGGAAAGGGTGGTTCTTTTCAGGATCATCACCACTAGGGCTGCCGCCTTACTGGGAACCAGGTAAATTATATCTACGCCTAAACCCCCCAAAAAACTATCCAAAATACGTAAAAACAGATTTGATTATGTCCCCACACTGTTAGTTCACTTTTAATTACAGATTTTTAAAGGGGCGTGAATTTAAGTCCAAAATCGGGTCGGGGATGACAAGCCCGTGCCGCCTCAACGGGCCGGCGTTCAATGGTGAGATATGATGACTGAAATAAAGAGCGCACATAGGCCCGCCAAATGGCTAAGGCTCGTAAATGACTGAAATTTAAATGACGTGAAAAGTAGATGCGAGCAGGCCCGCCAAACGGCTAAGGCGGCTTAAATGACAAAATCGTAAAAAACTGAAATTTAAAGGCACAAGTAGACCCGCCAATCGGCTAAGGCACTTAAAGGACTGAATCGTAGGGGTGAGTAAGTTAGTAAAAATAACAAAAAATAAAGAAAAATAGTAGAAAATTAGAACAAAAAAACTGCCATGGTTAGTAAAAAAAATAATAAATAAAGGCCAACAAGAGGGGAAGCGCTAGGGTGATATCCCCAGCAGAGTTTCCATCTGTGCGAGCATGGATCCTCTCGAACCCGTCGCGGCAATGCACTCGCGATAGAATAAAATGTAGAGTCACCACCCGAAGCTTTTGGTGACTCGGGAAACCTTTAAATCGATATTTTGAGCACCGAAATGCTAAATATGATTCTGATTTACCGGTCTTTGTCAATGGATCTAGGGTAGGGGCTTCGGTTATCGATCGGGAAGGGTTTAGGCACCCGATCAACCCGCACGTAGCGGTCTCTATCTATGGCCAAAATAAAAATAAATGGGCGGAGCTTCCCCTTGCCCGAAGGCAATACGGTCCTATCAAGCTTTGAGCCAAACCAAAATTTCGACAGCGTAACGGCTTGAATCCTTGGATAGAGGAAACACCAAGAAGGTAGAAGAAGAGAGGGGTGAGTCAGAGCTCACGGGCCCTTGTTGCACCGTGGAAGACCTTTGCTTTGGCGGGCTCCCGATGGCTTTAGGTGGCTTAAACGGTAGAGGAATAGGCTCTAATACTAGGATTCGGTAGATAGGAAGTGTGGGGATGAAGCTAGGGACTAAGCTTTAACCTAAAGAGGTAATCTAAGGGTTGAAAAGGATTGAAAAAAAAAAAAAAACTTTCTCTCACTAGGGCTCTCTCTCTCCTAACTCAAGCTTTCACCCTAATCTTTTCAACCTTGATTTTTTCAACCCTTTTGGGAAGAGGGGGGCCTCTCTATTTATAGAGAGGGGGTGGGTTAGAGGGTCACTTAAGAGCTAATTGGTTTAACAATTAGGTAATCCTCTATCTAAGGTTTTCTAGGTTTTTAGGGTCCTAGAGGTTTGGGAAACTGATTTCAATGGTAGATGATGGGGTGAGACCAAGGGTGATTTCAGGGTTGCCAATAAGCTCAAAGGGGGTGCAACCAACCTCAAGACACCCACCTTAACCAACGGGATGGTCAAAGGGTCAAACCAGATGGAGGAAATTCGAGCATTTAATGACAAATATTGTAGCTAAGCTAGGCGTATATATTACATACGTCCAGTTTATGCACAGTGAAATTCAAGAAAACTAGGGGAAATCTGAGAAGATGGGTGCCCGTGTTGTGGCCACCTATGCCGGGCGTATGTATTATATACGCCTGGCCAAATTTGGCTCAAAAATGTCAGGCGCATATAATACATACGCCTGACCAAACTGGGGCCAAATTTACTGGGCGTATGTAATACATACGCCTGAGCAAAAAGTCATGATTTTATGTGAAACTTCAAACGGCCATAACTTTTGAACCACAACTCCAAATTGGGTGATCTTTGGCTCATTGGAAAGCTAGGGAAGTCCTCTTTCCAATGGTATATGGATCATCCTCAGTAGTAGTTTGTATAAAAAAATGTAACTCTCCTCCCTTCAAATGCTCAGAAGGGTCTAAGTTGAGTATGGGAAGGGATCCTAGGGTTTAGAGGTGATCTCTAAGGGTTGGGAGAATGGTTCTAATGGGTTTTAGATGATTCTTAAAGGTCTGGATAGATTCTCAAGGGTTCAGGGGTGCCATCGGAAGCACAGGGGTACATCTCTCTCGAAGTATAGACTGATCGGGCCTTGGGCCGAATTTGGGTGTCTACAATTTATTTAGAACTGTCTAATGAATATATCAAAGCAATAAGACATCCATATTAGTAAATTATGAAAATGACCAAAGACCATCTTTTCTTAAACCAAAGCCAAAAAAGTAAAAATCCCATAATATTTTACCATTTGAACCCATATTAGAAGCTTAAAAACTAAATTTCTTTATACCAGAATTTTATAAACCCTTAACCATATGTACTGTCCAAAACTTTCTATCCTTAACCCTTATAATTTTTTAGAGTTTAGAATATAAAAGAAGAGAAAAAAAGGGACTGAAAAGAGTATGAGTTCATAGATAAGGGATCTGCTGAAAAGGGTACAACTGAGAAAAAAATATATGAAAATATGGGAAAAGAAAAGAAAAAATATGAATAATTGTAAAAGACGATTTTGTGAAAAGAGAAGCAAAAAGCTTCCAAACTGGGAAAAAAATAGAATTTATAAAAAGAAAATTAAATGGGAAAAAGTTATCCAAAATAAGGATACTTACTGATGCTGAAAAATAGAAGAAGAGAAGGAAGAGCTAAACTCTTGGAAATAATTTTGAATCCTCTTTACCATTTTCTTTGAAACCTTCTGAAAACCCAAAGCCCTATTACAAGTCGAAGGAAAGACCATTGTGATTTACGATTTGTAAAAATATGAGTTTAGTAAAGATATATGAAATAGATACTATGAATAAATAAAAAAATTATATGAAAAGAATTGATTATCCTTTCAATAAGATTTTTTTTTTTAGCTGATTGTCCTTTGAATTTATCACGAAAACATATCATATTATAAGAACCCAAAATTTTGATTATTTTTTAGAGTATGCCAAAAAGTGAGAGTTTGGATGAAAATATTTTCTAAAAATTATAATTTACAAAAATCTATAATGAATAAACTTTTTACTGATATGCACACACTCCACGCTATACAAGAACGGAAATTATTGAGTTCTGATCAAGGATAATTGCAATGATGGGAAGCTAAGGGTAAAAGATTTGACATATTTTAAAATAATGAATATATAATGACTAAGTGAATAATTAGTAGTGTATAAAAATTAGTTTATATTTTTAGTTTTAAAAAGTATTTTGAAAAATCTGCTACAACTCCTCCACTAGGGATCACCTAGGGGTTTAAAGGCTTGTTGTATATGCTAAATGCAATCGTGCTCCCTAAGAAAGTGGCAATTTAAATTTAAAAATTTTAAATATTTTATGTTTCCTTGTTTGCTAGGGACTAGCAAAACTTAAATTTGGGGGTGTGATCAGTCACATAATTTATCATTTTATAACCCTTAACTTAATGATGCTAGGACTTAGTTTGCTACTAACGAGTTATTGATGTACATATATTAGAGATAAACAGTAAATTAGAGCCATCAGCTAAGTTTGCTACTCTGCTAGGACTTAGTTTGCTACTCTGCTGTTGCTCAATAAAGAACACTCTAGAAGCGCATCAACTAAGGAAAGCAAGAAAAGATAAAATTAGGAATTAGAGTTATATTAGGATACTTTTGTTTTTAGTAGTTTCTTTTATTAGAATTAGATCTTTGTAAATCGAATCCTTATGATTTATAAATAAGAGGGCTCGGCATGGGAATAAGCATCAAAGAATTTCAGCATCAATTGACACCTGAGGTTGAACTTTCTTCTGATCAAAGTAGTATATACTAGTTAAAATAGATTAGATATCAGAGGTTTCTCAAGAGCAATTGACGACTATAATTAAGTGCTGAAGATTAGTATAGATATCTGTAATTTCTCAGGAGCAATTGACAACTGCGACTGAGGGGTGAAGGATATATTTTACAATGCTTTCTAGTTTAGATTGTATTTGCTTTGTAAACATCTCCAAGTTTTAATTTGAATTGACGAGTCAGGTTAGAATTTGCAGATTAGTGTAACGGTGTTTGCTAGAGTTTGATTGACGCCCAAATTTCTCATTGATTGTTGATTAGATTAAATCTGTATTGATAGGATCTTAGACTTGATTGACGACTAATGCTAGGAGACTAGAAATATGGTGTAACGGTACTGTTTATTTTCATAAATATCCGAAAGCTGAAGATTAAGATTGACGACCTTAATCTGAAGAATGAGGATTAGGATTTATTTTTATGCACTTTAGTTTAGAAAATCATTCATTTATTCATATTTCTCCAATAGATTAAGAAATCATAAAGATAAATAAAAGTTTTTAAGATAGGGATTTAGATAGAAGATAGAAATAGAAATTAATAAGATAATAAACTTCCTCGTGGGAATGATCCTATGCTAGTACTATAATTTCCATTGTGCGCTTGCAATAAGTTAAGACTTGAATTTAATAAAATTATAATACAAAATAAGAAGCAAGTCACCAACCCAAAGGGTGACTCTAAAATCACATGACACACATCACACTCAAATGTAATTTTATGAAAAATAATCTCTATCGTCTAATTCGAAGCAGGCAATGTGTGCTAGACTTGAGGAGATAAGGTGAGGCCACAATTTCATGATTGTAAATAACAGTATTTATTTATTTTTGCGATTATTTCTCTCCGCTCTCTCCACGTTCTCTTTTTCTTCTTCTTTTTTTCTCACTATTTATGTGAGCCTATCCAAACAGTGGATAACAACAAAAATCCTACGGATTCTATAGGCTCAGAAACTACCGATTTTATGGGATTTATAAATCCAAATTTACTATTTTCTAATGATTCTATCCAAACAAGCCCTAAATAAAGCATCTAGTGACGAGGCAAAATTGGAGCCATGTAATATTACTTTAGTGCATGGTTCCCATATCAGGGTTAAAAAGGGCAAAGGTTGACCGAACAAAAATATATATTCTGAGAAGGCAAAATGGGGGTGTCTACAGATGCCATTCTTTGGCGTGCTTTTGCGAAGTAAGAATGCCTCGAAGAAGTAGACACCCCTCATTTAAGGTATCTTCTCATTTCTCTTAGGAATTCACAAATGTGAATCTGTGATGCTGACATGACATGCTTGACTTTCTTATCTATCAGTGCAAGCTAAAATGGAGCATTTGAAGGACAATTGGTAGCTGTCGAAGGGCACATTCCGAGTCTATGAGTGCATGGTGCATCCCGTCGTATAGCACGAGGTAATAGAGGGATTTTATACAATTGAGATAATGGGGCATCAATCAAATGTCCAAAATAAGGTCCAAGGATCAATAATAAAAAGATGAAGTATCATGTAATATCGAAGGCTTTTACAAGTCATGTCAGACCGGGCACATCATTGCTCACACCAATGCGCGTCAGGCGTTCCTTTTCTAATAGAAGTTTCTAAGTTCTTAGATTAAATATACTCAATGTTCAATTTCCCAGGGGAATGGCCGATTTGGGTTGGTAATTGAAGTGGGGTCTTATGAGGTGTGCTTAATTGAATTCTGTGCAATGGGATATACGCTCGATTCATCAGGAGTCAGCCTCTAAGTTGGGAATTCTAATCCTAATGTATCTGAACAAACAATTCTGGGCAGTGGCGTCTGCACTCGATCTAATTCTACGCAGTGAAATATGCGCTTGATTACAAGTTCAGGGGTTGGTATGTAGGTTAGGAGTTCAGAGTTGGGTATTCTACATTGGGTATTCTAGTCCTAATGTGTCTGAACAAATGATTCTGCGTAGTGGCGTATGCGCTCGATTGCAAGTTCAGGCGGTCTTAGGAGTTAAAGGTCAGGTTCAAGTGTAATTTATTGTGTGCGGGTGATAGGGCGCTTAATCATTTTTTTTTTTTTTTTGGTATTTAAAGAAAGGTGAGTTGGGTTTATTTATCTTGTTGATTTGTTCTTCTTTCTTTTTTCTTTTTTTTTTTCTTTGTTTATTTTGTGAAGTAAAGGTTTTTTTTATTTTTTGTGAAATAAAAGGGGATTTTGAAAATTTAAAATTTTAGGGGTTTTAACTTAAGATCAATTCGGTGGTAAAACAGCGAAAAACGTGGCTTTCGAGACGTCGCTGAGCAGATCCACCGGTACGAGATTTATGGACCCGACTGTTATTGTGGTTGTCAAGACGACACTTGGCATGCCGGATACTCCGTCTAACCTTCTCGGCGAATACTAATGATTGTCTCTTATGGGAGGACTATAGTGATTCGCGAGTCGAGAGAGACGTGTTTTGAAAATATTTGGCTTAATCATAGCTAACTATATATTTACGAGGAATATCGAGTAAAATAAAAAGGTGGGTAGTGCTTACCTGAGGGTGATACTTACCTGGGTTGTGCGTGCAGCTTGTGTGGTCCGAGATGGGACTAGTGGGTTGTTGGGGGTGGTACCATGATGGGACTTTGGAGCTTTCTTCAATTCAAGTCCGTTGTGGCAGTGGTTGGTGGTCGCCAGTGTAATGTCTTGGAGGAATGATGTCGCGATGGGAGTTTCTTCCTTCCCTTTGGCTGACGCGGCAGGGCTATCAAAGCTTTCTTTTTCAGGTAGTGATGTTCGCGGTGGAAAGTCGATTAAACATAGTTAGTGATGGCATGCTGGTGGGATATTAGCACGATGCGACTTTGGTGTCTTTCTTTGGTAGATCTTGGGTTAAAAAGAGATCATGTTGTGGTTGCGTCGTGATTGGCTTCGTCTTTAGGTGGTTCACTTTCTGCTCTTCGGGATGGGTCACGAGGGTACGATTAATTTATTATGATGGGACTGGGTATTGAGGTGATATTGCGTGTGTGCATGTTATCGCGGTAGGGTCCTCCTTCTCTGGTGGGATCGCCAGAGGGATTACGGTAAGGGGTATATGTCTTGCTGCGACGGGACTGGGGATGATTGACGCTATAGGATAGGTGAATAGGTCTTTCTTTTTTGTCGGGATAAGCTGTGAGGCTACGCGATGGGACAAAAGGGTATGACCGCGATGGGACAACAGAATCTTGACCATGGTGGGATAGAAGGGTATGAGGGTGTAGATTTCATCTAAAGTTAGGTATTATGCGCCTGTTTCAGGGTGCTCAAAGTGATTGCGCACCTGAGTTCAGACGCGCGATCTCAACCTTTATGGGTAGTTTGCGCGTGTGTATGTGTGCGTGCAATTGGATTATGGGCCCTATTCATAGCACGTGATCGAGGCGTCACCAGGTCAGTGTACAGGTGACCTTTAGTATTGCACATCTAAAGTCGGTTGTTTGATTAATTTGTGCGGTTCATGAACTACGCGTGATCGGAGCGTCGTGCCGTTGGGCGCAGGCGATGGTGTCATTATGTGCTCAGATCGGAGCGCGTGTTTTGAATTATGCGCCACGTGCTTGGCACGTGATCTAATTAAGCGCATGTGTTCGGGCTCGTGATTAAGTCCGTACTCTATATAAGTGAGAGAGCTTTCATTCATTTTTCATTCTCTGTTTTAGTCTCGAGTTTTAACCTAATCTGTATATCTTGTGTTCTGAAATTAGTGTTTTAGTGATATCGAGTGATCTAACCGTCCGATTGGGATGTCGTTTCTTCCTATATTCATTATTTCGCATGATCTTCGTCCTAAGGTGGTCGTGGACAACACTATTTTGGGAATTGGTGGTATTGAGAATGAGTGTGATTGTCTTCACATTGATCCTTTTTAGGGAGCAGTGAAGGCAGTGTTGAAGCAGCGGCGGTGGAGGAGGCGAAGATAGCAAAAGAGCAGGAGTAAAAAGTGGAGGGACGTGTTTCCCAACTAATGCCTCCTGAAGTCTCTGATTGGACGCTTCGGGCGAGCTCTGCTCCTCACTTCGTCTCAGTTTCGAACCCCGTCTTTGTTTTGGGTTGTAGGTTAAAGTTTTAGGTTTTCATTTTGGGTTATAAATTCAGGAGGTATGCCTCCAGTGATAGTTATAAAATTTTAAGTTATGAAGGGGCATTTCTTTTGTTTTGTTCTTGTTTATTCATTTAAATTTATTAGCGAATTAGTTGGATTTATCTTATTTTAGGATTTAAGTTTTTTTTTTAGGATTCATTCCGAGCTTATTCAGGGCTTATCCCGGGGTTAATTCATTTTATTGAGTTTGGTTTTGAAGTTTTACTTAGTTTTGTTTGGTTTGTTAGAGAGTTGTTATTTTTTTTATTTAAAGTTTTGTTTGGTTTAAGGTTTGATTTTAACTTGAGTTTTGGTCTTTTGTTTGATTCAATATGAAGCCTAAAAGGTGTGAGTTTTCAAAGGTTCTAGATGAGTGTTGGGTGTTTAAATCCTATTGGTTTATCCATTTTGCTTTTGATATGTGTCTTTTAGGGGGTTAAGTGTTGTATAATTATTGGTTCATCTAGGTTTGTCATGGATTGTGATCTTTCAAAGGGGTATGTGTTTGGTTTAGATTTATTTTAGATTGAAATGATTTAAAGGTGTGACACTTGTTATTCTATGGTTTAGGGAGTATGGTTTATAAATGTGAGTTAAAAGTTTTGGATTCTTATTATTTTGAATTTTATTCCAAGTTTAGAATTAAAAGTTTTGGAGCATTTTTTGCTTTTGACTTAGGGTATTTTTTATTATTAATGTCCTTTCTTCCTTTCTCTTTTGTATCCCAGGTGTTGAACTCAAAGAATTATACTTACGGTGTGGGTTCTTGAGAATAGACGGGATTGGGAATGCAAGGTAGCGGTCGAATTGCTGCCATGCTAAGGGAAGAGATGGAGGAGAAAAAGGTGATAGAAAGGAAACTCAAGGAAAAGCCTGGGTTAGAATTCTCGTGATCGATGCCTATTTTTCCTCAATAGGCTCTGCAGATCCTGTATTAGTTGCTCTTCCTTTTTAGTGTTTCCAAGGCGAGCTTCTAAGGGCGGATCCCGCAGGTCCTGGGTGGCTTTCCATGAGCCATCCTTTCTTTTCTGCCGGCTCAGGACAAGGGGAAGAGGTTATTACAGCTAGAATTCGTTCAGGGCGCCCCCTTTCTCCGGGTTTCTCCGAGATTTCTATTTTCCCGAGTAAATCCAGATTCAATGATTGTCTGAACGTGAGGATTTTATGTTTCTTGTTTTAAGTTGTATATTCAGAGGATATGCGCTCGGTGTATTTTGTAATTATTTTATTTATTTATGAAGAGATTATACCTTCTTTATTTCATTCGTAAATTCAAGTTTAGTTTGTTTTGTAGCTCATTTGATTTATTTTAAGTGAGAGGTTTACTTATTCATTTATTTGTTTTGGAACGGGACATATCAGGAGCGTTTCTTTTTTTGTGTTTGTTTGTTTAGTTTCACTTCAAATGAATGGATGATGGGGGGCACTCTTTTGGTATTAGTTTTTTTTTGTTTGGTATTAATTATAGTGCACAAGTGATGTTGGGGGATTTTTGGTTTCAGTTTGGTGCATTTTCTTTTAGTTATCGTGGTGGATATTCCTTTGGACTTGGAATGTTTTGGATCGGGTTTATCGAGGCGTGGTTTGGGCTGATAATTAGGGTCAGAGATTACTAATTCATGATTGTGAATGTGCTGCCCTGGGTATTTTTCTCTTTTTTTTTTGTGTTTATGGGGGATTGCGCGCCTCACTCCGAGCGCATAAATTAATTGCGCGCCGGAGGGAGCGCACACATTAAGAGCGTCAGAAGATAATTACACGCCATTTCTAAGTCATTTACTCAAATTAAACATAGGTTACTAAGCGCGCGATTAAGGTGGTGGCTGGTCATTGTACGGGCGACCATTGGCATTCACGCGCCACTGTATGGGCACTTGAAATGATTATGCGCTCAACAGGATGCGTGCAACCAGATGGTCGGGTTAGTCTGGGCGGGCGACGATTAGATTACGCGCCCAAGCTTGGTCGCGTAATCCGAATTAAGCGCGGATGGAGTGACGTGTGATTTGTTTGAGCGCAAGAATTTAAGTGAGTTATTTTGGCATGTCTTATAAATAGTTTAAAAATTTTTATTTTCGTCGTGCGATCCGTGTTAGTCTTCGATTCTCTAGTTTCCTTATTTCTTTGTGCTCTAGTTTTCGTATTTTCGCGATATTTTGCGATCCGATCATCCGTTTCAGATGCCGTTTCTTTTGTTCTCTTCAGTTTTTCGAACTCTTTATTTTAGGATGGAGTCTGAGGCTATTGGTGGGCACGATATTACTGTTTCTTAATTAGAGAGAATGTTAGAGGCAGAGATGGGTGAGACTTCCAAGGCTTGGACTGAGGTCGTCGGGGAGGTAGTTAGGGAGGAGGTATTGGAGGTTGACCAGTCGGGGGTCAGGGAGGAGGTTCTCGAGATTGAGTAGGGGGGCGTTGAGGATGAGGGTGAGAGGGTTGAGGGTGTGATTCTTGAGGATGAGAGAGCTGCGGAGCACTAGGGTGAGGAGCATCGAGATAGCAGACACTTCCCGCTGGAGGATTTCTTCGCTCGAGGCCGGGTAAGTACCCATGAGCAAGAGTTCTTCCCTTTTTCTTAGCCACTTAGGTTATGACATAGGCCTATTAGGATCAGGAACCCTTCAAATTTATGTCGAACCTGCGTTAATGATTGATTATGTGCTCACTCATGCATCATGACGGCATCTAGAGGTAGGTCATGTTTCTATTCAATTGTTCTCATCATGCTTTGTGTATTTGTTATAAATTGTTATTGTGTTTGGGGCACATTTGACTTATTTTTAGTTTTAAATTCGTTTATCTTTCATCATAGGTATGCGTTAGCTATACTATTATTATTTATATTTCGCTTGATAGGAGCCCCCGCAGCTGGCTATCAGCTCGACATGGGCCGAGTTTCATACTTGGTACCATGCCTTGCCGGAGTTTCAACGAGCACGACTGGTGTCTTTTGGTTTCGGACCGATCCTGGAGTTTGAGCCCTTTCAGGTCGATCGTGGCCTGATCGTGACAATCTTAGAGAGGTGGAGGGAGGAGCATCAGGCGCTTCTCTTTCCAGTTGGCATGATGTTATCGACTCCAGAGGACTGGGTCCGCATCTCCGGTCTTCATTTTGAGGGTGAGCCGATCACAGGGCGGATGGTGGGACATTACTTGGAGGTGTGTGAGGATATCTTGGGTGTGCCGTATAGGTCGAGCAGCTCGAGGCCAGGTGTAGTTCGGGTCACTTAGTTTTTTGATATATTTGCGAGTGGCTTCGTCCCCCCGAGGCGCCATTCGGAGGCGAAGGCGACCTATGAAGCCCATTGTGCAGTAGCAGCGGGTCGGGAGCCCGTGGTCGAGCCGGGGTTAGCTACGGATAGGGTGCTTCGTGCATTTTTTATGCACTTCCTTGGTGCTATACTTTTCTCTTCTTCGACTCGGGGATGCGTCACCGGCTTATTTTTTATGATTCTTAGAGATTTGGATCAAGTCCCCTCCTATGCGTGGGGTGCGGCCGCGTTGGCGCATCTCTATGAGCAGCTTTACCGTCTAGGCTAGGGCATCCCTTCGATCGGAGGCTTCCTTCCGTTCATCCAGGTGAGTCTTGATTAATTGATGTCATGATGTCCTTAGTTTGATTAATTTTAGGTCGTTTAATGGTAAACATTTCTCCTTGAGTGTCGCTGTTGTTGTTATTTTTTCTTTCAATTTTGGGCATATGATCATTTCGCTTTCCTTCGTTCGGGAGTTCCGTTGGAGGTGACATCCACCTTTCCGCAGATGCACGTGTGGAGAGAGGCGTTGAGGGGCCGCCATTGGTCTTCGAATCTTTAGACCGTGCATGGTCTCTTCGAGGATATGCACACGGGCAGGCATAGATTTTCATGGGTGTGTTCTCTTTTCATTTTCGTCTTTTAGGATCTGGGTCTTTATTGAGGGGTCGGCTCGTTTGTTTGGCTACAGGTGATTTAAAGGCCTTATGCGGACAAGGAGGATGCGAAGGTGTCGGTGATTCAGTCTGGTCGGCCCTTCTTTGATGTGGACATAAGGGTCCATTGTTTTGAGAGGGTGGAGAGGATCCACACTTCTCACATGGTACGGCAGCTGGGGATCACTTAGGGAGTCCCTCTAGAGATTCGCCACAGAGTGGCGAAGAGGATGATCGGCCCTCTTGGCCAGAATTTTGAAGAGCGAATGGCGCTTCAGGTAGTGGATTTTAGAGCCGGGGGGACTAGGGTTAGGGGGCATGTGATGAGGCGGACGCCCAGGAGTATGTGCGGTAGTTTAGTGCACTGGGTGGCGGGCACGTCTTCACACGTCCCTTCCATGGGAGTGGCTCCTTCGTGATTAGTGGGCCAAAGTCGGCGTCGGCTTTGAGGGAGAGGTTGGCTGCATTGGAGCAGGGCCATCTCACAGCGAGCGTGCGGGGGGCGTTAGACGCTCTCCATAAGGCGATGGAGAGGATGGGGTGTGCTCCTCATCCGGATGAGGAGATGTTGCAGTCTTTAGCCTCTTCGGTTGCTCAGGCTAGGGCAGCGGAGGATGAGTTAGGGGTTCAGCTAGCGGAGGCTCTACAGCTTCTGGTGAGTTAATTTATATATATTTTTTAGATTAGGTCTCCTGGTCGTTTTGATATGGTTGTGGTGTCTCGTTTCATTTTGTTTTGGACAGTCTGCAAGGGAGGATGAGGTTGCTCGTTAGACGATGATGATCGAGTTGTTACGCGGTCAGCAGCAAGCCAACCGAGAGGTGGAGTCCAGCTTACGATCTGAGATTGATCGATTAGTAAGTGTCTTTATAATTTAGCATTGTTAACATCATGAGCTTGCCAACTTCTGTGTCTATTGTTATTCATAGAGAGTCGAGCTGGCCGCTGGAGGTTCCGTTCCGGTATTTGATCCATCTTCAGTTGCTTCCTCTAGTCGGGAGGATTCGGCAATGGCTCAGCTTCGGGCCGAGCTAGATCATTGAGTAAGTTCCATTCAATCTTTTGTCTGGTTTATGACATTGCATTAGTTTGTTGGATATCATGGTTTTGCTTTCTTAGTAGTTTGCTAATATTATGTGACATTTCAACATCGGGTTGTTGAGGATCTTTAGATGAGGGAGGCGACTGTTGCCTCTCTACGCCTGGAGAGTCAGGTATAATTTCTCAGCGGCAGCATAGGGAGTAGGTGTGTGTGTGTGTGTATGTGTGTTTATGCATCTGATATGTATTTTTGTATCTATAGCGTGTGTGTGTTTTTGTATCCATAACGTGTGTGTGTTGTATATATAGGGGGGTGATAAGTGTTAAAAGAATAAAAGATTTTGACATATGTATATAAAGAGATTTTTAGTTTTAGATGTACCTAATTGGCTCATTTTCTTATAGTTACCTCTTATGTCTACTTTTGCTTCTTTTTAGTTGCTTTAATGCCATCGACCGTCATTAGGACTTGGATGCTTCCTGAGTTGGCTTGGTGATGGTTGAAGGCTGCTTCGTATCTGTATATGTGAAAGTAATGCTCTCAGTAGTTTTGTTCTCCTCCTTGTTAGTTGTTAACGGGGTAAGTGTCTTAGATCAAAATTTGGTAGTAAAAGATGGCTATGTGCTCTTTTTTTCTTTTTTTTTTGAAATAAAAATAATGCAACAGGGAAAGCAAATAGCTAAAATAGAAATAGTAATAAAATAATAAAACAAATAAAAATGTCCCAGTGTAGGAGCGTGATAGGATTGGTAGTATGGTATCTCTTGGTAGCACTTTTTGGATGGTAACTTTGTCGTTTCTTATCTTCTTTGTGGACAAGCCGGTGCTTCTAACACGATTCTTCTCCTAATCCAAAAAAATGTCCCAGTGTCAAGATGCAATGGAGCTTTTCTGGGTTTCGAGATGAACAATTTGGGTCTATAAGCAGTCATGAGTATTTGGTGAGTTAGTTTTGAAGAAAAAGTTGATCGGTACTGTCACCGAACCGGGGAGGTCTCTTTACTTAGGTCAGTTGTTTACGGGGATCTATCCGAAGGTGGTTGTTGTGAAAATTAAGTTATACTCGCAAGTACACGAATCGTGATATAATCAGTGGGAAATAATAATAAGAAATAATAATCAGAAATAATAATCAGAATTACCACAGATCTATCACAGTATTTCAAAATTAAAAACTTAAGAACTTAGAAAATGAGATAAGCACTAATCACTAATTGAAATTTAAACAGATTATAAAAGATAAGGATTGAGATACTAAATCCTCCCATCGTAGGTATATCATTTGTGTAATACAAATCTGTGGATTGAGATGTGAGACCTTTAAAAAATAAGTACCGACCCCAAACACACATGAGTTCTAAAGTATAGATCTGAGATCACGGAGATGTATGATTAACATTCCATGAGTGTATGATTAACACTCACACCTTAAATAATACTCAGAACCCAATCTCTAGATAGATTCCAAACTACTGATCTAAGATCAAGGAGATGTATGATTAGCATCCCATGAGTGTATAATTAACACTCACAGCTTAGATGATAGTAAAACCTAACCTCGAGATGGAAAATAATTAGGGTTAAATCATTATTACAGATCTGAAATCCTAGGGCATGATTAGCTCCTAGATCTCAACTTGCAATCGGATTATATCCACTATCAATAACAACATTAGGGCCTTTAAAAGCATCTGACATCTCAATCATAGATTTGTATTAATATAAATGACTCCCTCGGATGGGGTTCATCAGATCCCCATCCTTAATGAAAAAATTGAAATAAATAACAAAATAAAGACACAAATTGAAAATGACATTAAAATACCGTAAAAAATGATCCACAAAAATCCATAAAAGCTTTAATCCAATGTGTACAATCCTTTCTTGAATGTAGAATTTAAACTAATCTAAGATCCAAAACTAGGACATGAAAACTGGAAACTCCAATCACCCGGACTGAATGCCCTCTCTAAAACTCTCAAAGCCTAAAACAGAAAAATGCACATGAAGAGGATATTTCTGAATCCCCAAAATTTTCTCTTTTAATATCTCTCAGATCCGGAATTCAAGTGTCGAATTTAGTCGATTGATCGACTCAAGTGGTCGATCAATCGACCAAGCTTGACTTCGAATTTGAGTTTGTTATGTCGATGCATTGACCTTAATGGGTCGATTGATCGACATAACAAATGGTTAGGGTTTGCTGCAGAATTTCGGTGTTTGTTTGACTTTGCGTTCTTTTATACTCCTTAATGCATCCAATGGCCTTTCACCTGAAACTCAGAAAACTTCACAAATTTCATTAGATAGCCTTCATCGGATGGCTAAATGTAGGTCTTTAGGGGTGAAATATCATTATATTTTACTACTTATTAGTGATAGTCATTCTATCCCATGGTTATTAGGGAGAAGTATGGTAGGTATAGTAAGTGATTGCATCAGTCATCATTCATCAGTTTTCGATTTCATTTCTAGGAGTACCTTATAAGGCTTCTGATTTATTACCCAAAATAAAAATAGCAGAGGGGGGTAAGGCTCAATGATATGGGGGAATAGTTTGTATCTAGTGCTTTCCAAAAAGGGTAGGTAACAATCTTTTTTTCAGAGGGACACGAATGCCATGATCGAGCTCTTCGTCATGTTTTGGCACCATCAAAATCTCATATTCTATGGTTAGCATGAGTTTATCCTCTTCCCGCCACCTTACGACGACATCTAGTAGTATGGGGACATCAGGGGTACCCTCGCAGCTTGCTTATACACTTTTAGTAAAATTATCAGGGATGTCCTCACGGTCTGCTTATGCTTCCCTTAGCTCATTGACTTATTCATTTATTATAATGCTTACTCAACTTTGGACATGTAAATGCATATATATTTTTTTGAAAGTATCCTGCTAGCGCAAGAATAATGAGTTTTGATTAAACCTAACATCTTAATTTTTTTTGCTCTAACGTCTCCTCCAATGGCGGGGGAAGGGAAGTGAGGATCGAGTGTTACTTATGCTTTTGAAAGAGGTTAGATAGGTCACTAGTCCTTTAATTAAATTGCTCGAGTGAAAAAAAAGGTGGGCGATAAATCGAAGGTCTTAAGGGCATTCTGAGAATTGAAGGCGTATGACCAATGAATGAGTCGTGATGACTACAGGAGTGATAAGTATAAGTATTTAACCATGGGATGTGACGATCACAAGGCTAAGGATAATATTTTCTAAGGTACATAGCGTTCCAAGGGCTAGGGAGTTCTTCCCCGTCTTGGTTCGCCGGTTTGTAGGCATTTCCAGGGTAAGCGACTGTTATGACGTAAGGGCCTTCCCAGTTCGGTTTTAGTTTTCCTTTCGGGTGGGCGTGCTTGAAAGGCATGATTTTCTTCAGAACTAATTCACCAATATTAAAGGTTCATTTGAGGACTTTCTTATCGTAAGCCCTGGCCACTCTCCTTTAATATAAATGAGCGTGATCAGCTGCCCTTAGACGTGTTTCATCGAGCTACTTGATGAGTACTGAAATATGATGATATTTCACCCCTAAATACCTATATTTAGCTGTCCGATGAAGGTTATCTTATGAGAATTATTAGATTTGAAGTGTTTCAAGTAAATACAAGCCAAGTGTAGAAAACAGCCAAAGAATTCTGAAAATAATGTCAAAACACTGTAACTTTGGGTCATCGAGAACTTTGTGCGACTTACGGCTAAATTTTGACCTTCAAGACGGCCGAATTATGAAATTGTTAAAACCCAAAAGTTTTAGATCTCTTCGTCATCTTTCCAACGACATAAGAATCACCTCAATCCGAGTTCCGGACAGAAAGTTATGACTGAAATACCGAAGCAGTAACTGATACAAAAAGTGTGCTGAAATTCACGGATTTCTGGGGGTCGATTAATCGAGGAGAAGGAGAGTCTGATACGAAATTGACTACTTTAAAGCTGATTTTGAGCCTCTTTTGTAGGGTTGATGCATCGACCCTATTGGGTCGATTAATCGACCCTAAATTGGCGGCTGGGGAGACTTCTGCGACCGGGGAATCTATTTAAAGCGACTCAAACACTTCGAGGGAGAATTAGAAATTAGGGAGATAGGAGATTAGAGTTTTAGTTTTTTGCTTTTCTTTTTCATAGTTAGACATAGAAATAGGGAGTTTTTATTTATTCCTTTTTGAGAGCTTTGTTCCTTTAATTTCCAGTACTCATTCCTCCAGTTTATTATATTTTTACTCAAATTTATTCCTGCATTATTCTCGTTTCTGAAGACCATCGTACTTTTGGATCAAAGTAATTTCTTTTGAAGTTGAGGTATTTTTAATTCATTAAATTAATATTATTTTCTCTTTCTTATTTATTTATGTCATTTAATTACAATATGTGTGGCTAAATTCATAAGGATGGGGATCTAATGATTCCCATCCGAGGGATGTACTTTTAATAATATAAATTTAGGATTAAAATATGAGATATTATTTTATGGTTGTTGTGCTATCAAGAACGGATGAAATCCCCGCCACTAACCAGGATCGCGTGTGCCAAGCCATGCCCGGGATCTCAGATCTGTGACAGTAATTTTACCCAATCATTATTATATGGTCTTTTTGCTTTCATCGTGTGGATCTAATTACGATTATGATCCGGGATCGAGTGTGTCGAGCCATGCCCTAGATCTTGGATCTGTAATGGTAATTTTATCTTAATTACTCTCTAATCTGAAATCAAGTGTGCCGAGTCATGCCCTTGATTTTAAATCTATGGTGGTATTATTGTTAAAAAATTTACCCACTTTAGGGATGATTTTTATTTGAACCTGAGATCAAGTGTGCCGAGTCATGCCCTTGATCTCAGATCTATATATGAAAATCATCTAAGTCATGCTTGCAGGGATGCAACATGGAACCTATCGGGATTTTTGACCATTTATCTTCCATAAAAGATATTTGTTCTCAATGGTATATCTCATAGCTTAATCCGTAGATTTGTATTATGGGAAGAACGGACCAAAGATGAGAGGATTTAGTATCTTCATCTTTATCTTTATTTTTGAATCATCAATTAAGTTTTATTTTTGTAGTCAGTAATTATCATCTCATCAAACCGCTTAAATCATAAGACTGGTAGAATACTGTTAGATCTTAGTGGATTTCTTGAATTATTATCTTGTCTTTTTAGATCTTTCAAAATTAGTCCTCGTGGGAACGATCTCGTACTCCGCACCCACTATATACAATCCGATTCATGCATTTTCGAGTAAAATCTCACAATTAAAATTCACATCAAGTTTTTGGCGCCGTTGCCGGGGATTAAATTAAGAAAATCTAAATTTTTGGTAGACAGTAAATTTTAGGAATTTTCGGAGATTAAAATAGTATTTCTGCTTTAAAAAAAATAAAATAAAAAAATAATAAAAAATTAGGAGTTTATTTTCCTCTTTTAGATATTTTGTAGGATTTTCTAAAATCTAGTTATTAATTTTTGTGGGACTACTTGCTCTAGGCTTTGTAGGAATCTTTCTATTCTCTCCCTTCTTTTTCTCTTTTAGGTAAGATTTTATAGGATTTTGTAGGATTGTCTTTAGGTTTTGAAATTTAAATTTTATATTTTAATTTTCGAATTTAATTTTTATTTTTGAAATTCGAATTAAAAAAAAAAAATCTTTATTTTAAATTCAAATTTTAATTTTAATTAAAAAAAAAATTATTTTAAATCCGATTTTTAATTTTAATTAAAAAAAAAAAAATCAATTTTTGGATTTTTGCTTTGCAAAATCTTCTTTCCCTTATTTTTCTCTCTTAGGTAAGTATTTTTTTTTAGGAGTCTTTTAGGAAGTTGAGATTTTTAGACTTTTTATTTTAGATTTTATAGGAGTCTTTTAGGAAGTTGAAATTTTTAGACTTCTTATTTTAGATTTTCTAGGAGTCTTTTTAGGAAGTATAGATTTTTAGGATACCTTCCTTAGGAAATTTAGGAATCTTTTATTCTTTCCCTTATTTTTCTCTTTTAGATAAGATTTTGTAGGATTGCCATTAGGTTTAAAATTTGAATTTTTAAAATTCGGATTAAAAAAAAAAAAAAATTTAATTTAATTTAAATTCGAATTTTAATTTTAATAAAAAAAAAATAGAGATAGGAATTTGAAGAAAAAAAAAAATTAATTTTCTTGAGGTTTTCCTGCCCGAAACCTCCGCTCTGTGCGTCATTTGCATGCACACTAGGTCTTCTAAAGAAAAAACTTTAGAGCCTTTAAATTCAGAAATCGAACGTGCTTGCCGGTCAAATCGTAAGGACGCTAGATCAAGGAAGAAATTTTCAAGGGAATCATATTTGACAACATGAATGGGCAACTTGAACAAGAGGAAGAACCAACATTGAAAGAACTGTTCTCTCTGATCACTACAAATACCCCATCATGCATTGTATACCCCGCCACACCTGGTGGCCGGTTTGAAATTCGTACAAATGTCATTCAAATCCTTCCAATCTTTCATGGCATGGAGAGAGAAGATCCATACCAGCACGTCAAAGACTTTGTCGAAGTCTGCTCATCTGTTTACCAAAACTTCAGCGAAGAATCTGTTAGGCTATGCTTGTTTCCTTTCTCTATAAAGGATAAAGCAAAAGCCTGGTTAAACTCTCTACCATCTGGATCCATAAATACCTGGGATCAGATGCTCAAAAAGTTTCTGTCAAAGTTCTTCCCTATAGCGAAGACTAATGTCCTTAGACGTGAAATCACGGATTTCACGCAAGAGGAAGATGAGAGATTATATGAAGCTTGGGATAGATTCATGGATCTCTTACTCAAATGTCCACACCATGGATACTCAAAGTGGAGGCTGGTTCAGTGTTTCTATAATGGACTGAGTCAACCAAATAGACATCTGGTGGAGTCAATGAATGGCGGAGGATTCCTGAGTCTTAAGGAAACTGAATCTTATGCTTTCCTAGAAAAGCTTGTTGAGGATTCTCAGCACTGGGATTTCACAAAGACTCGGGAACAACCAGTCAAAGCCCGTGATCAAGTCGGGAGTTCAACCAAGAAAGGAGGACTATACGTAGTAAAGGATTCCCCGGATTTGATGGCTAAAATTGATTTCCTCACTCAACAAGTGGAGGAATTGAAATTAAAGAAGAATGTGCATTTGGTAAATACACAACCTGAGCTATGTTCAATTTGTGCAAGTCCAATGTATATGGCAGATGATTGCCCTTCAATGCAGAACTATCATGAAGACACATCTGAACAGCTAAATGTTGTGAATAATTATGGGCGGAATCAAGGAAACGTTTTCAATGAGAATAACCCAAATAGCTGGAGAAACCACCCAAATTTCTCATGGAAACAAGAGAATCAAATAATACAGCCCAGGAAGCAAGGGACGAACTTTTATCCCCAACAAAATTTCAACCAAGGACCGCAGCAGAACTACGGTCAAGGGAAATTTCAGTAGCAAGGGTTCAATAACCCGAATCAATTTCAATACAATTAGAATCAGGTTGAGCAGCCAATGGGAGGTTATCAAAACCAACCACAGCAAAATTTTATGTCAATATTTCCATCACCTGGATTTAATATTTCACAGGGAAATATTGCCCAACGTCCTCATACACAAACTCCTTCTACTGAGGACCTGATGAAACTCATTCATTCTCACACATCCTCAATCTCTAAAATAGAGACCCAAATTGGGCAATTGGCCACTTTTCTCTGTGAAAGAGAAAAAGGATCGTTTCCGAGCCAACCAGTTCCTAACCCAAGGGGCGAAATGGTTGTTAAACAAAGATCAACTTCAATACAAGAGGATGATCAATAACAAATTTGGGTGATCACAACATTGAGATCTGGAAAGCAGGTCGATAACAAAGTAGTGTTGCCAGAGGAGGAGGAAAAGTCTGATAGAGAGAAGAAATCTGAGGAGAAAGAAGAAATTGATGATAAAGTACAAGCAAAAGAAACATCAGAAGAAAAGAGTGAACATAAAAGAAGTTTTGTTCCTAAAGCACCGTACCCGCAAAGCTTGATGGCACCACTGAAAAATCGCGATGAGGAAGGAATAAATGAGATTTTCAAGCAATTAAAAATTAATATTCCTTTCCTAGATGCCATCCGCCAAGTGCCGGCTTATGCTAAATTTTTAAAGGAATTGGTCACAATTAAAAGAAAGACAAATATTCCGAAAAAGGCTTTCTTAGCCGAGCAAGTTAGTTCAGTGTTACAAGCAAAGCTCCCGATCAAATACAAGGACCCAGGTTGCCCTACAATCTTGATCATCATCGGCGATAACCGTATTGATCAGGCCCTTTTGGATTTAGGAGCAAGTGTCAACTTGTTGCCTTATTCTGTGTACAAGGAGCTCGAGTTGGGAGAACTTAAGGCCACTGCGATGACCCTTCAGTTAGCTTATCGGTCCGTAAAGATCCCTCGTGGAATTGTGGAAGATGTCCTCATCAAGGTGGATTCTTTCTATTTTCCTGTGGATTTTATTGTTTTGGACACTGAACCGGCATCAAATTTGAAGAATAATATTCCAGTGATTCTAGGAAGACCTTTTCTAGCAACCTCCAATCTCGATCAATTGTGAAATGGGATCATGAATCATCATTTGGGAATATGACAGTGGAACTCAATATTTTTAATATTGCCAAGCAGCCCATGGAGGATGATGAACATGCACAAGCATGCATACTCGATGAAATCGTTGAAGACATATTTCGTGCATCCGAAGCTGAAGATCCTTTAGCAGCTTGTCTTGCGCATTTCGGAGAGAATTTTAATGTGGATCAACTGATCCAAGAAGTGAATCACATGTTGGACTCCACACCACGTCTAAGAGAAGAAAAAGAAATAGAGCGTGGAACTCAAATTGAATTAATCAAGGAAAAGCAGAAAGATGAGGAGAAAGTGTCCTTAGAACTTAAACCTCTTCCGGAAAATCTCAAGTATGTCTACCTGGGGGAGAATGAAACTCAACCCGTTATAATATCATCAACATTGGATGCGCATCAAGAAGGCCAACTCATGAATGTACTCAAAGAGCACAAAAGTGCTCTCGATTGGTCGATAAAAGATATCAAAGGCATTATCCCCACGGTTTGTATGCATTGAATCCATTTGGAAGACAATGCTAAGCCTTCTAGGGAACCACAGAGGAGACTAAACCCTATAATGCAAGATGTGGTCCGAAATGAGGTAATCAACCTTCTAGATGCTGGAATTATATACCCCATCTCTGACAGTAAATGGGTCAGCCCCACACAAGTGGTCCCTAAGAAATCGGGAGTCACAGTGGTGAAGAATGAGGAAAACATACTAGTCCCTACAAAAATTCAAACAGGGTGGAGAGTGTGCATTGATTATTGAAAGTTAAATTTGATGACGAGGAAAGATCACTTTCCTCTTCCGTTTATCGATCAGATGTTGGAAAGATTGGTCGGGCATGAGTACTATTGCTTCCTCGATGGCTATTCCGGGTATAACCAAATAGTTATTGCACCTGAGGATCGGGAGAAGACCACTTTCACATGTCCTTTTGGTACTTTCTCCTACCGACGAATGCCGTTTGGGCTTTGTAATGCACCAGCTACATTCCAAAGATGTATGCTGAGTATTTTTTCGGATATGGTCGAGCGATTCCTCGAGGTCTTCATGGACGACTTCTCGATCCATGGAAACAGTTTTGCTGACTGTTTGAATCATTTGCCAAGAGAAGAACCTTGTTCTTAACTGGAAAAAATGCCACTTCATGGTTAAAGATGGCATTATTTTCGGACATATCATATTGTCCCAGGGTATCGAGGTCGACAAGGCCAAAATTGATTTAATTGCCAATCTACCACCACCTAGGACAGTGAAAGAAATCAGATCTTTTCTCGGACACGCCGGTTTTTATCGGCGTTTTATTAAAGATTTCAACAAGATAGCGTGACCGCTATGCAGTTTACTTTCCAAGGATGCCCCATTCGTTTTTTATGATGAATGTTTGCGAGCCTTTGAAACCATTAAGGCCGAATTGATAAAAGCTCTAATAATTCAATCTCCAAACTGGGACTTCCTGTTCGAAATAATGTGCGACACCTCTAATTATGCAATTAGAGCTGTTCTGGGGCAACGAATAGAAAAATTATCGCATGTAATCTACTATGCGAGTCGTACTCTCAACGATGCCCAGTTGAACTACTCGACCACTGAAAAGGAACTTTTGGCAGTAATTTTCGCATTGGATAAATTTCGATCCTATTTATTAGGATCTAAAGTCGTGGTATTCATAGATCACGCTGCTCTGCGTTATCTGTTCGCTAAGAAAGACGCTAAGGCACGTTTAATTAGATGGATTTTGTTGCTGTAAGAGTTCGATTTAGAGATCAAGGACAAGAAAGGCTCAGAAAATGTGGTGGCAGATCACTTGTCATGAATAATTATTGAGAGATCTGACGAGCTTGTTCCGATCTTGGAGCACTTCCCGGATGAACAGTTGTTCAGGATTGATTGTCCACCTTGGTATGCGAATCTTGTCAATTATCTAGTCACTGAGAAATTACCTCACGATTGGTCGAAGAATGAGAAATCCATTTTCTTAGCTCGGGTGACACTAGTTTTTCGAAGATCCGTACTTATTCAAATACTGTCCTTATCAAATCATACGAAGATGTATTCCTAAATCTGAGCAACCACGAATCATCTCGTTCTATCATGAGTTGCCTTGTGGAGGTCACTTTAGTTCTAAAAAGACTACCGCAAAGATCTTCCAAAGTGGTTTTTACTGGCCAACGATCTTTAAGGATTGTCATCAGCATTGCAAATCTTGTCACAGCTGTCAAATGCTGGGCCGAATCTCAAAGCGCAACATGATGCCGCTCAATCTAATTTTAGAAGTTGAATTATTTGATGTTTGGGGGATCGATTTTATGGGTCCTTTCCCGAATTCGTTTGGAAATACCTTCATTCTTGTCGGTGTTAATTATGTCTCGAAATGGGTAGAGGCAGTGGCGTGTAAATCGAATGATCACAGAGTAGTGATCAAATTTCTCAAGGATCAAGTGTTTTCTCGTTTTGGCATTCCAAAGGCGATAATCAGCGATGGTGGAAAGCACTTTTGTAATAAAGTGTTCACCCAATTAATGAAGAAATATGGTGTCACGCACAAAGTCGCTACGCCATACCATCCTCAGACAAGTGGCCAAGTTAAAGTCTCTAATCGGGAACTTAAGCGGATTTTAGAAAAGACAATCCATCCGAATCGTAAAGACTGGTCGCTAAAGTTGAATGACGCTCTATGGGCGTATCGAACAACGTTTAAAACTCTGATTGGCATGTCGCCGTATCGGTCGGTCTTTGGTAAAGGATATCACCTCCCGGTTGAGCTGGAACATCGAGCATTTTGGGCCATTAAGTCATTAAATTTTGATCTCTTGCAATCTGGTGCCCAAAGGGGTTTCCAAATAAATGAATTAGAAGAAATCCGTGTTGATGCCTATGACTGTGCTAAATCGTACAAGGACCGTATGAAACGGGTTCATGATCACTCTATTCTACGAAAATCTTTCGTTGTTGGTCAATAGGTTCTACTTTACAATTCCCAACTTCATCTAGTTCCGGAGAAACTAAAAACCCGTTGGAGTGGTCCTTTCAAAATCTCTCGAATACTCCTCAATGGGGCAGTTGATATTATCAACCCGAAGCACGGGAATGCTTTTCGAGTTAACGGTCAACGAATGAAACCGTTCCTTGAGAATGCAATTGCATTCTCTGACACACTTCCTTTGAGTGATCCAATTGCTCACCTTGATTGAGCAATTCACAAGGTCGAGCTATCGACTTTAAACTAGCGCTCATTGGGAGGCAACCCAATTGTGTAGTTTCCGTTTGGTTTCGTTTAGGATTTAGGTTTTATTTTATTTTTTTTCTCATGTTTATTTCTAGCATTTTATTTTTTTAGTTTAGGTTATTTTTTTTTTAATTCCCTAAAATAGTGTAACCATATTCCCTTCAATAAATTTTTGGTCATGTTCCAATTTGATGCACATATTCTCTGCACCTGATCTTTGTGTTGAGGTACTTTTTCAAACAGGTTTGGGGGTGCGCTACTTCTTTCAGTCAATGCGGATATTGTCATCTTTAGGTTTGGGGGTATGATTATCTATTTTGCGTCACTTATTTTTCTATAAAAAAAATAATAAATAATAAATAATAAAAAAATTTAGCTTTTTCTCGATTAATCGACTCAAAGGAGTCGATTGATCGACCTACCACTCTCGATCGATCGACTCCTTTGAGTCGATTAATCGACAGTACAAAAAAAAAAAATTGAAAAAAAAAAAAAGAAAAGAAATTTTTTATCTTTGAAGTCAATATGCACATTATTTTACGATTGTTTTCAAACTTTAGTTGATGATGCATGTGAATTTAATTTTGAGAATACTGATGTCATATTCTGATTACTTGTATCTAAGATGATGAAGCTTAATGTGATATTTTGTGGATAATTTTGATATTCATGCTTAGAATTTTTATACTTATACCAAGCTAAGACTTAGAAATCGATGAACTGTTTTGAATGTTGAATCTTAGGTTCTTAGTGGAGACTAAACCCAGTGAGCTTTAGAGCTAATTTCTCGTCATTGATGAGTGAATACATAAACTCGAAGTTTTCTTTGAATACGAATTACTTTGTATAATCTCATACATTTTATTTTGGCTTGTGACTTTGCATGAAATCAAATTCATATCATTATGTTAGAATGTACTGTATATCTACTCAAGACAAATAGGAAAGGTTACCATCTTTTAAGGATATGATTGAAGGCCATCTTTGGCTCGTTTGTGCTTAAAATATCTCACCTTATATAAATTTATCCTTCTAGTACCCCTTTGAGCCTATTGAAAAATTTACCCTTATACATTTTTTGATAAGCCACATTAACCTCTAGCCCTTCACCATTTCTGAAAATTCAAGTTTTACCCTTCTTATTTCTGAGAAATTAGGAACGAGGGATGAGAGTGAACGAAAAGAGAGTAAGTGGAGAGTTACTGAGTTGTGGTGTTTACTGAGAGTGTATGGCAAAAATATAAAAGAAAAAGGGGGGAGAAAAAGAAAAAAAAAATTATGAAAAATAATGAAAAATATGAGGTGCTTCAAGAAAAAGAAAGTTAAGAAAAATAGAAGAATATTGAGAAAAATAGTGAGAGATTAGAAAAGAAAAAGAAGAGAAATAGAAAAATCAAAAAGGTGTTTCCTTTCCGATTTCTCAGAAATTTTGAATCCCAACTTCCCTTTCTTTCTTACCCTTTCCTGAGCCCCATTACAACCCTACAAAAAGACCTTCATGATCTGATCTTGCATTGGTAACAGCCTTGTGGAGAGTGAATATGTGATACTTATGACACTTGATATGACATGCTTAGGATATACAAGTATCTTCTTATGAGATTTATTTTTGTTCATTGATTGCATCGTGTTTCATTTATCATGTGAGAAGTTTTTATTTGCTTTGTATTGATCTCTCACATGTGGGTGAAAACTTACCCATCATCGGAGTGATTTTATTTTAAAAGTATACCTAAAGTGAGGATTGAGTCTAAACAACAGGTCCGACGGTTTCTCGTTTGAACTAGTTCTGAGATGGATGAATTTTGGTTTGGGTATGCACACACTTCACGTTTAAGTATGAATGGATGAGTTATCTAATGATTTGAGCATTAGACTAATTTGAATGGATGCTAGTATGATTAGTATAACATTGTTATTTAAAATTGAGGATTTGCATATTGAATTGATTAATGATTTTGAGTTTTGAATGGTATATATGTTATCAAAATCATATTTTGAAAACTCAATTTTATCGATGATTTCAAAAATGTATTGAAGTTTATGGGTAACTTCACTGTAAACCCTCAGGAGACACAACTCTTCCACTAGGGATCACATAGGGGTTTAAAGGCTTGTTGCACATGCTAAGTGCAATCGTGTTCCCTACGAAAGTGGCATTTATTTTCTTTAGTTTGCTTTGCTCGAGGACTAGCAAAGTGTAGGTTTGGGGGTATGATGAGTACTGAAATATGATGATATTTCACCCCTAAATACCTATATTTAGCTGTCCGATGAAGGCTATCTGATGAGAATTATTAGATTTGAAGTGTTTCAGGTAAATACAAGCCAACTGTGGAAAACAGCCCAAGAATTCTGAAAATAATGTCAAAACACTGTAACTTTGGGTCATTGAGAACTTGGTGCGACTTGTGGCTAAATTTGGACCTTTAAGACGGCTGCATTATGCAATTGTCAAAACACAAAAGTTGTAGATCTTTTCGTCAGCTTTCCAACAACGTAAGAATCACCTTAATCCGAGTTCGAGACAGAAAGTTATGACTGAAATACCAAAATAGTGTCTGATACAAAAAGTGTGCTGAAATTCACGGATTTCTGGGGGTCGATTAATCGAGTAGAAGGAAAGTCTGACACGGAATTGACTACTTTAAAGCTGATTTTGAGCCTCTTTTGTAGGGTCGATTAATCGACCCTAAATTGGCGGCTGGGGAGACTTCTGCGATCGGGAAATCTATTTAAAGCGACTCAAACACTTCGAGGGAGAATTAGAAATTAGGGAGATAGGAGATTAGAGTTTTAGTTTTTTGCTTTTTTTTTTCATAGTTAGACATAGAAATAGGGAGTTTTTATTTATTCCTTTTTGAGAGCTTTATTCCTTTAATTTCCAGTACTCATTCCTCCAGTTTATTATATTTTTGCTCAAGTTTATTCCTGCATTATTCTCGTTTCTGAAGACCATCATACTTTTGGATCAAAGTAATTTCTTTTGAAGTTGAGGTATTTTTAATTTATTAAATTAATGTTATTTTCTCTTCCTTATTTATTTATGTCATTTAATTACAATATGTGTGGCTAAATTCATAAGGATGGGGATCTAATGATTCCCATCCAAGGGATGTACTTTTAATAATATAAATTTAGGATTAAAATATGAGATCTTATTTTATGGTTGTTGTGCTATCAAGAACGGATGAAATCCTCGCCACTAACCGGGATCGCGTGTGCCGAACCATGTCCGGGATCTCAGATCTGTGACGGTAATTTTACCCAATCATTGTTATATGGTCTTTTTGCTTTCATCGTGTGGATCTAATTACGATTATGATCCGGGATCGAGTGTGTCGAGCCATGGCCTGGATCTTGGATCTGTAATGATAATTTTATCTTAATTACTCCCTAATCTGAAATCGAGTGTGCCGAGCCATGCCCTTGATTTCAGGTCTATGGTGGTATTATTGTTGAAATTTTACCCACTTTAGGGATGATTTTTATTTGAACCTGAGATCAAGTGTGTCGAGCCATGCCCTTGATCTCAGATCTATATATGAAAATCATCTAAGTCCTGATTGCAGGGATGCAATGTGGAACCTATCGGGGTTTTTGACCATTTATTTTCCATAAAAGATATTTGTTCTCAATGGTATATCTCATAGCTTAATCCGTAGATTTGTATTATGGAAAGAACGGACCAAAGATGGGAGGATTTAGTATTATGGAAAGACAAGCAACCTGGGTACTCTAAATCGGGTGATGATATTCTGAACGATAAATCTTACTAGTGTTGAAGCGGTGATTCTGACGTAGGATTCAGCTTCTGCCCATTTGGTGTAGTATTCGATTGCTGTAAGAATGAATATGTGCTTGTGAGTGTTCCCAACGGTGTCTATGAAAGGTCCAATGACATCGAAAATGGTCATGGCGAGGTTATAGTATTTAATGCAACTGATAGAGCTTTGATGAGCGTGGTGTGTTCTTGGCATTGCTTATAGGATTGGATGTAGAGGTGGCAATCTCTGATCATAGTCGGCCAGAAGTAGTCTGGTCATGTGACTTGATCTGTGAGTCTCTGTCTATCGGAGTGGGCGCCACAGACACTGGCATGTGCTTCTTGGATGATGTATTATCCTTCAGTGGTCGTAACGCATCGTAGTAATACTCCTTTGATAAAGGCTCTTTATATAATGGTTCGCCGAGTATGCAGAATCGGGCGCATCGATTCTTTATAGTCTTCCGTTCGATCTTCGTGGCGTATGGAGGGACATGTTGATATTTTAAGAAGTTCTAAATGTCGAAATACCATGGTTCTCCATCGTCAGTCGGTGATTTTTCAAATTTGAACATAGCGACTTTGTTTTCTGTCTTGACATGTTTTTCCGGGGTGATTGCTTCTTTCGATCCTGTACTTGTGGGGAGGACGGGCAATTCTCTCTTGATAGTCCATGCTATCTCGTGAGCGGGTGCTGGCAGCTTTTCGATAAATAAGGTTTTTGTATTTTGTCCAAGGCTAGCATGACTAAGATATCTGCGAGCTCATTTTCTAATCTAGGGATGTGCGTAAAAGAGATTCGTTCAAATTTCTTTACTAGATATTGAGCGGTTTCTAGGTAAGACATTAGTCTCCTTTCTTTAGTTTTTCATTCTCTTATGACTTTTGAAATTACTAGTTTGCAATCACCGATAGTTTTTAACTGTTTAACACCTAATTATAGTGCTACTTGTAGTCCAGCTATAAAAGCTTCGTACTCTAGGACATTATTAGTAATAGAGAAATCTAATTGAAAAGCTTTAGGTATGACAGCTCCTTCCGGGCTTAGGAGGACTATCCCGATGCCTTTTCCTTTATAATTTAGAGCACCGTCGAAATAAAGGGCCCATGAGGTCTTATCGGGCTCTTCGTTATGAATCATGAATAGGTCCTCATCAGGGAAATCAGCGTGTATAGGTTCATCACTCGGGAGTGGGAGGTCTGCGAGGTAATCAGTGATTATCTGTCCTTTGATCGACTTCTGTGTGACATAAGTGATATCAAATTTTTGCAAGAGCATATGCCAGCGAGCGATCTTTCCTTATGTTGCAAGCTTTTCGAATACATACTTCAGAGGGTCCATTCGAGTTAGTACTAGTATTTTATGTGCTCCGAAGTAGTGTCATAATTTGGTAGAGACCCACACCAATGTGAGGCAAGTCTTCTCCATTGAAGTATATTTTCATTCGTATTCGACCATTGTCCTACTGAGGTAGTAGATAGTCTTCTCTCTTTTGCCGTCTTCTTCATATTATCCCAGAATTACTCCCATGACTTTATCGTTCACTGAGAGGTATAGGATTAGGGGTCTTTCGGGGATAGGTGGCGATAGTATTAGTGGGTTAAGGAGGTACATCTTGATATTGTCAAAGGCTTGCTGATAATGGTTGTCCTATTTGTACTCAGTTCCTCCTTTAAGTAGTCTGTAGAAAGGGTCGCATCTGTCCAAATGAAGGGAGAAATTTTCTGATGAATCGTAATCTTCCTATCAGGCCTCGTAACTCTCTAATATTACTGGGAAGCGGCATCTCAAAGATGGCTCTGACCTTTGCAGGGTTAACTTCGATCCCTCGCTTGCTAACTATGAAACCAAGTAATTTTTCAGAAGTGACCCCAAAGACACATTTCTTTGGGTTCATTTTTAGTTGATATTTCTTAGCTCTCTGTAACACTAGTCGGAGTGCTTCCACATATCCTACTCGCGTTTGGGACTTCACTAGTATATCATCGATGTAGACTTCTACACACTTACGCATCATATCGTAAAAAATAGTCATCATGACACATTAATACATGGCTCCTGCGTTCTTGAGCCCAAAAGGTATGACGACATAACAGTAAGTTTCCCATGGTGTGGTGAAGGAAGTCTTCTCTTGGTCAGACTTTGTCAATTTGATCAAATTATATCCAGAGAAACCATCCATAAAGGATAGCATCTCACGTCCAGCGGTGTTGTCGACTAGAGTGTTAATGTGTGGAAGTGGAAAGTCATCTTTTGGGCATGCCTGATTGAGGTTTTGAAAGTTGATGCAAACCCATACTCTGCCGTCTTTCTTGACGACAAGCACTATATTGGCGACCCACTTAGGGTAAATAACGACTCGAATAAATTTGACTTTATGTAACTTGTCAACTTTCTCTTTAACTTGAAGGGCAGTTTGTGGGTGCATCTTATGGAATTTCTGCTTAACAGACTTTGTATCGGGTTCTAAGACGATGCGATGTTCTACTAAACTTGGGTCTAAAATGGGCATGTCCTCGCAGGACCATGTGAAGGAATCAAGAGCTTCTTGGGTTTCTCTTCAGTGCCAAATTTAAGTTCTTTTGTGGGTTCTGAGACAGCTTGGGTTTGCTCATCGAAACGCTTGATAACCCATTGGAAGTTCAATGTCTCCTCGAAAACTGGTGCTCTTTCTTCGTCCTCGATAAGTTTGTATATTGCGAAATTGCTACACTAGGGATCTGAGTTTGCAAAAGGTGGCCCTTCATCGACACAATCTATAACTGAGAGATCTTTGGTAAGGTGAAGGTCAAGACTACTGATTCTTCTCTCAAAGTCACGAAGTATCTCGTCCGGTATGATCATTGGCTTATTGCTTAGCTGGGATGCTTTACGTCCTCGTGCGGAGAATGGGATAGAAACCTTAAGAGAAAAGTCTCCTTGTTGGCCACAAATTTGGTTCGGGATAAAGAGTTCCATTTTTTTCTGTGGTTTTCTTATTTTTTTAGATTTTGTGTTTCTGAATTTTTAGGGTTTTTTTTTTTTTTTTTTTTTGACAATAAATATGGTACAGGATTGGTCGCCTCAAGGGGCGCCGAGAGAATTGCTTCCTCTAGTTGAGGGAGTAAGATGGCTGCTGGAGCCGTTCGATTCTTCGGGGAACACGGACTTATTGTGAATTTGGCTTTTTTTTTTTGGAGTCCTCATCTAATGAGCCCTTTTGAACGAGTGATGCAGGCGATAGTGGCACCGACGTTCGAATTTCCTCTATCACGTTAATGGCCTCTTCATCTAAGAAACTCTGAAGATTGTAGTCGATCAAACTATCATCCTCTGAGTCGTAGTAATGTTGTTCTTCCCATTGAGGGGGATCTCCCAAAGGATCTTCAGGGGTAGTGAGTTCTTTCCCTTGATCTTCATGATATGTTAGGATGAGCACGCATGTTCGACAGTGAGGTTGATAATGGTGAAGAATGCAGGGGGATTCCCAAGGGCATTCCATCCTTCTAAGTCAGAGTAGAAGACAATATCAAATTCATCTTCTTGATATGATAATGCTTGAAGTCCTAAATCGGCTTTCTCCGCTAACTCGAGCGCAGGGAGATCTATACAGTAGTCTTCATCATCACATGGGGGAGGGTTTCATTCTTCGAGAGAGATTTCCAAAATATTTGGAGTTACGGAGAACCCGAAGACATAGGAGTGTCTAGTTCGAATTCCTCTTCAAACTTCATAAGAGCATATTGAGTGTTTCCTTCTGGAACAATCGGATGATCGTCGGGTTTTTTCGCTTCTTGTGCCAGTAGCTAAGTTGGTATGTTATTGTCAGTTTCTTTCGTCGCGAAGTTGGAATGGTCTGATTCCTCTATCGTAGAACGTTGGGTCCACTTGGTGAAACATTCTAATATACTAGTGCATGCCCTACAGCGGGGCTGATAAGGGTGAACGATACAAGGGGAATCCCATAGGCATTCCTACTCTCCAAGGCCAAGGCTGAGGCGGATGTTATACGAGTTAAGATTCTCTTGCGGGGTGTCATCCTCTTCCCATGTTGATGGCAGGTGCTCTTCGTCATCTTGTAAGGCTACTATGTGAAAGTCTTCGTTGTCGGTGGATTCTCAATCTTCTAATTGTGGCTCAATTTCTGAAGGTTCTTCTCTCCTCTCTTTTGCAAACTCCTTAATGTCAAACATGGGCTTGACTCCTTCGAGCGGTTCATCAATATCGTTGTTGAGACTTATCAAATCGTTGAATGCTTTGTCCATTTGTTCAATTTTTGTTTCTTGGGATTTGGCGAAGGACACTTCCTTCTGCTTCGGTACATTTGCTTCTTAGTGGTCCCATAAACAAAGTGGTCATATAAAGACTATTTCGGTGAGGTAGGACATAAGTCGGTTTGTGGGCCGTCCGATTGATAACCTAACCCTGTGTTTAGATATTTTCATTGGGACGACAGGTCCTACGTGGCCTTGCTTATTCTTACCGAGTCTGATGTGGGGGACGTATCCAAGATGGTACATATGATCCCACCCTTTCGTCGCGGTAGGGTTGATGTCATAAAGTTTGGCGAGGTTTGGACCGACATCTCTCCTCATTAAGTTTTGTTGACGCATTAAGGGAGAACTAGGACGGTCAAGGGGACAGATTTTTGCAACGGTTGTCTTGTCAGGGATTTGAGTCTTTTGAATGTGACTTGTGTTTAACACATAATCGTGAGTGGTTGGTATGCTCATTGCATAATCAGTATCCATCTCCTTGAGGGATGCATCGACGTATATACGGACGATAGAATCCTCGTATGGAAATTTGACGCATTGATGATATATAAGCGTGACAGCCTTCATCAACTCTAGCCATTTCCTTCCTAAGATAAGATTGTACGTACTAGCGAAGTCAGAAACATGGAAAGTAATGTCTTTCGTCACAGGTCCGAGGTGAACCTGGAGTTTAATAATTCCTTTCATGAAATAATGCGAGCCATCGTAGGCTATAAGTGACAGTGCGGAGGGCCTGACGTTTTGCTCTGTGTATTCGAGAGTCTTTAACATTGTGATAGGGCAAATATTGAGTCTCGCTCCCGTATCAACCAATGCATGGGGTACAGAGAATCCTCTAATTATGACCATGAGATATATGGGGACCGCACTTCTGCGGAGTGACTCTTTAGGGATGTCTGTATCTGTAAAAGTGAGCACCAGAGGTTGCACCACGACCGAAGCGATTTGATGAAGCTCATCTAAGGTCGTGTCCTCGTCCATTTGCGTATCTTCGAGTGCCCTTATCAACAATTGATGATGATTAGGCAATTTCTTGGTGAGTTCTTGTATAGATATATGGGCTGGGATCTTCTGGAGATGTCGCAGAAGGTCATATTCTTGTCCTGGCTCGAGTGTCATTTCTTTGCCTAGCCGGTGAGCCTTGGGTGCAGGTGGTTGGAGTGGTTGAGGTGCAGGGATTGGTGGAGGGATGATATGAGGCGGAGGAGGCAAGTTAACTTCTCTTTCTCTCACATTCCCTTCTGGTGGTTGTGCGCTCTTGAAATCTTTACTCCGAGGGAAAGGAGGAGGTGGGTAATTGATTCCTAATTTGAGAATCGGGTAAGTCGGTTATTGACCAAACCTGAGATGACTCGACGTTGATGTGTTTGTGAAGCGAGTGAAATTGGAGGTCGGAGCGTGTGGCTGCACGACACCATTCCAAGGTGGGAGATATTGCGTGTAATCCTCCTCTTCTATGAAAGCAGAGACCAGTGTCTTGCACGGGTCGGGGTGTTCTTCTCGCTCACTTTCTCCTGCGTCCAATAAATACTCAGTCTTTATTTCACTCTCTTGACCTAGACTCTTATGGGTGACACTTTCTACTCATGCGGCAACTTGGGCTGCGGTCTAGAGAACGTGCTCTCCATACTCGGGTTCAGAATCGAACGAAGGGAGTGGTAAGAGTGTTGGTTCAAGATTTAAAGGGGTTGAAGGTTCTGGTGGGTGATGATGGAGGAATGGTCTCCTGGCCCTAAAGGAATGGACTCGTATCTGAGTGAACTTTGGATATGGAGGCGGGTCGGCAGGGCGATGCGAGTGATCAGGGCCGAGGGATGTAGGGGTGAAGAAATTCTTGCTGGTGTGGCGAAAGCGATAGAGGGTTGGATGCAAGTGATTTAAGTAGATGGCTAGAAGGAAGGTTGACTGAGGAGATCCACGGTAGTGACCTGGGTCGGTGTTGCTTGGTTGTAGTTAGGCATGGGGTTGTTTATGATCCCTAAATTTTATTGAGATTAGTTATTATCAGAGTTGGGATTTCTAAGCGCTTCTCAATTAATTTAATTTCGATCGTTCATGTCATAGATCACGTCCCTAAGGACCCAACAGTCTTCTAGGTTATGCCCCGCATATCGATGGAAGGCACAGTATTTACTATAGTCTAGATTTACAGGTCATGGGCGAAGTTTTTCCTGCGAGAATTGGAGGAGGTTTTGAGTGTTAAGAAGACATAAAATATTGGGAATCGTATCTGGTAAAGGGGGATAGTGTTCCCGCCTTGGTTGGTAAGGGCCTCTAGCTGGGTTAAAGTTCTGCGGTGGGGGTACGTTATTATAATACGGCACATGGGTCGGTTGAACCCGTGTTGTATTTTAATTCTGATAGGTGTTAGGGTACTGGTTCCTATTTTAGTATTGGCCTTGATTTTGATTTTGGCCTTGGTTTTGGTTTGCGTATCTTTGCTGACTAGCACCTTGATTTTGTTTGGTATACCGTTGTTGGTTTTGACTCTATCCGAAATTTCGCGGTTGAAAGTTTCCACTATCAGAGCTTTATCCTTGGTTGACAATGGTATTAAATTGCTCAGTTCCTAAAGCTTTCTTATTATTTTTCGATTTCGATTTGTTGGAAGAGCCTATTTTTGACGTGATTATGGATAATGCGAGATTTATGCCTTTAATGTGTCGCGCTAGTCGGGATATCCGAGAGTGGAGTGCAATGAAGTCGGGGCAATCACTTATAATGAGTGTGCTCTTTAACGGTTCTCTAGTATTGTCGATAATAATGTCTACCGAATCCCTCTCTTTTATTAAAGTGCCAGTCTTGGCAGCGAGTTTTCTCCATCTAGTGACAAAGTCGATAAATTCTTTATCAGGTCCTTGATTGACTGCCATTAGATCGTTGAGACTAACTGTCTCTTGGATTAAGTGTTTGTATTGATCTAGGAATTAATCGACTAATTCATTAAAAGTTTCTATCTTATAAAGTGGGAGCCTCGCAAACCAATCTAAAGCTTCTCCTTCTAATGAGCATTGGAAATAGTGAATGAGAAGTCCTTGATTATCACGTATGAGTCAACAATCATTATAGAAGAGAGCCAAGTGATGATTCGAATTTCCAGTGCCATTATATTTGGTAAACTTTGGTGGCTTAAATCCTATTGATAAATTAAACTCAACGTCTCGACAAAATTTTTCGAATCCGAATGAGTGATCAGGACGCTCTCTCTTGGCCATGTACTCATCAAGCATTTTAGAGAGATCTTCGATTTTAATGGTGCTATCTTTTGGAACGACCCGTGAGCAAACCTTGTCCAAAGGGTCATCATTGAAGAATGTGTGGGCAAGTTGTCTTAATGAGGTGGCGCAGGTTGACACCGTGCTCGGGGTAGGCGATGGCCTCTCTTGTCGCTCTTATTCTTCTAAAAATTGTCGTGACCTAATGGTTTCATATGCGGTGGCTAACCCTCGAAGTAATTCTTCGGAGTCATCATCTCCTCTCTGTATTCTTTAAATACTGAGTTCTACGATTTGTTGGGCAATAAGGTTTTGTCCGATGCTACCATCTCTCCCATCATGATTGTTCTCGGTGTGTGGGGTAGAGAAAGGATTCTCTTGCTCACCAGCCATATTAATCTCAAGTTGTCGTGGGCTAGAACCATGAAGTGGTTTTTCTCCGTACATGGGATTGTCATGATATCTCCACAATGGTGGGTCTCCTAAAGTCACTCTTCGTATACCAGACATCTCGAATCTTTGGTGAAGACTCATATATATATATATATATATAAGAAAATCTAAATGACATGATGGGAAGAAGAAAATTGAGAGATAGGATGGAAACTATCTAGAAAAAAAGTTTGCAAAAGGGTCCCATTGTGATCGCCAGTCTGTTGGTGCGTGCTTTGTATGGGTTCCTCTCGGCTCCCGTTGAATCAGTGGCTTCCAATTTTGTCTTAGTGGACTCTAGCGATGCGGCGCCTGGAATGTTAAAAATAAATGGGGTTTCTATGAAGGTTCCTAGTTTGTGCGATAGCCAGCTGCAGATATATATCAACACTGTAACACGTCAATAACCACGCTTAAGAGCGTGTATGGGTTACTTCTATACTGAATCGTCCACCTGCGAACGTCAGCAGCGGTCTTTTCCATAATTTAGGTAGTTTAGTTTCCCTTTTATTTTCCTTTGTAGTTATAATTCTGGTCAGTATAGACTTCCCTGGTTAATTTATTTATGAATTTGTCACAGTGAGTAGATCATTCTAATATTATAATTCTATCAGGAATTTGATTAATTTGGCTTCCTAATCTTATTAGAATTCCAATTAATTTAGTGTCCTAATGCTACTAGGAGTCCAATTAATCTTAGCTTCCTAATTCCATCTAGAGTCTAATTAATTTAGCTTCCTAATCGTACTAGGAGTGCACATGTAATAGTTTTGGTGAAACTCTAATTAATTCAAGCACGCTAATTGTACTAGAATTCTAATTAAATCAAGCATAATAATTCTATTGAATTCCTAATTGAAGCAATTATAACAGTCCTATTAGAATTCTAATTAAAGGAGAAAACTAATTTTACTGAAACTCTAATTTAAGCAAAGGAATTAATTTTATTAAAATCTAATTAAAATAAATAAACTGATTTTATTAAAAATCTAATTAAAATAAATAAATTAATTCTATTAAAGTTATAATTAAAGCAAGGAATTAACTATACTAAAATCTAATTAAATCCATGAAATTAATCATACTAAATTTCAGTTAAAGCAAGGAATTAATCAATTAAAATTTGATTTGAAGAAATTAATCAATCATACTAAAGTCTAATGAACTCGACTAATTAATTATGCTGAAATAAAATAAATCTGTTAATTAATTATACTAAAAAAATAAAGATAGGATTAATTAATTCTAAAATTCCTAAAAAAATGGGTTTTGGGCCTATGCTAAGGAGGATTGGTCTCATTCCCGAGTACCCTCCATAAGCTCCCTTGGGCATATCGGATGGCTGAGATTAAAAATAAATGTGATTTTAGACCGCAAAATTGTATTTTAGATTTTTTGGAATTGCTTTCGAAATATTAATCATGAATTAAATTATGAATCAGAATTGTAGAAACTAATACTAATATTTAGAATTTTTGGAGATATGAAAATAAGAAATTAATGTCATAATTTAAATTTCAAGGACTGAATTTGGGTCCAAAATCATAAAGTTCTGACTGTATGATTAAGGACTGGTTCTGAATCGAAGGATTAAAACCAGAAATTAATGATAGGACTGTAGATTGAGATTTTAGAACGGAATTAAAGCCTAGGTTCGATGAATTAGACCGTCGGATTAAAAATTGGTTTCGAATTCGGAGAATTAGAACTAGATATGAGATATTTGCGGTCTAAAAAGGGTGTTATGGTCTCAGACTGAATATTAAAATCTATGATTAAAACTAATAGAAAACCTAAATCTATAGGCTAAAAAATTATGGTTGGAACTAAAAATTAAATTATTACCTAAGGGTCAGGGCTACGGAGAGAAATCTCGAAGATTAGAAGCTTGAATCTCGAAACCATGATTAAGGTGTTCTATGGGTTTGTCCTCGAAGTTCTCTGGTTTCGGAATCCCAAAAAAAATCCGTTCTCTCTCCAAAATTTGTCAGCCTCTCGGGCGAATTAGGAAAAAATTCTTTTATAGGTTTTTCTTCAATTATGCGTCATTTTCTAGTCATTTAATCGAATTACGCACCAATTTCCCAACACTTAATCGCTTTGAGTCGATCACTGACTTAGTGAGCGACCGGTTGACTTGCTCAATGAGTTTCCTAGTCCTAATAGCATTAGGGCTAATTGCGCGCTTGGTAGTGCGTGCATAATCTAATTAAGCATTTCTTCTGAAGCGTTTAATCGAGGAAACTTAGGGGTCAAGGACAATAAGGCTAGGTCAGGCATAGGCCAATTGCGCGCTGGTATTGTGGTGCACAATCCGATCGCACGTCTGGCTTTAGGCGCATGATCGAGTCTCAAATAGGTCTAGGAAAGGAAGTTCGGTCTGAAAGGGGGATTGATTGCGTGCTTGTGGTGTGGCGTGCAATTGAATTACATGCTGGATTTCAAACGCTTAATTTGGGGTTGTCCGGGTCTAGTCTCTAGTCTGAAATGTAAGACTATTGTTTCAATCTGCATTTCGACTATATACTATTGTTTCAGTATATAGTCACCCTACTTCGGGATCTGAGCTACAAAGCTATAGTTTCAGCCTGTATTCAGTCATGTACTATTGCTTCAATGCATGGTTCTCATATCAAGGTTAAAAAGGTCAAAAGTTGATCGAACAAAAATATATATTCCGAGAAGGCAAAATGGGGGTGTCTACAGTGATTAGTGACGAGTTACAACGTCGATAAATATCTGTAGTTGGCGATCGCAATAACCCATGTATTTTCTATTTAAGATTAACCTTTCCTTTTTGCAGTTAAGTATTGTCCCTATTATTCTATCACTTTCCGCTAACCCTTGTAGATAGAGTCCACTTGAACCGAATTGGGCCACTTATTCTGGAACCCGAAAGGGCCCTAGAAAAAGTGCCTACCAACAGGTTGTTAGGGCTCTGTTCGCAGAGTCCGACGCCACGGATGGTAATGAATAATTCTTGGCTTCTCTCAATTTAGTGAAGTGTATACAAGTGGTGACGGGTTAGAGAAGAAGTGAGTCGTATTTTCAATTTTCACCGGCCATATGTTGGTGGTAACTGTTGAGCAAAAATAAAAAGGGTTCATTATTTACACCCTTTTAAACTGTGAAGAACATATTCATTTCTACTATTAAACAATGTTAACTTTTGTGAATCAGACAATTGTGGTAGTTTTTCGTCCCAATCTTATACATAATAGATCTTGAGATCATGGCTCACCTATCAGACAGTCGCATATTTATTTGACGTGGTACACATCCCAAAAAATAACCATATGATAGGTACGCCCATAATTATGGTAGCGTTTGATGATTTTTGCCATGTGGAATTAAGATATGATCGTCGGATAGGTGCTCCATGATCTCACTGTCTATTGTGTTGATGATCGGAATGAAGAACGATCTTCATTGTTTGATTCAAGGAAGCCAATGGTTTTTTTATTGTGAAAATGCATGTGTTCTTCACAAGTTTAGCAGGTGTAAATAACAATACACAAATAAAAATAGAAATTAAAAATTAGGGTACTAGTAGTAAGCACCAAAGTTATTTTACCATTGCTTGATTTGAATCAGATAATGGATATTATACTTTTGTTCCAATCTTCCTCACGATAGATCTTAAGATCATGGCGCGCCTATTAGACAGTCAAATGTTGATTCCACATAGCAAACATCCCCAAAAGTGACCTAGATCGTGGGAAAAGGAGTTGACCCTCAATTTTAGGGATGTGTGCCATCTGGAATCAACATCAGACTGTTTGATAGGCGCGCCACGATCTTAAGATCAATCGTAAGAAAGATTGAAACCAAAACCAATCTCCATCATTTGATTCAAATGAATAACTGGTATTCATTCGTGAAATAATTGTGCTCATAAATAAAACATTTTTTTAAAAATAAATTAAAAAGAGGTCTTATGAACACACTTTTGCAAAGTAAGAAATGTTTTGCATCTTTATTAGCCTCACCAAAATCAAATTCATCATTTAGGTGCCTCTATTTGTTTTTACAGGATTATTTCTCAAACCAATTGATTGAGATCATTTTTTACCCTAATCTTCCACACAATGGATTTGAAGATTGTTAGCGTACTTTCAAATGATCAACTTTTTATACCATGTGGCACAAGTACCCAAAAACATATCCTAAAGTCATGTGGCACATATCATGTTCAAACGTGATTTTTGAGCTACTCTTTTGGGATTGGTGCCACGTTAACACAAAATTGACAATCTGATCAAAGTCTCGAGATTCATTGTGCGGAAGATTGGGGTGAAAAGCAATTTTCACTGCCTGATGCAAGGCAATTGTTTGTTTTCAGACATCAGCTCCCTCGGTACCAGTAGGGGTGAATAGAGGTGCCCCTTATTATTGTTAAATTTTCTTCACGTGCGGGTAATAAAAAATGGTGCAACTAAGAAAGAGTGCAGGGAAAAAAGTGTGGTGCGCATAGCAACTGTTAAGTTAAAACTTAAGCTTTTTCACGTTGAAAACCCTTTTCTCTAGTTTAATTAAGAGTGTCGGGTAGGTGTGCATAAAGCAGGTCTAATGATCTGGCTCGCAATTAGTAATGTTTGGACTTCGATTTCTAACCTGTCGGTCAGATGGAAACTGCCAACCCGTTTATTAAATAGTCCGGGTTTAGGTTAAGGTTCGTTACTCGAACTCGACATGACCTAACTCCCTCCCTTACTTTTCATTACCATTCATGGAGTCGGACTCTATAAATAGAGCCCTAACAATCGTTCGATTCTTTGATCTCAAACCCTCTTTATCCGAGTCTATCATCGATGCCCTAACATTACTTGACTTTCACTTCTGAACACCGGTTCAGGCTGCCACTATCCCCTTGCTATACAGTTTCAAGGACGTCACTGTAAATGCTACCATTAGATCTGGTAAAACCCTAGCCTTTGTTGTCCCTTTCATCGAGATCCCTCGTCGATCTCCGGAGCCCCCTAATCCCCACCAGATTTACCTCATACGATCATTCTTACTCTCTCGAATATCACTTGTAAGATGCACATATTATCAAAGAAATGTATGATAGTTGTTGCCATACATTTTCTATGATTGTGATGTCAAATCCCTGAATTTTTCTTATGTTTTGGTTACTTGCCATATTTTGTGGCCATTACAAGCTCATATATGCGATTTAGAAATATATATATATATACCTAATCACCAACCAACTAAATCCTTCCATTTTATGTAATCAAATTGCCTCAGATTATGGAACTAAGAATGAGAATATAAGATGTGAGTAAGGCTCAAAATCTCGTCCGATACCTGTACGTATCGGACGATACGTACTAGTATTAGAGGCTAACGGCATGGTACATACGAAATGTATCGAACCAAGCGGAATCATCCAGAATATCAGATGATACAAATCTCAATTTGTTTGTATCATCTGATATTCCGATATTTTGAAAATATCAGAGGACACATTAATTGTATTGTCGGATTCGATTCTTTGATCTCAAACCCTCTTTATCCGAGTCTGTCATTGATGCCCTAACATTACTCGACTTTCACTTCTGAACACCGGTTCAGGCTACCACTATCCCCTTGCTATACAGTTTGAAGGACGTCACTGTAGATGCTACCACTGGATCTGGTAAAACCCTAGCTTTCGTTGTCCCTTTCATTGAGATCCCTCGTCGACCTCCGAAGCCCCCTCATCCTCACCAGGTTTACCTCATTCGATCATTATTACTCTCTCGAATATCACTTGTAAGATGCACATATTATTGAAGAAATGTATGATAGTTGTTGCCATACATTTTCTATGATTGTGATGTCAAATCCCCGAATTTTTCTTGAGTTTTGGTTACTTGCCATATTTTGTGGCCATTACAAGCTCATATGTGCGATTTATATATATATATATATATATATATATGTATCCCTAATCACCAACCAACTAAAACCTTTCATTTTATGTAATCAAATTGCCTCATATTATAGAACTAAGAATGAGATTATAAGATGTGAGTAAGGCTCAAAATCTCGTCTGATACTTGTACATATCGGATGATATGTACCGGTATCAGAGGCTGACGGTATGGTACATACAAAATGTAAGCGAAATCATCCAGAATCTCAGATGATACAAATCTCAATTTGTTTTTTATCACCTGATATTTCGAAAATTTGAAAATATCAAAGGACACATTAATTGTATCATCGGATACGGGTTCACTTAAGTGCCACCCCCCAATATATATACCCGAGAATGAGTTGTCAGACAACTCATTCTCTTATAATTTTTTTTTTCTTTTCGTAACTCTCCTCTCTTTTAGCTCCCCCTCCACGACCTATCTCAATTTTCATCCCGGGAAACATGATTTCAAATTATTGTATCTACCTATGTTGAAAAAAAAAGGTACATATGTTAAAAAAAATTAAAATAAATTTCTTCTTACAATTTCGTTTTTCAGAATATTTAGAGAGTTTTAAGGTTTTCAAATATATATATATATATATACTGATACATTGATTCAAGGTATCGGCGATACAATCAATATACCGGCCGAAACATTGATACGTTTTCTCCGAGAGGCATGGACGATATGAACCTGATTTCCAAGATTTTGACCTATGGATGTTACGACTTACGACTTCTCCAAATAAAAAATATACTATATCTCCCATTTGACAAAAATTTCAAACATCCCTATAATCTCAAACATCCTTGAAATCTCAAATGGGGTATATATCCCTAAATATCCCATTTGACAAAAAAAATTCTCGTACCTAATGTTTATTCTATTTCTTATTACCCCCATTTCCCCTTTTTATTACCTTATCTTGAATTTCAAGGAACTCCATGAAGAGTACCCTTTTTGTAGTTACGACACTCTAAGACTTCAGTAAACACTATTTTAGAGATACGCTTAAAACCTTTTTTCCACTATTGATGCAGGACAAATGCAAAAATTCTATTTATGTGAATTTGGGGATTAATTTCAAATTTAATTGAATAGCGAAAATATTCAAATTACCCAACCACATAAAATAATTTAAGAAATTTAATTATGGCAGTTGGTGTAAATCAATTTTAGCGCCCACATGTATTAAGTTTCCCGATCTAGAATAACGGCTCCGATGAGAGAGCACGAGTTTCGATCTAGTCTAGGGCACCAAACGACAATTACATATGTTTAAACATGATTTTATGATCTCTTTTTTGACACTTGTGCCACATGGAATAAAAAATTGTTTATTTGAAAGTACGCTAACAGTCTTAAGGTCCATTCTGGAAGATTGGGGTGAAAAATGATCCTTATTCTCTAATTCAAGCCAATCAATTGGTTTGAGATGCAAGCACCCTTAATAATCTTGTAAAAACAAATAAAGGCACCTGAATGATGAATTTGATTTTGGTGAGGCTAATAAAGATACAAAATATGTCTTACTTTGCAAAGGTGTGTTCATAAGACCTTTTTTTTTTAATTATGTTTTTTAAAAGATAATTTTTTCTAAGCACATTTATTTCATGGATGAAAACCTTTGACTCATTTGAATTAAACAATAGAGATTATTTTTGGTTTCAATCTTCTTTACGATTGATCATAAGATGGTCATTCCGTGGCGCGGCTATCAGACAGTCATATGTTGATTTAAGATGGCAGACATCCCTAAAATTGAAGGTCAACTCCTTTTCCCATGATCTAGGTCACTTTTGGGGATGTTTGCTATGTGGAATCAACATCTTACCATCTGATAGGCGCTCCATGATCTTAAGATCTATCGTTATGAAGATTGGAACAAAAAAATAATATCCATTGTCTGATTCAGATCAATTAATGGTAAAATAACTGTGGTGCTTACTATTACCTTAATTTTTAATTTCAATTATTATTTGGTTAATGTTATTTACACTCTTTAAACTTGTGAAGAACACATGCATTTCCACTATAAAACACCATTGACTTCCTTGAATCAAACAATGAAAATCATTTTTCGTTTCGAGCATCAATACAATAGATTGTGAGATCATGGATGACCTATCCGACAGTCATATCTTGCTTCCACGTGGAAAACATCACCAAATGTTACCGTGATTATGGGCGTACCTATTATACGGTCATTTTTTTGGGATGTGTGCCACGTCAAATAAACATGTGACCGTCTGATAGGTGATTCATGATCTCAAGATCTATTATGTATAAGATTGGGACGAAAAACAATCACAATCGTTTCATTCATAGAAGTTAATGTTTTTTAATGGTATAAATGAGTATGTTCTTCACAATTTAAAGGGTATAAATAATGTACCCTTTTTATTTTTGCTCAACTGTTAGTGCCAACATATTGATGCAGGACAAAAGATGCTAACCCTAAAATAACATAAATCTCACACGATAAGGGTGGTTAAGGTTGTCAATCTTCAATTAAAATAAAAAAGTAAAATAAAAGAAGAATAAGATAGAAGTTCTTCAGATTTGTTCCAAAAAGGTTTGTCGGCTTCGCACCAACGATAGCTTTGAAGAATTACTCTTCAAAGGCGAAAATTCATCGCAAGTTTTATACGAAAAATTCGCTTTTTTACAAGATACACAAAAGCAACCTTAATTTTTCATTCATCATAAACTATCTAAAATAAGATCTTTACATGCCTTTATATAGGCTAAGAAAACCTTAACTAAATATAAAATTCGAAATAAGGAAGTCTTAAAATAAATAAAACTCTAAATGACAAGTTTTTGCCTGGATGCGTTTGGGTTAGCTCTTTGAGGGAAAAAAACAGCTTTTTTGCTCTGACAAAGAACTACTTTCATGTTTGGTAACACAACTCCTCGCGCCATTTGCTATGGCGGGAGCTGTTTTAAGTTATAAAATTGTTCTTTCTCCGCTCTCTGCTAGAGCAGATTTTATCTGCTCTAACAAAGAGCAGGCAAAGAGTTGTTTCTGCTCTTATAAGAGCTAATCCAAACACAACCTAAAATTCGTGTAAACCGCTCTCTCACGGAAGTCACCATCAAGGTCTGTCCTTTGACGTTCTCGTCCAAGACCAGAATTGGTTTATATCACGGAGGTCCTTCAATTTATCACATGGGTACTTGCGATACATTATAGAAAGACCTATTTTTGTGGACGTTCGGTCAAAAGCCACGAACATTTGTTGCATAACGACGACTCTTTCACAGGCCATTTGAAAGCTCATTTACGGGGCCACTTTCTCTTTGATACGAACATGTAAATCTAAATTCCGCATCACATGTGGTCGGCGACTCGCTTCTTATGGTTGGCGACTCGCTTCTTCTCTAACCCGTCATCACTTGTATGCACTTCACTTAGGGTTGTTAACAAAACGGGTTTCAGCCCGAGCCATGCCCGGCTCGGATTAGTTGGGCTCTGGCTTACGTTTTTAACCCAAATGGTAAACGTGCCGAGCCGGGTTAAGCCCGAACAAAAAACTGGTTCGAGCTCTAATGTGGAAAATAAACGGCCCCAATAGGTGTTTAAACTTTTCGGGCCAGTAAGCCCAGCCTGTAAAATACATCCATTTTTTGAAGGCTTGTAAAATGACAAAAGTCGCCCCCCTAATTACCGTTCGATGGAAAAATAAGGGGTAAATCAGTCATTTCTCCATCTTTAGCAACATAAAATCCTCTCATCAACTAGGGATTCTTTGCATGCCCCTCAATCCTCGTCTCATTGCTGCACTTCACAGAAACGGCGATGCTGCAGCAGGTAGCAGCAGCCAGCACCCAACACTCCAACAGCTTTGGGCTTACACTTGACCACTTTCTACTTCATTCTTCAACCTACCTCTCTCTCTCTCTCCCACAGAGTTGCAGAGTCCGAGCCAGGCAGCCATTGCCAAGCGGCCCAAGCTCTTATTCCGACGCACCCCATCCCCAATTCCCATAGCTTTCAAGCTCTCTCTCTCTCTGTCCCTCTCTCATTTCCAAACTCTCTCTCTCTGTGTCCCTCTCCCATTGCCAAACTATATCTCCCAGTCCATTGCCGGTCCAAGCTCCCGACGCCGGTTGAAAAAAGCTACTCAAAAAGTTATAGAAAGTTTTGGCCTAATTATAAAGGGCTGCGTTTTTCCCGGCCGGGTTCGGGCTCCAACATTCAGCAAGCTGGCCGACCGGGCCCAACCCGGATAGCATATCGGGTCGTGTTCGTGTCTTCCTTTTGGTGCAAATATTAATCGGGCCTGTAAAAAACCCGGCTCGGCCCATTGGCAGCCCTAACTTCACTACGGAGAGAGAGAAGCCAAGAAACTGTTTATTACCATCCATGACGTCGAATTCTGGGAACAGAGCCCTAACAACCGTTCGATTCTCTGATCTCAAACCCTCTTTATCCGAGTCCGTCATCGATGCCCTAACCCTAGCCGGCTTTCACTTCTGCACTCCGGTTCAGGCTGCCACTATCCCCTTGCTATGCAGTTTCAAGGACGTCACTGTAGATGCTGCCACTGGATCTGGTAAAACCCTAGCTTTCGTTGTCCCTTTCATCGAGATCCTCCGTCGATCTCCGGAGCCCCCTAAACCTCACCAGGTTTGCCCCATTCGATTGTTTTAACTCTTTTGCATGTCACTTGTAAGAGGCACATATTTTATTGAAGAAATGTATGATACTTGTTGCCACACATTTTCTATGATAGTGTTGACAAATCCCCGAATTTTTCTTGAGTTTTTGTTACTTGCTATATATATATATATATATATATATATATATATATATATATATATATATATATATATATATATATATATATATATATATATATAGCCGGTTCCCTCCTCCATGGGAGGACGGTCACCGTCCTCCAAGGTCCACGTGGAGGTACACATGACACCAAAAACACTTTCTGGCTGCCATGTGGAGAACGGATCGATGGTTTAGATCAATTTTGAAAAAAGAAATTTCGAGAAAAACTTTTTAAAAGCATAAGTCATTGTTTGACTAGTTGCAATGGTCTACATTTCACAGCTCAAAAAACACATGGTGGAGATGAGTTTTCAAAATTAAAAAAAAAAAAAAAAAATGATCTAAGCAATGCACCCGAGGTCATTGTGGCATTGAAACAATGTTCTGGATGCCACGTGGACCTCCACCTGGAACCTTGGAGGACGGTGACCGTCCTCCCATGGAGGACGGACACCTTTTCCTATATATATATATATATATATATATATATATATATATATATATATCCCATCACCAACCGACTAAAACCTTCCACTTGATGGAATCAAGTTGCTTCAGATTTTAGAACTAAGAATGAGAATATAAGATGTTACGAAGGCCCAAAATCTCGTCCGATACTTGTACGTATCGTATCGGACGATACGTACCGGTATCGGAGGTCGACAGTACGGTACATACGAAATGTATCGAACCAAGTCGGAATCATTCAGAATATCAGATGATACAAACCTCAATTTGTTAGTATTGTCTGAAATTTCGATATTGAAAATATCAAATGATACATTAATTGTATCGTCGGGTACGGGTTCACTTAAGTGTCACCCCCCAATATATATACCCGATAATGAGTTGTCAGACAACTTATTCTCTTATTTCTTTCTTTCTTTTCGTAACTCTCCTCTCTTTTAGCTCTCCCTCCACGACCCTTAAGGGTGTTTAAGCTACTCCCACTCTTGCAGAATCTTAAGCTTTGTTCGGTTTAGCTCTTATAAGAGCAGAAGCAACTCTGTGGCTGCTCTCTCTCAGAGCAAATTTTATCTGATCTGACATAGAGCAGGTAGAGAGCAGTGATAAAACAACTCCCTGCTAGAGCAAATAGGGTGAGGAGCTGTCTTACCAAACGTAAAAGCTGTTTTCCGCTGGAGCCAAAGGGCCAAAGAGCCGCTCTGTCCCATAAAAGCTAACCCAAACACAGAGTGATGGAATCCTCTGAGCATGGTCTGAAATTCATGGACCACTACGTAAACCTTTAGTAATGTGCTCCTGAATAAAGCTGCCTGTCCTAAATTTCTTGTCGAAGATATATTTGTTTCTTTCCTTTGAGATTTCTCAATAGACTGCTAATGGCAATGCCTTAATTAGTGTAACTCTTCCATTGTTTGAGAGTCACACCCCCTTCCATCCATCCAACTTTCTACTGAATCTCTTGAGAACTAGATCCCAATGTGCCTTAATTAGTGTAACTCTTCCATTGTTTGAGAGTCACACCCCCTTCCATCCATCCAACTTTCTACCGAATCTCTCGAGAACTGGATCCCAATGTGTGGCCTTTTTTTCCAATACACTGTGGGAGGCCCAACTAAGTGGCAAGTAAACTTCTCCATTCGTATCTCATTGTCCTAGCCAGCTCTAACATAGTTTCCTCATTCACTCTCACACTGAGCACCATTTTCTTACTTAAATTTAACCATTGTCCCAACACCACCTCTTAGCACCTAATCATGGTCTTAACATGCGTAAGTTCTCCCTCCAATATGTCATTAAACACAATGGTGTTGTGTCATCCACATATTGCAAGTGCATAATCGAAAACTCTCCTCTACTGAAATTGAATCCCCTAACTATGCCTATATCAAAAGCTTTTCTCATATTCGTTACAGACAGACATAAACCTCCATCTGTTTGCGCACTCTGTTGTGAAAGATTGCCCTCATCGCTATTTCATTCTAAAGATCTTACGATCATGGCTTTCAAATCTAGATGGTGTTTTCACATGGTATAACACCCCAAAAATACCATCTTTTCTTTAAAGTTTGTGTGTGCTCATGGCTATAATACCATGAAGCAACATAGATTATAGATGGAAGAGAATGGTGGCTATGATATTATGAAAACAGTATAGATTATAGAGAAGAGATCAAGAGAATGATTCATTGCTCAATCCTGGGGATGTTAGCACACGAAGTAATGGCTCTCATTTATTAATAATGGGCATAAACATTTGCAGCCAAATATTCTATAAGGGCCACCATAAATTTTCTCCTTGTCTTACTCCTCTCGAGTTTTTGGAATACATTTTAGCAGCCCTGTTTATCATCATTGAGAACCAAGCCAAAGAGATGCTCAAACCTGAATCTTTGCAGCATGTAATCTAGAAGGTTCTAATTGACTCTATTGTATGCTTGCTCCATATCTAATTTCACGGTTGAATCTAGAAGTAATATCTCAAGGAAAGAAAACAGAAAGAAAGAAGTAGGAAACAGGGGGGGGGGGGTATTAGATCCTGACCTGTTGTGCTCAGGTCAATCTCCTTCCGCCAACATTTGGAAGTACATGTTTTTTTTTTTCCCGCCAATTCAGTGAAACGTCAAAAGCATGTTTTCACTGATTTTTGTGCTCATAAAAGGTTGTGCCCGACACTTGAACATTTTGGCAGAAGCAGATTGACCTGATCACTGTTAGCTGTCCTCGGGTTGGGTACTAATCCCAACTATTTGTTAAAAGTTGGTATTAGGTACCTGACCAGTGTTCCAAGGGTGCTGCATGGGTCAATCTCCTTCCACCAAAATAGTCAGATCTCTGAGAGATACCCAGAAATTTATGTGCACACAAATAATAAATGGTATGATTTTGAATGTGCTCTTCAAATCTCGCCCCTTCATGCCGTGTCCGTCCATTGGCAATCAATGCTGCCTTTGCTCAGTATCGGTATAATCAGTGTCTAAGAACTATATCCCAGAGTCCCTTAGGCTGTGGGTCTTCTTCCCATATGGCTAACAAATTTATGGATGGAGTTCGAATATATATATATATATATGGAAAATTGGTTTGTCAGAAGATTTTAAATATTTTTTTTGTGCTTTTTTTTTTTTTCTTGTTTATGTGTTTGATAATTTTCCATAGTTTAGTAGCTCATATAGCTCTCTGCTTTCCTGTTCCTGTGACAGTTATATCTCTTGAAGTAGTGGACATTTTACTTTTCACTGACAGGCACTTAAAATATTGGTGCATCTCATGAGGTTTGTGCAAGGAGATTGACACATGTCCTGGCCTTGGTGCACGGGTGTGCTACCTAATACCGTAATAATTGCTTGGTATTAAGTACCCGACCTGTGCACCATGGGTGCTGCACGAGTCAATGAGTTTCCCTTCACCAAACTATTCAAAACCCTGGGGATCTCCAGAAATTTAAGAGTGCACAAATCAGCGATGGTATGTGTTTGGTCTTTGACTGATTTGGCATTCAAAAATATTGGTGCAATGTTTTATTCATAAATAGTCAAACCCGATGAAAAGTATTGTATAGATCTTTGACCCATGCATCACAGGTCATAATTTAATTCTATTGGCATAATTGGTAGAGATGGATGATCATAGGTCATAATTTAGTTCTATTTTTTCATAAATGGTAGAGATGGATGGAAAGAGCCAAAGAGGTGCTTTTTAAATTATTATTATTATTATTATTATTATTTTTAAAGTTAATGGTTCCTATGCTGCTATAGTGCTATGTATTCACGAGCTGTGAAAGTATGATGTGCTGCTGCTTGCTTGTTTTTCCTTTCCTTTTCTGTGTATGTTACTGAAACCTGAAAGAGAGATCAAAGAGGTGCTTTTTTCTTTTTTAAGTACTTTCTTTTTTCTTTTAAAAGTTAATGTTTCCTATGCTGCTATAGTGAGATCAAAGAGGTGCATTTTTATTTTTAATTATATTTTTCTTTTTTCCTTTTTTTCTTTTTAACACTCTGGTTCCCTTGCTGCTATAGTGCTATTTATTAATGAGCTATGACAGTATGATCTGTTGCTTCGTCTTGTTTTCCCTTTTTTTCTAATGCATGTTGCTGAAGCCTGAAAGAGAAATCAGTGATCTTTTTCCACAAACTGAAAAAGAAAATTTTTAAACCACAAGAGAAATCTTTCTCTGCAGTCTGATGAAGTTCTCTATTATTGCAGATTATAATCCCTGTTAAAAACAAGATAGAATATAGGTTAGTAGAACAAGCACGATAGAATAGTAAGGTATGATACAAATACATGATATAATATTAAGTTATGATATTTAAAAAATAATACAAATACATGATATAATATTAAGGTATGATTTTTATGTAATGAAATATGGATTACAGACAACATATTATAAATATAACATAGCCCGATGTACTAGAAAAATAAACATCAATTATTTTTTAAGTTTCTCTAGTTCTCTTATATTTATTTTCTTTGTTATTTTTTCTTATAGAATATATAGTATGTTTCCTTCTAGATCTAATCAACAAAATATTTTAAACTACAAGAGAAATATATCTCTGCAGTCTGATGAAGCTCACTATTGCTGTATTGCCGATTAAGATCCCTGTTAAAAACAAGATAGAATGTAGTTTAGTAGAACAAGCATGATATAGGTCATCAGGATTATGCTTGATAGGTAAGACTCATTTGCATCCAACAATCTTCTTCTCAGGAGGAAGAGAGACCATCTTCCAAGTGTTGTTATTTTGCAAGGCTGTCATCTCATTGACCATAGTTGCCCGCCAAGAGGGATGATCAAGGCAGTGTTCTTAAAGTTCGGGTCCCTGGGCTCCCCGGTTTAGCCCTGGACGGCTTCTCTGGCGGACTGGGTCTGGGGCGCCCACCCGGGCGGCTAGAGCGGCTGCCTCGGTGGTTTAAAGTTGGGGCGGGGCGGCGCGGCGCGGCGCGATTTATAAATTAATGGGTCGTGCATATGCCATTTTTGTATTGGACACCACCGAACCCGTCGACGACCCTTAAACTTTAAAGTCCTTATTGCCTAGGGATAATGGCTCCTGACCGACAGTTAAATATCGACAACTCTTAAACTTTAACGTCCTTATTGCCTAGGGATAATGGCTCATGACTGACATTTAAACACCAAAATGGTGTTTAAATGATCTTTTACCACTAAAGGTTAGACTTTTAATCTCACACTATTGAAGTGTGATTATCATTATGCCACTTGGTGAACATCTGTGATCAATCTAAATTTTCCAAGTGACACTCTATCATTGAAACATGTCTTCGCCCAAAGAAACATGCCTGAGTGGTTTTGAATCATCCAATTGATGAGCCTATAAGTGGATCTGAATGTTTTATACGTTTATGTTGAAATAAAGTATGTATATCACTATATGGATGTACATATATACACAAATATATACTTCCGGTCTCCCTGACCTTGGGGCTCCCTCCTGGGTGCGCCGCTCGACGACTTCCGCCTGAACATCCACCCGACCACTCGGACCCACCCAATGACTTTAAGAACATTGGATCAAGGGCAACACTAACAGTACTTGGGATTGTCTGAGAGTCGATGGCAGAGAGAAAAGCCTAATAAGAAGGTGAGAATTTTTGACAACAAACATATTTAGCAAGAGGGTAAAAGATGACACAAGAGGGAATCTCTTCCCTTAAAGCAATAGGTAGATCAAGATCAATAGTAATAGATGGAATAGCGACCGGAGTAGTGTTAAAAATACTTACAAGAGCCACACTGGAGAAGGTGGCTTTAGCTTTGTGGAAGAGGGACTTGGAGAAGGTGGCTCTGGCACTGTGGAAGAGGGACCACGCCATCTTCGCCGAACATAAGTGACCCCCTTTTGCTGATGTGAGGCAAGTAATTCTTGGAGAGCCAAAAGAGGAAGAGGAGGTGTTGGTGTGGGCGTGACACAGTCTTCAGAAATAAGGCACATCCGTGAAGAATGTGACATTCATGGAGGTGAAAAACCGACGAGTGCCAAGATTATAACAGTGGTACCCCTTGGAGACCTTGGAGTACCCAACAAACATGCACCTAAGAGCCTTATCATCAAGCTTTTGCCTAGTAGGACGGAGGTCATAGAGAAAGCAAGTACACCCAAACACACGAGACTCAATCAGGAAAGGCGGATCAGATGGTCAAAGGGACTGATATGGGGTGCGACCCGTAAGGACCAGAGTGGGGGTGCGATTTATCAAAAACATGCAATGAGCTGTGCCAAAGACCAATATGGTACAAACATACCATGGATAAGACAACAAGTCAATCCTAGAAGATGCATGTTCTTACGCTCGACAACACCATTTTGTTGCAGATTGTAAGGATAGGAAAATTGATGAATATTGCCACACATTTTCAGATAATCTTTAAAGGTATTGGCTTGTGTATCCCCCTTCATTGTCAGATCATACTGTCTTAACAGTGGCAACGTATTGAACCAACCATAGCGTGGAACTTCTGAAACTTGGGAAATATGTCGCTTATGTTTTTCAACAAATACACCCAAGTAGTCCTAGTGCAATCATCTATAAAGGAAACATAATAGTGGAAACCATCAATAGAAACAACTGGGAAGGATCCTACACATCAGAATGCACAATTTGAAAAGGTATATCAGACTTATGCAGATAACAAGAATAAGAATTTCAAAGATGTTTTGAAACTTCACACCGAGTTGCAACAAATTTAAAGCTAAGGTTGTAAGTGCATAATGTTTGAAACCCGACATATCCAAGTTTGGCATGCCACAATGATAAAGAGTCTAAGCTAACCGTAGAAAAGGGAAACATGGAGGAGGAGATGCCATCAGGCCCATCAACAACAACAACAATGGGTGTACTAAAGTTAATCTCCAGATAGTAGAATCTTCCTCCCTCAATGCCTTTACCAACAATCCTCTTCATAGAGCTCCTGGAAAGCATAGTAGGAGCTATAGAAAGTTGCACAAAAGTTAGTTTCTTTGCAATACTACTAACAAAAAGAAGATTGAGCGCCGAGAGTTGAGAAACATGAAGCACATTAGAGAGAGATAAAGATTAAAGAGGACGAAATATGTATGGTTTTGACTCCCAAAATAGGAGTAGAGGAGCCATCTGCAATGCGAACTTGGGCAGGAGAAGAGGAAGGAGAATGGATGAAGTATCCTTGAGACTCACCCGTCATATGGTCCATGGCTCCAGAGTCAATGACCCAGCTGGGAGTACGAGTAGTAGTCACAGCAAAAGTAGATGTGCTAGAAGTACCAATAGCCTTAAAAGAAGGGGCAGAAGGCCCTGAATGATCTGTAGATGTTGGCTGAGTAGCTCAGAGGTCATGTGACTTGAACAACTCTGCCACTTGGGATTGCAGTGAGCTCAAATCACTAGCATAGCCATAAGTAGTCTCAGGAGTATCCGTAGTACTAGTGTGAGAAAATGGAGAGGATCTTGGCTGATAACCCTTGGGATAGCCATGCAAGCGATGAAAATTAGAACAGGTAAGGGTAGAGCGACCTCCGCGGCCAACCTACGACGGCCTTGACGACCACTTCTATCACTCCCCCTGCCATGGCCTCCGGAGGGGTGAGTATCTGAAGCAAAAACAGTAAGCTCTAGAGGTGTAGAAACAACTAAAGCACTTGTAGACATCACTGTATGACGCTGCTCCTTAGTGAAAAGAATGCCATAGACTGTGCTCAATAAAGGAAGAGGCCCCCTAATAAGAATCTGAGTGCATGTCTGCTCGTAGTCAGAACGGGGACCTCCAAGAGATTTTTATATTTGATCACGCTCAATCCGTTTAGATGAGTCGTTGAGTCCCCTTGTTTGCACTCAATAATCATGATATATGCAAGTGTCATGATCCGAAGAGGCAAATGTCTTGGCCAACTTGTGCCAAAGGTTAGTGACCGAATCATAGAACATGCATGTCCGATAAATAGAGGGGTCCATAGAGTGCAGCAACCATCCAAGGATGATGGCAAAATCTGCATCCCACTTTTCAACATCACTGGCACTAGTCTTAGGTCTAGGGGTTGACCTCGTTAATAGTCCATCTTCACACGACCTTGAATATAGTGTGATGTCTCGTTTCCACTCCAAATAATTGCTGGAATTCAGCTTAATGGAGGTGATACTAGTGGGTAGGTTCTCACTTCCCATATTGTTATAGCTGTCAATCATCGCGACTCAAGAAAAAGCAATCCAAACCCAAAAAATGAACAGATGAACCAGCAAAACTGAACGAGAAAATATGGAATTCCAATAAAACAAACAGCAAAGGATTAAAAAGGAACAACTGTGCTCAAAATTTAGTAAAGTTCAGAGACAAATAATTTATCAAACTGCAGCATCGGAGTGTTAACAATGGTAATAAATAAAACCAATGGAAGGTGCAACAGCAACAAACATGCATGTGACAGCATGGAAAGACCCACAAAAATGTGTGTAGATGAAAGCCGGTAGCAAGACAAGTTAACGATGAAAGTCAGAAACAGAAGCTCTAGAATTCCAAAAAAAATTCCAAAAACTTATCAAATACCTGACAGAACCGTGTATCGATTGCTAGGGATGATCATAAACATAAATCAGATCCACTCTTGACAGGATCGAAGAACAGAACTGATCTGCAAGAGGAGCCCCAAAGAAGACTGAACCGATCCTCTTAGAAAACCGAGAAAAAAGTATCGCAGTTCATTCAAATCTTGTTGAAGTCGAACAAAATCGGTCTCTATTGATTCGTAATTGAATAATGAATCCAACCCATGTAGTATTGATCAATCTTCAATGGACAAGAGCAACAGAACCCGAAAAAAATCTGAACTGCATCCAAAAATGTCTCCATAGAAAAGTCTTCAAAAACTCACTTACAACTCCTCTGCTACTGTTGCACAAGAAAAAGATAAAGCCCAGAATGAAAAACCAATCCAAAATATATCAATATCGGGTCAAATTGTAGTCAACAAAGTTGACCTGGCTGACGCCTGCAGGAAGGGAGAAGACAATGGGTTAGGCTTCGTTGGCTCTCATACCAAGATGTAATTAGGTTTTTAAAGTGTTATGATTGGCAGAAGAATGGTGTTATTAGGGTTTTAGGATTGGGCCATGTGACTTACTCGTGTGCCAACTCAAGCATCCGACCCATACCTCCATACGTTGAGCCTAGGGCTGTCAATGGGTCGACTCGGACCAAAATTTTGGCTGCCCGATGGTGGTCTAGGGCATATGCCTGACCCAACCTGATGGTGCACCCCGACTTGATGGGTCAAGGTTATATCCCTGACCTGACACGGTTTCAAATGGGTCGGATGCTTCATGCCCGACCCGACAGGTCAAGTTTATATGGTCGACCCAGTTAAAAAAACAGGTCAGGCGGGTCGAGTATTGGGTCGAACCGACCTGTGGCAGCCCTTGTCCTGGCCTAGTGTTGAGGCTTCATTCCCCTTTCCTAGCTCCCAACTATGCACCTTTGAACATCGCAGCTGTCGCACAATGACACTAGGCTCTTAACTGCATGGCCTTCCCGAATAATACTCTAGAATCCTACCTTCAATATGTAGATGATCTCATTATTTTTATAGAAACTTCGACTATTCAAGTAACATCTCTTCCATTCATTTTGAAAGCAATAAAAGTTTGCACGAATCAATACTTTAACCTTTTCTAAATCTAAAATACCCGGGATTAAATCGAACAAGGGATTATGTATAGCCTTTGTTGCATGAGAGACTGGGTTGTTGTCTTTGAATTACTTAGGGATGCCTCTTCTTAAGACCAGTGCCCTTAATGTATCAGACTGAGATCTGGTTGTTTTAAAACTTGTCTCAAAACTAGTGGCCTAGAAGGGCATTTACCTGTCTTGTCCAGGATGTATTCCGATGTTAATATGTAACACTCGCGAATTTATGTCCTTGCTTGTGATCCTTGCATCTTTTGTGGATAGACTGTTAAGATATAATTTACTTTCTGTGGAGCGCGTCTTATATATATATATAGACCACACGAAAGTGGGTGCCGTGGGCTTCATTCACAGAATTTTAATGTGGACCTTCTCGGAAAATGGTGGTGGAAGATTGCTTCAGTTAACATGACAAATGATACAGACTTGGGGTTCAAAGTGATGAAAAAGAAGTACGAAACTTCTGATGGTTTAATTCGATTGGATATTGAGACAGGTTGAGTCCTCTCAGTGGAGGGGATGGAAGAAGTTTTTTTACGTTGCTACCTCATACATTCAATTGTATTCTGGTCACTATTGAAGCATGGCAGGACTCAGCTGTTTAGTGAATCGAAACCTCTTGGAAAATTATCGGTTAAGTCTCTGTTTAATGCATCTTTGAATCATAAAGTGAATATCTTTGCAAATTTGTGGGAGCCCAGATCTTCTCCTAAGTTTTAGGCCTTTGTATGAACCGTACGGAAAGGCAAAGTTTTATTGGGGACCATCCTGAAAGGCATAAATGCATAATTTCTCTCCCATAATCTCTTGTTCCTGTGCAGGAAAGAAATTGAAAATGTGATTCAACAAGATTAATTACTTTTTCTTTTCCAATTTATTTGGCATTTTCATGAACTTATATTTCTGTTCCGTATTAGACTTATGGAAGTCTGATGATGGATGAACGGTACCAATGTTCCTAAAGTCGGCGGGTGGGTTCGGGCAGTTGGGTGGATTTTCGGGCGGATCGGGCGGGGCGGTGGCTGGGCGGGCGCCTCAAGAATCGGGCGGACACTATATATATATATATTAGAGTATCAAAAGAGGAAATTGAAAGTTTAGAAATAATATTTAAACAAACAATTGAATTCAATTCAAGTAAATACTACATTACTACTAAATATGAAGTTCGACTTTAACCATCACAATTTCACATAATCAGGTAGTCTAAAAATAAAACATATATTAAAATACATAATTGTCCCTCTTCATCTTCATCTTCTTCATTTTGTAAATCAAGTTCATCATTATCGGAAGGAATGAACTCGATATCATCATCCCCTTCATCTCTAGCTTCTACATCAAATTCCTCTTCATTAATTTCTCTCATTAGCTGTGTGACTGCTCTCGTGCTCCTCCTTGGTTGTGCTTCTTCATTTGCACCTGAAGCCTCGCCAACAACACCCCAAGTCAAGGACTTGCCAGGAAATACTTCTTCATTAGGGTCGACTAACCATTCAAGTATCCCTTCCTTGTCTTCAGAGAGCAAGATATCCTCTTTCCCCTTTCTTTTAGACCCGCGATCTAGTCGCTTGGTATTAAATTGGACATATCCCAAATCATTCAACTTTGGAATCCCAATTCTATTTCGTTTTTTTGAGTGGATTTGCGTATATAAAACAAAAATGATTTTAATTGATATCTACATAACTGATTTTATAAATAATTAAACACAATAACATAAATATATGCTATTATGCTTATATTCTATAAATTTATTTAGTATTTATCATGTCAAATGTGCTCCAGTTTCTCTCGCATCCAGAAGAACTGCATGTTAAGTTCAATATTTGTAGTGCCATATTTTGCAAGTTAGGAGCTTCCGCACCATGCAACACCATGCAATTCCCACCAAATAGTTGTTAATTAATTCCGAAAGAAAATTAAGTTAATAAATTATTACTTAATTGAAACCTCTAAATTAAAATAATAATTAATTGTAAATTACCTGGGTCAGGCCCCTTATCTGAATGCAATGCCTTCATATCCACATTCCTTTGCTTGATCTCTAAGGAATCTCCAAAAGATTTTTCCGAATTCATTTAACGATTGATCTCTTGAAAAATTTTGGCACCTTGAAGTTTAGGATCAATCAACTTCTTAATGCAATTGTTTACGCTATTCATAAACCACAGTGCTCTACGAATTTTTTCTCTTCCTTTATAGTAATAGAAAAGATTCAAGAGGTGTCCCATTGCAACCAATGGATGCTTTAAGTACTTTTCAAATCTCCTTTTGATGATCTCCAATACCTTCTGAATTCGAGCTTCCTTGTTTTGGAAAGAGGCTTTAATTTCTCTTTCTGCCTCTTCAATGGATGCGTAGATGTGTCCCATGATAGGGGCATCCGAATCAACCATTCGTAGAACTTTTATGAGCGGTTGGAAGACCTTCAAAGTATAAACCACGTCACTCCAGAAAGCATTGCTCAATATGATGCTCTCTACTTTTCTCCCTACCCTCTCTTTATACCATATGGATTTCTTTCAATCTTCAGAGGAGAACATGTCCCTTAATGGGAGCCTCAACGTAAAATTTTTTTGTAAACTGAGAAAAGCAGTAGCGAACCGTGTGACCCCGGCTCTAACAAGATCTTTTTTCTTTGTCTTCTTCCTCATCAAAGCCAACACTCTAATATGACTGTATATAAATGTTGATACAATCTTTGCCTTCTCAACGACCCTCTTTATCTGCGTTAGCTTATTCATATCGTGAAACATCAGGTCAATCGAATGCGCCGCACAAGGAGTCCAATAAATACTCGGATAATTAATTTCTAATATCTTTGTAGCTCCCATATTGTTTGCAGCATTATCAATGACAACTTGGAGTACTCTCTTTTCCCCTACTTCTTGTATGCACTGCTCAACCAACTAATAAATGAACTGTGCGTCATGAATTTCCAATGAAACATCAACCGATCTTAAAAAAGTTGTCCTCACACGACAATGCGCTAAAAGATTCATTATACTCCTTGCCTTTCTATCTGTCCACGTGTCTGTCATGATAGAACAACCACAAGTATCCCATGCCTCTTTATGCGAGATTAATCTCTTTTTTATACTATCAACCTCATCCATCAACAAAGGAACCCCCAACTGATAATCTGAAGGAGGAATATATCCTGGCCCATATTGGCCAATTGCTTTATACATTTTCAAAAAATACTTGCTTTTGATCGTGTGAAAAGCGATGCCATGGATATAGAACCATCTAGTAACGTGTTGGTCTACATGTCCTTTTATCTCTTTTGATAAGTGTTCCAGGAGGACGGTTTGCCGCATTTTTCCCTTTCCCTTCACTTCATCAGCTGGTCTGCGGCGTACAAAAGAATCCATCGCCCCCCTGAGTGCGCGGGCGCCTATTTTCTCTAGTTACCCCCTCATTAACCTCATCACCGGAATCTAAGTCCTCATCTTCATCATCACTAACAATCCGCACAGACTCCCGTATTGCCTGAGTTTCTTTTTCTTTAGTGACTTTCTTGTCCTTGATCAAGTTGAGAGCGCTTAACATCTCATTCCTAGCCTTTGTTGACACATCTTTACAACGAACATCAGTAAGATGTTTCTTCAACCGATTTATGTTGGCATGCCATTCCTTTTAACAAAAAATGCACGTTATTCTCTTTGGATTTGATGGTTCCTTCAGAAAGCAATACTTCCAACCAGGATCCCTACTATTCTTTCCGGATGCACCGGTTGATACACAAGAAGACGACATTTGAACATTTGAAGCTCAAACCAGTGACCTACACGTCCAAAAGAAATATCAAATAAATATTAGATTAGATATATAATTATATATATTATAAATTAATCATATTAATTAATATATATTAGCACACGCACACACATACACACACACACACACACACACACACACACATATATATATATATATATATATTAAGTATATAAAGTTATACGGGATTAATTATTGAGTATACACAGTCACAGGCTCACAGCACAGGCGCACAACATGACAACACTGAGGCTGAGCACACACAATCACAGGAGCACTGAGCACACCCACACATATATTAATACACACACACACACACACACACACACACACACACATATATATATATATATATAATTTTTTTTTTTAAGTATACAGTCAATATACACACACTCACATCCTCACAGGCTCACAGCTCACAGCACAACATGACAACAGTACAACACTGAGGCTGAGCACACACAGTCACAAGCACATCACTGATCAGCGCACCCACACTGCATATATTAAATATTAATATATACATTGATACATATATGATATATATATATATATATATATATATATATATATATATATATATATATATAATTTTTTTTTTTAAGTATACAGTTAGTATACACAGCCTCACAGCCATAGACATGTCACGGCATAGTATGACAGCACTAACAACAGTGAGCACACACAGAGTCACAGACGCAGTCACATCATATTTAATTAGAAATCAATCAAATCATTCAGACTTTCAATATCAATATATATATATATATATATATATATATATATATATATATATATATATATATATATATGCGGGAAAAGAAATGCAGGGAAAGAAATGCAAGAAAAAAAAATTGTAGGAAAAAGAAATGCAGGAAAAGAAATTGCAGGAAAAGAAATGCAAGGAACAAGAAAATGCAGAAAAAAGAAAAGGAAGGAGAAGATAATTGCCAGGGAATTAAGGGAAAAAAACGGAGAAGAAAAAGAAAGAGGAAAAAAAGAAGGAAAAAAAAAACCTGTGGGCCGTGGCTGTTGCGTTGCACTGTTGCCGAAGCACGGACTGACTTGCCAGAGCCGGAAGGGTTGCTGGTGCTAAGAAGAAGGAGAAGCTGTAGAAAAAAAAAAAGAAAAATGATCAAATAAATGGAAAAATAAAATAAAATATACCCTACCTGTGGATTGCCGGTGGTTGCTGGGGCTAAGAAGAAGAAGCTGCAGGACAAAAAAAGGATGAAAATCAAAGAAAAATGATAAAAAAAATGGAAAAAAAAATATACCCCACTTGTGGCTTGCCGGAGGTCGCTGGGGCTAAGAAGAAGAAGAAGAAGCTGCAGGACAAAAAAAAAAAAAAGAAAATAAAAGAAAAATGATAAAAAAATGGAAAAAAAAAAAAATATATACCCTACTTGTGACTTGCCGGTGGTCGCCGGTTGGCTGTGGAACAGTGGAAGAGAGGAAGAGAGCCGGCTGCTGGTTACCCAAATGAAAAAAAAACCTAAATTTTAATTTATAAGCCGCCCCATCCGGACCTGAACCGACTTTGGGCCCGCCCGGTCGGCTGCCCGGGCGGGCGCCCAGGCCCAATCCGACTCATATAGCGCCCCACCCCTAAAGCGGATCGGCTGGGGACCCGATCCGCCCTGGCAGCCCCCCAGGCGGCCGCCCCAGCCGAATTTAGGAACATTGAACGGTACTCTAGACAAATTTATGGACCGTATTAGAGCTTTGTCATCAGACACCACTGTGGAAGCATATTGCAAAATTTATAGAGATTGATAGGCAACTTCAGCTGGTTGAAGTCAAGGCAACTCAATCAGGAGGCAAACATAAGATTGAACAATCTAGCGAACAATTCCTTATTGACACATAATATGGGATTGTTTGCTAGATTGTTCACTCTGGAGTTGATTAGATTGACATAGGGTTGTTCAGCATGTCAGTACATGTTGTGGGCGAATTTCTCACATGTTTCTTATAGAATGCAGTTATCTACATTTGCAATGAAGAGAATAAAACATCACTCCTTCTAAAACAAAAATCTTGAGAACGAGGCCTTTTCTGTAGAGGAGATCCTCTGAGTTTGGGAACAGCGTTGTCCACCATAGGATAGGGATCTTGATTGCTTGGGCTGAGCCAACACCCCCCCCCCCCCCCCCCCAGGTCCCTAGCGTTCTTCCTTTTTACTGTCTTCTTATTTTGGTCCTTTTTATTTTTCCTTTTTCTTGCTTCTGGCCGTACATGGCTTCTTCCATCTGCTGTATCCTCATTATTTATTAATTTATTACACTGTTGCACAGATAAAAAATGAGAACAAGGCTTTGGCCCCCACTTCTAGACATTATTAATTTCTTGAGAATGAGGCTTTGGATACGGCAATGTAGCAGTAGATGATAACTAAAAGTTCGTACATGGGTAAGAAGAGAACACATCATTTGATGAGCAAAAAAAGGACAACTTTTCACTTTTGAAAAGTAAGGGGAAGCCCCAGTTTTTGGTTACACCAGTTCTAAGAACAATTGCGGTTTTTTTATTAGTCTTTATTTATTAGAAAAGCTGCAATTCAAACATGAATTCATTAAATTTCAGTCTTCTTCCATCATCACTATCCAAAATCCCATGATCAGCAAAAACTAAAACATATTATGATTTTTTTTGCCACAGATCCTACCTCCATTGTCCCAGCGAGATTAAACAGTGATAGGGGCTCAAATACCTAACCCCAAGTATATGAGCCATACATCAGAACTCGCCCTAATGCGCACCTCTCGATTAGTTATGTTGCCCATTTTAATTTTAGAAATAGATAAATTAAAATGAAAAGTTGCAATTTACAAATCAGCTTCACTAATATTGCTTTTATTCTTATTAGTTTCATCATACATGTAGGTTGGTGCATCTGTGTTTATACTAAGTTCTAGTGTTAGTTGATGATTTATTTATCTTATTTTACAGGTTATGGGGATAATCATATCTCCAACAAGAGAGCTTTCTTCACAGATACACCAAGTTGCTATGCCTTTCATTTCAACGCTGTTGAATGTTAGGTCCATGCTTCTTGTTGGAGGATTAGACATCAAAGAAGACATGAGGAAGATAGTGGAGGAAGGAGTTAACTTGTTGATTGGCACACCAGGGAGGCTATATGACATAATGGAACGTATGGATGTCTTAGATTTTCGGAACCTTGAGGTATTTATTACCGTCTCACTTTCTTGCTCACATTAGGAGTCTTGAATCTGTGCATATGCATTGCCTCTGTGTTGGAAAAGTCACGATGGGTCTTATCAAATTAAATGACTGGAAAATGAGAAAAGCAATTCTTGACTCTTGAGTTCCTTTTTATATAAATATAAATCACGTAGACTTTTAAAAGAGAAAGGATTCCGCGTTTCAATTTGCGTGGTTTTCGATGGTATCGTTTGTCATTGATATTCATGATGGTATGTCATTTTTGTTAGAAATATTGGTGATATACTGGTAGCAAATAATTATCTAATTAACTAAATTTCATGGATCTGAGCTCAAAGATTTGCTGATAAGTCACTTCTTGAAGCTTGTTGGAGCCTCCTACACTATCCGCAGGATTCAACCAAAGTGCAGTTAATACTTGCATCTCTTGACCCATTTGCATTTTATGTCATGAATGCATCGTTGATTTCCTTACTGAATGCACAAGAGTAGAGCGGAGCATCCATGAAACAACAAAGGAGTAGGTAGAAGTATTCCGCTTTGTGACATCTGTCATATATTTGTAGATATATGTGGATATCCAACTGGCAAATCTTATGCTTGCGATTGATTCTATTCTAGAAAAATTGTCTTTAAGATCCTTGTTTTTAATGGGAAGCTTGCTGTCAAATGGTTAAAACTAGAGTGTTGATTAGAAAAAGGAATAATATACCTAGTGCACTGGAGAAGCTATTTCCCAATAGGTGTGGCCTAGAGTTTTTGCAAGAAAATTTTCACATGAAGTCCCAAATTCATCAAGGAATCTGTTTTCAGCGTAGTGTTTGATGTAGACAAAATCTAGGATTCTACATTTTCCTCCATAGGGTTTTGAAAGAGGAAAACCCCAAAGCATAGTGACAAAATACGGATGCAGGTTTAATACGGCGACCGAAAAAGTTGACAAAAGACAACAAAACACGAAAAATTGAAAAAAAGGGGAAAAATCTGAAGCTAAAAAAAAACTATAAAACATATAAGACAGAAAAATGGATATTCACATGTTTTCTAGTTTTACAGTATATATATTTTAAAATATTTTAAATAATATTTTTAAAATTCGATAAAAGAATGAGGTTTAGTACCTTGGGTCAAAAGGACACATATACGCATATTTTAAAAAGCATGCTGTATTTTGGCCCTGTTTGGCTACCCTTCTCCAAAAAGCACTTTTCAGTTGCTGTGAAGAGGTGGTTTACATGCTATTTCTCAAATACTGCTTTTCAAAAAAGTTTATCTCATGTTAAAAATGGCGTTGCGAGAGAAGCAGCATTGGGCAACTTCTCAAGACAACACTTAGAGGTGGTGGGCGGAGTTAATTTGGGTTTTTGATAGGCCAGTTTAAGTTTTAGAATAAAAGTGAAGCCCGAACCCGGCCCGATATCTTATTCGGGCTGGGCCCAGCCCGCCCGATTATGAAATATGTGAGCCCGAGCCCGACGCGAATAAACCCGGCCCGATACTAATCGGGCCGAAACTCGGGCCGGACGGGCCTTTTATAGTTTTTGTCTTATATTTTTTCTATTCGGGCTGGGTTCGGGCCGAGCGAGCATTTTATGAGTTTTGCCCAACAGTAGTTCGGCCCAGGCGAGCATTCTATTTGGGCTGGGTCCAGAACCTGTTTCATAAAATTAAAAGACCCATACAAAACCTGTAAACCATACAAGACCTTTCATAAAAAACCAAAAACTAAAAGACCCAACCTGTAAACCATACAAGACCAGAACCTGTTTCATAAAAACTCAACCTATAAACCATAACAAGACCAGAACCTGTTTCATAAAAAACCAAAAAACTAAAAGACCCAACCTGCTTCACTTTCATACAAGACCAACCTGAAAACCCAACTTGTAAACCATATTTTAGAGACTATATAATACAAACCGGATATAAATGACAAAAAATTAACTATGCTAATAATGGTAGCATAAATTACAAAAAATTAATCATATTTTAGAAACTCTCAAATCATCTTTTAAAAAATTTTCTGTGTCCATCTTCTCATTCAGCCATCCTCTCCTTAGTCCTTTTTTGACCATTTTCCATGAAAATCCTCTTCTTCAATAACCTGTAAAACAAAGAAAACAAAAGAATTATAACTTGTACATTATATAACTAATCAAACTCACTTCAATATAAATGATCAAACTCACCTCAAAAGGAAATCATATTCCTTCATTCTCATCAACATCGACAACACCACTATAATCATGACGTATCAAATCTTGACCGCAAATGAGCATTTATACCGTTTCCGAATGTAATGAACTCCTAGTTTGATCAAGCACCCTTCCCCCGGTGCTAAAAACAGATTCTGAAGCAACCGTAGAAAGAGGAATTGCTAATATATCCTACACAATTCGCGAAAGAACCGGGTATGTAGTTGAGTTATTTTTCCACCATGCTAAAATATCAAACTTTTCGGTTTGAGGCTCTTGTGGGCTCTCTAAATACAAGTCTAATTCAGACTTTGTTCCTAAAGCGGCCGGGCCTTTACGCCTACCATTATTTTTAAATTGTTGCCACAATGAAAAATCTTGAGGACCACCCTCTTTAATTGGAACACTTGGAGGTAATTCACAACCATTATCATCATTCAAATTATATTTACTATTATACTCATCGAATATGATCGTCAAATTACGGAGCACGTCCTTATAATATTTTTCACCATCTTCTTCATATAAAATACCAAAAACAAAGGCTAAATATTCCATTTTAAATTGAGGATCTAATATCACAGCAATTGAGAGGAGTAAAGAATATTCTTTCTAGTATTTATCAAATTTATCTAGCATTATCTTAGCCATATTATGGGCCCACACAACCTTTTCATCCGCCATTTGTTTTTTAAGTTGTATATAAATTTCGATTACCTGATGAAAAAATAAATGAATGGTTGGATATTTTGTACCGGAAAAAATTTTTGTAGCTTCGAAAAAAATTTCCAAATACCCAAAAAGGGCTTTGGCCTTAGCCCAATCTTCAGCCGATGGCGCAAATGGATAGTTTGAATCGCGATCTTTTAACCAAGAGAACCCATCTCTAAATGGAAATGCAGATTTTACCATTAAAAATGTGGAATTCCATCGAGTTGCGACATCTAGAGATAATCCTCCAGCAATGTGCCTAGCATTTGCCTTTACCCAAATATTAAAATTTTGTTGGCGGGATGGTGATGATTTAATATACTTGATGCTCTCCCTAATATTTCCAACAGTATCTTTAATGTCTTTCAACCCATCTTGCACAATCAAATTGAGAATATGCGCGGAACATCGAACGTGAAATAACTTACCTCCAAGTGGAAGCAAGTTCCTTCTAGTAAGATGTTCTCTTAAATATTTAGCCATAACAGTATTATTAGATGCATTATCTAATGTTATAGAAGAAATTTTATGTTCTAATTTCCTTTCAGTGATACATGATAAAATATGATCAAAAAGAGATTGACCCGTGTGAGGATAAGGGATTAAAGGGAAGTTAATCACACGGCTTTGCAAATTCCAACTCTCACCAATAAAATGAGCAGTTAGACACATATACCCAAGTTGTTGATTAGAAGTCCAAATATCCGAAGTGAAGCTAATCCTTCCTGATATTTTATGAAATAAGTCATATAATTTTACTCTATCTTTTTTATAGACATCAAAATAATTTTTTTTAACCGTGTTACTAGAAACCATTTTAAATTTGGGTTGTAGACCTTGAAGTAAGTCAATAAACCCTACGTGACTAACAAATTTAAATGGTAATTCATGCAAAATTATCATCCGAGCAACTAGCTCACGACATTTCATTGGGTCAAACTTAGAGTTACCAACTCCTTTTCCATCCACACACAAGTGCTGTTGTTTATTATCATTATTAACTCCTTTTATTTTTGGACAATTAATTTCGGCGTGTCTTTTTAAATGACTAGTTCCATTATTTCCACTATCACCACCTAAAAGTTCCTTACAAAGCTTACATTCCGCTTTGAGGACTCCGTCAACCGTCACTTCGTTAAAATACTGCCAGGCACTAGATGCCTTTCTACTTTTTTTACGATCAGGGCATTATGAAGGTAGAGGGCTTAAGGGCTTACTGTAGAAGATGCAAGAATTGTTGGATCAATAGGCATTGTAGAGGTAGAGGGACCCACACCACCTGTCGGTGATGGATTTCCTTGAAGAGGAGGACTGCTAATGATATCAACATCATCGTTCGCTGCCACTATCTCCACGATGCCACAATCCTCAAATAGATCAAAGGGATTTGACATATGGCAAATATAATTCAAATAATTTTTTTAGATACGACATATTTAAATATAATCAAATATTAAACTAATCACTTTAATACCACATCAATTGCAGAATTTTAAATGAAAAATTAATTACTGAATTTAAACTAATAACTGATTTTTTCTTAAAAAAAATTTAACCACTATTGACAGATTGCAGAAGTTTAAATTAATCACTATTGGCAGATAATCATATTTTAAATTAAACACTAATTGCAGAGTTTAAATAAAAAATCAGATAATCACTATTGGCAGATAAATTATAATCAGATAATCACTATTGGCATTTGGCAGATAATCAGAGTTTAAATTAATCAGAGTTTAATCACTATTGGCAGATAATCAGATAATCAAAGTTTAATCACTAATTCACTATTGGCAGATAAATAGATAATCAGATAATCAGAGTTTAAATAAAAAATTAAACACTGATTTTAAATTAATAACTGATTTAAAAAAAAAAAAATTTAATCACTAATTGCAGCATACCACATCAATACAACATTTTAAACTAATAAAATAATAAAATTAAAATTAAAATTAAAAATAAAACTTATTGCTTATTGGGGGAATGGCAGAGCCGGTGGTGGACTAATGGTGTTGGTGGTGGTGCGCGGCGTGCTGGTGGCGTCGTGGTGGTGCGTGGCCCAATTAGATCACCGACGGCGACGAAGAAACCCTAATCAGATCGGCGTCAAGGCGCAACCGCGCAAGGCGGCAGAGATAGAGGGTTGGGCTGGGTAGAGAGAGAGATTGGGATTTGGGAGTTGGGACTGGCTGTCGGCTGAGAAGTGAAAATGGAATAATGGATAGAGGGTTGGTCGGTTGTGCACTTGGGCTGGGTAGAGAGAGAGAGGGGGGGGGGGTTGGGATTGAACCGACTGGTAGAGAGAGAACTACAAACGACTATTTCCTTCCTTGAAAAGTTGACGCTCACGGATCTCGGGATTGGAAACTATTTGTACTCCACCTTGATATCCGGCAAAGCTAAATCTTTCAGAAAATTATGCTGTTGACATGTGTTACTAGCTACTTTTATAAAAGGTGGTAGGGGCTATTACTATTTACATGTATGAAAGGTTTCAGCTTTATAAGTTGTAGAGTTCTGTTGGAGTTGGTTTGGGGTTGGGTTGGCTTTTAGAGTAGTAGAGAAGAGATGAGGAGTGGAAAGAGGGAGTTAAAGAGGATTGAAAAATGAAAACCCAACTCAGAGACAAGCTTCTTTTTATAAAAGAAGAGACAACCTCTTCAAGAAAGCCAAGGAGCTATGTACTTTGTGAGAGCTAAATAGAGAAGGTTAGGCTGGGTAGCTTGGGTAGAGAGAGAGAGAGGTTGGGATTGGGTCACTGGCAGAGAATTAGCACCAAATTTGAGTAGAGAGAGAGAAATTGGGATTGGTATTCTGGTAGAGAGAGAGAGGGTTGGGCTGGGTAGAGAGAGAGAGGTTGGGCCTAGTAGTCTGGTAGAGAGAGAGAGGGTTGGGCTGGGTAGAGAGAGAGAAAGAGAGAGGTTGGGCCTGGTAGAGAGAGAGAGCCAGAGAGGGTTGGGCTAGGTAGAGCCGTAGAGAGAGAGGTATTTTGGGCTGCAGTGGTGCCAGCAGCCGGCTGCAAGGGCTGCTGAACCAACCGTCGAGAACTCGAGATGGAGAAGAATATGAAGCCTTGGAGATGGAGAACCAACTGAACCCGTGAACCGTTGTGAGCAGTGAGCAGGGTGAGAGTCGTCGGTCGAGATGGAGAAGAAGGGCCGCTGTCGAGATGGAGGAGGAGCTTTGAAACTGAAATGAAATGAGGGTTAAAAACCCTAATTTGTTCTTTTATAGGCCAAAATCTAGGGAAATTACCCTTTTAACCCCCCATCTATCCGTTGAACGGTAATGAGAGGGGTTAAAAGGGTACTTATGAACGGGTCGGTTTCGGGCCGGGCTTACTGGCCCGTTTAGTTTAAGATATATTAGAGCCCGTTTATGTCATATGTCAAGGCCCGAACCCGAACGGTTTATATTCGGGCTTAGCCCGGCCCGGCCCGTTTATGAAAATTTTAAAAAAATATAGGCCCGAACCCGGCCCATCCGGTCCAGGCCGGGCCCGGGCTGAAACCCGACCCGTTGACAGCCCTAGTCATGTCTTTAGGTGAAATGTACCTCTAGCTGAAATGTGCTTCTCACCCAACATTTTCTCTCTTAGAAAGTGCTTTGTGGAAGAGGATTGCCAAACAGGGCCTTTGCCACTATGCCCCAAAGCTTCTACAAGGGCTTTGCAGATAAAACCCCAAAATCATATAGGATGATCTATGGTCTGGAAATTCTTTTCATGACTTCCACAAGAGCAACACTTAAAGGGCAATAGTTTCGTTGTTCAAGTCTAAACAAAACGTAATTCTAAATACTTGTGACAACAATGTATAATGGTTTTTTAATTCTTAAGCCTGTATTTACAAAAGTAACTTATTGAAGTACCTTGATATAAAAGTAAATCAAACTAATCTCTTATCCAATTTTAACACTAAATTTTCCAAAAAGGGATCCCTAAAAGAATTAGTTCAAGAAAATTTCTAAAGACAAATCTGAAGATCAAACCGTGGACTTGGCGGGGGGGGGGGGGGGGGGGACGGTTCTAGGGTTCTAGATTATGGATTGAGGGATACTCCTCCTTGGTTATTTAAGGGATCTAATGCAGAGTTGTTCCTCCATGGGGTTGTATTACTAGATTCCAAGAGATGAGTTGTATTCTCAGTTAGCTAGATGAGTGCTTGTGCTCTCATATACACGGGGAAGGCAGCTACAGGTCTGACCAATTTTCCAATGAAGCAGCCTCGGCTTTCCACTTTACTGAGATATCCTATGAGAAAGTAGGTTCATTGTATATGGCGGTGAGTGGTGGGCTGGGGGCTGGTGCCACTGTGTTTGCATGTAATTGTATCTATTTTTCGTTTACTTTTTCTTTCCCATTTTGTTTGTTTATTGTTTATTTTGGCAATATAGTGGATGCCACAAGTGAGTCACAAGTGAGCACATTGAAATGTAGATGTCCAGAGGCTTTGAATCGAGTCAATCAATTACCATGATCCAAATTTATGATCTTTGGAAAAGAACTCGACTTCGATGAATTAGATTGGGCTATTTGTATGATAACACTTCAGTTCTAATTTTTAGATCTTCATTCCATCTTCTAGCAGTATATTTTCACCATTTCTTGACATTCTCATGCCTGTTAATGAGTATTTTTTCGTCCGTTTGATTGTTAGGACATGATATATATTTTTAATAATTTTTAATTCAATTTATTTCTAGTGCAACTGCATTTTGAATCTCATCCTCGGGCTGTTGGCCATGTGTTCCATCATATTGTCAATCATGCCCTTGCCTACATCCTCAATCATTTCCTTAGTTGCATCCTCTACCATGTTCATACTAATCTTAGTTGACTTGACCTTAGGCACAAACTTCATTTCTCAATGATTTTTTTTTTGTCATCTTTTGGTCCATCTGATTTCGATAAGAGAGATTCTAGTGATCTTTAACATTGGTCTTCTGACCCTAGTAATGATAAGTGAATCAGGCAAAATTTTGATCTGTGTTCGGAGTTGTTCGTAGCTCGCAACATTTGAATTCAATCTTGACACCGTTTCCTGCCACTTTCCATGAGTTTGCGTCTGTTGTCTACATGGCTGGTGTTAGTCTATTGATCTGCCTTTTCAGATCATGGGGGGAGCGATGCATTTTGCATATCTTTTGTGAGCACCTCGCCCATTTTTCATTTCATTTTAATCTTCATGGACATGTCTAAGAGAGCTCAAAGATTCCATTGCTAAACCTACTATGATACCAATTGATCTAAAAATAAACTTCTAGGTTCTAGGATTTCCTCTAGGAATTCCCCTTGTAGAGACACAATCTAGAATCTTAGTAACTTCATTTGTGTATTTCTCAATAGAAGGAAGCTCTTAGATTCAATAGTCTGATCACGGAAACCTTCTACAAAGAAAATTAAAGAAGAAAAGGGAGGTATCCTATGAGTCAAGTAAAGCTGCTTCTTTATATCTTCAGTTTGCTTCTATTTCTCTCCGGTTTTCCTCCTTTTCTTCTCTCTTTTATTAGGCTTTTCAGTCTCTGTTTTCAGGTTGCAACATGTAATTCGTAATGCTTGATTTAGCCTTACATGTGCCATTTAACTTAGCCACCAAACTAAGTCACATGGGAGTTAGCAAGACTATATATGCTACAACTTCCTATAATCTTATGAAATACTTCAAAGGAGCCTAGAAGAGCAGTTCCCAAGCAAGGTATTTAGGTAGACACGACCCACCAAACCACAGTTTGTAGCTCAGTTAAGCTTTTGACTTATTTCTCTAACTGATGTTAGTTCACCACAACTTGGCAAGTCATTTAACCATGATCAGCTTGAGTCCACGCTTGAATAATGCAACTCATAAGTGACATGCTTATGCATACTGCAAAGTACGTTTCCAGTTCCATCGCAGCCAATCTCTCACACACCATTCTAGGGGCTGCTGCACATGAACAAATAGGAGATTCAAAAGCCAAAAACAAATAGAAGATTTAAAAGCATAGATGTTGGTAGGGGTGTAAATTCGAGTAGCCGAACTGAAACTTCGGTTTTCGGGACTGTTTCTGCTCTACTGAATCCAAAACGTTTCAGTTTTGGTCAACCGAATTGAAACTGAAATTTCGGTTTTTGGGTCGGTTCCTGCTATACCGAACCCGAAACGTTTCGGTTAACCGAACTTCCCACCCCCCTAAACCGAAACGAACCGATCCAATATCGGTCAGTACGGTTCGGTTTTCGATTTTTCTTCATATTTTATTTTTCCTTTTTTGAAGTAAGAGTTTTGATTTTTAAAATTTTTCGATTTTTGGTTTGTTTTCTCACCCTACCCGGCCAGTTTTCGGTTTTCAGCTACCAAAACCGAAACCTAACTGGGCTGAACCGGTTCGGTTCTGTGTTGGTTTTCAGTCGGTTTTGGTCCGGTTCGGAAGACTCAGTTTTCGGTTTTAATTTGCACCCCTACACGCTGGTTTAATTTTTTAAGCTAATCAGTCTGAAACTAAATATAGATGCGTAGGACAAAACTTAAAGTTTTAAAAGGAGAACTTTAAAATACTCTTGGGATACCTAAGAGCCATACATCTACCACATATTAATATTTGAAACGTATGTCAACCATTTTGACTACATTGGAGAATTCTTAAAATTGGAAAAACTTGAGTATTGGTTCAAATATAAACTTATCAATCTTTGGTAATTAGGACCTTTTGATTTTGACTAAACAGTGATGAGAGGTGGGACCCATTAGTGCAGGAGGCCCCAGTATGTTCTACCTTTTTTTGCTGGTGAGAGAACCACCTTCCATCGCCATCCAGTCCTGGATCCGACGATGAAGGCTCAAACCCTTCCTTCTCTCTCTCTCTGTTTAAAATCCTATTTTCAGTTTTATGGATTGGGTTCTTATTGAATTCTGATTTTTTGGGTTGAAGCAGATTTTGATCTTAGATGAGGCCGATAGGCTCTTGGATATGGGATTTCAGAAGCAGATAACTTCAATAATATCTCATTTACCAAAACTACGTAGAACTGGTCTTTTCTCAGCCACTCAAACTGAGGCAGTTGAAGAGCTTTCGAGGGCAGGATTGAGAAATCCTGTAAGGGTTGAAGTTCGGACAGAAATCAAACCGCAAGGTGAACTAGCATCCTCAAAAGAATTAACTTCTTCCAGAACACCATTGGGGCTTCATATTGAGGTATATGGCTGTGTTTTCTGAACTTTATATTTGCGAATTTGGTCTTTGGAGCTACAGATACCCCATTTGTTTGGGCTTCTGCCTTTGCTGCTTAATGGCTAATTTGGATAATCGTAATACTTGATTCTTGTTATATTTGAAGTTTTGTAACTTATTTTATTTGGTAAGGTATGTTGCCATCTTATTATGGAGATGTTACAGTTTCCAGTTCCTTATAGTTCTGAACTTTCGAGGGGTGATATACTTCATCCTCATCGTGCTGTTTTTTTAACAAAAAGCCGTAGAAGTGTTTAATAGATAACTCGATCGTGAGGGAATATATGTGTTATTTATCTGGTCTTGTTGTCGTATAGGGTCCTCAGTTCAGGACCAAGGTCTCTGTGCATCCTGATAAAGCTTTGATAAGTACACTAACTGGGAATTCAAACAGATAAGATATCTCTTGGGGTAAGGAGATATTCTTGGTACCTTCCTTTTGTATTTTTATTTGAAACTAGTGGGGGATTGTTATATTTATCTCTGTTTTTATATATTATACATATATTATATAATATAGTTTCAACAAAAACTGAAAGCCTTTGTTCTCTTTCCTTGGTTTACTCTCTTGGGTTCGTGGTAGTTAATTGGTAGTTAAATATTTTATATGCTAAAAATAATTTGCAGGGAATCTTAAGTTTTAAATTTAATGCTACTTGTTTCACTATAAACAAATTTAGTCCCACATTGGAAAGAGCTAAAAAAATTATTTAGCATATTTAATGCCTGACACCTCTTGTTCTTAGTTTCTCTTGAGGAGAGCTAAGAATGCTTTGCCCTGAAGCCGTCGTGATCATGCACATGCACGTGGGTGTGGGAAGTGTGCATTGGTTCTTGAGATACATTTTGTGCTTCTCATTACGCATTGTCACGAGGAGCTGATGAGCACTTTCTTATTTGCCAGTTGTTAGTTTGAATTCAAATGTGTTCGAATCATGGCTGTCATTGGGTTGGTTTGATGGTTTGAACAATGATTGGCCAAACAAAGCTCTAATGAGTGTGACCCATGATACCACTGGGCTGGTTTGATGATATAAACCAGGGCGGTTCGAATAGATTCAATCCATAGTTGGTCAAATAGTTTGAATTGTTGGTTGTTCGAATGGGTTCAAACCATAGCGGTTCAAATAGGTTCGAACTATGTTAGATATTCAAATAGAGGTTCAAATGTGTCGATCCAAACACTAGTTCACTTGAATAGGTTATAGCCATCGTGACTGATCAGCTAGTGAACTGTTGGTTCAACGGATTCGAATATGGCCGAACCATTGGGGTGACTGTTCGACGAAGGTTCCAACTAGGCAGTTCGACTAGTGTGTCAACTGGGACGGTATGCTGGAACACGACGACTCTAGTATGTAAGTAGTGGACATGAAACTAGAGGGCATGACTGTTCATCTGTACCTTTGGATTTATGAAAGCCGTTGATCTGATTCATCTTTACCATTGAAAATGAAACTGTTGGGATGCAGAGTTGTTCCTATTTGAATGACCATTGGCCTGTTGGATTGAGTATAGACTGATGTGATGATCCTAATGACCTGAGCTATCTAAAATATGACTTGAAAAAACCTACATAGCGACTGTTTGAACAACCACTTAAGGATGTATAAATGAGATATGTGAGCTGAGATCTTAGATAGCAATAATTACAGTCTGTAGCATACAAGTTAAATATACATTTTTTACAAGCTTTCTCTTAGGGAATTATCTAGGAAATTCTGTCTTTGCAAGACACGAATCATGAGTAAGGGTTGGACTCATTGTATCTTGGAGACAACTTGCTGGTGCCATGTTGCAAACTTAAGTTGGTACTTGATTAGGAGAAAATAACGCATTAGAAAGCGATTACGTGCCTCGAGTTCGACTTCCTTTGTGTATTATTTTCTATATTTTAGATTTCAGTCATACTCATCGAACAGTATATCTATTTTTATTATATTAGTGATCACAAGGTTTTTTTCTTGTTATCAACATAACATGTCTTCCGCAAATGATATTTTGAGCAGTTGTTGTCATCTGCAATTTAATATAATATTTTTTTTTCTGCATTATTTCAGTATATGGAATGTGAAGCAGAAAAGAAGCCATCACATCTTGTCAACTTCTTATCAAAGAACCTGTCGAAAAAGATCATCATGTATGTTATGCATGACAAGCCAATTAGATTTTCTGGTTGTTTGTCTTTCATGCACATATAAAGAACATAAAGTTGAAATGATGTGGCTTTGGAGTAGAAGATGGACCATAATTTTGATCCTCTGTTTTTGTTACGATTGCAGTTACTTTATGACATGTGCTTGTGTCGATTATTGGGGAGTTGTTCTTCCACAGCTTGTGGTTCTTAAAGGATGCCCTCTGATTCCTCTTCATGGGAGAATGAAGCAAGTAAATTAATACATGTTTATTTGAATTTACATCAACACTAGCTAGCCCATCAAACAGGTCTTTCCAGTTATCTATGTACAAGACATACTAAATTATGCATGCTTTTGATCATTCTGTAGATTGCCAGGGAGAAAGCATTGGCTTCTTTTACAGCCCTTTCAAGTGGTATTCTTCTATGTACTGATGTAGCAGCACGGGGACTTGACATTCCGGGTGTTGATTGGATAGTGCAGGTACTGTTTATGGCATGGCTGTCATTATTTTAATTTTTTAGTTTTAGTGAAAAGAATGGACCATGTTTATGCAATTTTTTTTTTCTGATAACCTAAGTGTCCAAGCCTCTTAACATCCGAATAATCCCAGGGGCAATGGTTATGCATATTTCATATTTGAAGTGCCTGAAGGTTCTTAATGTCCACTGTGGTTGATAATGGTTGCAATGTTTCGTTCCTATCGTTATTTCTCTTTTTTTGTGTAGTTTATAATATTTTTATTGATCATATTGGAAGCGTGTCTTGCTTGCAAATTAATCAGTCTTGAATAAAATGCCCAACATTCTTTCATTTATTTGTTTGTTCATAATTCAAAGCATTCATCAAATGCGTTAGGCGGAAATGGAAACTAGTACGTACATGGTTGATTATTGACAAGATTTTTACTAGCAAAAGCTCTCATTTACTGTGAAGTTAATTGATTTCAGTTAAAGACTAAGAGGGCAATTCACAAAATGCAAAAACAAATGAAACAATATTGATATGGTTGACATACATTTTGATCGTCCCCTCAAAACAGAGAACATGGATATACCAATACCCACTAGAATATATGCCATTATTTGTGTAGCTTTATTAAGCAACTCGGCCATAATTTTCGATAATCCAATCATCAGTGCCATTTTCTCTTACAGGATGGATTTTTACCTTGACGTACGTTTTTCTCAATAAAGACAAGATTGTGGCAGTGAATTCTTCTTGTGGAAATTTTTAGCTTTGATCAGAGTCATTATGAGTTTGCATGCTACTGTTGTTATAGACATTTGATCTCATCCAGTGTACCATATGCCAATGCCAATTAATATCTCCACATACACAAATCCTGTGATTTATATGTAGATTGGCTTGCATGTAATCTGATACACAAAGAATTACGTAAAGTCAGTTTTTTTTTTTCCTTTCTGGCATATGGTTTTGTATGCTGTAGAATTTTCTATTCAAAATCAATGTATGGCTTTCTTGTTTCTTGCTTATGTTTTGATATACTGTAGAATTTTCTATCCAAAATCAATGAATGGCTTGCTTGTTTCTTGCATATATGACACACTTATCTATTAATTGGTTGATAATCAAATAGAATAGTATTCTTTGGATTTTTTATGATCTTTAGCAAAAAAGCGACATGAATGGCATGGAAATTCCACTTATAGAGGTCATACTGTTTACGTGACTTGGATTTGGTTTTCTATATTGCCTGATCTAAATCCTATTTTATCAAACACTTGTAAAATCTGATATGCTTTATGCTATATTAGCCTATTTGAGTTGAGGCCAATTTTTGGCATGTGAGATTCCCATAGGGTTCACCCATCCTTATGCGTGATGCTATGCATTTGAGAATTACATCATTGTCAAAGAGACTGGCTAGCATGTTACAGCTGGACATTGATTTTGGATTGGGATTTTAGTTATCCACATTTGCTTAGTGTTCAATGTTTTTGATGCTAGCTTTTACAGCTGGATATTGATTTTGGATTGGGATTTTTGTTATCCACATTTGCTTAGTGTTCAATGTTTTTGATGCATGTTTGTTCTTACAGTTTTCACATTTATTTTTTCCAAGCTGTAAATGAGTTAACACTGTGTTGTTAGTTATGTACTGGTATGGGGCTTTTTGGCTGCTCTCATTCCCATTCATGCTCTGTCTTTTGCATCCAAGTAATAAGGGCGAAACTTGATTTCTTTTTCTAGTTTGCATGTTGAATTTCATACAAGCTTAATGGATGTCACAGTTAGAGGCTGTGTAGAAAGGTTCATATCATTGAGTAGATATTTGAACCATGGTTCAAAATTCCGCCCAAAATGTGACAGCCCGGATTTCTGCACCCGGAAACCTGTGCCATCAGGATCATAACTCTGGATGATCCCCGGAACAAACCAAAGAGTGTCTGCTCGTCTAACGGAAATTAGAGAAGACACTATCGAAAGTGGCAAATCGAGTTATCATATAAGGCTCTAAAATAAAAGAAAAGAATAAAGCAATACATATATGTAAATCAAAAGAATATACATCCTCAAAACGGAACCAAGAAGAACCACTGGTGATGGACATCCATCACTCAAAACAATGGTTCCCAATAGTGGTTCCTATAGAATGTATAATGCTATAAATAAACATCTACAATAAATAAATATAGAAAAGTGGCTGCCAGGCACAGAGATAATTCAAAAATACAAATATAGAACCCAAAACACAGAACTAATACCCTAGCTACTGATAGAACTCGTCAGCAGGGGTATCAGTGTCCTCTTCGGCCTCAGCCTCCACCTCGGGCTGGTAATCAGGATCACTCTCCGTGCTGAGAGCCCTAGCCTCAGAACCTATTATATAAAAACTGGGTGAGCTAACCATCTAAGCTCAATAGAAGAAACTCAAGTAAATTACATCTAAAATGTAAAACATGGTTTGCAGAACATAACTCAGAACAGATGATTAAATCAGTGAGTGCAGACATAACAGAACAGATGCAGACAAGTGATCAGATATCACATGCAGAAGTATCAGAAACAAACTACATTCTCAGAGTTTTCAGATGCATGCATACAGTATTTAATGACTTAAATTCTATACTTAAGTAACTCCCGTGAATATAGCACGTGGTAGCCAGATGTGTGTTGATGGGTAACCCCAATCATCGTCGTTCAATGAACAATTTCAGATATTTGCATCAAGCCTCTTCAAAGGAGAGCAACTTGTGCAAGGGGATTTAAAAATCAGATACACGGATATCTCGCCGTGCCGGTTGTGGATATCCTGTCACGTCAGGGGGATTCGTCACATGCTCTTTAAATCAAAGCATATATCAGGAATCAGAGCAGAGCAGAGATACATAAATCATAGATAACAGAGCTTTATCATATGCATGGCATGCTTTTGAAACAACGGAAGTCAGATACAGATACTCAGAAACCATGTAGTCAAATTGGATACAAGTTAGGTTGAATTTCCCCTATCTCAGATCAGGTCTTTCTAAGCAAATCCAAAATTTTTTAAAGTGTCCTGGTCTTGACCTAGACCATACGTATAGTGTACTAAGTGTCGGAACAGAAAATGGTACACTGCCCAGTAGTGTTTTTCCCAAAAAAACCAAAACAGGGAATTCGATCGATCAATTTCCTCTTTGATCGATCGGATTCACATCTGATCGATCAATTCATCAATAGATTGATCGGATGTCTTCCTCCTATACAGACAGAACAGAGGAAATCTAATTGATCAATTCTCTGTTTGATCAATCAGATTCACAAGTTGATTGATCAATTCTCATTTTTTGATCGATCAAAACCAACATTTCAACTTTTCAGAACAGAGGAAATTTGATCGATCAATCTTCCTATCTGATCGATCGAATCCTCAATTTGATCGATCAATCCCCAAGTTTGATCGATCGGATTTTCAAAGTTAAAAAATTCAGAAAAACAGACCTCCTGTTCTATAGGTTATTTATAAAATTCGATCGATCAAATCCCCAATTTAATCGATCAATCTTACTATTCGATTGATCAATTCTCAATTGATCGATCAGTTCACACTTGATCGATCACTTCCTAATTTGATTGATCAGCTCCAAATTTGATCGATCAAATTCCCAATTTTATCGATCGCATCTAAATTTGATCGATCAAATCTCCAATTTGATCGATCGGACATATCGGGCCTCAACCTCTTAAAAATCACCCTTCTGTTACATAAGGGATTTATAAAATTCGATTGATCAAATCTCAAATTTGATCGATTGGATTATAGTTTGATCGATCAAATACTTAATTTGATCGATCGGAAATGACAATTTCTGTCATTAATACAGATTGTTGATTCGTAACCCTTTTCAACCATAGCCTTTATGATTCTCCACGAATCATTCAAGCTCTCATTAAATATATAATTATGACATGTAAATCTCCTGCAAATGCATAATAACTCAACTCCTTTAGCTTCGCTTTCTTGGTTCACGACACTTGCGATCCGACGTGGGTTTTGGATCTGAATCAGAGAGTTTACCGCTTGTGCTCTCCGAAGCACCAGAGGTATGACTCCACGCTGATGTGTTTTGCTCTCTCAAATGTATTCAACGTCCACACGTTGATTCCTTCACGCTTTAACTCAGAGGATTCGAAATCTAGGTTTCTCTCACACTTGGTTTCACAACAGAAGACTTCAGAACCAACTCTTTTAGCCACAGATCGACAGGGGAGCAAAGAGGAGTAGAGAGAATGCACTCCAACTCTCTTCCTTCTCTTATAAGCTAACTCTTGGAAATATCCAGGATATTTCTCCATTTCTAATCCTTCGCTCCGATGTTGAGCACATACACTACACACGTATATAATATCCTACGAAGGCTCTAATCGCATCTCAGACATGTGTCGTAAGTGACATCTCACTTCACACGCTTACAGATTATTACTCTTGACATTAATATTCTTATTATTAAATTTTAAATTTGCCCTGATTTCCGTGCCAAGCACGTATACCAAAAAATTTAGAAAATTTCAGAATTTTAGGGTTGTTACATTCTCCCCCCCTTAGGAATTTTTGTCCTCGAAAATGTCAGTCAGACTCAGACAGGTCTATGGTATTCCCTAGTCCTAACTTTCAGAACGAAGCAGAATAAACAATCCTAACTATAAGAGTGGGTCACAGTGCAATAGTCTTTGCGAAGCACGCGTATGAAGGGCTCGGATCCGTAGTAACCTGGATGTACTGCGTGTGACATCCGAGAATGTCATAGTGGATTGCATCCGTCCCAAGTGTTAAGTGCTCGGAAGAACACTCCACGGTGACTCAAACAACCACACACACAGTATCTAACCAGTTAAGTCAGAGGTATCAGACAGAGCAGAGTACACAACATGCAAAACAAATATCGAATAAAACAGGCAGAAACAGTCAAAACAGAAATCATGCAGGAATAATCGTGCATGCAAAGAAGAAATTTATTATGGAAAACAGAGTTATATATACCTATATAATTATAAAAATAACATAAAAGTATAGTGGTCACCTGTTGGTGGAGCGGATGATGAACCTGGCTCCGTAGGTATGTCCGGTTGGTTGGGTCTGGATGGCTCGACACTGTAATCACGAGGATCCACTGCATGCAGGCGGGCATGACCGATCATGGCGGTAGCAGTGGTCGCATAAGCGTGCTGCATCAGTAGAGTGAGCATCCCCTCATGAAAGTCCAATCGTCAATGCACCTGATGATGGAACTCCTGCATCTCATCAAGCCTCTCGTGAACCCTCTTGTTGCCCTCGTTGAACGCCGCAAACACAGTTTCGAGTGTAGCAGTGGAAGGCTCAGGACGGCTTGCGGTGCTAGCACGAGTAGGTCGGCGCTGTGGAACGGGTGCCGGTCAAGCAGGGACCTCAGGCTGAGGTGGAAGGTCAGGCTGTGCCTCCTCCACATCTGGAGCTCGCTCAGCAGCCTCGGCTTCGGCCTCAACGGGTGGAACCTCCTCTTCCTCGGGTAATATCTTCACCAAAAGGTTGTAGCTTTTGGTCCAGTCCTTTAGTTGGAAAACCTTATGTTATTGTTCCGTCTTGGTTCCCCCGATGCCATACTATACGCCTCCCGTACGACATTGTATTGCTCGACCATCCGTGTAATTAGTCGGGCATATGACATCTCTTTCTTAGGCTTGGTCTTCTTCTCGGACATCCGATCCACGACATCAAGCATGCCATCGATAACGATGTCGGCAATGAAGAACCAACGGTTCTCGAAGGCCGAGAAGAGGAATTGTTGTACTATATCCGTACGCTCAGATTTGTGTAACGGGTAGATGGTACACTTGATGTAGGTATCAAGCATCCATAAATTGTCGGGAAGTTGGGCCCATTTGATCGATTGGCCCGATCCTTGAAGCCCGTGCATCATCTTTGCGACGACGTCCTCAAAGGGAACATCCTTCACATAGGTGCCGCTAAATCACACGTCTCCACATACCCGAATGGGCATTGCAAGGCGGCGGAGACGTGGAATTGGTTGAACTTGTATTCCAACCCATCGATTTTCGTAATCATTAGATGACAGTTACCGCCCCGTCTAAGGTGTTGGTAAAATAACCTCACTATGCGTGGGCAATAGTTGATCGTGAAAGGGCTCGTGTAAGGGTTTGAGCCCTAGGTTGGTTATGTACTTGATCGCCCATACCATTTCGGGTCGATCTTCAAAGAGAGTCGGGGTGAACTCGTACTCGGGCAAGAAGATTTTGGCATTCCACCAGTCTTTTGGTAATTCGTGTTCGATGAGTGGTTGTTGGGGTGGTTGAATGGGTGGCACGGGTGGTGCCTCGGGTTGTACAATGTGTTGTACGACTGGTTCAACCTGTGGTATGGGCACACGAGCCCGTGAGGTAGGGGCTTTATGCGACGCGTTCTTCGTTTGCTGTCCCATAGATTAAAAATGACAAAATAAACCAAAAACCCCAAAAGAATTGAGAAATCGAGGGTTTACCGTGTTAGAAGATCGAAACACGATCCAAGGAAACAAAAATGCGGAGCTCCGGCAGCCGGGAGTAGCTGAAAATCAAGTTCGAACGCAAAGGAAGCAAGGTGCTCTCGCTTGATTGAGTTTCCTTGATCGTTCAAAATGGGTATTTTAAAATCCAGCGCCACTTAAATCGTATTTTAAAATCCAGCGCCACTTAAATCGATAGATTCGATCGATCAATGCTAAATTGATTGATCGGATTTCAAAATGAAAAAATCCTAACTCGATAGATTGATCGATCGAATTTCAAATTTGATCGATCGGATAGGTCGCACATAGCACAAAATTCAAAGTCGGTTGATCGATCAACTCTTCAGTTTGATCGATCGGATTCACATTTGATCTATCAAATCCTCCCTTTAATTGATCGAATGGGTCAAAATAGAATGCATGGTTGATCGATCAACTAGTTAGTTTGATCGATCAGATAAGTGTTTGGTCGATCAGACCCTTAATTTGATCGATCGAATTTAACAACAAAGCTGTTTTCTAAATTTTCAAGTGTAACTGACCTGTGAGCCTAATATTAAGAACCAAGTGTTATCTCCTACTGATACACTAGCATTCCATGTATCAAACACTATTTAACATCAGAGTAATTGTACTTTATCATCAAATATTAAGTACATAACGAGGTAATTCAAGTTTAATTGTTACCTCGCATCTCAAAGAAACAGCTGTGGGTATTGCTCGTGAATTTCGGCTTCGCGCTCCCGCTCCCAGGTAGCCTCCGTAGAAGAATGATTCTGCCACTTTACTAGCACTAGTGGGATCACCTTAGTCCGTAACATCTGCTCCTTACGGTCTAGAATCTGCGTAGGTTCTTCTACCAGGGTTAGATCTTCTTGAAGCTCAATCGGCCGAAAATCCAGAATGCGTGTTGGGTCTTTCACGTGTCTCTTCAACATCGAAACATGAAATACATTATGCATGCTTGCCAACTGTGGTGGCATTGCAATCCGATATGCGACTTCTCCAACCTGACCTAGCACTTCAAAAGGTCCAATGTAAAGCGGACTTAGCTTTTCACGTTTCCCAAAATGCATCACGCCTTTGGTTGGCGAGATCTTGACAAAGACCTCGTCTCCTACCTGAAAACAGGTGTTAGCTCAATACTAATTGAGCAGATAAGGATACTTAATGTATTGAACACAATCAAGTATACCTGAAACCCGACTTGCGCTCGATGAAGATTGGCATAACTTTTCTGGCGACTTTGAGCAACTCTCAATCTCTCGCGGATCAATCGAACCGTCTAGGTTGTACTGTCCACGATATCAGGTCCCAAAGTAAGTTTCTCACCGACTTCCTCCCAATTCAACAGAGATCTGCATCGTCGTCTGTATAAAGCTTCGTAGGGAGTCATGCCAATACTAGACTGATAGCTATTACTGTACGCGAACTCAATTAGAGACAAATGTTGATCTCATGACCCGTGAAAGTTTTAACATCCATGCTCGTAACATATCCTCTATGATCTGGTTCACTCTTTCAGTCTGCCCATCAGTCCGAGGATGAAACGCTGAACTGAAATCAAGTTTAGACCCTATGCCTTCTTAAAATCTCTGCAAGAACTGTGATGTATAAAGCGGATCTCGATCACTCACAATACTGACTGATATACCATGAAGTCTGACTATCTCTTTAAGATACAACTCTACAAGCTTGCTGGCGGCGTACGTAGTACAGTACGGCAGAAAGTGTGCAGACTTGGTCAGTCTATCCACAATGACCCAGATGGCATTGTGTTTCCTCAACGTCTCCGGCAACTCCAATATAAAATCTATAGAAATGGCTTCCCATTTCCACTCAGGTATCAGCAAAGGTTGCAACAATCCCGCTGGATTCCGATGATCTACCTTTACTTGCTGGCAGACTAAGCATCTGGACACGTACTCTGCTACGTCCTTCAAGCATCTCCACCAGAAGCTTTTCTTCAAGTCCTGATACATCTTGATACTCCCAGGATGTATAACGTATATGGATTTATGAGCCTCCTCTAAAATGGTGTCTCGGAGTTCAACATTAATAGGTATGCACGCTATCCTGAAATAATAAAGTACCATCATCCCTAATGGAGAAATCTGCTCTGGTCCCGCTGATCACACCCTGTCTAATGGTCATAAGCTCATCACGACCATTTGAAGTTTACGAATAGTTTCAAACAATGTCGGCCTGATAACAAGGGTGGCCATCAAAGAGCCTGAACCTTTCACATCGAACCTCGTATCACATAAGGCCATGCCCTCAAGCAAGCGCCACCGATGCACCCTCGCAATGAGATGCGCTAACTGAACTGAAGATTTTCGACTAGAAGTATCCGTTACTACGTTGGCCTTCCCAGGATGATACTGGATGAAACAATCGTAATCTTTCAAGAACTCCATCCATCTTCGTTGTCGCATGTTCAGGTCCTTATGGGTGAATAGATACTTAAGGCTCTTGTGGTCAGTGAAGATATCAAATGTCTCACCATATAAATAGTGCCTCCAGATCTTCAAAGCAAAAATTACCGCTGCTAACTCCAGATCATGTGTGGGATAACTCTTCTCGTGTTCCTTGAGTTGTCTAGAGCCGTAAGCGGTAACCTTGTGTTGATTGAGAACACAATCCAATCCACTGTAAGACGCATAACTATATATAGCAAAACCTCCTCCACCAAAAGGTATAGCTAGCACTGGTGCTGTAGTCAGACGAGTTTTGAGTTCTTGAAAGCTCTTGTCACACTGCTTTGTCCAATCAAATTTAGCGTTCTTCTTTGTAAACTGAGTAAGTGGACCTGAGAGTTTAGAGAACCCTTCTACAAACCGTCTATAATATCCCGCTAAGCCAAGGAAACTACGGACTTCTGTTACCGTATTCCGTTGCTCCCAATTCACTACAGATTCGATTTTTACAGGATCGACCGTTATACCCTCCTCAAAAACAACGTGGCCTAAGAAACTGACCCTATCAAACCAAAACTCGCATTTGCTAAGCTTGGCGTACAGTTGGTTGTCCCTGAGTGTTTGAAGAGCAACTCGTAATTGCTGAATGTGTTCCTCCCTTGTCTTTGAATATATGAGGATATTGTCAACAAAAAACACCACTGATTTATCGAGGTGTGGCTTGAATACCCGGTTCACCAAGTCCATGAACGATGCCGGTGCGTTCGTTAGCCCAAACGGCATAACCAAGAACTCGTAATGACCATACCTAGTGCGGAATGCGGTCTTGGAAACGTTGTCCACCTTAATCTTAAGTTGGTGGTAACCTGACCTTAGATCAATCTTTGAAAAGAACCTCGCACCTTGCAACTGATCAAAGAGGTCGTCAATCCGTGGAAGTGGGTAACGATTCTTAATCGTCATCTTGTTCAATTGACGGTAATCGATGCACAGCCGCATCGAACCATCCTTCTTTTCACAAATAAAACCGGTGCTCCCCAAGGAGACACACTCGGCCTGATGAAACCTTTGTCCAACAGTTCCTGAAGTTGTTCCTTCAGTTCCTTTAACTCAGCAGGCGCCATTTTGTACGGAGCCTTTGACAACGGTTCAGTACCCAGTGCTAAATCAATTGCGAACTTGATCTCCCAACCCGGTGGCAATTCGGGTAATTCCTCAGGAAAGACATCTGGGAATTCACATGCAACGGTGATAAGAGCGATGTCACTCTTCTTCTCCTAATGATCTTGCAAGTAAGCAAGATATCCACAACATTCATTCTTCATCATACGCTCCGCTCGAATAGCTGAAATGAACGGTGCGACTTTGGATTTGATTCCATAGAAGCGAAAGGACTTTCTCTTTGGAGGTCGGAAGGTCACAATTTTCTGAAGATAGTCCACACTTGCATGGTATTCTGACAACCAATCCATTCCAAGGATTACGTTAAACCCTTCCATATCCAAAGTGATCATATCAGTCATCGTCACGTGATCCTCAATCATCACTATAACTGACTGACATACCGTATCTGTGTTTACTGAATTTCCCGTAGGTACAGATACAACCAAGATAAAATCAAGGGTCTTGGGGATGATGCCTAACTTCTCGGAGAACGACGAAGTGATAAACGAATGACTAGACCCAGGGTCTATCAATACACGAGCTTCTGCTTAACTCTCGTTGCCTTTACGACGCATGACAAGGGTACCTTTTTTTATTTGTATATTAAACATACAAGTTAAGGGTACAGAATCACTAATATTCCTATGCATAAACTTATCAAAGCATGCTATATTAATGAATATCAAAGAATTAAATTAACTCTCAAAAGTATAAAGATACCTTGGATGACATCATTTGATGTCGGGGCATCCATTGCGGTGACGACATATGCTCGATCTTGAACAACAAGTCGAGAAGACCTCTGAGTGGATACCGATCCAACTCGCTCCTTGCTTTCCTTGCTTTCCTTAGGGCAATTCTTAACCATGTGACCCATCTTGCCACTTGAAGCAAGCTCCTGTATCTCTTCTGCAGTTTTTAGTCTTGTGTGGTTTCTCACACTTGGCACATGATGGAGCCGGAGTAAAAGAAGAGACCCGTGAAGATCCCTGTGCGATAGAAGCTCCACTAACTGAAGAACCAGACGATCTGAATGGTTTGGATGATACAGGTGCTGCTGGCCTCTGATAAGAACTCGGTCCTGAAGATATTGCTGGCCTAGAGTGAGTAGGGTATCTAGGAGGTCTGAAGAACATAGCCGTCTTGTTCTGCTCAGGGTCATGAGATTGTCCCTGAAATGACCTATCTTTGTTTTGCCTATCTCTCTAAGCAAATTGCATATGGTTTTCCTCTTCAGAAATAAGAGCCTTAGACATAACTGCTGCATATGTCTCCAACTCCCATATGACCACTTCTTTCTGTAGGTTTGGTCTCAAGCCAAGCTGAAACTTCCAATCTCGCATCGACTCGGTGGCTACGTGCTGCGGAGCAAACCTTGATAATATATCAAACTCGGCACTATACTCGTGCACAATCATAGCTCCTTGTTCCAACTTGATAAACTTCACTTCCCACTGATGCCTCACAATCTTGGGAAAGTACTTATCGTTGAAAGTTTCAACGAACTCAGCCCACGTCCAAGGGGTATTGGGAAGTTCTTGCTCTCGATGTCTTGATACTGATTTCCACCAAGGCCTCGCTTCCCCATTGAGTTTGAAGGTTGCCCAACGCACCTTCTCTACATCAGTGCATTGAAGCACTTCAAAAACTTTCTTCATCTCCTCTATCCAACCTTCAGCCTCAATAGGATCTATCTGACTTGAGAAATTAGGAGGTCTCATTCTCCTAAACTCAGCAAAGCCGCCAGGTTGATGAGGTGGTCTAGCTGCTTGTTGATTCATCGCAGCCGTCTGTTGAGCTACGTTGGCAGCGAAAGTTTCCAACACCTGCTCCATTCTACTATCACCACCTCCTCTTCCCCTTCTTGGTCCTACTGAAACAACATTCTCACCCGATAGGAATCCTAATTCCCGAGATGTACCAGTAACCTCAGGGATCTCTCGCATTGGAACCAATCTCGGTCCCTCTCTTCCTCTACCACGTCAGCTGTTGAACCTTGGGCCCATTATACTGGTCTGTCATTGTGAAAACAACAACATTGATCAGTACATAGATTGTAAAAACAATCAAACCTAAACCCGTGGTTCAAATTTAAAGCCAGGCTCGATACCAACCGTGACGATTTTTGCACCTGTAATCATTCCCATCAGATCATAACTCGGATGATCCTAACAAATTAAAGAGTGTCTCGTCAGTTTAGCGGAAATCGAGCGTACAAGTTATCATATAAGGCTCTAAAATAAAAGAAAGGAACAAAACAATACATATATGTAAATAAAAAGAATATACATCCTCAAAAAGGAATCAAGAAGAACCACTAGTGATGGACATCCATCACTCAAAACAATGGTTCCCAATAGTGGTTCCTATAGAATGTATAATGCTATAAATAAAACATCTACAGTAAATAAATACAGAAAGTGGCCACCAGGCACACAAATAATATAGAAATACAAGTACAGAACCCAAAACATAAAACTAATACCCTAGCTATTGATAGAACTCGTCAGCAGGGATATCAGTGTCTTCCACGGCCTCAGCCTCAGCCTCCACCTCGGGTTGATAATCAGGATCACTCTCCGTGCCGAGAGCCCTAGCATCAGAACCTATTATATAGAAACAAAGTGAGCTAACCATCTAAGCTAAATAGAAGAAACTCAAGTAAATTGTATCTAAAATGTAAAACATGGTTTGCAGAACATAACTCAGAACAAATGATTAAATCAGCGAGTGCAGACAGAACAAAACAAATGTAGACATGTGATCAGATATCAGATGTAGAAGTATCAGAAACAGACTACATTCTCAGAGTTTCCAGATGCATGCATACAATATTTAATGACTTAAATTCTATACTTAAGTAACTCCCGTGAATATAACACGTGGTAGCCAGATGTGTGCCGATGGGTAACCTTGACTATCATCGTTCAATGAACAATTTCAGATATTTGCATCAAGCCTCTTTAAAGGAGAGCAACTTGTGCCAGGGGGTTTACAAATCAGATACACGGATATTCCGCCGTGCCGGTCGTGGATATCCTGTCATGTCAGCGGGATTCGTCACATGATCTTTAAATCAGAGCATATATTAGGAATCAGAGCAGAGCAGAGATACAAAAATTAGAGATAACAGAACTTTATCATATGCATGGCATGCTTTTGAAACAACGGAAGTCAGATACAGATACTTAGAAACCATGCAGTCAAATTGGATACAAGTTAGGTTGAATTTCCCCTACCTCAGATCAGGTCTCTCTAAGCAAATCCAAAGCTTTTTAAAGTGTCCTGGTCTTGACCTAGACCATACGGATGGTGTACTAAGTGTCAGAAGTGTTAGAACAGAAAATAGTACACTGCCTAGTAGTGTTTTTCCCAAAAAAACCAAAATAGGCCAAACCAGGGAATTCGATCGATCAATTTCCTATTTGATCGATCGGATTCACAAGTTGATCGACCAATTCTCATTTTTTGATCGATCAAAACCAACATTTCAACTTTTCAATACAAAGGAAACTTGATCGATCAATCTTCCTATTTGATCGATCGAATCCTCAATTTGATCGATCAATCCTCAAGTTTGATCGATCGGATTTTCAAGGTTAAAAAATTCAGAAAAACAAACCTCCTGTTCTATAGGTTATTTATAAAATTCGATCGATCAAATCCCCAATTTGATCGATCATTCTTACTGTTCGATTGATCAATTCTACATTGATCGATCAGCTCACACTTGATCGATCAGCTCACACTTGATCGATCAGCTCCAAATTTGATTGATCAAATCTTCAATTTGATTGATCGGACATATCGGGCCTCAACCTCTTAAAAATCACCCTTCTGTTACATAAGGGATTTATAAAATTCGATCGATCAAATCTCAAATTTGATGGATCGGATTTTAGTTTGATCGATCAAATACTCAATTTGATCGATCGGAAATGACAGTTTCTGTTATTAATACAGATCGTTGATCCTTAACCCTTTTCAACCATAGCCTTTATGATTCTCCACGAATCATTCAAGCTCTCATTAAATATATAATTATGACATGTAAATCTCCTACAAATGCATAATAACTCAACTCCTTTAGCTTTGCTTTCTTGGTTCACGACATTTGCGATCCGACATGGGTTTCAGATCCGAATCGAAGAGTTTACCACTTGTGCTCTCCGAAGCACCAGAGATACGACTCCACGCTAACACACTGATGTGTTTTGCTCTCTCAAATGTATTCAACGTCCACACGTTGATTCCTTCACGCTTTAACCCAGAGGATCCGAAATCTAGGTTTCTCTCACACTTGGTTTCACAGCAGAAGACTTCAGAACCAACTCTTTTAGCCACAAATCGACAGGGGAGCAAAGAGGAGTAGAGAGAATGCATTCCAACTCTCTTCCTTCTCTTATAAGCTAACTCTTGGAAATATCCAGGATATTTCTCCATTTCTAATCCTACGCTCCGGTGTTGGGTGCATACACTACACTCACATATATAACATCCTACGAAGGCTCTAATCGCATCTCAGACATGTGTCGTAAGTGACATCTCACTTCACACGCTTACGGATTATTACTCTTGACATTAATATTCTTATTATTAAATGTTAAATTTGCCTTGATTTCCGTGCCAAACACGTATACCAAAGCAGTCAGAAAGTCTCAGAATTTTAGGGTCGTTACACAAAACGTTCCGGTTCTGGCCTCGACCCGAATGATATTGACACAAATCCCCCCTTCTCTCTAATTTCCACCTCTTTACTGCCCGACAATTTCAAAATTTCGGTAATTCCGAGAAAAATTTCAAAATTCCTGACGGAATTTAGAAAATTCCTCCCGGTAATTTCTTAATGTTTTATAAACCGATCCCACTTGAAGTGACAGAATATAAATGCTCGAAAAACTCATCCCCTTTTTTTCTCCTCTCTACAACCCCCTATACTAGTTGAAACCTTATCTCCTTAAATCTAGCCTCATCCATCGAGATTTTGGCAGATAATCAACATAAATCCACTGGAAATATCGTATTTATGATTGCTTATGTCAGTGTATGAAAATAATTGATAAAATACAGACTTAAGTATCGTGTAATAGCTTAAAACTTAGCTAAAAAAGAGGTCACCATCATGGGTCAAAATACGGGAGATACCGGTACGTATCGGTATCAGTGGCCAACTGATGTAGGACAGAACCCTAAACTACGTGAATGCTTATGAAGTGATGATTTGCCGAAATTAAACTAGATTAATTTAACAGTAAACCTGAAAATAATGCGGATACCTTAGGATTTCGTAGTTTTCCGTTGGAGAATCGCACTTGATTCGAGTAGGGTTCGGTCCATGTGCTAGATCCGTTAGCCTTGCGGTGCAGATCGATCTTAGAGGTAGAACTTTAGTTTTTCCAGATTAGGGCGCCGCTCGGGATTCAATGATGGAATCACGAGTCCTCTAAGGGGTTCTGATTTGGGTTGGTTAATGGCTTGTATGAGATCTAGGGTTCGAATTAGGCCGATTCGATGGTTCTGATGGGGTCTAGGGTTCATGAATTTCGGGGTATTTATGGCTGGATGGCTGAATTTAGGATTTATGAGATTGGTTTGAATCAATGGTTCTGATTTGAGAATTTTGGAAAAGATAACGGCTGAATTTAAGGTTTATGGGATCAAAACAAGGCAGAGAAAGAAAATAAAAGATAAAGAGATAGATAGAAGATAGATTTTGGGCTTCACACACTTGGCTTCACACCAAATCCTTCTCGGGAAGCGAAGAATCACTCTTCGAGGAAACTCATCTCAAGTTCCAAAAGCAAAAACTTTTTCATTCAATAATAAAAAATTAATTACATTATTTATATAGGAGTCCTCTAAAATAAAAGAAAACCCTAAAACAAATACTAAAAAAAAGACAAGTATGCCCCTAAAACGCAACTTCGACTTCTGACGAAAACCTTTTTTATGAAAATTCGATCGATCGAGCATATATATATATATATAAAATATAGCTCTCGGGTCACTAATCAATCAATCGATCGAAGCATATATATATATATATAACTTCGCCAAAATGAGTTTTCACTGACCACAATTGATCGTTCGAGACTTGGGATCGATCGATCAATTGTGCATTTGTCTAATACGCAGATTCTGCTCCCTTACGTCTGGTTTTGATTTTTGTTCCGCTTCTTCCGATGCCGGTACACGCGAAACAGTCCATATCCGATGTCTACAATATTGGTGTCCCAGTCAATTCTCCCGGGCCGAAAAGGCTTCATCACCGATGAAGCGGCGTGGTGATAGCGATTGAGCATGTTGGGGTTCAGGCGTCACACCTCGTCTTCAGTTAACCACGTATTCTCGGAGTTTGGCTTTCCCACCCACTTAACCAAGTATTTCTGAAATCCTCCACCATGGGTGGATCCCGCAAAATCATCAAGTATCCCGTCGATTTCATCTCTCTGCTTGCATGGGGAAGGGAATGGTAGAGGTTGCAGGATGGGGCTGGAAGTTGGGCTCGAGGCTGCGTGGAAGGGGTTGGTGGGGGGTGGGGTTGAGCTCAAAGAAGGGACTAGATCCTCCACATTGAGCGTAGAGCTGATCCCAATATCCGGCGGAAGTTCGAGAACATATGCATTAGGCCCGCTCCTTGCTACAATTCTAAAAGGCCCAGCGCCGTGGGCTTGGAGCTTCTTTGCGACTCTCGATGGAAATTGTTCAGGCCTAACCCGAACCATCACATGATCCCCCACTTGAAATTCTTTGAAGCCCCTACGCGCATCCGCAGTTATCTTGTATTGTTCATTGCTTGAATCAATCTTTTGTGTAATTTCGGTGTGCAAGCTATGAATGTGTTGTGCAAATGCGTCCACAGACTCTGACACTCGATGTGATGCTGACATGGGGATCAAATCTTATGGTGCCCTTGGCCTATGCCCATGTACGACCTCAAACGAATTCATACCTGGCGACCTATTGATAGAGTTGTATGCAAATTCGACTATTGGTAATGTAGAATCCCAGGTCCTAATATGATCACCGACTAGACAACAAAGGAGATTTCCCAAGTTCCTATCAGTGACTTCTGTTTGGCCATTAGTTTGAGGATGATAGGCCGAAGAAAATTGGAACATGGTATCCATCATATGCCATAAAGTTTTTCAGAAGTAACTGGTGAACTTCACGTCCCGATCCGACACTATGGTTTTGGGTAACCCATGGAGATGCACAACCTCCCTGGAAAATAATTTGGTTATGTGAGCTGCATTGGAGGTTTTGGAGCAAGGAATGAAGTGGGTCATCTTAGAGAAGCGGTCCACCACCACAAAAATAGAATCGTACTTTTGTTGAGTCTTGGGAAGTCCGAGCACGAAATCCATAGAGATGTCTTGCCACGGGGTGTGTGACATGGGTAACGGGGGTGTACAAACCAATATTTTGTTTCTTTTGCTTGGACACTTGGCATGTATGGCATTGTTTCATGACCCGTGAAACATCTCTCATAAGGCTAGGCCAATAAAACCTATCCTCCAAGAGTGCAATGGTCTTGTTGCGCTCGAAATGTCCGGCAATCCCTCCAGCATGTAACTCCCAAATGAGAAAGTCATGCAATGAGGTGGGGGGGATGCACAGATGATTTCCTTTGAACAAATACTCGTCTTGCATGGTATAATTGGAATTAATGCTGTTCGGATTTTCCAGGAGAGCAGTGTATTTCGCCCCAAAATCTGGGCACTTAGGATAACCTTGTTTCAACTGCTCAAATCCGATAACCTCGGTGCTCATAGACTGTAAGTCGTCACTCGACGACTAAGTGCATCACCTGCCTTGTTCTCAACAGCCGCCTTATGCTTTAACACAAATGTGAACCCTTGAAGGTACTCAACCCACTTTGCATGCTTCGGGTTCAACTTTTTCTATGAAGTAGGGAAGCATAAAGCTTCATGGTCAGAAAACAATACAAATTCCTGCAGTCTACGGTAATGCTTCCAATACCAAAGAGATTCGGGACAGAACCCTAAACTACGTGGATGCTTATGAAGTGATGATTTACCGAAATTAAACTAGATTAATTAAACAATAAACCTAAAAATAATGCGGATACCTTAGGGTTTCGTAATTTTCCATTGGAGAATCGCGCTTGATTCGAGTAGGGTCCGGTCTGTGCGCTAGATCCGTTAGCTTTACAGTGCAGATCGATCCTAGAGGTAGAACTCTAGCTTTTCCATATTAGGGTGCCGCTCGGGATTCAATGATAGAATCACGAGTCCTCTAAAGGGTTCTGATTCGAGTTGGCTAATGGCTCGTATGAGATCTAGGGTTTGAATCAGATCGATTCGATGTTCTGATGGTTTATGAATTTCAGGGTATTTCTGGCTGGATGATTGAATTTAGGATTTATGAGATTGGTTCGAATCAATGGTTCTGATTTGGAAATTTTGGAAAAGATAACAGCTGGATTTAAGGTTTATGGGATCAAAACATGGCAGAGAAAGAAAATAAAAGATAAAGAGATAGATTTTGGGCTTCACACCCTTGGCTTCACAGCAAACCCTTATCGGGAAGCGAAGAATCACTCTTAGAGGAAACTCATCTCAAGTTCCAAAAACAAAAACTCTTTCATTCGATAATTAAAACTAATTACATTGTTTATTAAAAGACCTTAGATAGGAGGCCTCTAAAACAAAAGAAAACCCTAAACAAAATACTAAAAAAAAAGGCGAGTATGCCTCTAAAACTCAACTTCTACTTTTGACGAAAACCCTTTTCGTGAAAATTCGATCGATCAATGTTACGCATCGATCGATCGAGCATATATATATAAAATATAGCTCGCTGGTCACTAATCAATTGATCGATCGAAAAGGTGCTCGATCGATCGAAGTACATATATATATATATATAACGTCACCAAAATGAGTTTTCATTGACCACAATCGATCGATTGTGCATTGCTCCAATACACAGATTCTGCTCATTTACGCCTGATTCTGATTTTCGTTCTGCTTCTTTCGACTCCGGTACACGCGAAACGGTCCATATCCGATGTCTACAATGTTGGCGTTCCCGTCACCAGCAGTACACGATACGTATTGTTTGTACCGTTGTCCGGTGCCTAAATTTTTTTTCTTCGTTGTATATCGTTTTGAGGGTGGACGATACAACACGGAAAACCTGGATTTTGATCCATGGTCACCATCGTCAATTTTTAAAAAAATATATTTTTCTGGAATTTTTATGAATTTTCAGATTTTTTAATTTTTAAAAAATTGTACCGGCGGAACATCTGTCAAAGTTCTGCCGAAAATGTCAAAATTCCACCTAGAATTTTGCAATTTTCCGTTTTGGGGACTGAATGGAACATTGCCTGAATCCGGGAATTCAAACCATAAGCTGAACCATAGTTTCAGGAAAACACTTGCAGAGGGGAAATGCGATGTTGATTCATTTTAATCGGGTTTCTGCTATTTGTTCGAATATCTCGGAAATGCTGCGAATGTTGACATATTTTTTAGATAAAGCAGGAGAAAGGAATGCGAAACATTGATACATTATGGGGAAAACATTGGGAAATGATGGGAAAGTGAGTCGGACAAACAAATTTGGTTTCCCCACTTTTAGGGAATCCTGTGAAATATAATATGTTATTTCTTTCAAATAAACTTTAATACCCTATAACTTCTTGTAAGATATCTTCTATTCACCTTTCGTAACCTATATGATATCTTATAGCATGTCCTTTAGAAAACATAACTTTCAAACCTTATATCAGACTTCTGGCCACTTGTGTGGTTTATTTGTTACTGATTTCAATTTTTGAAGCTCTTATTTGCTATCTCACTTCCACTCTGGAAACTATGAGTGGAGCATTTTGAATATTTATACTGTTTCAGTGCTTAAAGTTGCAATTTCATCATGTTACTCCGTGAAACCGTATATCTTCCAACTTAATTATGAAAACTATCCGACCTTGTAAAACTTAACTGTACGACTTCTTGTCACTTGAGCAGTTGAGCTTATTCATATAAGCATGAATACAGGTAAAGATTGCGTAGTTTGATCTTCTATAGACAACTGGAGGTAAATATTGCATAGTTTGATCTTCTATAGACAACTGGAAGATATAATGTGCAAATTTGAAAATCATGTTACAACCAAAACAATGGGCAATGACCTTCATGAACGCACTGAACAAAAATTAACTCCATGAAAGCAGTTGTGCACCAGTATACCGTTGCATATTTTCAACCCAATTTTTACTTGATACATTGGTGGGGATCCATTTTAAACGTTTCTAATTAGTAGAAGGAGAAAAAGCTTTTAGGTTAGGTGGAGAAAGTTAAGGTCTATGTTACTTAATTCGGTAATTTATTTGATTTGAATTTGGGTTTGTAATTCGCAATTCGCTACTGGTATGCAAATCGGATTCACTAGGGTTGGTATGAGTTTTTAATATTTTATTGTTATTTATTATTATTATTTTTTGTACGCTAGAAATAGTTAAATATAGTAATTGAACTAAATTTTTTCGTATAAAAGCCATCTGTTTAGTTGGTAAGGCAGTATGTTGCTTAAGAACAAGATGCTAGAGGGTGTGGGTTCCACTCTCCTCCCCCACTTCCCATATGTTTTTTGCTGTGAACCAATTCGCCGCACGATAGGTGCAATAAGGTCGGTTAAGGTTAGGATTAGGAAATTGGTTTTAGGTTTAGTGTTAGAGAGAGAGAGAGAGAGAGAGAGAGAGAGAGAGAGAGAGAGAGAGAGAGAGAATGGCTTAATGAGGAAATGTTCCTCACTCGCTTTTATATTAATCGAAGAATGCTAGCCTACATACACCCACACTATACAGTATTACGTACCACGTTAAACAGAATGCTACATGCACACATACTATACAGTATTGCACACCACATTAAATGATGTAACATATGAAACTGTGAACACCCACACTAACGATAAATATGTAAATGGCACTGACGAATGTGGAGTCACTTAAAAGTTGGCTTCTTTCGGCATTTTTCTTGCTGATAAAAAATCTAGTGTTATGCATTTTCATTCTTCTTCCATATGCAAGCTAGGGTACCAATTTTCTCAATGCTCTTCGAAGAGTGATTAAAGCCCATGATTGGGCCATGGTAGTTGGCAAGGTTACTTCCATTATTTTCTAAGCAATTCAAAAGTGGTGATAGGTTTGTTGGTCCATAGCTTTAGTTGGCTCATGGCTGCCATGTGGCACCTGATCACATGATCGGCTTCTATGTGAACGTGTGCTCTGATGATTGTGATCATTGAAAAAAAATTAAAGCATTTTTACATATAACTGCACAGTCAACAGTGTTGAAAATGAACGGTGAAACCAAATATGGTTTCACCATTCATTTTCCGCACGGTTGACACCATTGACTATATATATGTATATATATATTCAACCATGATCATTGGGCTGCTCCTTCACGTGGCATCCGAGCGTGTGATCGGGTGCCACAAGGAAGTCAAAGACTGTGGACCAGCTAAGTTAGTTGGTCCATAAGACTAGACGGCATCCTCCTAATATTTGATGCTATAATTTTGTCTATAATAGATAAGAGAAGGATATGGCGATGATGATGCTTGCCCATTATTTGTGCTATTTTTTTTGTGCCCAGGATACATTGATTTACTAAACAAAATGATAATAAACTAAGCTTTCCCTAATAGTTACAATGGCCTGATCTTTTTGCATTTTGGTACTTCTAAGCATCTCGTTTAGGGGTTTTTTGTAACGCTCGTTAATCTTAATGAAATTACTTTTTTACCGATAGAAAAAGGGTGTTAACTTTTTTGTTGACCATGCAGTATGATCCCCCTCAAGATCCAAATGTATTTGTACATAGAGTAGGAAGAACTGCACGAATGGGCAAACAGGGCTGTGCTATTGTTTTCCTTTTACCGAAGGTTTACTTCTCACGTGCAGATCTACTTCCTACTAGTTTATTGTTGAAACTTGCTGCTCAAAATATCACTTTTTTTTTTCTCACTGCTTATTGTTTCTAAAGTTGAGAATATTTATCTTCTCTATGCAGGAGGATGCTTACGTGGAGTTCCTTCAAATAAGAAGGGTCCCTCTTCAAAAAAGGACATATTCTGATAATGTTCTAGATATAGTTCCCCAGGTAAGTAGTTTTCCTTGTAACAATCTTTTCATTTATATGTGGAGAACTTTATATTAAATATGTTGGAATTTTCTTTCCTGTGGGGTCTGGTCCCCGTAGGCCAGGCATTCCTTTGGGACAACCCCCTTACCTTGAAGTCAAGATGGCACATGTTGAGTCCCCTTCGATCATAGTGGGATGTTATGTGTTGCAAAGTAGATGTGTTCCTGCCAAAGAAGCTTATCTCCAGTTTGTTGCAGTCACACTACCGTAACGGACCCTGGAAAGCATTTTGGATGGTCCCAATATGCCTTCTGTTCACTCCATCAGATCCAGTGGGCCCTGGATTGTCAACTGAATTTGCATAAAATTTTTGTTTGATGTGCCTCCTCGGAGGGGGTGCCCATGCCACCCTTTTTGCATTCGTTGTTAGCCCACTATTTATGACTACCCACCAGCTCCTTTGTGAGTCATTGGATAACACTGTTCTAAATGATTGTGCACTTCCGGCAACCCAATGACTGAATTTGGAACCCTTCTTCTGATTACCTGGACTTTAATTCTGTCTTCAAAACACAACTCTCTTTCTGACTAAGTGATCCATAAGGTGGCCATTGGGGTAATTTTCTGAAGGACCCTACCTCTCTTGCGAAGGGAACCCCCATTCCCCAAATACAGCAGCCATACTTTTGGAGGTAAGACAATCCAAACAAGTCAATAAAATGACATAGTGTGTGTTAGCCTGCATTGGATCAGTGATTTATGTCCCCTGCACTCTCCTTGCACGTGATGCACCTATATGGATTCTGCTTATTGATGGGGACGTCCGATTCAAGCAGCCGCCCGTAACGCATCGAAGACAAAAGAAGAATGTGAAAATGGTCAGAAAGAAGGACTACACAGATTCGCGAAACTGAGAAGTATTTTGGGTTGATCAATCGAGCCCGGATGGTTGATTGATCGATTGAGGACAGAGGGCATAATATTTTGGGTGCATTTATATTTCTCAGTCAATCGATCGATTTTGAAATTTTGATCAATCGATTATGGTTAGAGCCTTCGGGCAATTTATTTATTTCTCAGTCGATCGATCGACTCCATAATCGATCGATTCATCACGCTAGATTCGACGGGATTTTATTTTTTTCGGCAAAACTTGCCGTTTTAAGTGTTTTAAATTTTTAGGAATGCTTTATTTCAAGTTAGGGTTTGGTTAGCCTATTAAAGGCTTGTAAAAAAAACTTTAGGATTTAATTATTGGTTTATGAACATTGTTTTTGCAACTTTGAGAGTTTTGTGATTGAACTTTCTATGAGGGTGTGATTCTTTCAAATCGAAGAGTGAACCAACTTTTTCTCATTCTCTATCTTCTTATGATCTACAAGTTGCGTAAGTAGTGTAACCCTAGCCTATTTATTTCACTATAAAAAAAAAATAAGTTTAACCTATCCTTCCACCATTAAAATCAAATTTTGCTTTGTTTTCGCTTGGTATCGAAAGAACCCGCCGCTTGCAAGTTCGTTCGATGCCCTAAAACTATCAGAGATCTAGTCGTTTGTAAAGAACCCTAATCTTGTAGATCCGATAGGGAACGTACGCGAAAGTAACACTATTTTGGGCCGAAATTAAATTGTTCGATTGAATCTCTTAATATTTTCCGTGATAATTTGTTAAGAAAAACTTTTAATTGTTTAAATTAATTCTATATTTAATCTCAGCCCTAGCATTGCATGTGTTAGTTTCGGCATCACATATACTATTTACTTGTGCATAGCATGATAAATTATTGCTGGTTCTTTGGCTGGGTTCAGCCCTGGACATCGAGAACTTCTGGAAGGCCCCCTCTTAAAAAGGGTATGGCCCTATAAAAAAAGCATATAAATCAGAAGGGTCTGTGTTTGGGCTGACCATGGAGTAACCATGTTCTATTTTGTATGTGGTTAGAAAAGATGCCATGCCATCTATTTGATACCAAAAATGCCTTATTTAAAATCTGACTAATGACTATATTTAAAAAAAAAAAAAAAATCCATATTTTTTAGGATGTTGCTTAGGGTTGTAAAATTTTTTAAAAATGCCTGTACTTTATGTTTTGTAGCAAAAAAAAAATTGGAGGAGGTGCAGTGAACCTAAAAGTAGGCTGTGTGGAAAGTAGAAGGTAATATGATTGTTTGGGTGAAAGGAGAGGATTCAAGGTAAATTTGTCTGGAAGAAGCTTGTCGCGAAAGAATATGGGTGAAGCTTTCTGGTAGAGAAGCTCGTCCTTCCGAAATCCAGCAAAGAAACTGAAAGACTAGCAAGATATCAGATAAGAGAGATGGAGAGAAGTTGCTTTCTATCAAAAGCTTAGGGAGGAAGAAAGTGCTTGGAGAAACGCAAAGATTTTGATACTCAGCTTCCACCAATTATCATGAAGGGGATTGGAAGTATGGCAGCTGAAATCTTGGTCATCACCAGTTCTATCATAGGGGGGGAGATGCAATGAGCGTAAATGCAATGACTATTTTGGAAAGTGAAGGAAAGGTTCAGGTGTTAACCGACATTTCCCCAAGCCTATCTATACGTTGGACATAGCAAAAGCTTATGATAGGATGAGTTGCGGATTCCTTGATTAGCGTATGAATGCATTCATTCAAGAAATGTGGAGAAAAAAAGCAGGCATTGTCTGTAAGTTGGACATGGAGAAAGCCTACGATAGGGTGTGTTGTGGATTCCTTGATTACTTGCTAAATAGGATGGGCTATGGTAGCAAATGGAGGGAGTTGCTTAAGGCTTGTATCTATTTGAAACGCTTCTCGATTCTAATAAATGGGTCCTCTAATGGTTTCTTCACTTGCTAAATGGGACTCCGGGAAGGGGATCCTCTTTCTCCCTTTCTATTTAACTTTGCTGGAGAAGTCTAAGGAGTGCATAATCGATCTCGGAGTGCATAATCGTGATATTGAGGGCTTTAACATCTCAAATCAATGGGGGTGAGTATCCCATCTTCAATTTGATGACAATTTTATTCTGTTTTGTGACACTAGTAGAGCCCATTTGTTCTACATCAAATTCATTCTCCATTGTTTTGAGTCGTCTCTGGGCAGAAGATTAACATCAGTAAGTCTACTAGTATGAATGGGCGAACTTGTGAGGCTTAGCTGGCCGATTTCAACTCTTTTTTGGGTGCAATTCGAGTAATCTTCTAGTAAAGTATCTGAGTCTTCCCTTATGTTTGTTGTGGGCCGAAGGTTTCTCTATAGGATTCTGATGAGGATCCTCAATGGTCTAAATCAAGGTACATGGATGAAAATGTGATGACTCGACAGAGTTTCAATTAGTATCAATGGAGATCAAACTATTATAAATTGAAATAAATGTTCAACATCTATAACTAAACCATCCATCCAAAGTAATGTGTCACCGGTGACGGCTGTTCGTCACATAAACAGTGTCATTCGCATCAGTGTACGAAAAACCATAGACTGTTGTTCAAAAGAAGTTCTTTCATTTGTACCAAGCCAAATCACCAATTGCCTAAGGATAAGAATCTTCAAGCTTAAGATCTCCTTTGTCTCCTGGCGCAAACGCAGCTCCTCCAAGTTCGGGTTCCTGAGTAGCTTCAGTACCTGTGACACATAGTGTCGGGCTAAGCTAAAAATTTCACGAGCTCAATAGGATGATCACAATACCAGTTGCATCTTATTCACTCAATAACAAACCTTTAACTAGTAGGCTATCACATGACTTGTGTTAACTAATGACTTAATTAAATATAGAAGCTTGAAGACCAAACGTTATTAACCACAAATACGACATCTAGGTATATTACTGGTACGAAAATCTGGGCCGTTACATTCTTCCCCCCTTTTAAAATTTTCGTCCTTGAAAATTTGCGCACTTAATAATCCGAAGGTCGCTTCAGATTTCGTATTTGTTCATGCTTCTCAAATGAAATTGGTTTGAAGGGCCACATCTAATGGGTCAATTGTTCGACTAAGGTAAAGATATCTGAATCGTTACATTCTCCCCTCTGAAATTTTCGTCCTTGAAAATTTGGCACAAGATTTTTTACAATTTCTATGTTTTGATTCAAACTGACATAGTAGACAATTGATACCATTAACAATAGTCTATTAATACGATCAAACAATTGAGAAAAGTATGTTGGTACCATTCAGCAAAAACCTTCAATAAAATACAATGATACCATAAACAAATTTAATAAACAAATTTAAGCACACTGATACCGTTAGTAAAAAGAGTTAGAAAATTGTCGCAACCACAAAGTTAAACAAAAAAAGAACCTAATGACCATTTTCCCTTACTAGTCCGCCTCCTCATCGGTCTAGTAGACCTCCTCCTCGATGCCCCCTCCGGGTTGCGAACTAGACGAGCCAACAACATGAGTGCGAGCTCTTGCGATGTGTGCAGTCGAATCCGTTGGAAACATGTTGCTCATCATTTCGATGAGCAGGGGCATCCTGGAAATCTATACAACGATTGAATTCAGCCTGGGTGATCCAATCATCCTAGGGGGCAAGTACATGCTGGAATGGGGATTGCTGTGGTGGAGGCTCCTGTGGTTGGACAACAGGTTCATTTTGTGCACAGGCGGCTATGCGTTAGAATTCTCGATCCTGAGCACTTTTGTTTATCTTCATATAATTCAAACTCCACTCGTCCATACCATAATACCTAACGTTATTAGTTCTCTTTTCTTCATCAGGTGGCACCACATAATCATCCAACTCGTCTTCGTATTCATCGATGAGACGAGAAATCAAGCGAGCATAGGGGATTGAGGTCAATGGCTTCCTTTTCAACGAAGGTGGAAGCATAGCTCCATGGGCGTAAAGTAACCCTTCAAAACAGAATTGCAGGCGCATTGAACCAGCGCCCTCTAAAGGTAGAGAAAAGGGCCTGGGGAAGTATGCCCACACGCTCCTGTTAATGTCGAACATGATATAGGTTCTTGAAAAAATTTCCAATAGCCACATATGGGCTGGTAATTGGGCTCTCCGTACTGATTGCTCAGATCCTTGCTCTCCACGGCCCATTTCAGCAACAATGTTTGGAAATGATGTTAGTTCTGAGGCCGGTGCTTGTAGGCCCGAAATCCTGTCTGAAAATCGTATGGCACCCCATGGCTGCCACAATATGGTTAATATCGAAGCGGAATACCCGTCCATCGATCTTCGTGGTGATGGTGGTCTCATGCTCCTCGAGATTTTGGTAGCATAAGCTAACTAGGCGAGGATAGTAGTGTGTGTGGAAAGGTGTGAGCAGGGCCATCAATTGGGCTTGAGCAAGATAGTTCAACGCCCATTGTGTAGTTTGTTCATCCATGAAGTAGTCCCGATGGAATGACCACTTGGGTTCGAAGGTTTTACCACTCCACCGTGGATTGGGTTTCTCTTTTGTAAGTGGGGGATCAGTCCGGATACTCTTTGAAGACGTTGTCCTCTTAGGTGTATTTCAATTTAAAAAATAAATGTTACCTTTGGCGCCAAGGAAATAGGTGAAAGTACGTGCAAGAGAAGAGAAGGTGCCGAAAGTCGATAACATTGTGCAACACGACGAGTTCTCGCGTGCGGAGAAGGTAGCTGGAACGTTTCGATAGCAAAATCGCGTGTGAAATTGAAGAGGAACTATTGCTAGGGGTATATAATCCGTCAAGTTCGCTCGAGTGACAACTAGTTGTCGCTCGAGCTAGTATGTAATGTACAAAGAGCCGATTTCAAAATCGCTCGAGCAACAACTGAATGTCGCTCGAGCGAAAAGTGACAGAAGTTTTAACCAGGGGGAAATAAGGGATCTCGCTCGAGCGGTAACCGCTATCGCTCGAGCGAAAAATGACTGAATTTTATATTTTGTAAAAAAAAAATAACTCTGAAGGTGTCACTCGAGCGAAAATGAAAGGTCGCTCAAGCGAATGACTTCAGAAAGTTTCCTGAAAGCAAAATTTTGGCTGTGATCGCTCAATAATTGGTGTTAAGTTCTATCGTAAAATTCATCGAATGTTGGTACTCGAAAGATTTCATACCTTATTTGAAGAGATTCGGATATTTGTCACGGATATCAACCTCGCGCTCCCAGGTAGCCTCTTTGGATGAATGATTCTGCCACTTCACAAGTACAAGCGGAATCCGTTTTGCACGCAAGACTTATTCTTTACGATCAAGGATTTGCATTGGCTCCTCAATAACGGTCATTCCTCGTGTAGCTCAATCGGCTAATAGTCCAAGACATGAGTTGGGTCTTTTACGTACTTCCGTAAAATAGATACATGGAAGACGTGCATGCTGGATAGCTGGGGTGGTAATGCTATCCGATAGGCAACCTCACTGACCTGACCCAAAATCTCGAAGGGTCCAACGTATCGTGGGCTCAATTTTCCACACTTCTCGAATCACATCACTCCCTTTGTTGGTGATATTTTGATAAAGACGGTCCCCTTTCTGAAAAACAACTTTCGTATGACTGTATGGGGAATATAAATAATTTCAAAAAATTTAAAAATAACAACTATTCATCAATTTACCTGAAATTCAACATTCGTTCTACATAGGTCTGCATAACTCTTCTATCGACTTTGTGCAGTCTTTAGTCTTTCTCGGATCACCTTAATGACTTCAGTTGTGCTCTCAATAAGTTTTGAGCCTAACAATATTCTTTCTCTAGCCTCGTCCCAATTTAGTGGAGATTCGCACCTCCGGTCATAAAGCGGTTCAAAAGGAGCCATCCCAATGCTTACCTGGTGGCTATTGTTGTAGGCAAATTCGATCAACGGTAGATGTTTGTCCCAAGATCCCCGAAAATCTAACATATAAGCCCGAATCATATCTTCAATAACTTGATTTACCCTTTCTGTTTAACCGACAGACTGAGGGCGAAAAGCAGAGCTGAAGTCTAACCTTGAACCCATGCCTTTTTGAAAACTCTGCTAAAACTTTGAAGTGAGTAATCGATCTTTATCTGAGACGATGCTAATCGGAATGCCATGAAGTCTGATGATTTCTCTGATGTACAAGTCGATTAGTTGATCGACGGTGTACGTAGTACGATAAGGTAGAAAGTGTGCGGATTTTGTTAATCGGTCGATCACTACCCAAATGACATTATACCCTTTCATAGTTTTCGGTAGACCGATGATAAAATCCATGGAAATATTCTCCCACTTCCACTCACGAATGGGTAACGGTTGTAGCAAACCCGATGAGTTTTGATGATCGATCTTAACTTGTTGGCAAACTATGCATTTTGAAATGTATTCAAGTATCTCCTTTTATTTTAAACCTCTCCACCAAAAACTTTTCTTAAGATCCTGATATATTTTTGTACTTCCTGGGTGGATTGTGTATTTTGACTTGTGTGCTTCATCAAGAATCTGACGCCGAATTTGAATGTTGGATGGCACACAAAGTCGTCCTTTGAAGAGTAGAGCACCATCCTCTCGTAGAGAGAAATCAGGTTTGTCCCCCTGGACTACATTTGTTATGATAGCCATTAAGGCCCCTGAGGCCTTCATAGTGAATTTTGCATCAGATTAGGAAATACTTTCAAATAGTTGCCATCGATGGATTCTTGTAGCAAGGTTAGACAACTGTGCAAATGACTTCCTACTTAGTGCATCGGCTACTACATTTGCTTTCCCGGGGTGATATTGGATTGAACAATCATAGCCTTTAAGAAACTCTATCCACCTCCTTTGTCTCATGTTCAAATCCTTCTGAGTGAAGAGGTACTTTAGACTTTTTTGTGGTCCGCGAGGATTTCAAATGTTTCTCTGTAGAGGTGTCTCCAAATTTCAAGGCAAAGATCACTGCTGCTAGTTCCAAGTCGTGAGTTGGATAGTTCTTTTCGCGATCCTTGAGTTGCCGTGAACCATATGCAATGACTTTTTCATGTTGATTTAGCACGCAACCCAACCCGTGGTGTGATGCATCGTTGAACACTACAAAGCCCCCATTGCTTGAGGGTATAGCCAGGACTGGTGTGGAAGTCAGTATCTTCATAAGTTCTTGGAAGCTCTTTTCACACGTACTATTCCACTCGAACCTTGTATTTTTCCTTGTAAGCTGAGTGAGTGGTCCTGCAAGCTTGGAAAAACCCTCAACGAATCTCCTATAATAACCAGCTAGGCCCAGAAAACTGCGACCCTCTGTTATTGTCTTTGGTTGTTCCCATTTCACAACAACTTCAATTTTAGCAGGATCAACGACTACACTCGCTTCAAAGATGACATGCCCTAAGAAATACTTTCAAATAGTTGCCATCGATGGATTCTTGTAGCAAGGTTAGACAACTGCGCAGATGACTTCCTACTTAGTGCATCGGCTACTACATTTGCTTTCCCGGAGTGATATTGGATTGAACAATCATAGTCTTTAAGAAACTCTATCTACCTCCTTTGTTTCATGTTCAAATCCTTCTGAGTGAAGAGGTACTTTAGACTTTTGTGGTCTGTGAGGATTTCAAATGTTTCTCTGTAGAGGTGTCTCCAAATTTCAAGGCAAAGATCACTGCCGCTAGTTCCAAGTCGTGAGTTGGATAGTTCTTTTCGCGGTCGTTGAGTTGCCGTGAACCATATGCAATGACTTTTCATGTTGATTTAGCACACAACCCAACCCGTGGTGTGATGCATCGTTGAACACTACAAAACTCCCATAGCCTGAGGGTATAGCTAGGACCGGTGCGGAAGTCAGTTTCTTCATAAGTTCTTTGAAGCTCTTTTCACACGTACTATTCCACTCGAACCTTGTATTTTTCCTTGTAAGCTGAGTGAGTGGTCCTGCAAGCTTGGAAAAACCCTCAACGAATCTCCTATAATAACCAGCTAGGCCCAGAAAATTGCAATCCTCTGTTACTATCTTTGGTTGTTCCCATTTCATGACGACTTCAATTTTAGCAGGATCAACGACTACACCCGCTTTAGAGATGACATGCCCTAAGAAACCGACCTGTTTGAGCCAAAAGTCGCACTTAGCTTTGCATACAACTGATGCTCACGAAGAGTTTAAAGCGTGATGCGTAAATGTTGCTCATGGGCTTCCCTCGTCTTTGAACAGATGAGGATGTCATCTACGAAGACAACTGCAAATTGGTTAAGGCATGGTTTGAACACTCGGTTCATCAAGTCCATGAACGATGCTGGTGCGTTTGTTAAACCGAAGGGCAGCACCAGAAATTCATAGTGACCATACCTAGTGCGAAAAGCAGTTTTCAGAAGAAATTTTCCCCTTGGGGTTGATCGAAGAGGTCATCAATGCGAGGGAGTGGATAGCGGTTCTTGATCGTCAACTTGTTAAGTTGACGATAATCAATTCATAGCCTCATCGAACCGTCTTTTCTTTTTGACGAACAAGATAGGGGCTCCCCATGGGGAAACACTGGGTCTGATGAACCCCTTATCTAATAGCTCTTGCAATTGCTCCTTAAGTTCCTTCAGTTCAGCCGGCGCCATACGGTATGGAGCTTTAGAAATAGGTTTTGTGCCCGAAGGTAAATTGATTGAGAATTCAACTTCTCTATCTGGCGGTAATTCAGGCAGGTCTTTTGGAAACACGTCCAGGAACTTGCACGCGGCAGGAATGTCTGCGATATTGGCCTTTTCTTTGCGTTGGTCTTGCATAAAGGTGAGGTATCCATGGCATCGTTTCTTCAATAACCGTTGAGCTCGAATAGCTGAGATGAACGGTGCGATGCTTGATTTAATGCCATAGAATCTGAACGACACACCCTTAGAGGGGCGAAAAGTGATCCATCTTTCGTAGGCAGTCAACGCTCACATGGTAGGTGGATAACCAATCCATGCCAAGGATTACATCGAATCCTTGCATGTCCAAGATAATCAGGTTGACCGTTGTTTTATGATCTTCGATCGGAACGATGGCCGATCGGCAAATGGTGTTAATCACTGAGTTTCCCGTAGGAACTGAAAAGGACAAGACGAAGTCTAAAGGCTCTGGTGCAATACTCAATTCGGCGGAAAATTGTGAGGTCACAAAGGAGTGCGTAGAGCCGAGGTCTATCAATACAAGTGCCTTGTCTTGACAAATGCCGCTACTTCAATACATGCGTAAGGTACCTAGGGTTCATATAATTAAATAAATCAACTCTAAGCTACATGTTATAGTGTTCATGAAATTTCATAATCGAATGATTATCAAGAATATTCATTAGCTTGAAGGAGAATCAATGACTTTAATCGGCAATAATTTAAATTATACCTTGTATAATGTCGTTCGTGGCTTGGGCATCACGGGTAGAAACCGTGTAGGCGTGACCCTGGACTATAGGTTGGGAGGACCTTTGAGTAGATGACGGTGTTGTATGACGTCGTTCGTGGCTTGAGCATCACGGGTAGAAACCTCGTAGGTGCGACCCTGGACTATAGGTCGAAACCTCTGAGTAGATGACGGTGTTGTTTGTTCCTTGTTCTTCTTGGGGACAATCCTTTATCAAATGTCCTTTATGGCTACAACGGAAACATGAGCCCGTGGTCCATCGATAATTCTCTAACTTATGACTCCTTCCACATCGTGGGCATGACTCAGGCGGAATGGACGTAGTGGTATATGATGTCTTTTGTGCTACCGATGCTTTAGTTGTAGTAGGCTGTGAGGGGTGAAAGGACTTCATAGGCACTGAAGAAGCTTGGCTGAAATTTGTAGCTGTTGCTGGCCGAGACGGTGCTGGAATTGAGAACTTAGTCCTTTTATTGGTTTGATCGTCGAGAAATGATTGTGTCTGACTCCCTTTATCCTTATTCTGCTCCTCTCTTCATTTATACATCTTTATATCGCGTTCAACGATGAGGTCCCTATCCATGACTTCTGCGTAGGTCCTCAACTTAAATAGGGGGATCCTCTCCTGGATGTTCGGTGTTACACCATGTTCGAACTTCTTGGGTTTCATGGTTTCAGTTGCCACGTGTTGTCGCGAGAACCTCGAGATTCTCGTGAATTCTGCCTTGTTCTCGATCACTGTCATTTGCCCTTGAGTCAGGGAAATGAAATCTACTTCCCACTGTTCTCTGACGAATTCGAGGAAGTACTTCTCAGTAAATTGGGCCCACGTCCATGGTGTGTTTGGTGTCTCCTGTTCTCTAGTCCTCTCCACTGATTTCCACCAATGGTCGGCCTCTCCTTCAAGTTGGAAAGATGCCCATCTTACTTTCTCATCTTCCGTGCAGGGTATCACACAGAATATCTTCTCCATCTGGTTCAACCACTTTGACGGCCGTTTGTCACACAAACAGCGGCAATCGCATCTGTGTACGAAAAAAACTTAGACAGTTGTTCAAAAGAAGTTCTTTAATTTGTACCAAGCCAAATCACCAATTGCCTAAGGATAATAATCCTCAAGCTGAAGATCTCCTTTGCCTTCTGGCGCAAACGTAGGGGCTCCTCCAAGTTCGGGTTCCCAAGTAGCTTCAGTACCTATGACACATAGTGTCGGGCTAAGCTAAAAATTTTACGAGCTCAGTAGGATGATCACAATATCAGTTGCATCTTATTCACTCAATACATAGCTATCAGTGATCATTTCGATGTTGATGTTTAAGAATTTAAATTCAGGGAGTTTCAATATCATGCTCATGCATGGATTACATCTGATTTTTCTAGTCTCAATGTTTCTTGTTTCATATGAATGCTGAAATAACATGATTTTCGTTACATTTTATATGCAATTTCTTATGTTCATGCGTGACTTAAATAATAACTTAAAAATCTCTAACGCAAGTATAGCGCTCGAACTAGAGGCAGCCGATGGCAATCCTAACTATCGTTGTTCATGAACAATTTTTCAGTAGGTGCCGAAGCACGATTCAGTAGGTGTCGAAACACAGTTCAGTATGTGCTGGAGCACGGTTCAATTGGTGCCATCGCACAGGATTCGTTCAGATCAACTCTTCAAATCACATGCATGTTTTTAACACATGATATTGAGTTCATAATACATAGCTAATTCAGAATTCAGATCCAATCTCCAATATTCAATGAAAGTTCAATGTTCAATGTTCGATGAGTTCCAATATTCAATGAGAGTTCAACGCGTTTCCGATGTTCAATGAGTTCCAATATTAAATGAGTTTCGATGTGTTTCAATGTTCAATGGGTTTCGACATTTAGTGAGGGTTCCGTGTTCTAAGTATGCCACATGTTCAATGTACGTTCAATCAATTTCATTTACGCAATAATGGTACTACAATTGATAGTTTCAACATTCTAATGCTAACAATACGGGGTCATTTTCTAACTCGATAATCACTATATGACTATGAATTTAGAGATAAGTGTGTATTGAAATTCCCCTACCTCGGGTCCTAATGTCGCAAGCAGAAATGAGATAATCCTGATTGATAACGACCGATTTCCTTTTCTACATCACATATACAAATGATGCATCAGAGGTTGATTATAATTTCAAATGATTGAAGGTACTTGACTTTACTTCAAGAAAGGGGTTGCAACAGACAAATCTGACTGAACTCGCTCGAGCAACAAGCAATTCTTGCTTGAGCGACTTACTTCCGAAGGATTTTTGTGCACTCTCGACATCTCGCTCGAGCGAGTTTCGACCGAAAGTTTAGCCTTGTTTCCTAAGGCATTCTCGCTCGAGCAACATGTGAATTCGCTCGAGCGACCTTGGGCGAGCGCGAAAGTAATTCCTTTTTCTTTTCTAGGCTGAAATTGAAGTCATGAATTACAATATACAAACCCGACAATTATTAACTAGAATCTAAATTTTTCGAAAATAGAACCGTGATTGGGAACGATGATATCTACCTTTTTGAGGCATGAACGGTAGATCTATGATGATCGATGTTTGAGGAGATTGGCGTCCAAAACTCTCATCTGTCCGATATTTCTTTCTTCTTCTCCTTTGATCTTGATGGTGGAAGGGATCAAGTGCTCCTTGTGGAAGAATCCTCAAAAGTTTTAAGGTGGGTTGAAGAGATGGTTGAGAAAGGAGAGTGGTGACGGCTAGGGTTTTCTCTGAAAGAAAAAAGAAGGTTTTCTTACGGTTCTTTTCTTAAGGAGAATTTTCGAAGAGATTATGATTAGGTTTCTCCGTAACCTTCTTTTCTATCACTTAAAGGAGGTTATCTAGTGTTAAGCTGACACACCAAAGAATTGTGTATAGGTGTTTTACTTCTAGGCCCAAAATAAAAGTCTTATACTCACGTGCCAAGGTTTGATCCTTAGACCCCTTGTCTATAGCTCAAGCCTTTAACCAATAGGCTATCACATGACTTGTGTTAACTAATGACTTAATTAAATATAGGTTTGATCCTTAGACCCCTTGTCTATAACTCAGGCCTTTAATCAGTAGGCTATCACATGACTTGCGTTAACTAATGACTTAATTAAATAGAGAAGCTTGAAGACCAAACGTTAGTAACCACAAATATGATATCTACGTATATTATTGATATGAAAATATGAGTTGTTACAGAAAACCCACTTAAAGACCAATTTAGAAGTGTCAAGAGACCATCCCAAACTGCCCCGATCTAAAATAGTTAATGACAATATCAGTCCAATTAATCACTGTGATAGTACGAAAATTCTGCTCCTTAATTCTGATATACTGTATATGAACCGTATATGTTCTAGTAGATCAGTGCTTATCAGGAAAATAAAATTAAACTAACACCTTTTATGAGGGGCAGTAAATATTAATTATGATCCTCTGCAGCTTGTTGATAATGCAACTTCAGCAGTAGGTCCTTAGGAGTATGCGACCAGACCACAGTCCAATAAGTTCCATAATCAGCAGCAATACAGGTGGGGGGGGGGGGGGGGGGGGGGGGGAAACCCGTGATACTGGTTATCAACACTGGCTCAAAAGCCACCGAGATATCAGAGTCTAAAAAAATTCACACAAGGTTTTTTTTTTCTCATAAGAAAAACAAAAATAAAATCTTATTCCACGGTCATATTCGGTTCTGTCTCAGTTCAGTAGAAATATATAGAAAGAAGAAAAGAACTCGTAGCTGCTTTCTGAGCAAGTCTTATTATTAAGTTCCTATTTCTATCCTAAGTAGAATCCCATTCTATTAGGACTCCAGGTAACTAAACAAAGTAAATTTATTTACTGACTTCCTATTTAATAGGCCCAATGGGCTTTATTTTGGTGTCCCTTCCTTTCTTTGCACCCTCCTTGAAATTTGAAATTCTGAAGCATCTCCAGTCCTACAATGCCCCTTTTTCGTTGTCGATAACTGTCCAAAACCTGCCTCATTTATGCTCTACATCAGTTCCTATCTTTGAAAGAATGGAATGAACGCTGGCGGCGTGGAAAGGAAAACTTCTCCTCTTTGTGGAAGATTAACGTTAATAAAATCTGCTCTTGCCAATCTGCCCGTCTACTACCTCTCAATGCATCATTGCCTAGGGGAGGAGCCAGGCAGAGGCTTAGGGAGGCAGTTGCACCCCCCCTCCCCCCCCCACCCCAATCCTCTCTTCCTAAACTTTTGATATCATAAAGCAATAGGCCAGTTTGGCCTAGTCAGAGAATGGTAACAGGCTACTTTATTAAAGACAGTTCCCCCCTCTTTTTACTATGCTTGCCCCCCCCTTGGGTCACTTTTTGGGAGGTATGCCATGTGGAACCATAATGTCTTTCATTTGATTTGAGGCCCATGATCTCAAGATTTGTTTTATAAAAACATGGAGCGAAAAACAATCTCCATCGTCTGATTCACACATCCAAAACAAATGGTATGCGGGGTTTACATGGTAGCCATTGCTTTTAGATGGCGTTTGATGGCTTTGAATAAAATGGAGTTAGTTTTTCATCCCAATATTCTACACTACTGATCTTTATATCACACGTCACACACCTATCAGACAGTACACATGCCATACATCCCAAAATGTGACCTGAGTACCAAATCACATGGAGCTGCCGCTACTTACCTGATACCAACTCATACTAATAGTAGCTCATTTTCTATGTCGACCATAACTTGGTCCCCTTGGAAGAAAATCTTAGCTCCGCCACTGTCATTGCCTGGTTTCGGTAAGTAACTGAATGGAAAGCATGATGAAGCAGTTTCTGTGGAGTGGAGGGGAGGAAGGAAATAAAATTCATCTTATTAGTTGGGATACTGTTTGCTTCTCTAAAGTGGAAGGGCGTCTCGGAATTTGTAGATTAGCCCAGATGAATAAGTGCTTCTGGGTAAGTGGTTATGGACACTTGACATGGGAATATTGCATGCTGGGCTAAGTTGATTGCAGATAAATATAAAGTGACCAGGAACGGTTGGGACTCAATGTTGAAGGTATGTAATGAGCATCGGGATGGTGGAAAGGCGTCTGCGGTGCATTAAGTATAAATTGGGTAGGGGTGATGCTATTAAATTCTTGGCTGATGGTAGGATAGGAGAATTTCCTCTTAAAGAGAGGCACACGAGGCTCTTCCAGCTTTGCATGGATAAAAATGCAGTTGTCTCTAATCAGGTGGACAATTGGCATATGGTTGAGGAGGAACCTTTGTGATGAAGAGTGTGCTGAATTTGCTAATCTGTTGGGTCTGCTCAATCCCTGGTGTAATGCGTGGAAGACAACAGAGTGTCGATTGTTAATCTGAATCTTAGTTACCGGAAGCAGCTGGAATCTTCTAATAGGTTGGGATTGAACCTGCAACCTCGAGGTTGCAATATTATCAACCTTCCATTTGGCTATGGGCGCAATCCCTGGTTCTTTGTTGTCTTTTTATAGGCACCTGGATCGGAGACCTCTTATTGGCCAAGCATGGACCGGGATATGGCATATTAAAGGCTCCTCCATGCGTGCTCTTGTTTTGCTTGGTGTGTCTCATGGAATAGGTTCAGAACTGTCGATAATCAAAATAGGAATGGTCTCATGGAATAGGTTTAGAAATTTTTTTGGGTTGGTGGGTTGCATACCAAGATCGGCTGAGCACGTGTTTCTGCATTGCTTTGTATTGTCGGCAATTTGGAATTTTTTTAGAGTAGTTTTTGGGTTGGTGGGTTGCATGCCAAGATCGGGTAAGGTGTTGGCTGTAGAAACTCCTCATTCGGTTGTCCAGGATTCTGTCAGTTTTCTTAAAGTGCTTCCCATTGCCTCTTTTTGGGATCATATGGGGAGAAGAGAGGAACTGCAGAGTTTTCGAAGATCTTACGCGTTCTTTTCAAGAGCTGATAATGTAGATAATCAGATGTATTAAAGCCTGGATAGAATCTGCTATGGGGAATAGTGTTGTATCTGTTTAGGTCGTTATTGTTGGGTCTTGTTCATTGCCTTGTTGCTGAACTGTTGGTGTTGTGGGCCGCTGCTGCGGTCTCTTTTCCCCTTCCTTTTTTGTTCTTTTGTTTTTTTGCTTTTGGTTTCTCACAGACCTGCTAAGCTGCACCTTAGGTCTGATATGGATTTACCTTCTTATGTTTTATAAAAAGCCATCTTTATTTTGATTGTGAAATGTTGTCCTTACTTCCCAATTATTTTTTGAACAGTGTGCTCATTGTAGACAAAATTTACTTCCTTATTTTTATTTTTATTAATTTAATTTTTATTTTTTACGACTATATTAATCTTGGTTACATACATCTGTTCCAGATACGTTCTGCTGCTAAGAGGGACCGTGATGTCATGGAGAAGGGCCTCAAGGCATTTGTATCATACATCCGTGCATATAAAGAGCATCATTGCTCTTACATTTTCAGGTTATTTCAATACCTTATGAGCCATTTGAATGCACTTTCCATTTTCAATGAGCTCAAGTTGGATATTTCAGGTGGAAAGAACTGGAAATCGGGAAGTTGGGCATGGGATTCGGCCTTCTGCAGCTCCCTGCAATGCCTGAGGTGAAACACTACAACCTCTCAATTGCTGGTTTTACACCTGCACATGATGTTAATGTGATGGAGATCAAGTTTAAGTAAGCATTATTTTTCTCGACCCCACTTACTGTTCAATTTGTTTCGTGACCATTGGCTCATAAACACGATTTTAATTTGGGTTATTGGGCATCACTTACATCAATAGATATACCACTCAAAAGTGCACTTTTTATGCGATGGGGCACGCATATTTGACAATCGAAGTTGTCCGCGTAGCAAAACACCATGTGAATTGATGTTAGCCTAAAAAGGGTGCCCATCAAAGGATTTGTACCATTTGATTCAGGCAAATGCGATACAGGTTGTTTTTCATGTTTAACAGTGTCCATGTTGAAGTGCTCATATTGGATGGTGTGGATCAATTGATGGCTATATTCTTTAGGGTTAGTGTATGTTCACATGATATCATACCACTTGGACGAAGTGAATTGTTAAAAAATATGCACCATGTCGCACCGCCATGGCCTAAGGCGTGCTGTGTATTGATGTTGGTAACCAGAGTCAAAAACTTTTTTAACTAATAAATACAGTTTTATTATCTGGTCTTTAGAGATAAAGCTCGCGAAAAGCAGAGACAGAAGAACTTGCAGGCAAAGAAAGTGGTAGACCATCAGGAAGCGAAACGTGTAAAGCTGAAACCAAATCCCGGTGGTACCGTAACTGCCACAAGGAAGAAAACAGGCAAGCAGCGCCGGGCTGCTCAGACAATGGAAGATGATGAAGAGTTAGAGCGGGATTATCGCTTACTGAAAAAGCTGAAGCGGGGGGATATCGATGAAAGCGAGTTTGAAAAGCTTACCGGTAATGAAAGTTGCTTTGACGAACAGGATTCACCGGATTGCAATACCAGGGAGCCTAAAATCGACAAACAAAAAAGAAGGGTGAAAGGAACAGGAGGGAAATATGGCAGAAGCAAAGGAATTAAGCATTTGAAATCTGATTTTCGAGCGAAGACTAATAAAAGAAGTTAAGTATGGCCGGGTATCCCTTAAAACCCTTCAGTCTCGAAGATCCTAGTCGGAGTGGTGAAAACACTTCCTTTGTGTTGTTAGAAGAGATCACTAACGAGAAAGTAAACAGTTTAAAGAACTCTCAGGTTGCTTAAATGGATATGGTGATTGTGTTCACCTTCACAAAATGGCTCATTTCTCTTCTAATCATATACAAGAAAAGGCAATGTGTCGGCATGCAGTATAATTGACGCTGCATTGAGAGTTCTTCCGCTTGTGTATGAGGGGGGTTTCCGGCTCGGCCGTATCAGCTCATGTTCACAGCTAGATATAGATGCTAATACACTATAGAGGATGCACTATGTGGTTCCCTCTCTTCCCTTTAATGGTTGCGATAACATCGCTTTGTTTGAGATTTTCAGTATTCTTATGCTGTATATTAAATTGCCTGCACCGGCAAAGAGTCACTTAAAACAAATAAATCTCTCTCTCTCTCTCTCTCTCTCTCTCTCTCTCTCTCTCGCACTCTCAACTGACTAGGTCCCTGGGTACGTACAACACCTACATCGCGCACCTGTCACTAGGGATAAGTCCCTGCTGAATTCACCATAGGTACAACCATTTGATGCTACACTCATGATCTAGATCTAAAGTCTTATCGTGTGATTCAAAGCAGTTGATGCCTTAAAAATAAATAACAACTATGTAAATGTCTAAAATTAGTTCAGCGGTTCATTGAAAGAACGCTGCTGCTTTGAATCACGTGATAGATATGTTTTTTCATCCATTCTTTAGCATCAGAGATCTTAGATCAGGAGCATACCATCAAACGGCTCATCTTTTGTTTTGGTTATTCTGCTTAGAGGTTGTAGGGTCCTCACCCCGTTTGTTTAGGCTCTGGCCAAGTCAACACATCTATTAAGGTCTCTCCGAGTATGCTCAATGGCCCATGATTCATATTCTTCACTCTAATCCAACTCTCACACCGTTAAAATGAATCACAACCATATAAATGTCTAAAATCAACTTACCATTGATTCAAAGAGCGATAATACGAGCCCATTACTTGCACTCTGGAAACTTGGTGCTTGCATCGAATTTAAAATAAAGACTTGCAAGTTTGGTGATCTCTACTATATGAAAACACTATTTAAACCCTTTGATTTGAAGGTCATGATATAAAGATATTAAGTGTAAAAGATTAGCATGAAATATAATTTTTATCATATAATTAAATATAGTCAAAGTCTATTATCTGATTCAACAATTGATTATACTAAATCATATGACAAATATTGTGTTTTGCTCCAATATTATGCACCAAAGATCTATAGATCATGAACTCCAAATCAGATTGTGTTTTCACATGTCACATGTCCCTAAAATACCAAGTAATGTCTCACTTTAAATCTTATGATATTTATATGTTTTTTGTCTTAATCTTCAACACCACATATGTTTTTTGTCTTATGATATTTATATGTTTTTTTGTCTTAATCTTCATGAGTGTACCATCAAACAACACACGGTGACTCAACATGACACTCCTCCCAAAAAATTGATCCAATCCAAATCAGTCTAGAATGAATCAGTTGCCATAAACCAACTCATAATTAATTTGTGTGATTCTTTCGACCTACTAATTATAGTCATTTTTTCCATAAAATTATAGTCGGTTAGGTCCACCAATGGAGGACGATGACCGTCCCCTAAGATCCACGTGGAGCTTCGCGTGGCACCTAAAACACTTTTTGGGTGCTATGTGGAGCACAGGTGGACAGTTTAGATCAATATTAAGAAAAAATATTCGTAAAATAAATTTTAAACTCACAAGTCAAAGTTTGACGATTTTCATTGGTCCATATTTCACGATTCAAAATATACATGGTGGAGATGAGTTTTTAATTTTTTTTTTTCAAAGATGATCTAAGCAATGCACCCAAGGTCCATGTGGCACCCAAAAAGTGTTTTGGGTGTCATGTGGAGCTCCATGTGGAAGGTTGGAGATCAGTTTGACCTGATCAAACACGAAGGTCGGGTCAGATGTCTCATGCCCGATGGGACCCCATGGGTCAACTTTTCTTATGACATTCTCTAATATCTATGAGGAAGTATACTTATAAGGGTTATGAATCATTTCTACTCCCAACATATATTTTTTATATTTTTTATTTTTTGAGGATACCATAACAGCCCATGTAGTGCCTGGGCAAATTGTAAACAAATTGGAGCTGATTCGACTCAACACATTGAGTCCGGGAGGAGACCCACACAAGGGGTGAGAGCAGGCGGGGGGATTAAAACCCATGACCTGTTGCTTACAAAGGGAAGTGGATAAACTCAACTGGTGGAAAACTCAACTGGTGGATTAGATTTTAAATCTCCTAGATTTATAAATATAACGGTATTAAGCATGCTAATAATGAATTTTTGAAATTAATACATAGGATAATCCCTTTTTCGGAGTTGATTCTATATGACACACATGTAAAAAAGTCATAAATGCAATTGATTTTCAATTCATTTTTTAGGATGTGTGCCATGCGAAATTATAGTTTGAGCCATTTGATGGTATGATCATGATCCCAAGATCTATCATATGGAGGATTGAGACAAAAACAATTTCCATTGTCTAATTCAAAGAAATTTATGATTCTCTAATGGAATGATCTAAAGTTTTAGATAGTGCAAATAGAGTCATCCACTCACTGATTTGGTCCCAAAAAAATATCTTCTTATTTTTCAAGGTTGCCCATTTGAGATCCCACCACTTAGGGCTGCAACAGAGCCTAGTCAGCTTGACAACTCGGCTCGGCCAGAAAAATAAGAGCTTTTATCTTTAGAGCTCGACTCGAAAGTCAAGCCGAGCTGGACAATTTATAGCTCGAATGAACAGAGCTGAGCTTGAGCCAAGGCCAGCTCTGCCCGACTTGGCTCTATGGTTCGCTTTATAATTGTTTTTTTATTTTTATATCTATATAATAAGTAATTAACTTTGAGAGGTCTATTTTACCCTTCAAAGTAACCGTTTAAGTTTAGCTAACGGTTACTTTGAAGGGTAAAATAGAAACTTTTACCCTCAACTTGTTCTAATTTTCACTGTATATATTATATAGACTATAGTACGCACTGTTACTCCTATACCTATGGGTTGCCTCCTGCAACTCAAGTACTCAAATTGTACTTCTTCTCTCTTGTTGTTGAAGCTCTCTCATCTTCTTTCTCTCACGAAGTTACAGTCTCACACATATGAGCTATGCCAACTCTCTCATCTTCTCTCTCTCCCATAGAATGAATATTTAATTGAGTAAAAGTTTTAAAAAGTAATAGGATAATTTTTTTTTATAATAGAATATACTTGGCTCGTAGCTTGGCCCGAGTTCGGCTCGAGCTCGGAGAGCCAAGCTAGAATTTGGAATTTTCGAGTTCGAAGAGTCTAAAGCCAACCTCCAGCTCGGCTCGTATAAGGTAGAGCCGAGCTAGAGCTGACCTGAGCTCGGGCTCAGCCCGGCTCTGTTGCAGCACTACCACCACTGCTATACCATATTCCAAGGCTTTTGGAATTTTTTCGAGCAACTGATACTTGGTGTGCCGGACATGCGCCAAGGATCAGGCTCGCTGTGCCACACCAGCTGCCAAAACCTATTGATATTTGGAGGTGTGAAATCAATGAAAGTAAACGTTTGACCTAGGATCAGAATGGCCAATGGCCAAGACTATATGCATACGTGGGCCCAAGCTTTTAAAGGGATTAATTATCAAAACGTTTCGTGCCCCTCTTTTAATCACCGAAACTAAAGAGGTTTATTTTTTTTTTTGACCAAGATGTCTCACGATGCGGGTGTACACGACCCATGTTGTGAACTGAAAATCAGCTTTTGGTGGGCTGGCCTAGCAGCATAAAAAACAGCTTAGAGGGTTAGCCCTAAAGCATATGCGATAATATTGATGCGCTCCCACTGAAATAGTCTGAAATTTTTTTAACTCAGAGGGAACAAATTGACATGCTAAACAAGCTTCGGTGTACTGGCTCTGAAGTAACTCATATTCAGCCCATGTTGCAATGTTTCTAGAAATACCTTCTATTTTTGAGCAATTAGAATATGCACATGCAAACTTTTAGTCAAAAGCTTATAAATTGGATATTCATCTCAAAATCAGTTGGCTATGAATAGAGGGGCCCATGATTATAAGGGGAGACTAAACTTCAACATTCCACGAAGAATCAACATCTGAATGTTCTATAGTTGAGCCATAATCTCAAGATCTATTGTGTGGAAGATTAAGACTAAAAACAATCTCCATCATCTGATTCAAGGCAGTCAATAGCTCTCTTGTGCGAAAACCTTAATTGCAAATATCGAATATTCAGTTGCAAATACCAGTACCCCTTTCCCAAATTTTGGTTCGAAACGAATCGCTTTCGACCCCACCAAAATTTCGGGATTTTTGCCGAAAATCTCAGACGAAATTTCGGCCGAAATATTGTAGGCCAAGCCGAAAATTCGGTGCCCATATATATTATTTTTATTTTTTAAAACCCAAAATTGTTGGCCTTCAAAATATCGGCCAAAGATTTGATGATTAGCAAAATATCAGCCGATAATTTGAAGGGTGATAATTTTGGGTTTAGAAAAATAGTTAAAAAGTCATCGGGCACCAAAATTTCGGTTGGGACCGAAACCGAATCCGGGATTTTCACCGAAATTTTGAGATTTCAGCCGAAAATACAGGACGAAATGTCGGCTGAAATCTTGTGGGCAAGGCCCGAAATTTCAGTGGCCATATATATATATAACCCAAAATTATCCGCCGATAATTTAATGATTAGCAAATTATCGACCGATAACTTCAAATGATCAGCCGAGAATTTGAAGGTCATGATTTTTGATCGAAAATTTTGGGATTTCGTTTCGGTGGGGTCCGAAACCGATGCGTTTTGGCCGATATTTTGTATACTAAATCTTGAGATCATGGACCACTTATCAGATGGTCCAATATTGATTCCACATGGCACAGATCTGTGTTCACAATCTACCATGAGAAGGGTTCTTGGGTAACTTTTAAAATGTGTTTCATACCTAATCAATATCTAACCGTCTGATACGTGGGCAGTGATCTCAAGATTTATTTTCTAAAAGTTGGGACTAAAAACTATTGTCATCATATGATTCAAGGCAGTCAATGGTGAGAGGGAAAGAGAGAGAGACTAGAGAGGAACAGAGAGAACGAGGGGAGAGAGAAACAGAGAGAGATCTAGAGAGAATGGGACAGAGAAGAGGAGAACAAGAGAGATCCAGGGAGAGAAAAAAGCGAGAACGAAGGGAGATAGCGTGGGAGGGAGATCTAGAGAGAGAACGAAGGAAGAGTGAGTATAGTAGAGAGAGGCAAGGAAAGAGGGCAAGAGTCCCGCGCGCACACTACTCCAAATACAAGGTTGTGGATTTCAAATAACGGGTGAAAGGAGTTATTTGAAATTTCAAATTTTAAGACAATGGGTGTCGCTTCAAATGACATTAGATTTGGCAAAATCCAAATCCTTCTCCAAGAGTGCATATCCAAATGGTGGATTTAGAATTGAGGTCTCAAATCCAAGATTTTAAATCCAAATGACTCTTTCCAAACGCAGCCGTGTTTTAGGGAATTTTGAATGGGGTAGGATTTTCAGCTTGGGTTTGGTGGGCATATATATACCCTTGACCCACCGTGTCGGGGTCGGGTCGAAAATTGTGACGACCCAGACCCACATGCCAACGATATTGTCTAGTTCTGGGTTTAGGTCCCCGCCCTAATTTTGTTCCTGACATAGGCATTACGTATTGCTGTCCTATCTAAAGCGTTGTTATATTAAAAGAGAGAGAGAGAGAGAGAGAGAGAGAGAGAGAGAGAGGGGAGAGAGAAACATAGGGAGATCTAGAGAGAACGAGACAGAGAAGAGGAGAACGAGAGAGATCTAGAGAGAGAAAAAAGAGAACGAAGGGAGATAGCGTGGGAGGGAGATCTAGAAAGAAAGAGAATGAAGAGTGAGAGTATGGCAGAGAGGCAAGGAAAGAGGGCAAGAGTCCTACGCGCACACTACTCCAAGTACAAGGTTGTGAATTTCAAATAACGGGTGGAAGGAGTTATTTGAAATTCCAAGTTTTATGACAGTGGGTGTCCTTTGTGGATTTAGAATCGAGGTCTCAAATCCAAGATTTTAAATTCAAATGAGGTTTTAGGGAATTTTGAATGGGGTAGGATTTTCAGCTTGGGTTGGGTGGGCATATACCCTTGACAAGGTTGTGGATTTCAAGTACAAGGTTGGGTTTGGTGGGCATATACCCTTGGCAAGGAAAGACGGCAAGAGTCCCGCGCACACACTACTCCAAGTACAAGGTTGTGGATTTCAAATAATGGGTGAAAGGAGTTATTTGAAATTCCAAATTTTAAGACAGTGGGTGTCGTTTGTGGATTTAGAATTGAGGTCTCAAATCCAAGATTTTAAATCCAAATGAGGTTTTAGGGAATTTTGGATGGGGTAGGATTTTCAGCTTGGGTTGGGTGGGCATATACCCTTGACCCATCGTGTCGGGGTCAGGTCAAACATTGTGACGACTAAGACCCACATGCCAACGATATTGTCTAGTTCTGGGTGACAGGCATTACATATCGCCCTCCTACCTAAAACATTGCTACATAGGCCGATCGCACCTTATAGCTCAGGCTAAGGAAAAATCTCTATTCGATGTGGGACTATCACTTGGGGGAGCCAAAATTTTGAAAACATCTTGGTGCTCGATCTGTACACAGGGCACACATCAGCCTCCTTAGATTAAATTAGTCAAACCTTGGGAGATGCACACATATTTATGTGCACCAAATCAATGAGAGTACAACAACAAACTTATTTGATGCTCGCTGTTAAATGCCCCAATCATGTTTAGGGATGCAAGTTTTGAACCGAACCCCGACACTAAATAAAAATTGGACTGAAAACCGAAAAAATTGAACTGAACCGAACTGATTTCAGTTCGGTTTAGTTTCGGCTTAGGGTGGCAAAAACTGAGGGGGTAGGATGAGAAAACCGAAAGAAACCGTAAAAAAATTGAAAAATTACATTAAAAATAAAAAATAAAAATACAGAAACCAAATCGGAAAAATCAAAATATTTCAGTTTCAGTTTGGTATCGGTTTCAAAAAAAAACAAAACCGAACCGAAACCTATTCATTTCGGTTCGGTTTCAGTTTGGGGTGTACCGAATATCGAAAAAATTGGTATTGGTTCGGTACCCCGAACTTGCATCCTAATCGTGCTGCAAACAGGTCAACGTTGACCTGAGTTTTTCGTACTCGAGCTGTTATAGGTCAGGTAAAAAATTCTCGAACTTCTTATTAAAGACGTAGAATCCAAGTTAACCCTAATCATGACCCAAACCCAATGATATATATGGGTGAACCCCATGCGTTTGAATCAGGTGGGGTCCACATGGCACCCATCCATGTGATCAGGTACCACGGAAACTTGCCCGAAGTTTCCAATGCATCATATTAGTCAAGCGTTAGGGAAACTTTGACCAAAGTTTAGAAAGGTCAAAAGCTTTTTTCTAATATTTTTTTTAAATGACAAGCCACGTAGTACATGAACCCAAAATGGGTGTTAGGATCACATATCACGGAAGTGATATGGGATTCGAATGTATGGGTTCATCCATTTGGTCAAACCCAACAACCCATATATATATATATATATATATATATATATATATATATATATATATATATATATATATATATATATATATATATATATATATATATCTCTACGCCAATTGATATGGGCGTGACACGTAACACCCTTTTTGTGAAGTGATGGGTGGTATGGAGTCTATTTTACTAACTAGGGTTACATTTTAAAAATATTTTAAAAATTAAATACCCTTCCAACCGTCATTTATGACTTTTTAAAAGTCTCATTTCTCTCTCTTCTCTCCATTTTTCCAAAAAAATGTCTGATTTTTTTTTTTCAGGTATATTTTACTCAAAAAATTTGGTCGTCAGGTAGCGAAGCACTAGTACCTCGGCAGTTAAGTGTCGGCAACTCGAAAGCAAGACGTCGACACCTCGATAGTGAGGCGATGGCACCCCGGTGGCGAAGTGCTGGCACCCGACTCTTAGGTGCCAGCGCTTCGCTTAAAAAAAATAATTTTTTTTATCGAAGCGCCAACGCCTCGACACTTCGCTAATTTTTTTTTTTATCGAAGCGTCGACACCTCGATATAGAGGCGCCGCCGCCCCATTTTTTTATTTTAGCGAAGCGTTGACACTTCGATATAGAGGCGACGACACTTCGGCGCTGGGGTGACAACGCCTCTCTATCGGGGTGTCGATGCTTCGTTATCGAGGTGTTAGCGCTTCGCTATCGGGCACTCAACATTTTTTTAGTAAAATGTACTTAAAAAAGTAAGTCTGACATTTTCTTAGAAAAAGAGAGAAAAAAAAAAAGACTTTAAAAAGACTTCTAAAAAAGTCAAGAATGACGGCTGAAAAGGACTATAACTTTTAAAATATTTTAAAAGTTTAACCTTAGTTAGTAAAGTGGGCCCATGACACCCATCACTTCACAAAAAAGGCACTATGTATCGTGCCCATTATTATTGCTCTTTATGTTGTTCTAATTAAGTCTTAACCTATTGCAAGTGCACAATGGAAATTGTAATACTAGCATATGATTGTTCCCACGGGAAAGTGATTTACCTATTTATTGATTTTATGAAAACTTATATTTATCTTTTAAGATCCTAAACTACTTGAGAAATATGAATAAAAAAATTATTTCTTAAACTAATTTGTAAAAAATAAATCCTAAATCCTTATTCTTCAGATTGTGGTTGTCAATCACAATCTTCAGCTATCAGATGTTTACAAATTTAAAATACTGTTACATTATATCTTAATCCTCTAGAATTTGGTCGTCAATAAAAAACTAACATCCTTCAACATAGATCTATACTAATATTTAATTTATCAGAAATTTGGGCGTTAATCAAACTCCAGAAAATCAAAGATGGAAAGATAAAAATCATTACACTAACATGCAAATCTCAACTTGAGTCGTCAATTCAAATTAAAACTTGGAGATGCTTACAAAACAGTAAATTGTAATAAAAATAAATCTAAACTAGAAAGCAATAAAAATTATATCTTTCACCCCTCAGCCACAGACATCAATTGCTTCTAAGAAACTACATATATCTACACTAATCTTCCAGCTTTCAATCTCAGTCGTCAATTATGACACCACATTATCAACTCGTGAAGAAAATAGATGACTGTTATTTCAGAAAGTTGTTAAATAAGAAGTTACCCCCAGATCAATGAACCTTATCTCTTCTTCATCCCTTTATTTCTCTTTCATACAATGAGTAAAATAATTTTCAAAATCTCCTCGGAATAAAATCGAAAACTCTCGAATGGCAAGTGATGCAATCACATATTATCTATCATTCATCCCAACCTCCCTAAAAACTACGATACAAGATGATCATTCAATACTTACACAATCAAGCCCGACATGTGGCCGAAATAATGAAACTACTTTCCAACGCGGGGCATCACAAATACACTCTAGGACATCTGTGAGGCTGATAAAAGTTCTACCGTCAGTTGACACAGAGGCATTTTTTTAAGAGCGCAAGCACCTTGGCAGTGATAATCAGGTCACAAGATCGATACCCCAAACAGGGAGCATTTTTTTTATTTTTCAATTTTTTAATTTAGTTCTTACTTTTCCATCATGGGACCCCAAAAAATAAGCATCCAAAACAAGACCACAAAAAAAATATAACAATAAACATGAACAATCATAAATGAAATAAACACAATAAACAAAACACCGCTTTATTTATGACAAAAATTTTACAAGTATCACCGGAGGCATGCCTCCACAACACAAAACGAAGATTTAGAACTTGAACATACAACTTAAAACAAACACGGAACCTAAAACGAGCACAAATCCAAAACACGATGCACGAAACGTCCAATTAGAAGCAACAAAAAAGTAGGAGGATTGGTTGGGTAACACCCTCTCCACCCATTTGAAAAACTTCTCTCCCGCCATCTTCACCTCCTAACAATAATAATGGACGTATACCGCCGCTCAATCCCAACACTCCCAAACCACAACAATATCTCCATTCACACCGCCATCAGATGTCACTTCAAGACGTAGAAAACGCAAAATAACATATAATGAAAGAAACGACATTAAAATCAGACTGTCAGATCCAAAAATATTGCCAAAACAATGAAATCAAGAAGCACTAGGAAGGGATGAAGAAAAACAAAGAAGTTTGGACATATATAGACGTTTGCCTAATTAAGTGCCAAAAACACAGTGCGTAATCCAATTTAGCGCTGGCACAACCGCGCGTTTTCTGAATTAAACGTCACACTCCAAGCGCGCGATTAATCTTCCATCACCGTAAAAGCCCCGACGAATCGATCCCGGGCCGAAGACCTCACGCGTAATCAAATTACATGCCTATACTGATGCGTGGAATTCAAAAAGTCACCCGCGCACTCCGACCTTGTGACCCGCTAACGCTTCGTTCGCGTGCTATTCACCTTGCACGTATTAGACTAGATGCTGCTAGCTATGCGTGTATTCAACACATAGACTCCGCAATCACGGGCGCTGTGACAGCCCGGATTTCTGTGCTCAGAAATCCGTGCCATCAAGATCATGCTCTGGATGATCCCAAGGACAAATCACACAATATCTGTATATAAAGCAGAATTATACAGATACAATCCCACAGCGGCAAGTAGAGTCATCTAATGAATCAATCTAAAAGTAAGAACAATAGAGAAACCTTCATTTATAAATATAGAAAGTATACATCCTCAAAAAGGAACCAAAAAGAACCATCGGTGACAGACATCCATCACCTAAACAATGGTTCCCAATGATGGTTCCGATAGAATGCATAATAACACTATAAAAGAAATAAAATATCTACAAAAATTAATACAAAAGTGGCCACCAGGCACACATAATCCAAAGTCTCCAAACAAACATAAAACCCCAAAAATGTCTAAGCTATACCCAGTCTATGGGTAAAAGTCGTCAGCTGGGGTGTCCGTCTCTTCGTCCTCAACCTCAAATTTGGGATCAGCCGATAGTCCGATCGCTCTCAGACTGGGGTCACCGCCTCAGAACCTAAATGTTTACAAAACAGGGTGAGCTACATCCTAGCTCAATAGAAGAATTCCAAATAAAATTGCATTCTAATTGTATAACATGGTCATCAAAGAACAAAACTGAAGATATGCAACAGATGTATAAAACATGAGACATTTATCCAAAATAGTACAGAATTGATGAATACAACATATAATGACTTAGTGTAGTATACTTAAGTAACTCCCGTGAGTATAGCACGTGGTAGCCAGATTAGGTCCGATGGATAATCCCAACCATCGCTGCTCACATGAACAATTTCGAATTGCAACAATGCCCCACATGGAGTGCAATTGTGCCGAGGATTACAAAGCAAATGCACAAGTGTGTTCGAAGCGGATATACCGAAAGTCGGTGGGATTTTCTTGAATATCAAACCTCAAATCACATGCATACTTATAATGATTTGGATACGGATATCAAATGTCGGATCAAGTACATAATAGAATACTCATACATATGCTAAACATGCTTTTAAAATGTAATTAAACTATCTTTGAGATATGTATGACAGATGTAATCCATGAGATAAAAAATAAATACAATTTCGGTTGAATTCCCCTACCTCGGATCAAGCTCCTTCTAAGCAAATCCAAAGCTTTTTCAAGGCATCTTAGTCTGATCCTAAACCATAAACATGTTACTCTAGGTGTTAGAGTGACAGATTGTGAACTGGCACAATGTCCAGTGGTTCTTACCTATAAATTTTCTAAGCTCAGGTTTATTGATCGATCAATACCTTGTTGATCGATCAATGAACTCTTTATTGATCGATCAACACCCTTGTTGATCGATCACCAAAGTACCAACTGTTGGTACATTTTGTACACCATTGATCGATCACCATGTTGGTTGATCGATCAATGGGCTTTGTGTTGATCGATCACCACCACTGTTGATCGATCACTACCCAGTCAATTGATCGATCAATGCCTTGTTGATCGATCACCAATATTAACCCAAAATTCCCCAACTCTCTGCCATTAATGTTCCTTTACTGTATATATAAATTGATCGATCACCACCACTGTTGATCGATCAATTCCCTACTCAGTGATCGATCAACACCTTGTTGATCGATCAATAATGACGAATTTTCAGTCATTAATGGAGTTCACCAAACCAATTTTTCTAACTTATTTTTCCTTCCAAAAATTCATTAAAATCTTAAATATTCATACAGAACCTATATTTAGGGCATCCAACTGCCCATTTTAAACAAGAGAGCTCACCTCTATGTGGGCCCTTTCGGGGTTTCGGCAAACACTCCGGATGAGGGTTTCGGATCAAGCTCTCGGAGCTTATCACCGATCCGAGTTCGACGAGTAACCTTTTAGCTCTGGTTCAGCATGCAGAGACTTCACACACACACACAACCCATACCTAAGCTTTATCCATTGGTCTCTACATACCCTAGCTTAGGAAACTCACCTTTCAATCTTGCTAACCCTGTTTTATACAAAAACCCTCTTGAAAACCCACCTAGCTGACTCTTAGTCATAGAGTAACTAGAGCAAGGGGAAGAAGAAGAAGAAGAAGAAGAACTTCCTCTAGGTCTCCCTTCCTTCTCTTATAAGCTAATAAACAGATATTTCTGTTTTCCCTTAGTTTATGTTCCGGTGTGGAGCACGAACACGGTCGCTACGACGCAACGTGCTACACTGACTCTTTACCCAACTCCGATTCAAATGAAATTACACAGGTGAACTCATCTAACCATGGTGTAACTTTATCTCAATTAATATAAATTCTAAATTTTTTAATTGGTCTCGATTTCCGTACAGGGCACGTAGATCGAAATAGTCAGGTTCGTGTTCTAGATTTTTAGGGTTGTTACAGGCGCCCATCCTGACGCGCAACTTAATTAAGCGCCAAGATTTAGGCGCGCAATTCCCAGCTATGACATAACCTTGAACCAAATACACACCCTAACCAAAACAAGCATATGCCCTCAATAGAAACCTTAAACAAAATAAACACGCAAGACAACATATCCTATCGCAATAAGACACATACATAATCACCTTCACCCATTGCAAACCAATCAAGGGTGAGGACATCATCCCCCAAGTCCCATCGCGACCAAATCACCCCCTGATGTGCTACCACAAATAATGTCCTACTGCGATCGGAATCACTCCCTCGTCCCATCACTCCCCTTATAGTCTCATTGCGACACTACCCTACCACGTAGCCTGGCATGCACCCATCATGCACCCATAAACACACCATCATCAACACCCCACTACACCATCAGTACTAAAGACAAGTCCTGTCACAACTCAACTACAACCTGATCCTATTATATAACCCAAGATCTGCCAAAGAAAGAAATAAACATAGCTGTCTCATTTCATGATCACCAAAGTCCCACCATGTGACCAAGGGGAGGCTCAACCAATGTCCCATCGTAAAAAATTGAATCCCCCCCAAATGCTTGACCACGACAATCATCACGTCCCATCGTGATGACTTTCAAATATCCCATCATGCAGCAGTCGCCAAACTCCACCACTACAGAAACCAGAAGAAGAGAAGAACTTCTCCAACGTCCCATCGCACCCATCAACGACATCTCGAAAGCCACATTTTCTGTCGCTTTACCACCAAATTGATCTTAAGTTAAGAATCCTCAAACTTTAAAAAAAATGATAACAAATAAACCCTCTATCTATCAAAATTCACCACTCACCACTCCAATCTGTTCTTTCCCATAGAAAATCGAACACTGAGTATACTCAACTCTGAGAAACCATAAATATTTACTGGAAAGGAACCCTTGACGCACCATTGGTATGAGCAATGACGTACTCGGTCTGACATGACTTGCAAAAGCCTTCGCCATTACATCAAATTATATTATATTATCTGGTCACTTGACCTTATCTCGGGACATTCGTATGACGCCCCTCACTACCACGTTAGCACCATTTTCCCTTCTGTTTGACTGCCCCTTACAGTAGGTTACGACATGCGACGGGGTGTGACTTGCACCCGCGGATGAGGATATACCTCTCGATTGTGTCAATTTTCCCCCATTTGACTGCCACTTGTAGCAGGTCACGACATGCGACGGAATGCTACTTGCACTCGCGGATGAGGATACACCTCTCGACAATTACCACTAGGCGCCCGAATGCTCTCATTTAGCTTGCACTAATAGATAAGAAAGGCAAGCATCTCATGTCAGCTCTCCGATTCACACTTGTAATCTCTCAAAGAAATGAGGAGGCACTCTGGAAGGGGGTGCCTACTTTTTCGACGCATTCTTATTTCACAAGAACACACCGAAGAGAGGCATCTGTAAACACCCCAATTCTGCCCTCTCAGAGTATACAAACATATTCAGTCAACCTTTGACCTTACCTATGATCTCCAAAGAAGGACTGACCTTCTCCGAAGACCTTAAAACTTTAAATACGGGGACCACATACTGAAACAATAGTATATGGTTGAGACTCAGGTTGAAACAATAGCTCTGTGGCTCGGGTCCGACCCGACTCGAGAAGGCCCCGAATTCGACGCCCTCACAGAGGCGCGCAATTCAATTGCACACATGGATACATGCACGCAATTGGTCTAACTTAGATCAGATTCACTCTTCCCTCGGGCCGCCTTAAGCTTGAATCACGCGCCTGCTTCAGGGTGCGTAATTTGATTATGCACAATTGTTGTGGCGCGTAATTGGTCCCACTTGGACCAGGCTTCCACCTTCTATAGACCGCCTGAAGACCCAATTTCGCGCTCTGTCCAGCGCGCGTAATTGATTGCACGCTCCACCACTCGCATGCAATTGGTTCCCAGTTGGACCTGATATCTAATTCCCAAGACCGCCCAAACTCCCTTATTAATCACATGTATGCGGGCGCTTAATTGGATATCATGCCCCCACTGGGCGCGCAATTAGTTCCAAGTGAATTGGAACTAGGACACTCGACTGAGCTAGTCAGCTGGTCACTCACTGAGTCCGTGATCGACTCAAAGTGTATTAAGCACCCTGGACAGGGCGCATAATCAAATTAAGCGTGTTATATAGAGTGCACAATTGGGACCGACCGGCCAATTGTGCACTTCCAACAGGATGCGAAATTGCCCCGATACCTATAAATAGACCCCCCTACCTTGTCCAAAAAATAACAATTTTTCATAGAGATCTCTTCTCTCTTGAGCTCCGGCCTCTCCTAGGGAGCTTGAGTTCCTCCTCTGCGGCGCTTAACTTCAAGTAATCTCTTTTAATTTTTCAAGTTCTAGTTCTAATCCTTAGTTCTAATTTATAGTTCTTAATTTCTAGTTCTAGTTCTTAGTTTTAGTCTCTAATTCTTAATTCCTAGTTTCTAGTTCTTAATTCTTAGGTTCTAGAACCTAATTCTCAATTTTTATGCTAGTTTCTAAATTCTTTGTTCTAGTTCTTAATTCTTAAGTTTTAGATCTCAATTTCTAGCTCTTAATTTCTAATTCTAGTTCTTAGTTTTAGTCTCTAGTTCTTAATTTTTAGTTTCTAGTTCTTAATTCTTAGGTCTTAGATCCTAGTTCTCAATTTTTATTCTAGTTCCTAATTTCTTTGTTCTAGTTCTTAATTCTTAAGTTCTAGATCTTAGTTCTTAGTTCCTAGGTTCTAGTTCTTAATTTTCTTTCTAATTCTTAATTCTCCTTCTAGTTCTTAATGCTAGTCCGAATTCTTCGTTCTAGTTCTAAATTCTTAATTCTCGATCTCTGATGAGTACTGAAATATGATGATATTTCACCCCTAAATACCTATATTTAGCTGTCCGATGAAGGGTATCTGATAAGAATTATTAGATTTAAAGTGTTTCAGGTAAATACAAGCCAAGTGTAGAAAACAGCCCAAGAATTCTGAAAATAATGTCAAAACACTGTAACTTTTGGTCATTGAGTACTTGGTGCGACTTGTGGCTAAATGTGGACCTTCATGCCGGCTGAATTATGAAATTGTCAAAACACAACAGTTGTAGATCTTTTCGTCAGCGTTCCAACGGCTTAAGAATCACCTCAATCCGAGTTCGGGACAGAAAGTTATGGCTGAAATACGGAAGCAGTGTCCGATACAAAAAGTGTGCTCAAATTCACGGATTTCTGGGGATCGATTAATCGAGGAGAAGGAGAGTCTGACACGGAATTGACTACTTTAAAGCTGATTTTGACCCTATTGGGTCGATTAATCGACCCTAAATTGTCGAGTTGGGAGACTTCTGCGACCGGGAATCTATTTAAAGCGACTCAAACACTTCGAGGGAGAATGAGAAATTAGGGAGATAGGAGATTAGAGTTTTAGTTTTTTGCTTTTCTTTTTCATAGTTAGACATAGAAATAGAGAGTTTTTATTTATTCCTTTTTGAGAGCTTTGTTCATTTAATTTTCAGTACTCATTCCTCCAGTTTATTATATTTTTGCTCAAGTTTATTCCTGCATTATTCTCGTTTCTGAAGACCATCGTACTTTTAGATCAAAGTAATTTCTTTTGAAGTTGAGGTATTTTTAATTCATTAAATTAATGTTATTTTCTCTTCCTTATTTATTTATGTCATTTAATTGTAATATGTGTGGCTAAATTCATAAGGATGGGGATTTAATGATTCCCATCCGAGGGATGTACTTTTAATAATATAAATTTAGGATTAAAATATGAGATCTTATTTTATGATTGTTGTGCTATCAAGAACGGATGAAATTCTCGCCACTAACCGGGATCGCGTGTGCCGAGCCATGCCCGAGATCTCAGATCTGTGACGGTAATTTTACCCAATCATTGTTATATGGTCCTTTTGTTTTCATCGTGTGGATCTAATTACGATTATGATCCGGGATCGAGTGTGCCGAGCCATGCCCTGGATCTTGGATCTGTAATGGTAATTTTATCTTAATTACTCCCTAATCTGAAATCGAGTGTGCCGAGCCATGCCCTTGATTTCAGATCTATGGTGGTATTCTTGTTGGAATTTTCACCCACTTTGGGGATGATTTTTATTTGAATCTGAGATCAAGTGTGCCGAGCCATGCCCTTGATCTCAGATCTATATATGAAAATCATCTAAGTCCTGATTGCAGGGATACAACGTGGAACCTATCGGGATTTTTAACCATTTATCTTCCATAAAAGATATTTGTTCTCAATGGTATATCTCATAGTTTAATCCGTAGATTTGTATTATGGGAAGAACGGACCAAAGATGAGAGGATTTAGTATCTTCATCTTTATCTTTATTTTTGAATCATCAATTAAGTTTTATTTTTGTAGTCAGTAATTATCATCTCATCAAACCGCTTAAATCATAAGACTGGTAGAATACTATTAGATCTTAGTAGATTTCTTGAATTATTGTCTTGTCTTTTTAGATCTTTTAAAATTAGTCCTCGTGGGAACGATCTCGTACTCCACACCCACTATATACAATCCGATTCGTGCACTTGCGAGTAAAATATCACAATTAAAATTCACATCAATCTCAGTTTTTGATTTCTACTTCTTAGTTCATAATTCAAATTCAGTTTCAATTCCCTATATTTCTAAAATAAATCTTAGCCACCCGATTTGCCCAAGGGAGCTTACGGAGGGTACTCGAGAACGGGACCGATCCTCCTTAGCATAACAGGCCATAACCCCTTTTTTAATTAGACTCCTAATAGGATTAAGAGACTAGGTTAATTAGACTCCCGATAGAATTAGACTCCGACTAGGATCAGGAGACCAAGTCAATTAGACTTTCAGTAGGATTAGGAGATTGGATTCATTAGGATCCTAGTAGAAGTAAGAAGGCCAAAATTGTTAGATTAAAGGTAACCAAAAGTTGCTGAAGTTGACCGGCCGACATTCAGTAAAGGAGTTCAACTTGCAAGCCCCTGCTCTTCTTAAAACGTGATCAATGACGTATTGCAGCGTCTGTAGCTGGCGATCGCATCACCAAGGTATTCTTCATTTAAAATTCACCTTTTCCTTTCAGTAATTTAATATTTTATTCCACCGCCCTAGCCAGAGTCCACTCTAACCGAATTAGACCACTTATTCCGGAGACCGAAAGGAATCCAGAAAAAACGTGTACTAACAGCAGGGTTAATTGGCCACGACATGGTTTGATAGCGGGTGGGGTATGGACTCCTCGGGTAAGGACTGAAGGTTTTCTTTCTTCTTCCTCTTCTCCCACGGGATGATAACCCGCGACGATGCCATGGTTACGACACACAAGTTTCTTTTTGGTCATTAACTTTTGATTTTTTTTTTTTACTTTCTCTTTCTTTTTTTCTTTCTTCTTTCACCTTTAGTGCTTTTCAGGGCCTTTGAACTCCCTTTTAGATGGTGTAAACACCTCCAAAGCTTCCTACGGCAGGATTCAGGTGCCCTCTTAAGAATCAGAGAGAGATCTCTTGATCTTTAAGGGCACGGAAATTCCCGTGTTGTCTTGATCTCTCGAAAGAGTCAATAAGAGGGTGACCTCTCTTGATCGGCGACAGTGTTGGGTATTTAGAGGGTAGGAAGTATTGGGAGTCTTAAGACCGAAGTACGGGGGGTTAAGAGAACTTGTGAAAAGGCCTCAAATTCTGGACACAACAATTAAGCTATGTGTGCGTACTATGCACGCATGTGCAATTTTTTGCTGTGCGTGCATACTATGCAGGAGTGGAATTTTTTTGTTGTGCGTGCATACTATGCACGCATGGCCTGTATATTTATTTTCTGCCAAGGTGTTGTTTCAAGTTGATCTTGACTTTTGGCTCTTGGGGCAATGCCTCCCAAGACTTTTTCTTACCTTTATCAGGTCCCTCATTTTTGTGCCTAGGGATACAAGGCCGTTTCAATGCAAGCGAGCGTTCTCCCCAAGGATTTAGGTTATGTAACAAGTCCGGTCACCCAACTGATATACCACCGGTGTAAACACCTTCTCAAGTCCTGGATGGGGTGGTCCTTTTCGAGTTTGTCACCACAAGGACTGCCGCTATACTTGGGACCGGAGTGAGTGTATGGCTGCCTATTTTTTCCTCCCTTTCGCAAAAGCTACCCTCGATAAAATAGATTATTAAGTCCCTTTTTAGTTCATTTTAAAATTCATTTTAGGGAAGTTATGATTAAGTTCAAAAATGGGGCCTTTGCCACCGTCCACAAATCGGACTAAGATAGTCTTGTGCCGCCATCACGGGCTAGTGTTCAACGGTGTTATATGTCAACAAGTAGTGAAAGAAAGGATAATGTCAGTCAAACGACTAGGCTAAAATGTAAAGTATCGAATCATAGGGATAAGTAAAAACAAAAGTGTCAGTCAAGCGACTAGGTGACGTAAAGTAAATTGTGAGAATGTAAGGTGTGAAAAGTAAGAAAGTATCAGTCAAGTGACTAGGTGAAAAGTGCAAGGAATCATAGGGGTAAGTACATAGCAAATAAACATGGTGTCAGTCAACTAATTGAGCCAAAAAAGATAAAAATAATAATGAAAATGACACACACGCAATGGGGCTAAAACTTCAAGTGGAAGTTCTAAAAGTTGATCCCCAGTGGAGTCGTCATTTGTGTAACCGTGGACCTAGCGGGTCTGTTGCGAGGATGCAATACAATTATGGAATCGCCACCCGGAGCTTTTGGTGTGCCGAGATACTCTCAAATCAATATCAAAGGCACCAAAGTGCTAGATTTGACTCTGGATTGCTGGTCTATGCCAAAGCCTCTAGGTAAGGACTTCGGTTACCAATCGGGAAGGTGTTAGGAACCCGATTAGCTCGCTCGTAAGCGGTCTCTACTATGATCAAGTATAAAATAAAAGAAAAAATAAAGAGAAAAAGTGAGCAGCACTTCCCCTTACCCAAAGGCACTTTGACCCTATTGAGCTCTCCACAATCACCAAAATTTTGGCGTTGTAATGACTCAAATCTTAGGATAAGGAAAAAGAAAAAGAAGGTAGAAGAAGAGAGGAGAGAGACGGAGCTCTTGGGCCCTTGTAGCACTGTTGTCGGATCTTCACGTGGATGCAAACTCCAATGGCTTCCGAAAGCAAATGGGTTAGAGAGAGGATCCTAACTTTTATAAGGCTTGAAAGAAGGATGGTTGGAAATGATGGTATGAGAGGGATGAGAGCTAAGGGTTTAAGGCTTAGGCAAAGAGGGATGCTTGAAGGCAGAGGGTTATTTTTCTAGAGTTTCTTCTCTTAGAATTTTTTTTCAAGTTCTTAAACAAGAGGGGGGTTTCTATTTATAGAGAGAGAGGTGATTAGTGAGCCATTAAGTCACTAATGAGGGTTAAGGATTAGGTAATGTGGAATCTAATGTTTTGGGGATTTCTAAGGTTTGGAGAAGAGGGAATTGAGTTTCTATGTTGGATGATGGGGTGATCACTTGAATGGCACAAGGGTGATTTCTAAGGTCTAAAGGGGCATAAGGGTCCTAAAAAAATACACCCCAAAGTTTGAAAAGGTCCACAAGTCAAGCTCAAAAAGTCAAATATGCCATTTTCTCGAAAATGCAGGTTTTTAAGGCATGCGTGCATACTATGCACACATGCTTTAGGAACAGTGCTGAGAAGTTAGGGCCCCGTACTGGGGAAGAGATAGTTTGGCTATGCGTACATACTATGCACGCATGTGTAAAATTTACTCATGCATGCATAGTATGCACGCATGGGTTATTTTACCCAGTCAATGAAATACTGAACTTGGGGGGCCTGAACCTAGTCCAGTATGGGTCCAATGGGTTCAGTTTGGGTTCTATGGGTATGGTTGGGGTTCTAGGTAAGGCTTCTATGGGTTCGGGAAGTACTTTCGGAAGCTCGAGAGTTCGTCTTTCTCGAAGTATGAGATGATCATGCCTTGGGCCAAATTTGGATGTCTACACTCTCAACTGAATTTCCAACAAGAGATCCAGTGTCGTAGACATTGAGACGAAATCCTCTCTATTTTATTGTCGCGATAAGATGGATGGCAATATCATATTGCTTGATAAATTTTATCAAACCCGTCTAGGCACTAACATAGGTATTGAAAAAAAAATTATACTTTTACCGCATTGGGTAGTGGTCATGCCAGCCCAAAAGGTATCGCTCAAATAGCATGAAATCCATTCCCTTCTAAGATCTTATATTTATTTGAACCACATGCATTGTCTTGCAATTAAAACTCCTCAACGAGTTCTACCCATCTTCTTTCAAAATCACCAACCATATGAATGAACTTGCACTGATTGTATATTTTGCCAAAATTCTCGTATCTTAGCTTCAGCTGATAGTGATGATTTAGTTCATTCCTCCCAATGTATCATATGCATAGAAGATGTAAGGTTTTTGAAAGGACTTCGGAGATGGCCTTACTCATTTTATTGCATTGATCGGTGACAATTATATTAGGTTGCTTATCACCCATACACTTCAGCCACATTTTAAATAACCAAATAAATGTTTTCTCATCCGTGAGTAACGCACATCCAAAAAACGTAGTCTGCCAATAATGGTTGACCCCATAAATGGGCGAAAGATAGCAGCAATTTGTTTGTTTTGTAAGTGGTATCAAATACCACCACATCACTGAACTGTTGATACCTAATCCGTGACCTGTATGATCAACCCAAAATATACTTCACATGTGTGATATTCTTTATCTAGTTCGGCTTCAAAGAAGAAATCGTCCTTTTTATTCTGCCAATCAATAAAAGTTTTGATGGCGGTTATGCACATCGGATGGATGGTACTCTCCTTTCTTATCTTCCTTAGGTAATCCCAAGTTTGTTGAAGGCTTTTCGTCACACTAACTTCTTTATCTAAACTCGACAAAACAGTAGAAATCTTCAAAGGAGGAATAATGTCATCAAATGCTCCTATCAAAGATTTATTTGCCCTGTTCATCTTATTATGAGATCGTAATTCCTTCACCTTCATAGGTGTAAACAATTGATGATTATGTGATTCGCTAAATTCTATTGCCTCCTTTAACTTTTTTTCGTCAATCATAATCTTCAACCTTTCCTCACATCCTCATATGTTGTCTCTTGAACACTTTATAACGGCATATAATTTTCGCTTGTTTAGCTGCTTGAAACCTTCGAATGAACATACAAATTTTCTCATTATAATTTCCCCCTTTGCCGCTTTGTAAGTTACATTTTTTAGTATTGAAACTAACTTTATTCGCGTATAAATTATAGAAATTATATTCGTCGTCTTCAGTTTGGAATTTCAAGCCTATATGTGGCTTTGATTCCTCACGAATTTTCTCAGACCCTCCCCAACAATCCTGTATTTCGATATTCCTATCACAACCAAGTGAATTTTCTTCTAAAGAAACAATGTCAGGAGCGTGGTTTAAATCAATATCACATAAATTAAATTCTTCAAACGAGTCAATTACAGCCCTGCATTAGAAGAAAAGATCGATCAACAACGGGCAAATAAGGCAATCACTTCATAGAAGAAGCGATGACATGACAATTCTAAGGTGCGGCTATGCTGATGCGTCATCTCTTCACATAAGAATCGATGGCTCACCTATTCCGAGGCGTCATCGCTTCACAGAAGAAGTGATGACGCTATTATTCTGAGGCGCAATCTCTTTACAGAAGAAACATCTGCGACGACGCTGACTTATATATTTTGAATACTTATAATTTTATGATCTATAACCTGTAAAGTCTTCACGCTATATTTGGTGATGAAACAAGTCATTTTATAGAAGGTCTTATAAAAATGACTTTTTTTTATAGGTATGAAATTTTAATTAGTTCATAAAATTATAAACAAAGTTGTACCGCATAGAGCAAAAGTGAACGAAGCGAAATCGACTCGACGCTTACCTCTGATGTCATTGTTTTGCACTTTATCGACTCAGAGATCCAGTGACAGAGAGAGTTGTCTCAGAGATAGAGTGAGAGCTTTTCCACAGAGAGTAACGCAACGAAGTGAGAGAGAGAGAGAGAGAGAGAGAGATGCCAAAGATGGAGGGAGAGATGTAGCAAGAGCGCTTTTTAAAATTCTTTTACCACCCTAAAGTCTCTATTTTTTCATATTTGACATCCCTTTTGCAGGTGCAGCCGTTTGCGCTACCTACCTCTATCAGCAAGATATCTCTGTTGTGACTAACCCGGGTTAGTGTCAAAGCACTTTCCACGTGTCCGCTTCTCATTAGCCAGGCTCAGAGATATCTCTATGCCCGGGCGCATGATATCCTTTGCCATATATATATATAGTAAAGGGGAAAATGTGTCCGATCGTAGAGATATCTCTACGCCAATTGATATAGGCGCGACACATAGCGCCTTTTTTGTGAATTAATGGGTGGCATGAGGCCCACTTTACTAACTAGAGTTAAACTTTTAAAATATTTTAAAAGTTATAATCCTTTTCAACGGTCATTCTTGACTTTTTTAGAAGTCTTTTTAAGGTCACTTTCTTTTCTCTCTCTCATTATTTAAGAATTGTCAGACTTACTATTTAAGGTATATTCAACACCCTAATAGCAAAACCTTGACACCCGGTAATGACAAGCTTAATCGGCACCCGACGCCGAGGTGCTAGCGTCGAGGTGTTGGTGCCTCTATATCGAGGTGCCGGCGCCTCGGCGCTACGCTAAAAAAAAAATGGTGCGTCGACACCTCATTTTAAGGGCACCGGTGCCTATATATCGAGGTGTTGACGTTTCGATAATTTTTTTTTTTTTTAAATATAAAATAATTAGCGAGGCGCCGACACCCCTAAAACGAGGCACCAACACCTTAGCGTAGGGGTGCTAGCGCCTCGCTACCGATGTGTTAGCGCCTCATTTTCGGGGCGTCGGCGCATCGCTGCCGAGGTGCTAGCGTCGAGGTGTTGGTGCCTCTATATCGAGGTGCCGGCGCCTCGGCGCTACGCTAAAAAAAAAATGGTGCGTCGACACCTCATTTTAAGGGCACCGGTGCCTATATATCGAGGTGTTGACGTTTCGATAATTTTTTTTTTTTTTTAAATATAAAATAATTAGCGAGACGCCGACACCCCTAAAACGAGGCACCAACACCTTAGCGTAGGGGTGCTAGTGCCTCGCTACCGATGTGTTAGCGCCTCATTTTCGGGGCGTCGGCGCATCACTGCCAAGGTGCTAGCGCTTTGCTACCGGACAACCACATTTTTTGAGTAAAATATACCTGAAAAAATATGTCTGACACTTTTTTAAAAAAATGGAGAGAAGAAAGAGAAAAGAAAGAAATTTTAGAAAAGGCAAGAATGACGGCTCGATGGGTATTTACCTTTTGTGAAGTGATGAATTGGCCTCATGCCATCCATCACTTCACAAAAAGGGCGCTACGTGTCTCGCCCATATCAATTAGCATAGAGATATATCTCCGCCCAGGCGCATATATATATATATATATATATATATATATATATATATATATATATATATATATATATATTAACCACTTATGCACGGAAGAGGTCGAAAGGATTGTTTCATGTCAATATGTTCCACCTAAGATCTTTAAAACATTGCCTTCAAATCACGCTGTTTTCACCGTATGAGTTCCCAAAAATACTAAGTCTTTCTTTTAAATTATGTGCAATAGCCAAGTTCTGTGTGCAAGTAATGGCTCCCAGGTCTAGATTTTAAAACATCGATAAAGAAAACATTTTGTTAGAATAATCTTTTATCTTCAATCATTGATAATAGGATGAAGTTTGGATGGATAAAAAGGCCGTACTCACTTCTAGAGAGAGGTAATTAAATGGTAACTAGGCTGGCTTACTCTTTATGTTTTTGAGGGGTCGATACTCAGGCTTCAACCCCTCACCTATCGCTTTGGGCGGAAAATACTTGATATTGCACAAGGTCCGACCTCTATCCTTAAACTCGGCGATCAAGTTTAAATAGATATCAGCGGTCGTGTCCCAAGACACTGCCTATCGATAATTTTAAAAAATTACCCAAAGGATATTTTTCATATTATGTCATCGTATACATATTGGTCATATCGGACTAGATCGATTGATATGAACCGATATGATATTAGTAGCAGCCGGTATAGGCCGGTATTTATACTCTTATCAAAGCATTGGGTGAAGTCAATCCCGATAATATGAGCCGAATATGTACCAGATACAGCCGATCGATGTACAAAATCATGGTTACAACTTGTAATTATCCACTGTCCACCAATAATGTATTCACTTATACCTCGCTTAGATATGATCGTTCTGTAGGGGAGTCATCCCCTAAGATAGCAAAGCAAGTTGCCTCATCACAGAAGCAAGTGGTTGATTGGTGGTCCCATCCCCGGAAACCTATTATTAAGTGGGTCAGGTCACATTCACACTAGAATACAAGATTAGGGTGTAGGGGATCTATCTACCTACGTTTGATTAATGGTTGAGATCTAGAGAGATAGACGTTTGATTGGTTATTTTGTTGTTTATGGCTGTCTCATCATACAATTATTAAGTAGAAAACTGGGTCAGGTAGGGAAACTTATCAATCTAACCCCGACCCGATATTGCCAATTGTGGGCACTATTTGGCAAGTCCATATCCCCAACAATGATCGAATGCACCATTGCCAACATTTAAGAGTTCACTCACCTTCATTCCAATGAAATAAATCAACCCTAAATATACTCTCTTATGGTCTCATTCCCAAATCCTAATTGTAACCCATTTTCCTTAGGCGAAAATTAAGGTGGCCAAAAGAGGGACACAGTCTATTCTTTCCTACTTATCTATATGAGGCTTATGAGCGCCATTGGAAATGTGAGCCTGAGGGGATTGAGAGATATAAAGCTCCCGTCAATTGTTTTTCATCTTCAAAGAACTGTTGTATGGATTCCTAATCTCTTGAATCAATTTGTCTTCTTGTAAATATTGACCATAAGAAACAAAAATCTTTAGATTCGATTTCTGTTTTTGCAACCCGAGTTATCAAGGGGGCCCACAGCTTCAATATTTTAAAAGGCTTTGTAAGATTGACAAACGAATGATGGTGGTGCTAAAGTCTATATCTAAAGCTTAGTTTATGTGGTGCATGGTATCAAGGTATCAAATCGGGTATCCGTATTGGGTATCGGTTTACCGACGACCGATACGTATTGGTACGGGTATCGGTTTACCGACAACCGATACATATCGGTACGGGTATCAGTTTGCCGACGACCGATACGTATCACTGATATGTAAGCGCACACACTTGTTGCAAGAGCTCCCTCCAAAGCTTGAATGCCTTAGTTTTGGACTCTTAACAAAATGGATTTCATCTACATGCATTATGGTATGGATAAGACTTATAATCAACGTAAGAAACTCGGCTTCGATATCGGATATTGGTCCTTGGAGGACTGATTTGAATCGGCCGGTACCGATACGGATCGGTAAATATTTTTTTAAAAAAAAGAACTAGGCGGCATCGACTGACATGGCTTCCGTATCAGCTGACGATATCCAATATGTATCGCGGCCGATACGGATACCAATACCCGATATGATACCTGATATCTATTGGCGCCGATATATATCGGTTTATCAAAAAACCGATACGTATCTCCGATAGTATCGATATCGGCCGAAATATGATACTTTACTTATAACAACCAACAAAGTGACACATGCCCATATTCTCTCTCATAAAGCTCTGATGCCAATGATGAGAGGTAAGTGCCTTGCCCTTGGAGTCTAGTTCCATTTGAAAAAATTGAACCCTTTTACAAAAGGGGATCATGCCTCTCAATGAGAAAAGCACCATGATCCAATTCTTAGGACCCACAACCCTTTAGCAAGGGATTAATGGGATCTAAAGTTAGGCATAAGATAAAGCCATTACCGTCCCACTTACAGGGCCACTTGGCATATATTTTGGCCAGTCAAAATTATCCAAGTACCAAAATATTGTATGAGGATGACTGACCCAAAAAAGAACATAATCATGGAAGGATTCAAATTAATAGATTTGGAAAGTTTAATTTAGACCATAGTATTAAAAATCGGCCGATACCGATATATATTGGCGATATACGTATCGATTTCTTGGCAAACCGATACGTATCGGTATCTCAACTCGGTATCGATGTCGATATTGACCGATACAGGCCCGTATCAATCGATACATATCAGGTATCGGCAGATATGGCATCAATTTCGGTCGATACTTCTATTATCTTTTTTTCTTTTTAAATAGGCCAATACATATCGGTATCAGCCGTTAAATATTGGCCAAGTTGTGTCGGTCCTCCAGGGACCAATACTCGATACGCAATCCGATTTTATTACCTTAATTTAGACAATAGTATAGGATTTATAGGGCCATTGTTTGGTGCAAAAGTAAAAGGCTTGGGCAGTCAAGTGTGAAGAGGCGAGTTGGAGTTCGGATATCAACCACTTCGTGTGTAAAAGGCCTGTATCCTGTTCACCCCTCCCAACACCCAATACGTACGAGACAAATAATAACCAATGGCTTTTTTATAGGATTCATATTAAAGTGTTTGGATTCAATGGATAGGACTACTCCAAGAAGCATATTTTGTGTGGCACAAAGATCAAAAAATGTTCTCCAACTTGGATTCGTAAAATCTGTGTGCCAACACATTGACACCATATGGCTTTAAAGTGAGAAAGTAAGGTTTTTTCATAGGCATTAGGTGAGGTAGCTGAGCCTTTTAGTACACCGACTTCACTTCAAATGAGATTGGCACAAGTAAAAGAAGTATGGGTGGAGGGAGATGTTCAAATCATGGGTCAAAAAATTGTCCGATACCGATACGTATTGTCCGATACGTATCGGTTTTGGATGGTACGATATAAAGACATTATATCGTTTCTCCTTAAAAATAATATACTTATCGTCCGATACAGACAGTATATCACCTGTATCAGACGATACATTAAAATTATCAGACGATAATTTCAATGTATCGTCTGATAATATGTATATATATATTTTTTCAATTGTCTACACAATCGATGGCGATTGTCGACACAGTCGATATCGATTGTGTAGACAATCGAAAAAAGAAAAAAAATTTAATGTATCAAACCGATATATTTAATGTATCGCCTATACATTGAATGTATCGGCCGATACCCGATACGTATCGTCCTGGAGGTTAGGACGATACATATCGGTTTACCGATATTTTGATTCTTGGTCCAAATGGCGTTATCTTTAGAGGAATATACTGTCTCCACCAACCAACATTAATGGATCGAGGGAAAAATCATACAATCAAGGATTTAAAACGGATACATGATATACAACATATCCATGTCCTAGGTTGATACGTAACAAATATATTCGATAGGCATTGGCCAAATCTGCCGATGTTAGAGTACCCTTTTTTTATTTTGAAATATTATACATATAAAAATTAAAAAAATATTCAAAAGATAATTTTGGTATATACATATAAGTCATATCGGCCTGTATGAACTAATATGATATAAATATCGACCATGATAAATCTGTGCATTTAACTCAAAACTAATTGATTATAAGTGGAGAGGCTCAGGATCTTATAATAGGAGAGACAAGACTATGAATATCTTATGTGGGACTAAACTTCAACACGCTTCCGTACGTATTGGTTAGAGTGAGTTAAATCACGTGGGCAATTGAATTGGGTGACGTGGAGTGGAGAAATGACCTGCTTTGATATCATAAAGAAATTTATGGGTCTAATTTAACCTCATAAAATCGGCTTATAAAGTGAGGTTTATCCAAAATATAAAGAGCCTAAGAAAGGCCAACCCACAGCCGATGTAAGACAAATCCACAGGGTTGTTGAGAGACACGTTACATATGAGGGGGGCGTGAATGATAGTCCCACATCATTTGTGGGCTGGAAGCCTTGGGCTATATATGACTTGGGCAATCCTTACCTTACACACTACAAAAAATAAGATTATTTGCGACAGTTTTTTTTAATAAAAAACTGCCGTTATTAGTCCTGTCGCTATAAAAAATTGCCGCTAGTATTTTTGTAGCGACAGTTTTTTGTAGCATAGCGGCAATTTTTTGTAGCGACAGTACTAATAGCGCTAATAATCTTATTTTTTTATAGTGACAAGTAAGTTTTGTGAGATTGAATTATGCTCATTGGATTTCGTATCATGATATTAGAGCCTCCCACATCACTCATTTTCTGTCTAAGTGATTTAGCTCATTCTTGTCAATATGTGCGGAGGCTCGTATAATTTTATCAAATGATATACCCAATATTGAATCAAGGGATTCTATCTTATCGAGCGATTCAAGTGGCCTCATATAGTCATATGTGCCATTTAGCGTGATAGAATCCTATCAAAAGTTATCCATATATTTTTAGTGGGCCTGACATCCCTAAATATCCGTTGATACGTGATACAATTCTATCATTAAAAGTACTTATGAGTTATGAGCCCCCACTGTATCTGTTCATGTTGGTCATGCCTCAATTATCTAATCTTGACACAAGATTTTTTTTGTCGTCACGTGGTAGTGTTATACAATAGGCGCTTTTGATGGACAAATTTGGAAGCAGCTTATGTGGCATGACGGAACTGATTACACATGCAGTAGGGTCCAACCAATACAGCCAATCATGTCATGCCACATTAGCTACCTGCAAAATTATTTATAAAAAATTGCCTATCATAGATATGAAAGTGGCATAACCCATCTCATTCTTAAAAACAAATACCTCTTGTCCTCTATTTGCATCGATCGAATCTTTAAAGGAACCACAATAAAAAATCAACCTTCTATACCATAGATCTTAAGATCATGGGGATAATATCATACAATCAGCCTATTATTCTAGGTGGCACAGTCCAAAAAAGTGACTTAAAAACTATATGTCAGGCATTGCACTCAAACACAAATTTTAAGTCATTTTTTAAGATATGTGTCATGTGGAATAAAAAATGACTGAGATGCTCATGATCTTAAGATCTATTGTGTAGAAAATTGGGACAAAAAGTAATATCTATTGTTTGATTAAAAGCAATCTATGATTTTTGGTGTGGGTTCTTTTCAAGATTTGGTGGGTGCAAATGAAGGTGCCCTCTTCTAGCTGGCTAGCTGGTCACCTGAATATTATGCTACCACGGAAGAGAATGATTGGAATTTGGAAATGCTCAAGAGAAGAAGAGGGAAATATCATTGAGGTTATACCGGGTGCACGGGCAATGTACCTGGTACTTCCATGCACCCCGCGAAATGGGCCAACTTTGAGATATGCCCAGATTTTGGGATTCTAAATCGGTGTGCACATCCACGGATCTGATGTAGGGCTGTCAATGGGGTGGGGCCACATAAAAAATTTGGTACCCAACGGGAACGTGGCGTATGCCTGACCTGACAGGACAAGGGTATATGTCTGACTTAACGCGATGCGACCCACTAAAACCCACACCCCCAACCCTCCCCATTTTTCATGATTTTATATCTAAAATATCGGGTGTTGTCGACCCGATCCGAAGGTCAGGTCGGATGCTTCATGCTTGACTCCACCCAACGGTCAAGTTTGTGTGCCCTATCTAGTGCTCTCAAAATCCGGCCGCCCTGACTGTTTTATCTTTTTAATTAGGTTGACCCGACCCGTTGACAGCCCAAATCATATGGGGCTCGTTCGTGTATGTAATTCACACTCAAAATAATATCCTTTGATTATCTACTCAAATTTGAATCACACTAGGGGTGTATTCAGTTCGGATTTATCGGTTTTGAACTAAAATCACAGACCAAATTGGTCCTAATTAGTTTCTAAATTTTCAAACCAAACCAAACCGTCCAGGCGTCCAACTCTTAAACCAAACTAACCCGATCCGATTCGGTTCGGTTTGGTTTGGTCGGTTTCGATTTTCCTATAAGTTCCACTTGCACATAAAAAATTTCTCAATTTCTCAACCGATTGTCCTATAGGTCCTACTTCATCGCTTTAGGATTTAGGAATAAGCTGAAGACAAGGGTAGGATTTTATATAAAAATATGCATTTTATTTAAATGCCCTTTAAAATTAATCAAAACCCCCGCCTATATATATATATATATATATATATATATATATATATATATATATATATATATATATATATATATATATATATATATGAGTTTTTTGCATATACACCCCCGTGTTATGCTAATATTATAAGAAACCCCCTGAGTTATGGGTATTTATTCTGCAGCCCCTACTTTTGTATTTATGTTTCATATAACCCCCTGCCGTTAACTAGCCGTGAGTTTATGGACGGAAAGCCTATTTTGCCCTTAATGAAACCAATATTTTAAAAATACCACCATTCTAAAAAACCCTTCATTCATCTATATTTACAAGTCATGCCATTAAAGTTTATCACCATTTTAAAAAGCCCTTCATTCACCTTTATTTATAAGTCATGCCATTATAATTTACGACTATTCTAAAAGGAGTACCTTTAAATCCACCCATAAAATCTTTGAGTTCACGCATTATCGAACAATGATGGAGATTTTTTATCGTCCCAATCTTTCATGAGATCGATCTTTAGATCATGGGTGTACCATCAGCCAGTCGATTTTTTATTTCATGTGGTACACACCCCTAAAAGTGACCTTAATATCAATTTTAAGCATGCATGTGATGTTAAGGTCACTTTTCTGAGATGTGTGCCACGTGAAATAAAACACTGACCGTTTGATGGTATGATCATGATTTCAAGATCCATCATGTGAAAGAATGGGAGGATAAATGATCTCCATCTTTTGATTCAATTCAATCAACGTGTTTTAGCGTGGGTGAACTTAAAGATTCAGAGGGTGGATTTAAAGGTACTCTTCTAAAAGGCCCTTCATTCACCCATCAGATTCAAGACTCATTAGATGGGTGATTCCCCCATTAAAGCATGCCAACGTTTGGACGAATACTCAACCAATGGAGGATTTGTGGCAAACGATGCAATTATTCTTGAAAAGAAAACCTTCAATCTATATGTTCCACTCAAAATACTAGTCCCTCCAATTTCCTATATGATTCAAGATCCATTTTTAGGAATTAGATTGCCTAACTGCGTCTGCTTCCATCCACCGAATCTTTGAGTTCACTTACGCTAAAACACATTGATTGCATTGAATAAGATGATGGAGATTGTTTAGGCATATCATTAGACGATCAGTGTTTTATTTCGTGACACACATCTCAGAAAAGTGACCTTAACATCACATATATGGTTAAGATTAATTTTAAGGTAATTTTTTTGGGTGTGTACCACATGAAATAAAAAATCAACCATCTAATGGTGCCACCATGATCTCAAGATCCATCGTGTGAAAGGTTGGGACGATAAACAATCTCCATCGTCCGATTCAATGCAATCAACCGTTTGATGGTGCCACCGTGATCTCAAGATCCTTCGTGTGAATGGTTGGGACGATAAACGACCTCCATTGTCCAATTCAATGCAGTCAACTCTCTAATGGTGCCACCATGATCTTAAGATACATCGTGTGAAAGGTTGGGACGATAAATGATCTCTCTATCATCCGATTTAATGCAATCAACCGTCTAATGGTGCCACCGTGATCTGAAGATCCATCGTGTGAAAGGTTGGGACGATAAACGATTTCCATCGTCCGGTTCAATGTAGTCAATGTTTTTCAGCGTGGGTGAACTCAAATATTTGATGGGTGGATTTAAAACTACCTTTTTTTGTAAGTGGAGGGGTGAATTTAAAATTACTCTTACCACGTGTAGAGGGTGGTAATTTAGTAATTTAATTTAAAAAAGGATAAATATGATATTTAGGCTATTCTTTAACGGTTGATTAACTATTTAAAGTAGCATCCATTAAAGAGGGTGTTTTATAAACACCAAAATGATAACTTAGGGGGGTTAAAGCAAATAGCTATAACTTGGGGGGTTATATATAATATCAGCATAACTCAGGGAGATATTTGTAAAAAACCCATATATGGGTTTTTTGCATATACCCCTCCGTGTTATGCTAATATTATAAGGGCTTTGTACTAAAAAATGGCTTGCGCTTTTTTTTATTACCAAAAAAATTTGAACCTCATTTTATCACTAAAGAGCCCCTAGCGTCCTATGAGCGTCTGTTTTCTCTTAAAAAGTTTCATGGTAGATTACGTTTTTACTCTTCTTCTTTCCAACCATTCTGTAAACTCTGCAACCCCTCCCAAACCCCTCATTAATGCCTCCCACTACCAGAACCTCCCTTCTCCTCCTCGTCTTCTCCTTCTCCTCCATCCCATCAACCTCCATAGCCTCTCCAACCTCTCTATAAACTCTGCAACCCCTCCCAAACCCCCATTAATGCCTCCCACCACTAGAACCTCCCTTCTCCTCCTCTTCCTCTCCATCTCCCCCATCCATCAACCTCCATAGCCTCTCCATCTCCAACCTCTTTGTAAACTGTGCAACCCCTCTACGACCAATTCTCTCGACCTCTAATGGAACAACGGTACCTCTTTCTTCTACACTTTGGATGAAGCCAAAGAGCACCGATCGACTCAGCTCAAAGTGGCTATACTCAAGCCTAATTAGTTGGACGGTGCAGATTATCTAGGACTAAAGTTTGTTGATGGGTTTCTTTGTAAGGAAGAGGGAGGAGGGGCTGATATGTAAAATCCACATATCCTAAAGAGCACCGTACGTGAAACGCTGCCCGTATTCTGGGTGCATGGGCGCCTTTTTGTAATAAATTTTTTTTTTTTCACCGAAATGATAATAAATATACTTTTGGGATGTTTTCTTGTACTTTTCTCTATATAAAATACATTCGGTTTGATTCGGTTTCGGCTTGGGGAGTCTTCGAACCGAAATCAAACCAAACTTTTCGATTTTGCTTTTTTCCAAATCAAACCCAAACTGGTACCTGTCCTAACCGGACCAAACCCGGCAGTTTGGTCCGATTCGGTCAGTTTGGTCAGTTGGGTCCAAAAACATGCACAGCCCTAAATCACACAAATTAACCCCCACCGTTGAAAATATATGTGACTTCTTATTGGCTTATGACTAAAGATAACACGCATTAAGTTGAGGTGACTGGTGGATAAGGCCAGCGTTTCATCTCCCCGACCATAGGAAAAATGATTATCTTCTACCAATCATCATCAACAAGTCACTGAAAAAAAACACTTATCTCTACATCTCCTCTTGTGTTCCTCATACATATCTCTCCACCTCCATCGGAGCATCTTTCATATCCAATGAATCTATATTTTGCATATATATATATAGCCATGATTTTATTGAATCTTCAAAATTAGGCAATGGATCGATGAATCGGACGACTGAGCAGTAACGATCAAAGTCGACAAGTTGTTTGTATATAGATGAGTCACACCATAAACCAACTTTTCCAAAATATAATAGTTTCTATGAAAGGAACCTTCACTGCACACTTTTCGTTTTAGTGGAAGTCCCAAAATGTCCAAAACCACAATTGAAACAAAGTACACCCATAAACTCATAAATAAACATTTGGCTCTCTCTCTCTCTCTTCTCTTTATGCATATATTTAGTAGGGATCTAGGTGGATGAAAAGGTGGTTGAGTAGTGATACTAGTTAGTTTAAATTGAATGAAGAACTGAGGGGTGAGTTGGTTTTTTTTTTACGAATTTTGGAGGTGTTGATGGAGAGATATAAATCAACTGGTTGTCCAAAAGAGGCACACTTCAACCATGTCCCATCACTTTACAAAGGCTCTTTGATCCTTCCATGGCCTCCTCATGCATCTACAGCGCCGTTCCTTCTATCTGGGTCTCCATCCTCATCGTCCATTGAAGAAGCGAGAGCCATGGCTGCTTCCAAGAGCCATAGCCAGGCTGAGAAGAGGCGAAGAGAGAGGATCAACACCCACTTGTCCACTCTCAGGCGTCTGATTCCTAGTGCCAACAAGGTTAGTCTCTCTCTCTCTCTCTCAATTCAGTGATTCGGTAAGCAACTCGGCCTAGTCAACTCAATCGTTGGATGCAAATAATAGAGTCAAGACAAAACGAGGTGAATAACCACTTACCAGAGCAGAAAGAATTTTTATAACGTAGACTTGCCGTGTACCTTGCACGTTCATGATGGATCAATGGTCACTGCCAACCGGAGGAAATGAGTACTTTTGTAGATTTAGAGGTTCTAAATCGCTGTGTTCCTTCCAAGAGCTGACTGGTTTGGTGGTGTGATTGGCCCGTGCTGGCACGTGTACCCAATACCAGCTCGCTCTAATATAACGATGAAATGTAGGGGTGTTATGGTAAATTGATTCTTGATTTCGTATGAATGACCCTCATCAACAAAAAAAAATCGGCCTCCTTTATACCGACCGCCGAACCGGACTTAAATCGACCAAAAACGAAAAAAAAAATGGAAATCGATTGCCAATCGCTTCGATTTCAGCTTTTTAGGTGGCCAAAATCGGAAATCCTTGGCTAGGTTTAATAAAATGACCCAAAACCTAAATATCTGAAAAAATATAAAAAAGTGAAAATAATTAATTAATTAAAAATTTATAAAAATCAAAACCGAATCCAACCAAACCGATTTTTTGGGGTTCAATTTCGAGCGGAGCCACTGTCAAATGACCAAAATGCCCACCACCAATCATTTTTTTGTTCACTTTCCTTCCCTCCCACTCTCTCTCATAGTTCTCTCAGCTCTATTGAAGATCATTAAAAAAAAAAAAAAAAAAAAGTTTTCAATTTTTCTCGTCAAATGTCAAAAACTAGTTTTCTTTAATTAAAAAAAATGATTGATTCAATATCTATCACTACGATATTGTATTTATAGATTCGAAATCTTATCTATGGCTCTATTCACTTCATATGAGTAAGTCTTAAAAAAAAACTAAAAAGAGGAAACTATGCAAGCCCTCCCACAATTCTACAAATACACCATCTCCCTCCATCGAATCTCCCACTGGCTTGGCTCCAAGTTCATTCTACAAATGTATCAGTGCCTCCCTTAAAATTGTGGGTATTTAGGTCATTAGAAGTGAGTTGGCTTGGAGCTCGCCTATCGTGTAAGGTTTGTAACTACAAGTTCGTTCTCATAAAAGGTGACAATATAAGGGTTGAAACTCTAGATTTCCCTAGATGGAACACTCCCAAGTGCAGTTGTTTTGCCACATAGTACACATCCTTCACCGATCAAAGTGGTCCAAGTATCAAATCGTGTGAACTGATGTTCACCTAAAATCCGTGATCATAAAAATAATTAACCAGAGCTCTTTATTATATATATCAATCTTTGTTCCTATCTATCGTAGGATTCATATTGAAGTGCTTGGATTAGATGATAGTAATCTTTTGATGAGTATACTTATGGCCAAGTGAAGTTGACATAATGTCTAGCCACTTGGATTGCCCAATAATGTGTGTTTACCAAAAGCGCTTCAAGAAAGTACTGCACCATAGAGCAGGCAGAGAGCATTGCCAAATGCAACCTTAGTTATGCCTTTGGTATTGCTCCCTGAGGTTTAAGAGCCACTCTGGGCTCCAACAGGGTGCTCTTAGTGTTTGGGAACGTTTAGGTAGACCATCTTTCTACAATAGCGTTTGCGGGAAGCTATTTTAAGTTAAAAAAACAAGATGTCTCCTAGAGCAGGTAAAATCTATACACTATTATAGGGTTAGTAGGGGACAAGTGGGGAGCTGAAGCAGATTGGCGGTAGAGCGAGGACAGTGTCATATAGAGGACATATTTTATGCAGATAAAGTGCATGCGGCTGATATGGCACGACGCAATTGGTTGCATGTGCAATAGGACTCAATTAATGCTGGTCCATGCAGTTAGTCACATTACGCCACGTCAGCCAACTACACTTTGTCCTCAACAAATCTGTCCTCCGCTCCTTTTAATATTTTCTGGAGAGCAATGCCAATCCCCCAATTGCAATTTTGATATTTTACAATTTTGGTCAATGATTAGCAGTGCATTCCTGAGGTTGTCAATGACCGATTGACTCGAGTGAAAAATGACACGCACTCTCTATCTATCCCTCATAAGAGTCCGGGCTGCCGCACACGACTATCATTCAATGGGCTGGTGGTCGGTCGGTGTGAACTTAATCTTTTAGCTTACCTTCCTCAAGGTGTCAAAATTAGTATCGGACTTGGGTATCGGTCCATGGAGGACTGCTATTACTCGGCCGATATCGATATATATTGGCCTATTTATGAAAAAATAGAGGTATCACCCGAAACTAATACCATATCAGTTGATATCCAATACGTATTGACCGATATGAGCCCGTATCAGTCGATACCGAGTTGAGATACCGATACGTATATCGGGGATGATACATATTGGTTTGTCAAAAAATCGATACGCATCACCGATAGATATGGGCATGGACCGATTTTTTATACCATGATCGCTCTCCATTTAAAAGGTGTACTCTTTAAAACATAGCTACCCTTTGCGTTAGGGTAGCTTTAAATGCACCCACGGAATCTTGTTGGGCACATACGCTAAAAATCATTGATTATTTTAAATTAGAAGATGGAGATTTTTTTCACTCCACTATTCCACACAAGGGATCTTACAGTTATGGCGCACCTATCAAACGATCAATTATTTATACCACATGGCAAAGATCTCAAAAAAGTGGCTCCAAAGTTACAGTTGAGTGTGATGTGTGCTATATGAGTTTAGGGCCACATTTTTTAGATCTGTTCTTCATGGAATAAAAAACTGACCATCTTATAAGTACGTCATGATCGTTAGATCCCTTGCATAGAAGATTAGACAGAAAAATAATCCTATCATATGATTTGAAGCAATCAATAATTTTTAGGATCGAGTGGGTGCGTTTAAAGTATTAATTAAGGATATAAGAAAGAGATGGAAGATTCGAAAAGCGAAGAAGGATAAGAAGGATAAGGAGAATAAAAGTGTTGAGTCATCAAAAAGAGAGAGAGAGAGAGAGTCAAATTCATACTTGATTAACTATAGATGATGCGGTGGTTTTCCCGTTATTATAATATTAAAATGCCAAACTTTCACGTATAAAAACAACAAAAGAGCCACTATTTCAACAACTATCACATCACAGCGTTTATAGTGATTCAACATCTAACGATTTCTATAGATTTGTATACTGTAATGGCAGTATACTTCATCTCAACATTTTACTATCATGGAAACCCTCATCTTGATGTCCACTCGCTTAATTACAAGCATTTAATTGATATCACATGCCCTTGAATTAACTATGTAGGGTTTTACCCAGCACTGGATTCATTTGGGTGTTAAGTAGCACCTACTTTAAAGATTAGGTGGCAACATGCACAAGCACTACAAAATATAAGACTAAGATTATTAGTGCCAGTCAAAAATTGCGACTATAATTAACAAAAAATTATCGCTAGTATTCTTTTCGTTAATAGTTTTAATAGATTTTTTATTAATAAGCGATAATTACAACAAAATGCCACTAATAATCTTATTTATTGTAGTAAAAGTTTGATTTGATGTATTCAAAGAATATATATATCCAAAATTTGACAATAACTATGAGTTTGTTCTCAGGAGGTAATGGCTGACCAATAAGGGGAGGTGTTGTATTCACCACCTTTGGTAAGTTCTACAAAGTAAGATAGCGACAATATTTTAATTTCAATTAAATTGTGAAATACCAAATAAAAATGAATGACCTTTTTAATGATTGATAAGTTTGGATTTTTGTTTTACCGGTACGGGTATTTGCAAAAGAAGAATCGGTCCCCGCAAACTGAATTTTCGCACATGAAAATTGTTGATTGCCGTCAATCAGCAATCAAAATTATTTTTCATCTACAAAACTGATCTTTAAATTATGGCTCACTTGTACGATGGTCAAATGTGGATTCCATGTTCCAAAAATGACCTGGCAAATGGTGTTGCCATGATCACAGTAATTTTTAGGGATGTGTACTATAGGGAATCAACATCTTTCCGTCACGTAAGTGAGCCATGATTTAAAGATCAGTTCCGTGGAAGATTAGACCGAAAAAAAATATCTTCATCGTCTCAATTTACATGGTAGCCACTATATTTAAATGGTACTCAGTTGCTTTGACTTAAATAATGGAGATAACTTTTCTTTAAATGGTACACATGATGATCCCACGGCACACTATAATTTGATGTAATTTCTTTTTCCTCCTCAACCAAAGCATCATGAGTATTCTATTTGATCGTCTATGTCATAAACTTGCTCTTGAAAAAAAAGAGTATATTTATGTGAATAATTATTTTAAAAGTAAAATTATTTAATTTTCTTCTTTTATATTGATAAATAAATAAGGGTAGAGGTAAGTTGAAGTTGGATTCTGGACTGACTTTTTTTTTTTTTTTTTTTCAAATTTTTTTTTTTATAGATAACATAGGGTAATCTCAAGCTTACGCTGGGATTAATCCCTAAGGGATGCCCTCGCCCTCATCGTATAACGAGTTTTTCACAATTTACAATCCTATGGGGCATTCTGTTATCGTAAAAGTGAGATGCCAATGCTCGATCCAATGACCTATTGGTAACAAACTAAAGTCCCCTACCAACTATGCCAACCCTTAATGGATTGTGACGTGGGCTCGTGGCATGGCCATCTGGATCAATCGTTGGGCCACTTGTGCCACTAGTATTGGAGAATTGGTGGATTGAAGTTGGGGTATCGTAGATGCATCACCAATCATGAGGGTTTTGCCATAGGTACTCCGAGAGCTTCAATCGTAGGTCACGAGGGCACGCGATACGATCGCGACACAGTTGTGTTGGGAAAGATGTGGGGCGTCATAGGCGCATTGGTGTAGTGGATGAGAAGTATGTCAAACCAATACGTTTGAGGTCCTCATGTTATTTTGCCTAAACTGTTGTTTTACCCTTATATATGGGGAAGTGATCTTAGCAACTACGCGACGTGTCGCTAGCCTAAGTGATCCCCTACCGAACGCGTACGATAGTCTTGTGGGCTTGAGTTCATGCATCCGGGCCTTACTTGGTGCTTGGTCGCTCTAGTTACTTCGTGTGCTAGAGTCATCGTGCTTGGGGTGGTTTACAACCACTTCCACGATGCGGGTCTAACCCCAATGCGGGACTGCCCCTTTACTAGTCATTGCGTATCGCACTATTAATTACATTTGGGAATTCGCACAGACTCTAACTTAATGTGTTGCCACGCAGGTTTGAGACTTGAGTAGGCTGACCTAGCCCGAGGAACTAGGTGTTGCACGAGAGTTTACGTCGCAACGAGTGACTCCGTGACAGTTGGTATCAGAGTCATAGAGATGACCGACACTAAGGGAACCGGTGGCGAAACGCGACGACACACAAAGGAACGTTTAGATAATCTAGAACTTCAGACGGAACAGTTTAAGACAATAGTGTCGATTGTAACAGACCATGGAGAACAGTTGAACAGGCAAAAAGAAAATCAAGCCACGTTGGCGGAGAATGTAAAGGTCCTTACTAAAGACACGAAGGGCATCGTTGAAGCTCTTTGATTACAGATCGATGACCCGACGACTAAGGTAAATGCCTTGATGAGGGCGATAGGCACTGGAGTTGCTCAGCAGCCAGAAGCTCCCCCACGTAAGGTGAAGATACCCGAGCCGCGATGCTACGGGAGAGCTCACGACGCAAAGGAATTGGAGAATTTCTTGTGAGAAATGGAGCAGTACTTATGTGTCATGCCACCCTACACAGAAGATATAAAAGTGGTCACATCGACCATGTACCTAGAGGGGGATGCCAAATTGTGATGACGTATGCATTACGAAGAGATTCAGTGTGGACGTTGCGTCATTAATACCTAGGAAGATCTGAAAAAAGAGTTGAAAGCTCAATTCTTATCAGAGAACGTTGAGTTCATCACTCGACGTAAGTTACGGAAGCTGCAGCACACCAGCACAGTGAGAGAATACGCGAAGCAATTCTCGGCCTTGATGTTAGACATCAAGGACATGTCCGAGAAGGATAAATTATTCTACTTCATCGAAAGCCTCAAGTCATGGGCACAAGCTAAATTAAATAAAAGATGAGTGCGGGAACTTGCAGCCATGCAGGCTGCTGAGGAGCTATTAATTGATTTTGGCCTATCGAACCAAAACAAGAAGATGTCGCATGAGAATAAGGGTGGTTCGAAGAATTCGACGAAAGCCAATAAAAGAGGCAAGAGCGGCACGCGCAAAAAGAAGTCGCATGGGAAAGAGTCTTATGTCAAGTCAGCCGAGTCAGCCAATTATGCACTGAAGTCGGGTTGCTTTCTGTGTGGAGGGTCACATCGGGTAAGAGATTGTCCACAAAAACAGTCTTTGAACCCTCTTCAGGAATCTGCTAGTGCTCCTCCACCTCCTGCCACTGAGGAAATACAAATGGGGGCAATCAGGTTACTGAATGCAATAAAGGGGCATGCTGAGAAAGGAAAGATAGTTGCTCTGAAGGGATTGATGTACGTCGAGGTGTACATCACAGAAAGAATATCCGTTCCATGGTGGACACGGGGGCGACGCACAACTTTATCGCAGATAAAGAAGCACGTCGCTTAGGACTGAAGCTAGAGCAAAACTCTAGTCGGAGAAAGGTCATGAATTCTGAAGCACATTCCATTGTGGTGGTATATCTGGACGATATCGCCATATACAACAACACATTAGAAGAATATCTCGTCCACCTCTAAACCATCTTCAATGTACTACGAGAGAATCAACTCTATATGAAGAAGAAGTGTTCATTTGTGCAAAACAGATCATGTTCTTAGGGCACCGCGTTGGGGAGGATTCATCAGTATAGACCTTGAGAAAGTTCGTGTTATCCAAGAGTGAACAGTGCCAGAAGGGCTGACCAAATTGCAGTTGTTTTTAAGCCTCGTCAATTATTACAGAAGGTTCATCTATGGATATTCACACCGAGCATCGCCATTGAGCGATCTATTGAAGAAGGATCGACTTTGGCAATGGTTCGAGAAGTGCAAGAGGGCATTCGAGTATCTGAAATTGGTGGTCATGAGTGACCCTGTGTTGAACCTACCCGATCACTCTAAGCCGTTTGAAGTACACACGGACGCCTCAGATTATGCTATAGGAGGAGTACTAATGCAAGAGGAACATCCGGTGGCTTTTGAGAGTAGAAAGTTGAACGACACTGATTGGCGATATACGGTTCAAGAAAAGGAGATGACATCAGTAGTATATTGTCTAAGAACGTGGAGACACTACCTACTTGGGTTCAAATTCTTGGTGATGACCGAAATATTGCGACTAGCTATTTTCAGATGTAAAAGAAGTTGTCGTTGAAGCAGACTTTCTAGTCAAGCTCGATATGGACTTGGTATACAAGCCCGACAGGACCAACCAGGTCACAGATGCTTTGAGCCGCAAAGCAGAGTTGGCGGCGTTAAAAATCCAAGAGCAGGTTGCATCTAGTCGCGTTAGTTCAACTATCCCCGATCGGTTGCGCAATGGGTTAAAGCTTGATCATTCGCGAGGGTCATCCTACATCAAGTAGAAGAGGGGAGAAACATCGGTTCTGGACTGAGGAAGGACTGTTGGTGACCAAGGGGGGTTGTTTCTATGTGCTAAAAGTGGGAGATCTTAGAAGAGACCTCCTTAAGGAATGCCATGATACATTGCGGGTAGATCATTCGGGAATTCATCGCATGCTCGCCTTATTGGAGAGATGTTTTTATTGGCCCAAGATAGAGGATGATGTGGATGAATATGTTAGGACCTGCCTGATATGACAGCAAGACAAAGTTAAGAGAGCCAAGCCGTTTGGGCTCCTACAGCCTTTACCAGTGTCATCACGACCGTGGGAGAGCGTCTCCCTTGATTTCATCTCTGCTTTGCCAAAAGTAGTGTCTCCCTTGACTTCTCATCTAACATGCATCCTCAAACTAATGGTCAGACTGAAAGGGTGAATGCCATTATGGAGCAGTATTTGAGACACTTTGTGAGTGCTAATCAGAAGAACTAAGTTCAGTTGGACATAACACAATTTTGTTATAATCTGCAGAAGAGCCACCCTCGAACAATAGTCCGTCTGAGTTGGCAACCAACCAACAACCTCTGACATCGCACACCGTTACCATGAGATACATATGATCGAGCTCGTCAGCCTACCATTTTGTAAGAGAGTGGCAGAGAAATACTGAGATCGCTAGGGCCTATCTGGAGAAGGCCGCTAAGTGAATGAAGAAATGGGCTGATTAGGGACGACGACCTATCAAGTTGAACGTAGGTGACAAAGTTCTAGTAAAGCTTAATCCTGCATAACTCAAGTTTTTTAGAAGGAGACACACAGGGCTAGTTCGCAAGTATGATGGACTATTCCCAATCACGAAGCCGATTAATGATATTTCGTTTCAGGTGCAACTTCATCCTTGGCTGAAAGTACACCCTATATTTTATATTAGTTGCCTAAAGCCGTATCGAGCAGATTCGGAGGACCCCACGAAAATTTTATCGACTCGGGCCACATCAAATGCTGGCTTGGAGTCGAAGAGACAGGTGGAAGAGATCCTTACTTACCGACCTAACAAATGGGGAGATGACAGTCAGAATGATTTTCCTATGGAGTATCTTTTAAAATGGAGGGACCTATCCGAGGTCGAAATTACTTGAAAACTTGAGAGTGAATAACCATCCTTCCAAGCAGCTTTAAAGAAGTACTTGAAGCCCGTCGACGGGGGCGTCAACGCAACTAAGTAGGAGAGGATGTGACGTAGGTTCGCAGCGTGGCCATCTGAGTCAGCCGGTGGGCCACTTGTGCCACTAGTGTTGGAGCATTTGTGGATTAAAGCTGAGACATCGTAGCCGCGTCACCAAGTCATGAAGGCTTCGCCATAGGTACTCCGAGAGCTTCAGCCGTGAGCCACGAGGGCACGCGACACAGGACATGCGATGCGATCGCGACACAACTTATGAGGGAAGATGTGGGGCGTCATGGGCGTATTGGTGTAGTGGATGAGCAGTATGTCAAATCAATACGTTTGAGGTCCTCCCATTATTTTGCCTAAATTGCTGTTTTATCCTTATATATGGGGCAGTGATCCTAACAGTTATGCGACGTGTCACTAGCCTAAGTGTTCCCCTACCGAACACATACAATAGCCTTGTGGGTTTGAGTTTGTGCATCCGGACTTTGCTTGGTGCTTGGTTACTCTAATTATATCGTATGCTAGAGCTATCGTGTTTGGGGTGGTTTACAACCACCTCCCCGGTACAGGTCCAACCCTAATGCGAGGCTGCCCTTTTTTTTTTTTGCATTTGGAAATTTGCATAGACTCTAACCTAATGTGTGTTGTCACACAGGTTTGAGACTTGAGTAGGCTAACCTAGCCCGTGAAATTAGGTGTCGCAGGAGAGCTTATATCGCAACGAGTGACTCCATGACAAGGTGCTTCTGGAACTTACATTAGTTTACTACAAGTTAGAAAAATTGTAGGTTGTACCAAAATGAATCTTTCTTTGGTAGTTGACAATTTGCATGAAGGAAAATCTCTCCTCCCTTTTCTGTAGGGTATCAGTACTTGCAACCAAACATTTGAAAAAGGCAATCAGTCTATCGTGAGAGCCATTAATTGTCTTAAAATGGAGTTCATTTTTAGTCCCCATCTTTCACACTATAGATTTTGAGATCATGGCCCCACCTATTAGACCATCTTATGCTAATTATGTGAAAGTTTATGGAATAGACAAGAGAAAGAACCACCTATACTAGTGCATCTCGTTAATCTTCCGTATCTTTCATTCATAAAGAATACATCTGTATGGAGGTATAATATAACTCATAAATTCTAATTGCAAACCTTCAAATTTATTATAATTAAAATTATTTTAAAAATAAACCTAATTAATTTAATCTAACCTAATCAACTTAACTATCCTATCTTTTTCTTAAAATTACAAGTTTTTGACAGAATTTGCTGGGTAGAATGGCTATTCGTAAATTTAATAAACATATTAGATTATTTGAAGGGAGGAGAATCAGAATTTTCATTAATTTAGTATTTTGCATAGGATTAATGGGAGCATACCATAGGATCCAAATTAAAGTTCTCTCATCAAATGGTATGGATACTTTGATGGTCCTGATCTGTTTGGTTGAATCCAATTCAATTAATAAATTGTCATTTGCACGATTTGGATTGATTAAAAATGTAGGCCACATGAGCAAAAATTGGAATGGTGAGCATTATCTAAGTTTCCTGGTTTTAAAACGGCATTATAACGGTAAAAATGGCCTTTGGCCGTACCATTATAACCCATGAATTATAATCGCGTTCCAAAAATTTTTGTTTTGAATTTTTTTAAACCTTTATAAGTTATACCATGTAATAAAGATGTTATAACGGGCGTTATTATTATATTATTTATATTTGGGAGCCATTACTTGCACACAATTTTTTAAGTGATTGCACCGGATTGTATCAAATTTAAAAAAAATGACTTGCAAGTTTGGCGATCTTTATTATGTAAAAACACTATCTAAGCCGGTTGACTTGAAGGTCATGATTTAAAGATATCAATTACAGAATATTAGAACAAAATATAATTTTTATAGTCAAAGTCTATTATATAATTCAACAATTGACTACAATAGATCATACGACAGGTATCATGTTTTGCTCGAATTTTATGTACCAGAGATCCATTGATCATGAACTTCAAATCAAATAGCTCATATTGCATTTTTACATATCACATGTCCCTAAAATATCAAGTCTTTCTTTAAATTCGGTGCAATCACTTGAAAACCGTGTGCAAGTAATGGCACCCTTTATATTTTTATCTTTTAACTATATATATATATATATGGCTAAAAAAAGAATGCGCCTAGTCGTAGAGATATCTCTGTGCCTATTAATATGGGCATAACATTAGCGCTTTTTTGTGAAGTGATGGGTGACGGCCAATTTTACTAATTAGGGTTAAACTTTTTAAATATTTTAAAAGTTATATTTCCTTTCAGCTATCATCCTTAACTTAGTCGTTATTCTTAACTTTTTTATAAGTCTTTTTTTTTTCTCTCCTCTCTTTTTAAGAAATTGTCAGACTTATTTTTTAATATTTTACTCAAAAAATGTTAGCGTCCGGTAGGAAAGTGCCAACACGTCGATAGAGAAGCGATGGCACCCAGTTTGCCCATGCGCACCCCAGTTTTATTTTTTTTATTATAAAATTTTCTGAAAATAGGTACAAAAATAAAACCTGATTCAGCCAGGGTCAGTGATGTTACCTGTGGTTTGGTTAAGTCGAAAGTGCAACTCATCAATGGCGCAAATGGACAAACAATTTGGTAAAAAATCCGCACAGAAACTTGGTGTACGATCTATCTCCATCAACATCAAGGTCCAATCAATCCAAACCGTCCAAAATTGGTGGACCAAAATCCCGCTGCAGCGATCAGTTTCTCCTAACCACCAAATACATTGTATACTCCCGGGCAATAAGTATAGGCAAACAAAAAAAAAAGTTTTTTTACTGGTGAGGTTCTCCAATTATACCATATTATCTGATAGGGTTTAACATTTCACTTATTACCCACCAGGTCCCACACCCACAACTTTTCTCTTATTTCACAAAAGAATTTTAGAAACAAGATTTAGTAATTGATGCGTGTTGAAATTCAATTTAAGTGAAAGAATGAGTTGGACGAAAATATCCTTTGATCCCATATGAGACTGATCATTGGTCCAATATGAGACAGATCAATCGAACTCATATGAGACATCAGTCCACCATAAGACTGATGTGTAACGACTTAGTATGGAACCAATTCGTCTATTACAAGAGCGATGGTCCCATATAAGACCGACTCTGTTAATCAGATAGTGTATTGATCGGTCCCAAATGAGTTTGATCGATCAGCCGGTATAAGATATGAGTTAGTATAAGGTACTGACTCAAATCCAGGCACTCAAGTCAATCGCCCTCAGACAACCTTAGGGAATGCATAGATATTGTTGATTGTCAATTCAATGAAAGGTCGTAATTTATAATGTCACTGAATTGAAGTCTTCATAAATAACTGGGCACTTCTCGATAGTGGCCGAGGAAGGATTCGAACCCGTGACACCGTGGTTCATGCTCTAATCTTTCAAGCTACAAAGTACAGGCCCCACCCCATGTCCCTTGGGTGTGTTCCTGAGATTACCCTAAAAAATGAACCTTTCAGGTTAAAGAGAAAATGAAAACACATTTTTTCTACTGTCCAACAACAGTGTGTGGTACATGTGAAGTGGTAGAGAGTGGTATCATAATTGGGTTATGAGTAAAACGACCCTTTCATTTTTTAATCTCCTTCTTATTTAATAAGGATATTGACTAGAGTGTCAAGGCTGGCATTTGTGTTGGAACCAAATACCAACTCGATCTGAGTTCGTATAATGCCCCCATTGATCGAAGGGTTCGTTTTAAAGGAGGGGTGCATGAACTAATCGAACGACAACGACGACTATAATCACACAAACACACCTCCTTAGATGCATCCTAGCTGAGCTAAATCTACCTTCTGATGCAGATGGACAAAGCCTCTTTACTAGGAAGAGTGGTGGACCATGTAAAGGATCTAAAGAGAAAAGCTATTGAAATCAGCAATGTCTTCACAATCCCAACCGAAATAGATGAAGTGACTATTGAGTGCGATAAAGAAGTCGCCAACAACAATAACAAGCAAAGCCTCTTCATCAAAGTCTCAGTTTGTTGCGAGGATCGGCCGGAATTGTTCTCCGGTCTCATCCGAGCGATTCAAGATCTGAGACTACGAACAGTTAGAGCCGACATGACTACTTTGGGTGGAAGAGTGAGAAACGTTTTCGTCCTTTGTACTAAAGATAGTGAAGAAAATGTTTGCTTAAGCTCTCTCAAGGAGTCTCTAAAAGCTGTTTTGGGTAGAATTGTTTCATCTGAAACCTCGGATTCGACCACCTTTTGCCGCAAAAGGCAAAGGGTTTTGCCATTAAACTGCTCAGACTTTTCCTTGTAGGCACTCATGTTTACATGTATTATTTAGTATAATGAAATGGGCTTCCACCTTCATCATACTGGTTTGGCATCTGAGCCACTTAATCCTATGAAAAGTTGACTGCAAAGGACTAGAGGGGTCTCGATCAATGAAAATGTAAGCGCATAATGAGATCCATTGGTAATGCAGAAAAGGTACCATCAACTTTGTATTTCTGCACTCGGACCATCTAAACAAAACAGTAACAACTAGTAGAGGGGACCTTGTAAATGTTGAGTATATTTTATTCATGAAAGATAATGAGCGGTTATTGTGATATCTAAAGTCAACGCAAACCCTAATTTGATCATTTTTCCTTCTAATAATGTAACAATTTTCAATCATATGCAAATTATATCTAAAATGTACATATAATTTTAAGTTATGCAGACAAAGGTCATTCGATGATTTCATGATTTATAGAAACAAATGATTTCGATGACCCTAAAAAGCCATAGTCAGATTTTTACCTAATTTTAAAGCTCTATAAAATTATTATGCAAAAGTATGAAACTAGTTTCATATTTAAGAGATAGAAGTATCAATTAAATAAGAAACAAGTTTCTTTTTTTAATAGAATCCAGTTTTTCTTTAAAACGAAATGGGTTTCATGCATTGAACTGCATTGTTTTGAAAAGTTTCAAAAATGTTTCGTAACAGTCCTTAATACTAGTACACATACGGTAAAAAGGATTTTTAAATGCTTGATCGAGGGATTAGGCTTAGTGAATTTAAAATTTGTTACGAGTGGATAGGGTTAGTGAATTTATTGCTTTTATCTTCGACAATAAACCCATTCTGCACTGTGCAACTTGGTGGCAACTCACAAGTGATCATATACGAAACTTGAGATTACCTTTTAGATAAAGAACTTTTAACAAAAACATTCTCCAAGAACAAGCTTATGACTAAAGAAAAATCCAGCTTTCAAAATTTACCAAACACAGGAATATCAGAAACTGATCAGTCTCGTAAGCAGACCAATCAATCAGTCTCTCATCCAACCCCAATAGGAGTAATCTGTGCAGACATGTTCATGTAAATATTTTTAAAATAAGTTGGATTTGGGAGCATGTTTTGGTAGAATTCCTTTTTAAAAAATTAAAAATATGATTCACATTGAAATTAAGCCTATATAGGATTTTCTCAGCTTGATACATTCTGCTTAAGTAGTCTTGGAACTTGAGACCTAGTCTGTTCACAATAACCGAGTTCGGATTCTATAATCATTCCACAGCAGTTTAGTGGAGTTCAATTCCTGATAAATTCAGGGAAAAATTCTGAATAATGGGGAGATTATAAAAATAATGATAATACATTAAAATATATAAATATATCGTTACTTATTTAAAATTAAAAGTAACATTTTTAGAAATAAAATAGGTGCATTACAGAATCCACATGCATTAACAATTCACAATTTATAAAAAAAAAACAATAAGAAGAATGATTAAAACATTGTAATCCAATCATAAAAATGCAAACATGAAAAATTTGAGGAATCAACCAAATATTCGGCAAAAGTTAAATACACCACTTATTCAGAAAATTTGTTAAAATTTTGAATAATTAGGAGAATATTGCGAGAGAGGTAATGTTTGGTTATAATTTGAAGCCATGGTTCCATCACAAAACCACATGATGATCAGTAAATATGAATAATTTTTACATTGACAGAGGTGAAATATTATTTTCACTCCCTCTTACTTCATAAATTCTCCTAATGAGCCTCCACTTTTCACGGCCAGGTTTGACAATTCCATGCCGAGATGAACACACAATGCCATAGCTCCCTGTGGAAATGAATGAAGGAAACCTTTATTTGCACTGAATGAATCTTTGAGATCACCCATGCCAATGACCCATTGATTGCTTTTAATCAAACGATGTAGATCGCTTTAGTCCCTATCTTTCATATGATGGATCATGAGATCATGGGCTTACCATCAAACATTTGGTTTTTTATTCCACTTGGTACAGATCCCAAAAGTGATCAGACTCACATCCCAAACGTGATCAGAAAACTATGTTAAAGGCTCGAGTGCAGATTACCAACATAAAAATACAAAACATATGTGGCACACACATCAGACTCAACGTGATTTTCAGGTTACTTTTTGGGATGTGTGCTGTGTGAAATTAAAAACTGACTGTCTGATGGTACGCTCGTGATCTCAATATACATTGTGTGGAAGAATAGGAGTAAAAATGATCTCTATTGTCATATTCAAAGCAGTCAATGGTTTTTTGCATAGGTGCCCTCAAAGATTTGGTGGGTGCAAGTAAAGGTATCCTTGGATGAAACTTCGAACTAAAAGCTCATTTCTAACACATTTTCATTTCCACCAATATTTCAATTATGCCCACAATCTTTTCTGTTAAGAAATTTTGTCAGTCCTGTCATCCCCATCAGTGCAGAACAAAGCCTTTGAAACTGATCCGCATGAGTCAGTCTCATAATTCCCATGTTTCCCAGCCTTCACATCACCTTGTGGACCTCGTGACCTCTCCATCCCCGTCGTTGGAGTCTCAAAAACCACATCATTGTGACCTCCCCGCCTTTTCCTTCTCCCTGCCGACTTTAAAATTGCCACTCTTGGTTGTTTTGGAGCCCACACCCTTTGCAAATCTGGGACCCAACTCGTGAATGATGAGAACCTGCGGACCCTCTCTCTCCTCGCGCGAGCTTCTATTAGAAGGCGGCACATTGTTTTGGAACTTTTGAAGATTTTTCTTCTGACAATAATGTGTTTCTATCAAGGGTTTCTCTGCAGATGTCATTTACTTCTTTGGCTCTATTTGCTTGTCTCATGGTCTCCTCACTGTCATTTAAGGAATCAGAGGCATCTCCATCCTTGTCAAACGACAAGAACTCCATTTTTTCGTAGATTCTACAAACAATATCCTCTAGAGTGTGAGCATACCTGCAAAAATGGGCAGTTTAATTACTTGATGGTTCATCCTATCATCAACTGCATTCTCAGAGTATGTGGTTTGGGCCAAAACAAAGGAGAATGTATTGAAATCTTTGCCAGAGTATTAAAATATTAGGTGCTGAATGAAGGGTTGGGATGTACCAAGTTCATCATAAATCAAAGAAAAGAGAGACCTCATGAAAGACACAAATCTAAGTATTTCTTTGAGCACCATTCATTGCATATATAAGCATACAACTTTAACGGAAAAAATTAGTAAAATGACCCATGGTTATTATCAGTTAAACATGGTGTAAAATTGTATACAACAAGATATATTTTGTTTGCTGCATTATAAATTGTGAAAATATACTAGTATTTCTTGTGTGATGGGCTCAATGATTTGTAAACGTAATAATGGTCCTAAGCTACTACCTCCATGGAGTGATTATAAACATGTACTAAGCTAAGTGATAATAAACAATTACTATATAAAAAAAATCAACAAACTCTAAGATAACCTTAGCAACTAAATTAAACCAATTAACAATTGCAACAAAGTGGCAAAGATCTATGGCTGATGCTACATTGACTGGAGAATCGAGAGTTTCAATCTATCATAAATTATCAAGCTGTAAACAACGAGGATCAATAATAGGAAATCTGAAAATGGAAACAGAACCATGGTGACTTATGTTTGATGCTATAGAATACCAATATAACCATCAGAAATCTCCAACAAACTCATCAGCATGTAAGGAAGAGGCTGGGGGTGTGGTTGCAGGGGTAATGGTTGACAGTTAGAAGGTGATTGATCATGATATGTAAACAAGACTTCACAACACGGTAGTGGTTGACAGTTGGAAAGTTTGGCAAGATGACCCATTTTAAAGAAAATAGGGCATTATAAGGGCCTGCTTTCATTGATGGCCTCCTGTTTTAGGTGTCCAATTGGGGTGTGGACCATTATGTAGGCAGAGGAGCAATTCAACAATAACTAGGATTCGAGCAAAATTAAATCTGGATTTTTTGTTCAGTTATGGAATCAAGCATGATAGGTCAGCCGAGACATTTTGCAACGGTAAACAACATATCATGTTTCCAGAGTTCAGGAGATAGTTTTGGGAGCCGGATCCACAGTGGGATAGGAGCAGGTCATCAACAGAGGGCATGAACCCGGAGTACCATTTAAATAGTTGTCACAAAGAGGCAGTTGATTTCCATACAAGTGACTTAAGTAATCAAAATCAGCAATGTGAGTGAATTGAAACATGGCAGTTCCATTGCTTAAAGGTGACACAATAAAGTTACCATTTAATTTCCAAAGCAAATTTAAGTCAGGAGAGTCATAATTTGAAAGTATCCACTTCCTCAAAATAAGCTTCTTTATCAACATCAATATGAGAATTTTCATCCTTATCAACATAAGGTTCAGACAATTTGGACAGTATAATTTTAGTTGGAAAGATGTCAGTGTAAGGGGAAAAAATATGGGGTTGAGCACTATGTCCATCAAGGACATGAGCAAATGAAGGCAGGTTAATCTGAGATATGGGGGATAGTTGGCGTTAGTGCAAGAAGTGGGGTGATTAATAGTGGGTATTGGGTTATCGGTTTTAGTGTTTGAAGGCAGGATGGTGAAATTGACTTGAGAGGAAGGGGGGTTGATTTTAACTGGCAGTTGAGAGTTGGAATGGTCCTCAGTGCCATAGGAGCATGAGTAAAGAATGAGTTGGTCTTCGAAGTGGGGGCATTTCTAAATGGAGGGCGGCGCAGAGGGGGGGGTGGGGGGGAGATGGTGGGTGGACCACCTACCACTGAGGATCTGTAAGCTTTGCAAGGTAGGAATTGAAGGTGGTGAAGGGGACTAGGAGCTCTAATAGTAGAAGTGGGTGGTCTGGTTGCAGCTACATTGCTATGGCTTCTAATGGGGTTTTGGATTTTTAACAGGGGATGGGTGAATTACTTTGGCTTCTAAGAGGGATTTTCATTTTATTTTATTTTATTTATTTATAATTATTATTTTTTGTTTGATAGGTAAGTTGGGCTAAAACCTGTGTGACCTATAAGTAGCAAATTAGTAATATTGTCAACCTTCCATTGTGCTACAGGCCCAATGACGGGGGATGCCAAATTCGAGAACATTGTATTTGGGCAGCAACAAATTTTTTAGCTTCAGAAAGGCCTAAAGGAAGACACAAAAGAATGCTCATTCGATCAATCGATCCCAGGCTTCGATCAATCGACTGCGGCCAACGGGATTTGAATTTTGTCGACGTTCTGTTTTCAAATATATATATATATACTCGATCGATCGAACCTTGGTGTCGATTGATCGATTATTCACGAACCAGAATCCGCCAAAATACGGAAATGGGTTTTTAGGGGCATAATTGTCTTTTTTTTAGTATTTGTGTTAAGGTTATCTTTTGTTTTGAGGCCTCCTATATAAGGTCTCTAAATAAACAATGTAATTAGTTGATTGATTAATGAAAAACTATTACTTGTGTGTGCTTGAGATGAGCTTCCACGAAGAGTGATTCTTCGTTTCCCGAGAAGGGTTTGGTGTGAAGCTAAGGGTGTGAAGCCCATAATCTATCATTTACTATCACTTTGATTTACCTTTCCCTGCTTTTATTTTGTTTCCCACAAACCCTAACTTCAGCCATTACTCTTTCACTATTTTGAAATCAAAACCCTAGCTTTTGTCTGAACCGTTGAATCATCCTGAGTCAATACACCATGAACCTCACTATAACCATAATGCATTCCGCATCAAGACCCTAGAGAAAACTAGTGATCTCATCATTGAACAATGAGTGCCCTAATATGAAAGCGGCTAGAGTTCTATCCATGGATCAAAATATCGGCCGATACCGATGCGTATTGGACGATACGTATCGGTATTGGTATCGAACGATACATTCAATGTATCCTCTGATACCAACAGGTACCGATACGTGTCGTTCGATACGTATCGTTGTGGAGCTCGGACGATACGTATCGGTAACCCGATATTTTGACTCATGGTTCTACCTCTAGGATCTTCCTTCCATGAGGCTAACGGATCTAACGTACAAATTGGACCCTATCCAAATCTACACGACCTTCTGTTAGGAAAACCATGAACCTTAAGGTATTGCGATTATGTATTGATTTTTGCTTGATTAATTTAGTTTAATTTCGGTAAAACATTCATTTCATATTCATTCACTTAGTTTAGGGTTTTGTCCAGCGTCAGTTTTGGTATCAGAGACTAGTTTCTAGGTTAGGGCATATTTGTGTGACATTATACTTTATTGCATTTTATCTCATTTGTGCTTAAAAGTGTGCACTTCTACTGATTGACAAAACTCCTCATCCATTGTTGGTTCATATTTACATGTCATTTAAAACCCATGTAGTAAGTCGTGCTCACCATGAGTATGAGCGAGATTGTCGATGCCATTAGGGACATCAAAGTCGAATTGTGTGTGATTAGGAATGAGAGCCGCTACGCTTCAAATTCTTGGCAAAGTCCTAAAAGTCATGATGAAACTAGAGTCAGGGGATACCCCCATCATCGTGAACCCGAGTACGATCTCGCCGAAAAGTTTTTAAAATCTATTCGGGATGAAGTTTCAAATTTTGAGGGATGGATGAATCCTAAAACCTTCGTGGAATGATTGTCTAGTGTAGAAGACTATTTTGATTGGTATGGCGTATCAAACGAGTACAAAATTAGGCTAGTGGAAATAAAGTTGGAGGGTAATGCCAAAATTTTTTGGACTCGCATAGAATGTCGTACTAAGTCTCTTCGGAATAAGCTCATCTCTACATGGGAGGACATGAAGGTACAACTTATCGAAAAGTATGCTCTTTTCACACACCGTCACCTTCTACGGAGTTTGAAAACCAAGACAAATAAGTGTCCTGATTGCTCTAAGTGTCAAGGGTTCTGACACTTTGCTTACCAATGCCCCATAAAATTTTCCACTCCGAATGTATTGACTAAAAGAGAGTTCTAAGGAGCCGAAAAATAGGAAAATGGAAGAAGTGTATGACCTTAGAAGCGTGACGAGTGAAGAGGAGATAGCAGAAGCTGAAGAAAGTTTAGTTTGTGTTGGAGAAATTTCTATTTCCCTTGTGAGCAATGATGTTGAGTCGCCTACACGTGAGTCAATCGAGTAGAGTGCACTTGAGTCTTTGAAGATGGTCGAACCGAGTACACACGAGCCAATCAAGTCACTTTCCCATGAGTCATTGGAATCCGTTGATTCGAGTCCACATGAGCCATTAGTGTCACTTGATTCGATCACACATGGGTCACTAGTGTTGATCGAGCCCACTACATGTGAGTCGTTAGCGTCACATGCACAAGAGAGTATCTAGTTCATGGATACACATACACATCATAGCCTCGAGTTGCATACCGCTTCACATTCTAAGTCTTATTGTGAGTCAAGTTTTGAGTCTCATTCCGCATTGCATGCCGAAATTACACTTAAAATTAATTTGTGCAATGAAACTCTCATATTATCGATGCATGTACCTAAGGCTTTTATAGACTTCCAATTAAATGATTATACAATGGTTGGGATTGGATTTGAACGATTCCCATTGGGAGTCGCAAAGAAGCTCCAGGCCCACGGCGCTGGACCTTTTGGAATTGTGGGTGGTCCTAATGCGTACGCTCTTGAGCTTCCTCCAAATACAGAGAGTAGCTCAACGTTCAATGTGGAGGACCTAGGTCCTTCTCTGGGCTCAACCCCACCTCCTTGCAATCATTTCCAAACGCCTCCTATTCACGACCCCATCCCAACTTTACAGTCGATACCCCTTCCTTCACCAAGCAGGCAGAGAAAAGAGATAATGGAGGAAATTTTAGATGCTCTTGTGGCCATGGATCAAAATTTCGTCCAATACGTATCGGTATCGGTGGTTTACATGTATTTACCGGACGATACATTCAATGTATCCGGTACCGTCCGGTACCGATACGTATCGGTTTTGGGCTCGGACGATACGTATCGGTTTTCCGGCATTTTAATCCTTGCTTGTGGCATTCACCTGCGGCAGAGAGTTTCTGATTTATGAGATGAAGAGGGTTGGTGAGTCGACTACCGAGAGTGCATGGGCCAATTATGAGAGAGTTCGCCGCTTGAGTTCCTATATTCCCGATCAATATCGTGATCACACTTCGTCAGGGATGAATTCCTTCGAGTCCGAGAGAGTTGATGAGAAGCATAAAAAAATATTTGGTAGAGTGGGTTGGCGAGCTGGGTTATTTGGTTCATCGAGAAGGGTTTTACAATGCGCGCTTCAAAACAATCGACCAGGATGATACTCATATGTTACCAGATGCTGAGATTGTTTGAGTTACTTGCAAGGAGTTCCACCGTTTGGGTCCCAATACACTTGATCAGTACTACATGCGTGTTTCATCGGTGATAAAACATTCTGAGTCGGGGAGAATGACGGGGGATGCCAAGATCGAGAACAATGGATTTGGGCCTAAAGAAATTTTCATCTTCAGAAAGGCCTAAAGGAAGACACAAAAGAATGCTCAGTCGATCGACTGTGGCCAACAGGATTTGAATTTTGGCGACGTTCTGTTTTCATATATATATATATATATATATATATATATATATATATATATATATATATATATATACTCGATCGATCGATCAATGTGTGATTCGAGAGCTATAATTATATATATATATATACTCGATTGATAGAACCTTGGTGTCGATTGATCGATTATTCGCGAACTAGACTCCGCCAAAATACGGAAATAGATTTTTAAGGGCATACTTGTCTTTTTTTTAGTATTTGTGTTAGGGTTTTCTTTTGTTTTGAGGCGTCCTATATAAGGTCTTTAAATAAACAATGTAATTAGTTAATTAATTAATGAAAAGTTATTACTTGTGTGCACTTGAGATGAGCCTCCACGAAGAGTGATTCTTCGTTTCCTGAGAAGGGTTTGGTGTGAAGCTGACGAGGAACGTCAAGATCGAAAGTATTGAAGTTGAACCGCAATAGAATTTCAACTTCAGAAAAAAAAAAAAAAAAAAAGTTACTGTTCACATGAACAGTGACAGACATCCGTGATTTTGCCCCCTATCTGTCCGTAAGTCACGGACGTCCGTGGGGCACTATGGACGTCGTGACGAGACTTTTAATTTCGAGTTTTTATTGCGAAAACTTTCATTTTTAGTGTTTTATTTCTATTAGAACTCTTTATTTCGAGTTTAATTATTGGTGGCCTATATATTGAGACTTGTAAAGACTTTTTATTTAGTTATTGAATATTTTGAATGCTTGAATATTTTTTGCCTGAGATAGGTTTGGTGTGAGGCCAAAGGAGTGATTCCCAAAAGCCGTTGTTATTTTCTCTATTATCTATCACTATCTTCTTTGGATTTTTGGCTTATTGATCCCTGCTTGTTTTCCTACATTTTAACCTAATGATTTCTTGATCCTTAAAATCATAAATCCCTTTCAGAATCCCAAAACCCTTTTCTAAGCCATAAGTCCATTACAAAACCATACACCTATTTCCAAAGCCCTAGTTAGAGCCTGCGAATCTACGTCAGATCGAAGACGAATGCCCAAGCCTGGAAAAGCTAGAGTTCTATCTCTAGGCCGATCTTGCCTCAAATCTAAAAACACTTGGGCATCGGATTGGACCCTACCTGGATCTCGTGTGATCTATTTATCAAAATTCTGCAACCCTACGGTATCTTAAGATAATTTTGAGATTAAACTTGAATTATTTTATTTAATTTCGGCCAAATTGCATAAGAAAATCATATTCCGCATATTAGGGTTGTCGTCCCGTGCCAGTTTTGGTATCAGAGCCCTAAGTTTTCTAGGTTAGGGCTTATTGTGTGTCACTTTAATTTTCATTGCATCTTCTTTCAGATTTTATGTGTGCACGTCATGTGTTTGACAAAATTACTCATCCATTGTGGTTCATGTTTGCATGCCATTTAGCACCTGTGTTAGTAAGTCGTGTTCACTATGAGCATGAGCGAGATTTTGAGGGTACGACAAACCATAAAACCTTCATGCAATTAGTAAGTCATGTTCACTATGAGCATGAGCGAGATTGTACTCATTCGGTACGCCATACCAATCAAAATACTCTTCCACACTAGATAACCACTCCACGAAGGTTTTATGGTTTGTCGTACCCTCAAAATCTGGGACTTCATTCCGAATAGATTTTAGAAACCTATCGGCAGGATCGTACTCGGGTTCACGATGATGAGGGTATCCCCTAACTCTAGTCTCATCACGACTGTTGAGACTTTGCTAAGAATTTGGTGTGCAACGGCTCCTATTATTGATTGCACACATTTGAGCTTTGATGTCCCTAAGGGCATCGACAATCTCGCTCATGCTCATAGTGCACACGACTTACTAACACAGGTGCTAAATGACATGCAAACATGAACCACAATGGATGAGTAATTTTGTCAAACACATGACGTGCACACATAAAATCTGAAAGAAGATGCAATGAAAATTAAAGTGACACACAATATGCCCAAACCTAGAAAACCTAGGGCTCTAATACCAAAACTGACGCCGGACGACAGCCTAATATGCGGAATATGATTTTCTTATGCAATTTGGCCGAAATAAAATAAAATAATTCAAGTTTAATCTCAAAATTATCTTAAGATACCTTAGGGTTGCAGAATTTTGATGAATAGATCACACGAGATCCAGGTAGGGGTCCAATTCGATGCGCAAGTGCTTTTAGATTTGAGGTAAGATCGGCCTAGAGATAGAACTCTAGCTTTTCCAGGCTTGGGCGTTCGTCTTCGATCCGACATAGATTCGCAGGCTCTAACTAGGGCTTTGGAAATAGGTGTATGGTTTTGTAATGGACTTATGGTTTGATTTATGGCTTAGAAAAGGGTTTTGAGCTCTGTTTGATTTGGGATTCTGAAAGGGATTTATGGTTTTAGGGATCAAGAAATCATTAGGTTAAAATGTAGGAAAACAAGCAGGGATCAATAAGCCAAAAATTCAAAGAAGACAGTGATAGATAATAGAGAAAATAACAATGGCTTTTAGGAATCACTCCGTTGGCCTCACACCAAACCTATCTCAGGCAAAGAATATTCAATCATAAAGCATTCAAAATATTCAATAACTAAATAAAAAGTCTTTACAAGCCTCAATATATAGGCCACCAATAATTAAACTCGAAATAAAGAGTTCTAATAGATATAAAACACTAAAAAAGAAAGTTTTCGCAACAAAAACTCGAAATTAGAAGTCCCGTCATGACGTCCACGGACGTCCGTGACCTACGGACAGATAGAGGGCAAAATCACGAATGTCCGTCGGTGTTTCACGGACGTCCGTCACTATTCATGTGAACAGTAACTTTTTTTTTTCTTTCTTAAGTTGAAATTCTATTGCGGTTCAACTTCAATACTTTCGATCTTGATGTTCCCTGTCATTCTCCTCCACTCAAAATGTTTCATCACAGATGAAACACGCATGTTGTACTCAGACTCGGGCTCCCTCTCTTCTTTCGACGCCGATAATCTGTTGTGGCCCCAAATCCAAGGCTCCCGAACTTGGCGTTCCCCGTCAGAAGCCAAGGGTGTGAAGCCCACAATCTATCATTTACTATCACTTTGATTTACCTTTCCCTGCTTTTATTTTGTTTCCCATAAACCCTAAATTCAGCCATTACTCTTTCACTATTCTGAAATCAAAACTCTAGCTTTTGTCTAAACCTTTGAATTGACTCAAGTCAATACACCTTGAACCTCACTTTAACCATAATCCATTATGCATCAAAACCCTAAAGAAAATCAGCAATCTAATCATTGAACTACGAGTGCCCTAATCTGGAAGCGGCTAGAATTCTATCTCTAGGGTCTTCCTTTCGCGAGACTAACGGATCTAGCACACTACTCGGGGTAGCAGTAGGAAGGCGTGGGGGCCTTGGAGCTGCGTGGATTGGCTAGCAGGTAGGGCGACAAGCCTTGGTGTTAGGTGTGTGACGCGCTAGTGCGGAGGCATGTGGGGCCTTGCGTTGCTTGCGTGTCCCATATGTGTGGTGTAGATAGCGACTCGGCCAGAGTGGTGTGCTAATGTGGCGACTAAACGCGCATGGGGCGTGGGATGCTAACTCGGAGGCGTAATTGGGGTTGCATGGGCCATGTGTGCCACAGAAAGAGTCTGTGTACCATGGTGGTGTGTCAAACCAATACGTTTGAGGTTATCCTGTTGTTTGGCTTGAGGTGTTGTTTAAATCATCTATGTGGGAGGGGAGCTTGAGAGCTACTTCCACACACACTGGGCCTTACGTCGCCAGAGGGTGCGCAAGTGTCTCCTAGGTCTGAAAGGGTGGGCCTAAGACGTCGTAGATGCGATGTCGTATGTCACCCAAGGTGAGATTGCCATGTGGCCCCGGGCCGGGGTCGCGGTGCACATGGGTCAACAATGAGGGAGGCACTCGAGGGATACATGGGACTCGGTAGAGCACGACAACAAGAGGGTTAAAAGATAACGTGTGTTAGTAACGGGGAACACACACGATGGTGGGCTTGGTTCGGTATGTCAATGAGTTCTGTTGGAATGAGACGGCATGGGGAGCTGCATACTATTATTGCGAAGCAAGGTACTAGTGCAGGGCACGCAAGGGTGAGGCTTGAGCAGGCCAAGCGAGGCACAGAGGTGCTTGCAGGCGTGTCGTAAGAGGCACGATGCGATGAATGGTTGGCCTCGAGAGAAGGTAACCGTGAACGGGAGTTCCCGTCCTCTAGGAGGGTGGTATCAGAGTCTTATGGTTGGGTAGGCTGGCCTCGTTGCGCGCGGCAGCGAGGAGCCGCACTAGTATGATAGCCGGTGTTGGGCTGCACCCCCATGACAGCACGGACTGGACCCTACCCAAATCTACAAGATCTTCTATGAGGAAAACCATGAACCTTAAGGTATTGCAATTATGTATTGATTTTTGCTTGATTAATTTAGTTTAATTTCGGCAAAACATTCATTTTATATTCATTCACGTAGTTAAGGGTTTTGTCCCGTGTCACCCAAGCCCTAACAAGAGCATTATCAAGGTGGGAATTAGGCATTCTAACAGGATCTTTAGCAAGAGTTTGTGATAGAGCAAATAGGGATTTATGAAAATGGGGTAAGCTCTCTGAGGCCTGTATTGGTGTAAGGATCCTGCCAACTATTATTACAAGATGTAGATGCATTTTCAGATGACAAATTAAGCATAACATTTCAGACACACAAGGCCCAGGTAAGTGGTTAAGCAGCTACCAAGCCAACAGTAGCAAAGGTATCATCAGATAAGTTAGAAGTGATGCCAACCTCCTTCCTGACAGCAATGTCATCTTCATTGCAGCTAATGAAGTTCTTAGCAGGGGCATCAGTGATTTCTTTAATACAAGGGTGTCCAACAGAGGATTAACATAGGGTTGAACAATATCTGGGTATGCATCTACATTTTCCAAGTTCTCGCCCCCATTAGAAGTTTTCAACATATAATTTTTGTTAGGTATGTGTTGACTGAGAATTTTTGGAATCGGAACTCCTTCCACTTAATCTAAAAAAATAGATAGAATAAATTAATAGAAGAAATTAAGAAAGGAGACTCTATTTATAATCATTCCTTTTAACAAACATACTCTAAATAGGGCTTAAAATACTAAGTTATGTCAGACACCTAATATACTTAGGCACCTAAGTGTCTAGATATCGTACTTAGGCATCTAGGTGCCTAGATATCATAATTAGGCACCTAGGTGCCTAGATAATATACTTAGGCACCTAGGTGCCTTGATCTCGTAATTAATCGTAATTAGGCACCTAGGTGCCTAGAAATCATACTTAGACACCTAGGTGCCTAGAAATCATACTTAGGATATCTAGGGACACCTAGGTGCCTAGATATCATACTCAGGTACTTAAGTGTCTAGAAATCATACTTAGACACCTAGGTGCCTATATATCGTAATTAAGCACCTAGGTGCCTAGATATTGTAGATAATCGTAATTAAGCACCTAAGTGCCTTCAAACCATATTTAGGCGCCTAGGTGCCTAGACATCGCAGTTAAGCACCTAGGTGTCTAATCACGCTTAATTATGATATCTAGACACCTAGGTTCCTAAGTATGATATCGAAACACCTAAGTGTCTACATATTGTAATTAGACACCTAGGTGCCTAGAGATCGTGAAATCATACTTAGGTACCTACGTGTCTAGATATCGTAATTAGGCACTTAGGTGCTTAGAAATCGTAATTAGACACCTAGGTGCCTAGAAATCATACTTTAGTACCTAGATGCCTAGATAAGATACTTAGGCACCTAGATGCCTAGATAAGATACTTAGGCACCTAGGTGCCTAAATATCGTAATTAGACACTTAGGTGCCTATATATCATACTTAAATACCTAGAAATCATACTTAGGCACCTATATATCATACTTATGCACCTACGTGCCTAGGTGGTTATAAGTAAAGACTTGTGTACGCGAGAATAATTTTTTCTCAATCCGCGTGAAAGTAAAAACTTACGTAGCTCTCACAACCTTTGATTTCATAAAACTTCGACGGAAATTGTAGGATTATAACTTCCTATAACCGCTACCATAAAGCTATAAATAGCAGATCCGTCCTCATTATCGGGGATTTAAAAATTTTGACACGAAACTTCTGCCGAAAATATATCTGATTTTTCTTACAAAAGACTTTTGGGTATCTCCGAGATTCTTTCTATTATTTTCTTATTTTATTTTATTTTTATTTTTAAACATTGACGGGAGGAATAAGTCAGGGTTGAGACATTTATAATAAGGGCTCCAAACCTTACCTAAAAGTGATACGCTTAAGTTAAGAGCTACGACTCTTACCTAAGTAGGATTTATGGTTACAATTTGGGATTACGCGTTACGACCCGTATCCTATTTTCTATTTACTTAGAAATAGTTAAGCCATGTGGGTATAACCCTGGGCATAACTCTTAGTACAATCGGATTGCAACTACAAATTTGATATTTATATGGGTTACAATCACGAATCCAAAGAATGATTTCAGATTATTACACCTGAAATATTCATGTACGACAACTCATAACCATGAGATTTACCGGATCTGAATTATGTTTCGAAATTAGAGTTTCCCTCATGGTTCGGATTATCACTCTCTCAAATGTAGGGTTCAGAGCTTAACTTCGAGAACGAATTTTTTTTTACAGTGGATTGTTTGACTTTTGATCAAACGATCATAATACATGATAGTAAGAAGATCCAATGGTAGATTTATTACATATTGACCAGATCTTCTGATTTGGGTCAAATCCAAAGGTAGATTCATTGACTTTTGGTTAAATGATCATACTGCGAGATCATAACGAGATCTAATGGTGAATTTACTACATATTGAAAAGATCTTGTGATTCTGGTCAAATCTAACAGTGGAATCATTGACTTTTGATCAAACGATCATAATACTAGATTGTAACGAGATCCAACAGTGGATTTATTACATATTGACTAGATCTTATGAATTTAGTCAGATCCAACGGTGGACTCATTGACTTTTGGTCAAACGATCATAATGCGAGATCGTAATGAGATCTAACGGTAGATTTATTATATATTGACCAAATCTTATGATCTTGGTCTAATCCAACGGTAGACTCACTGACTTTTGGTCAAACAATCATAATATGAGATCGTAACGAGATTCAACAGTGGCTTTATTACATATTGACCCAATCTTATGAATTTGGTCAGATCCAACGGTGGACTCATTGAAATTTGGTTAAACGATCATAATGCGAAATCGTAACGAAATCCAACGGTGGATTTATTATATATTGACCAAATCTTATGATCTTGGTCTAATCCAACGGTGGACTCATTAACTTTTGGTCAAACAATCATATTACAAGATTGTAACGAGATCCAACGGTAAATTTATTACATATTGACCAAATCATATGAATTTGGTCAGATCCAATGGTGGACTCATTGACTTTTAGTCAAACGATCATAATACAAGATCGTAACTAGATCTAAAGGTGGATTTATTATATATTGACCAAATCTTATGATCTTGATCGAATCCAACGATGGAGTTGTTGACTTTTGGTCAAGCAATCATAATCCAAGATCGTAATAAGATCCAATGGTAAATTTATCACGTATTGATTAAATCTTAAGATATTGGTTAAGTCCAATAATAAAATCATTACAAACGATAATCTGTGACCGCTAATTTTAAGGAATTTGGAAATATCTAACTCATGATTAGATACTCCTCTGATAATCAGTTAGCAGGAGGATGGATTTGGTATTCGAATTCATCTTTGAGACCAGAGAACAAGAATTCGTTTTAAGATTCATTCATGAGGTTCTTACTTTAGTAATGACTCGTGCTTGCCAATCAAATGGAACTAGCTTTTGGAGGAGGGGTTCTCCCATCCGTCGTCCCCTATTTCATATTTCTCAAATCTTTAATAAAGATAGCATACTATGCATATATCTTGTGACAGAATGAAGATGTCGATGAAGACTAAGACTTAGAATTTAGTTTATTTATTTCAGAGATGTAATTACGTTATTTTTTATTTAGTAGCTTTTAACCAGAGGTATTCAATTTTGATGTAATTAATGGGGAATCGATTGCGATACTTGAAAATGTAATGTCCGCCATTTTAATAAAACCCTCTCCTAGCGAGGGGAAATTTGTTATGATTGATTTGTATTAGATTTATATCTTACGCAAATTTATTATTTACAAATTTTTAGCACGTCCGGTGGGATCCACTTCTCTCATCTTTAAGCTACTTGATGAAACATATTCTCTGAAATAAGTTATAGGTATAATAAATTATAATTAAAAAAAACTTTGGTATTTTTGTGAATTTTCATTTTGATGGCTAGTTATTTCATGCAGATATTCACCGAATTTACTCCATCAAATAATTCAATAGCGTTTGGAAAGAATGTTGCTCTCTCTTCTTCATCAGGAGTTCGCCGCGTAATGCGGGCTCGACCTCGGACTGAAGAAGCCATACTCCGCTGATCAACTCGTCTTATGGCACGAGCCAATCTGGAAGAAAAATACGCCCAACAGTAAGAACTAGATTCTCCCAAGTCCTTCACTAGTTCTGACAACCCACTTTATGGGGACTCAGACTCTATCTTTTCCGAAGATGAGTTCCCTGAGGTCAGATCGCAATCAGCCTCGATGAGCCCACCAGGAACTCTGAGGTCTAATCAATCCTATCCGATGAATCCCCCTCAATCACTTGAGGTGGCCAACTTGACTGTATCACATGACCGGATCATTACTTCATCTCCCATCACCCTTCGTTCCTCGAGCTCCCTTCAATCCAATCCGGATGGATCATCCATTTAAATAGTAGTTCCAAACATCCCTACAGTACTTCCAGTGATGGTGCTGACAACAGAAGAAAGCGCCAACATCCTCAGAAGAGGAATACTCCTCAGAAGAACACAAATGGCTAACGTCTAACCCATCATCGTTACTATTCTCTTCCCTAAATACCTTCATAATTTTATTACCCGAAATGGGATAATTACCCAGATCACTATGTGGTCTTTCTAGCCACGTAGTCTCGTTGGTTCCAGTGATGGGAGGAGTCATAAACTCAAATTTCTGATCGTTTAGGTATTTTCCAACCCCAATATTTGTAAGAAACGAATCCTCGGCCATATCTCCAATTCTGAGTAAAGCATCCATCAACTCTTGTTGGTCATGCATATCTGCAGCGGTGATTTCTTTTTCGATACACCCATCTGGTGTTGGAAGATTTCCTGATACAAAATATCATTTATTAACACCAACAGAGTTCTTTTTAAATATACAAAATATATATATATATATATACCTATGTTAGAAAAGTGTGAGGTTGTGGGAATGCTTCTTAACTCCGCAAGAAAAGCATCAGGAGAAGGAACAATTGAACCTTCAACCATATACCCATGATTCTGATTGGGTGGGAATGGAACATAATATCCCCTTAAAGGACTCGCAGAGGCCCATTGAACTTTCGAAGTTGCGTAAGATGATAAAATACCCTCACCTCTCCTAGACACCGCTGATTTTGGCTTCTTGTTGGTCTCCCTTTTTTTTGAGACAGGACATGTTTCCCAGATACATTAGAAGAGGACTTTTCTGCCTCATCAAGCTTATTTCAGAAAATCGTGTATGGTTTGATAAAACCAACGAATGATGAATAATTGACGATATCAATATTCCCAGGACTTCTCGCAAATGACATCTTCATAGACCACGCTTCTCGAAAAATATCAGTAAAAAATTCGGGAGGAATATACATGAGTGTATTAAATTTTGCAACGTCACTATCTTGTTTCTTAGGAGCTAGCTCTGATAGTCTTTTGAAAAAATAAACACTGGTATTCTCATGCCACCAATAACACCACATCAAGGAAGTGCGACAAGAAATTTGAGCGGAACGAGTCATGAAACAAGACATGGTTCCTCGCGCACTATACGTGTTAAATGTCATCACTAAATCCGCAATGGTAACATCTTTGCGTGCATCCAAAGAAAGAGGAGTCAAGAGAATAATCTGATCATAACCTAATTGTCGAGCATATCGGACTGGATAATATGGTTCGAGCAATTTATAGTTGCCAAAAAGTAATGGCAATAAATTCTGCCCCAAACTCAAAAAATAGTGAAGGATTTCGGTTGGGAACACAGAGGTATCTTTGTCTGGATTAGCTTGATCCTCCCACGAAAGTTGGTCATTGTTTGGTAGGAAATGCCCGAATGGTCGAAACTTGAACATTTGGGGATTTCGCACCAAATCTCAAGCCCCTTTCAAGCGATGAGGACCGACTGCTCACTCCAAAATACTCAGTAAGAAGGGAATTCCTGGCTTGGGTTCAAAATCTCTCAAATTATAAGTGGAGGAAAATGGGCTCCCACCCATCCAAAGAAATAATGAACAGGGAAATGAGCTCCCGAATTCTCTGGATCGTCACACCTCTTTAAATGATCAAAACCATAAAATATGCTAGCAAGGACGGCTGGACCAACGGTATAAGTAGCTCCATTTGTCATCTCCCCTGCTATTACGAAAGTTTCAGTACAGACACTTTCCTCCTAGTTCGGAAGCATGAACCTGCTTAAAAAAAGCGCTAAAAAAGCTGAGATATAGGTCCTATGACTCATTCTTAGCGAAGACCTTCTTTCAATTCGGACTACTTGAAGGATATTCCTTTTAGAAGCAAAAGGGTGAATAATGTTGCCACTCGGATCATAAAAATCTAGGAAATAAGATATCCATTGTCCATGGTTTACATTTTTCTTTTTCACATTAGGATCATCCTTTACAATTTGATCGAAGATTTCAAACAAGTTATGTGTTTCAGGCTTATAGAAAGATGTCTCTTCGTCTTCTTGTACTCCGTATAGAAGCTCGTTCTCAGGAATGCACTAATCATACATAAAACCTGTAAGTGTCAAACCACTAATATGGAATAATTCATTCAGTGTTATACCAGCTTCCCCCAAGGAAAGATCCAAGAATTAGTGAGTGGACAGAAAACTTCGATTAGAGCACGCATCATATTTTTGTTGCTATCATATCGCCCCCGCGCACGCGCAACTGCTGTTAGCAAATTACATTTTTCAATTCATCGTGAAACTTTGATAACATTTGTATGACCAAGAGGTGAAAACTTAAGTTGGTCGATGTCGCTCCTCTCAAACGAAACTTATCACCCCATCTGACGCCTGACTCTTTATCTATGAACCTCTGAGCAAAGGTAGGAAAGGATTGTGAGCTATGGAATTCTTCACCCGGTGCAAGAACACGACCTGGTTTCAGAAACATTAGATCGATCCCATCCTCTTGCCGGGGTTTAGAAAGATAAGGCCCCAAAGTTTAACGATTTGCTTAGACTTGTCCACCACTCATAGGTTGGTGATGCATGGTGTTCTCCGTGAGCCACAACAGGACTAAAACAAGGAAGATGCCTCCGCAAGGGTATCCCGAAAAAATTATTCACAATATCACTCGATCTTCTTATTCGATCAACTTTACAATCAGAAGATTTCTCTTTTGACATGATTAATATAAGAAAATCTGTATATATATAATTAAAAAAAAAAAATTGAGAATTAAGTTACGTTCCAAAATACATTTAAATTATGTTATCTTATTGACGTCGAGATTGATGATAAAAAAAAAATCAACTTCATAATTTTGGTTGATTTCTAGAAAATATTTTTCAAGGACGTTTTAATCTCTGTAAACGCCCTAAAATCAGTCAGATCCGCGCGAATAGCCCAAGTAGATCTTTCAAATTTAATTTTGACCACCCGATCTATATCGAGATCGGTGGTCAATAAAAAAATCAACTTCATAATTTTTGTTCAATTTTAGAAAATATTTTTAAAGACGTTTCGATCTCTGTAAACATCCTAAAAATCAGTCAGATCTACCTGGGTAGCCAAAGTAAATCTTTTAGATTTAATTTTGATCACCCGATCTAAATCGAGATCGATGGTCAATAAAAATCAACTTCATAATTTTTGTTGATTTTTAGAAAATATTTTTAAGAACGTTTCGATCTCTGTAAAAGCCCCAAAATCAGTCAGATCTGCCCAGGTAGCAAAAGTAGATCTTTCGAATTTAATTTTGACCACCCGATCTATATCGATATCGATGGTCAATAAAAAATCAACTTCATAATTTTTGTTCAATTTTAGAAAATATTTTTAAGGATGTTTCGATCTCTGTAAACATCCTAAAAATCAGTCAGATCTACCTGGGTAGCCAAAGTAGATCTTGCAGATTTAATTTTGACACCCAATCTACATCGAGATCGATGGTCAATAAAAAATCAACTTCATAATTTTTGTTGATTTTTAGAAAATATTATTAAGGATGTTTCGATCTCTGCAAACGCTCTAAAATCAATCAGATCTGCCTTAGTAGCCAAAGCAGATCTTTCGGATTTAATTTTGACCATCTGATCGACATCGAGATTGATAGTTAATAAAAAATCAATTTCATAATTTTTTTATTTTTAGAAAATATTTTTAAAGTCGTTTTGATCTCTGTAAATGTCCCAAAATTGGTAAGATCTGCCTAGATAGTCAAAGTATATCTTTCAAATTTAATTTTGACCACTCGATCTATATTAAGATCGATAATCAATAGAAAATCAATTTCATAATTATTTTCAATTTATTAAGGTTCATAAATTCAATCGGACCGTCTGACAGATTTAGGAGATTCATCTTGATAATCGGAGAGCATTCTCGTAAGAATCGCAAATCCAATTTAGGAGATTCATCTTGATAATCGGAAAATGTCCTCTTAAGAATCGCAAATCCTATAACCATAAATCAGTATACAGTCTTCCCGTAGGAAGTACAATCTGATTAATCTCGAAATCCAAAATTTATCCCTTAAAATCTCTCAGATTGAAACAATGTCATTCGATGGACCCCAAAATTCGATGATCGAATCTCCATGGAAAATACGAGCACAAGTCAGATTTCGATGAATGAATCTCCGTAGAGAATACGATCACTAGTCAATAGTAAAATTCTCATAGGAAATATAAACTTAGATCATTTTTTTTAATTTTTTTTTCATTTTTTTTATAATAAAAAAAAGCAATAAAATCGAGGAGGCACCTGTTGACTGAGAATTTTTGGAATTAGGAACTCCTTCCACTTAATCACAAAAATTAGATAGAATAAATTAATAGAAGAAATTAGGAAAGGAGACTCTGCTTATAGTCTTTCCTTTTAACAAACCTACTCTAAATAGGACTTAAAGTCCTAAGTTATGTCAGACACCTAATATACTTAGGCACTTAGGTGTCTTAAATATAGCAGTTAGGCACCTAGGTGCCCAAATATTGTACTTAGACACTTAGGTGCCTAGATATCGCAATTAGACACCTAGGTGCCTAGATATCATAATTAGGCACCTAGGTGCCTAAGGCTGCGTTTAGGTTAGCTCTTTCAGGGTAAAGAGCAACTCTTTTGCTCTTTGGCTCCAACAGAGAACTACTTTCATGTTTGGTAATACAGCTCCTCACCCCATTTACTCTTGCGGGGAGCTGTTTTAAGTGATAAAACTGCTCTCTGAATCTGCTCTTACAGAAAGCAGGTAAAGAGTTGCTTCTCTTATAGGAGCTAACCCAAATACAGCCTAAATATCGTACATAGGCACCTAGGTGCCTTGATATCGTAATTAACCGTAATTAGGCACTTAGGTGCCTAAAATTCATATTTAGGTGCCTAGATATCACAATCGGACACATAGGTACCTAGATATCGTAATTAGGCACCTAGGTGCCTAAATATCATAATTAGACACCTAGGTGCCTTGATATCGTAGTTAGGCACCTAGGTGTCTAGAAATCATACTTAAGCACGTAGGTGCCTAGACAACATACTTAGACACCTAGGTGCCTAAATAACGCAATTAGAAACCTAGGTGCCTAGATATCATAATTAGGCACCTAACTATCTAGATATCATACTTAGGTACCTAGGTGTCTAAATATCATAATTAGCCACCTAGGTGCCTAAATATCATATAGGCACCTAGGTGCCTAGATATCGCAGTTAGGCACCTAGATAATATACTTAAGCTCCTAGGTGCCTAAATATTGTACTTATGCACTTAGGTGCCTAGATAATATACTTTGACACCTAGATGCCTTGATATCGTAATTAATCGTAATTAGGCACCTAAGTACCTAAAAATCATACTTAGGCACTTAGGTGCCTAGATATTATACTTAGGCACTTAGGTGCCTAGATATTATACTTAGGCACCTAGGTGCCTAGATATTACAGTTAGGCACTTAAGTGCCTAGATAATATACTTAAGCACTTAGGTGCCTTGATTTCGTAATTAGGCACTTAGGTGCCTACAAATCATACTTAGACACCTAGGTGCCTAGATATCGTACTTAAACACATATGTACCTAGATAATATATATAGACATTTAGGTGCCTAGATATCGTAATTAGATACATAGGTGCCTAGATAACATAGATAATCGTAATTAGACACTTAGGTACCTAGATATCGTAAATAGACCTTTAGGTGCCTAATTATAGGTGCATAGATAATATACTTAGATATGACATCTAGGTACCTAGATATTATATTTAGGCACCTAGGTGCGTAGATATCGTAATTAAACGTGATTAGACACTTAGGTGCCTAGATATCATAATTAGGTACCTAGGTGCCTAAATAAAATACTTAGGCACCTAAGTGCTTAAAGATCGTTATTAGGCACCTAGGTGCTTAGAAATCATACTTACACACTTAGGTGCCTAAATATCGTAATTAGGCACTTTATGTGCCTAGAGAGCATAATTATGCACTTGGGTGTCTAGAAATCATACTTAGATACCTACGTGCCTAGGTGGTTATAAGTAAAAACTTGCGTACGCGAAAATAATCTTCTCTCAATTCGCGTGAAAGTGAAAAACTTACGCAGCTCTCACAACCCTTGATTTCATGAAATTCCGATGGAAACCGTCGGATTATAACTTCCTATAACCGCTACCATAAAGCTATAAATAGCTGATCCGTCCTCATTATCGGGGATTTGAAAATTCTGACACGAAACCTCTGTCGAAAATATCTTCGACTTTTCTTACAAAAGACTTTTGGGTATCTTCGAGATTCTTTCTATTCCTTTATTTATTTTTTTATTTTTTTATATTTAAACGTTGACGGGAGGAATAAGTCTCGGTTGAGACACTTAGGATTAGGGCTACAACCCTTACCTAAAAGTTATACGCTTAGGTTAAGAGCTACAACTCTTACCTAAGTAGGATTTATAGTTACAATTTGGGATTACGCGTTTTGACTCGTACCCAATTTCCTACGTACTTATAAATAGTTAAGCCATGTGGGTAAAACCTTTGGCATAATTCCTAATACACTCGGATTGCAACCATAAATTTAATATTCATACGAGTTGCAATCTCGAATCCAAAGAATGATTTCAAATTATAACACCCGAAATATTCATGTATGACAACTCATAATCATGAGATTTATCGGATCTGAATTATATCCCAAAATTAGAGTTTCCCTCGCGGTTTGGATCATCACTCTTTCAAATGTAGGGTTTGGACCTTAACCTCGAGATCGAAATTTTTTTTTACGGTGGATTGTTTGACTTTTGGTCAAACGATCACAATATATGATAATAAGAAGATCCAACGGTAGATTTATTACATATTAACCATATCTTTTGATTATGGTCAAATCCAACGGTGGACTCGTTTACTTTTGGTCAAACGATCATAATGCGAGATCATAACGAGATCCAACGGTGAATTTATTATATATTGACCAGATCTGGTGATTCTAGTCAAATCTAACGGTGGACTCATTGACTTTTGGTCAAACAATCATACTGCGAGATCATAACGAGATCCAATGGTAGATTTATTACATATAGACCAGATTTAGTGATTCTGGTCAAATCTAACGGTGGAATCATTGACTTTTGATCAAACGATCATAATACTAGATCGTAACGAGATCCAATGGTGGATTTATTACATATTGACTAGATCTTGTGAATTTGGTCAGATTCAACTGTGAACTCATGACTTTTGGTCAAACGATCATAATGCGAGTCGTAACGAGATCCAAAGGTGGATTTATTATATATTGACCAAATCTTATGATCTTAGTCGAATCCAACAGTGGACTCATTGACTTTTGGTCAAACGATCATAATGCGAGATCATAACGAGATTCAATGGTAGATTTATTATATATTGACCAAATCTTATGAATTTGATCAGATCTAACAGTAGACTCATTGACTTTTGGTCAAGCGATCATAATGTGAGATTGTAACGAGATCCAAAGGTGGATTTATTATATATTGACCAAATCTTATATTCTTGGTCGAATCCAATGGTACTCATTGGCTTTTGATCAAACGATCATAATGGGAGATCGTAACAAGATCCAACGGTGGATTTATTACATATTGACCAAACCTTATGATCTTGGTCGAATCAAACGGTGGAGCCGTTGACTTTTGGTGAAGCAATCATAATCAAAGATCGTAACAAGATCCAATGGTAAATTTACTACGTACTGATTAAATCTTAGAACATTGGTTAAGTCCAATGATAAAATCATTACAAAAGATAATCTATGACCGTCAAATTCTAAGAAATTTGGCGCTATCTAACTCATGATTAGATACTCCTCTGATAACCAGTTAGCAGGAGGATGGATTTGGTATTTGAATTCATCTTTGAGACCAAAGAACAAGAATTCGTTCTAAGATTCATCCACGAGGTTCTTGCTCCCGTAATGACTCGTGCTTGTAGATCAGATGAAATCGGCTTTTGAAAGAAGGGTTCTCCCATCCGTCGTCCCCTATTTCATATTTCTCAAATCTCTAATGAAGATAGCATACTATGCATCTATCTTGTGACGAAATGAAGATGTTGATGAAGACTATGACTTAGAATTTAGTTTGTTTAGTAGCTTTTAATCAAATGTATTCAATTTTGATGTAATTAACGGGGAATCGATTACCATACCCGAAAGTGTAAGGTCCGCCATTTTAATAAAACCCTCTCCTAGCGAGGAGAAATTTGTTATGATTGATTTGTGCTAGATTTATATCCTACACAAATTTGTTGTTTACAGTACGCTAGCAGCAGACTGAAGAGATGTCATCAGAAGTAGTCTCACCCATCAGATCATCACATTCCAATCAATTCATATTCAACCAGAGTTCTTGAATATAAATCATCAATAGTGTAACGTTGTTGATTAACAGCTTCGTCTGAGTTTGGTATTACAGGCTTCAGACCCAACCAGGGCATGAGTATTATCAGATGTGATCTTATGGACTAGCGGACTCAAAGAATCCAGTATGAAATCACTGATGCCCCTGCTGAGATCTTATGGTCTAATGGATGAATATTATCAGATGTGATCTTATGGTCTAGTGGACTCGTGAGTATTACCAGATGTGAATCCAGTATGAACTAGATTCCAATTTGCCTCAGGCCATCTCAAATAGAACACCATTTAGGGATCATCCAGAACAGAAGGAAATGGTAACCGTGGTCAACAATTAGGGGTGTAAAAGGTAGGGATAAAAATGGAGAAGCTAAATAGCAGAAGATTGCTCAATGTTAACAGAAACAAGGCAACACAAAATAATAAGCAGAGCTGGCCGGAGGTTCACCAGGGCAAAGGAACCAGATGGAGAGCCAGGAAAGAGTAAAAAAAATCCATTCAAATTGGCATAGATGGGTAGAGGATGGGAAGGGGAGAAGATTAGTCAAGCTGGAAGTTACCAAAGGAGCACGCTAAAAAAGGAAAACATGAAGAAGGTTTAAAAAATATAACCGTTATATCAAGAAAATAGCCATTGCATAAAAAAGTGTGATTCTCATGAATTCTGTGGGTCTAGACCTAAACATTGTTTGGGAGTAAAATAACTACTTATGCAGAGAGAGAAATTAGGGCAGAAAAGAGAGAAATTACGGTATGGAAGGGGACAAGTACCAAGCGATATCATATGGTATTGGACAATAGCTTGGGGTTACCGAAATCCCCATAGCCATCTAGCCAGAGCCAATACATAAACCATGCTTAAAACTTTAGTTGACAATGAAGCTCAAACCTTTTACCATATTCCCACAATATTATACTAAGGCAAAAAGAATTAAAAAAGCTTCTACATTTTCATGTTATGTAGAGATGGTGATATTTATAACTAGCATACCTTTTTTCATGATCTTTCCGGCAAACACCATAAGGCTTTGACCACCAAAAATGCCCCCTTGCAGATTGAATTCAACATTCTCCAGGAGCAAACAAATCTCCTTCACCATTTTCTGTTTTACAGTCTCCTCAATACCCACTCCAACTTTTGACTGAAGTATCTCCATTCGAAACAAAATCTGCAATTCATGCCTTATAATGCATTAAGGAGCACAAGCAACTACAAACAATTCGAGCATATCCAAAAACTTAAATTAAATAAATGAAAATATCTCATGCTCAAAGGATACTCTCTAACTTTATTTTCTATAGTGTGAGGATTGCAGCCTTTGTATTTTGCTACTAAATCCTCAGGCTTCTACAGTAAAAGCTTTCCCAGTTCAGCGGCAACCACAGCACAAGAGATTTCTTCCAGTTCCTTATGATCGGAATCCTCTAGAGTGTTCCTTTTGGTTGTCGTGTACAACCAATGAATCGATGCATTGACAATGCGCTCTGCTAAAACCCCCAAATCCGCTTCTTCACCATTGAGACTTTGCTAAATTTTCTCAGGGATTCTGAAGTTTCCAAGCAAGAAACTGAAGGAATTTCACTGTTTGTAGATTCACTGAAAGGAGTCTCTGCTATAGAAAGAGAAGAAGGAATGGGTTGTGTGGCTTCTTGCTGTGGAGCCACACTAGCATTTTCTTCGGTCTCTTCATTACTTTCCGTCTGTGCCTTCATTTCATTTAATTTGATCCGGCGATGACCACTTAAGTTCTTTATCTGTTTCATCCAACATTTGAGAAAGCGTAACTTCTTTGAATTATTGCATCCGCTAGCAAAGTAAACTTCTTCCAAATCCACCGTAAAATCAATATCAATGACCAACCTCTCACAGGGCTGGCTAAGAACTGCGTTGTTAAAGGAGCTCCACGAGAAGTCTTGAAGCAGATCAATGCGTGTTTTATTTCTTCTTTTACCCTCCACAGATTGAGAAACCGGAAACATGTTGAAGCAGTTTAAATTGCCACTACCAACAGGTATCTTGTCATCAGTCTTAGACACTAACTGGTGCAAACTAGAAGCAATGCTATCAAACCAAAGCTTCGGGTTGTCCTCAGTAACTACACTATCCGTAATATATAGAATAGCAGAGTGAACTGTAAGGGTCTCTAAAATTCCGACCACAGATCTCTTATCACTGTCAGAAACAGACACTAAAGTACTGTAGTTTCTCCTATAGAGGAAAGTTATAAGAAGGTTCCAAATGGGTTTCCCTGCCGTAAAGCATCTCGAGAACTATATCTGCAAAAAAGGCCTCCGAGGTATCCGTCTTTTGATCTTTCCCACATTCACCTTAGACCCACAGCAGCAGCATGAAGTCACATACACCATATTTTATCTTTGCTACATCGCCACTCTTCCACACCTCCTTAACGTGAATGCTAGAGATACCATTCCTCTGTAAACGATTCACTCCACTGCAAGCAACAGGATCGAGATTTGCAAGTTTTGAGATCCATGAAAGAATAGGAAACTTCGCCTAGAAACATTCAAGTTGAACAATTTGAGATCGGATAACACGCATTCTAAGGGTTCCCCATTCACATCTGAAATCTCGAGCGTTGCACGACTAACACTTGGCTTATAAGAGACTACGGAGAATCCGATGAGTGAATAAATTAAACCTAAAGGAACAAGGGCTGAACCCAAAAGAATCGCTTCTGTTGAACAAAATCCCCAACCCAACCCCTTAACTCCCTTTTCAACTACCCCTAATTCTAACTCCTCCACTCTTTCGTCCCCCCATTTATCATATATAACATTGATCCAACACAAATGCATATCTCGATTGACAAATGCATCTGTCACAGAGCTAAAAATAGTACAAAATTTATTACAAAACACATCATCGCCTTTGATTTCGAGATCTACAAATTGGGATAAACATTTCAAAGACTCTGAAAGCGGAGAAAAAAGAACAACCTGGTTTGATCGCAGCGCAAAGACGGCGTCCTGCTTATTGTTGAGAGTCGGACGCTCCCAGGCGTAATCATGGGTGATCTGAAGCAACGAACGTGCCATAAGGACGGCGCGGGGCGATGAGATGCACTCCATGTTAGATTGAGATTGAGAGATCGCGGAGAGAGAATTTAGGGAGGAAGATAGGGAAATTAGGGTTTGGGATGGGGAATCGAAGGCGAAAAAGGCAGCCGATTTCCCAAGTATGGGGTGGAGTTTGGACGTGGAAAAGAGAGGAGAGAGAGAAGACAAGAAGAATTTGAAGGCGAAGAGTAAGGAGGAAAGTGGTGAGGATTTGAGGAGTTTTGTGGTGGCAGATCAGACGATGGCGATGTAGGGATCTGAGATTTGGAGGTGGAGAAGGGGATGGAGATCGATGCGGAAGAGGATGCGTTGGGTCTGAGTGATGTCTAGGGTTTCCATGGAGGATGGGGATCGGAGACTTGCTAACGAGTGCGCATAGTGGTGGGGTGAAGGATAGAGAAGATCAAATTGCAGAGAGTAGGGAGGGAGTTTGGAAATGGCGGGAAAACGGTTGTCTTTTCTTACAAAAGACACTAGTAGTAGATGCACGTGCCATGCACGTGTAGAGAGAGCTGAGCTAGAGAAGTGGAGGAGATTTATAAGGTATTTTAAATTTGTTCTAAATTTTGAATTAGACGATAGAGATTTTTTTTGTCCCAATCTTCCACGCAACAGATCTTGAGATCATGGTCCTATCATCGTACAGTTGAGATCATGGACCTATCATCCTACGGTCGGATTTTGATTCCATATGGTACACATCCCCAAAAGTGATCCGAGAATCACGTTTGGTGTACGTCTATGATCATACTCTTTATTGAGATGTGTGCCATATGGAATCAAAATAAGACCATCTGATAGTACGTCGATGATTTCAAGATTTATTATGTCAAAGATTGAGACAAAAATGATCTTGATTGTCAGATTCAAAGTAGTCAATAATTTAAGCACATAAAATACAAGCTGAAAAGAAAGGATCCGATTTTTATCCTTCTCTCTTTATAATAGTAAAGAAGCGATGTGAACCGAGCAGATTGTTTATGAAAGATGAGCTTGGGAAGAGCTGAATACGTTACAAATCATGATTAAGTATTTTTCATCAAAGTGTGTCACTTGATGTGATGAAAGGTCGAAGATTGAATTCAAAAAATATTTTCACTCATTATTTTAATGCGTTTAATGCCTTCAAAATGAAGGGTTACCATCTAAATCTCTAAATTAGTTGCCCATTTTACCGACATTTCATTCGTCAGCCAACTATTATAGAGATGATTTTTTTAAGGGAAAATTAGAATAACAAACTTTCTAGCAAAAATGTCCTTAACTTAAATGTTTTAAAAAAAATAATGTTTTCACAATTTTTTAAAGTTCAGAAATCCGTAAAATCTCAAATCCTTACTAAAAAATAATGCTTTTACGGATTACAGAACTTCAAAAAATCATGAATGCATTATTTTTTTAAAGCATTTAAGTTCTGAATTTTTTTACTAAAATGTTTGTTTTTTAAGGTTGTTTTTCTAAGATGCCTCTTTTTTAATGCACGGTATTCGCATCAATTGACATGCATGATGAAAAATAGTGCAAGTGTTTTACATTAGTGACTTCTTTTCTTTCAAAAAGAGACTGACCCTTTTCCAACTCCTAAAAACTACGGACCCCATGCTCTTGATTGTCATTTAAACAATATTTTGGTATTCTAAATGATCTGACCAATCCAAGCCGTCAAATGGCTGCTCATGCATTCAACTTCAATGGGCTTAAAAGTTACACTTATTGAGAGATTTGAATCATCAGATCTATGTGCTCTAATACAAGCCGGTGTTTTTATTTTTATATGATTAGAAGAGCGATTCTTTGTTTGAGATATGGCTTTTTTCGATAAGTTTGGCTGAGACGTTTAAAATCATCTAATCACCATTTTAGTGTTTAAATGCCGATCAAGCCACAGTGTTCCACAAAACTAACCCATAATTTAGTGAGATTCCATTTCTTTCTAACTAGGATTTCTTTTCAGGTTAATGGGAGGTCCCCTTAGTTCTGCAATAAAGTCCTTGCCTTCTCATATTTTAGGCAACATGGTAGAATTTTGGCTAATCCAAATTTTCCCATTGACAGGTTGTGTTTGACATTGCTTTTTGGGAGAGCAGAAAAGATCAGTAGCTGTTCTTTATTATTGCAAAGAAAAGTTGGGAGAGAGAGAATAATTGGAAGAAAATAAAAGGGAGAATACTCTTTGAAATAGGAAAAATAAAATAGCCCGCTTTAAAAGATTATGATTTTTCATGATCTCTTAAAGAGAGATGCTTTTCATGTTTCAAAGAGCAGCCTCCCTTTTTATCTTCCTCCAATCGTTCTCTCTCCCCATTTTCATTTGCAATAATAAAAAGTTGTAACTGCTCTTTTCTACTCTCCCAAAGATCAATGCCAAACACAGCCTAAACATCCTATGAAGATCAAGCCAAATAATTCTGCTCATCATAGGGTCCAAACTATTCAATCTGGGAAGTTTGATGCTATAGATGTTCCAACGGATATATTTTTGAGGCTGCACAAGGGTCATAAGATGTTCTACCACTTAAAATTTTGGAAACGTGTGACACTAGCCACCACATGGCTTAAAAGTGAAAAAAGTGAGTTTTATCACAGGCGAGGATCAAAATTTCAGTTTTCGTTTCAGTTTCGGACTTGCCCGAAACCAAAATTTTGATCGAAAATTTGAAATTTCGGCTGAAATTTTGAGGCCCAAGCCAATTTTTTCTTTTTTGAAGAAGCAAAATATCAATCAAAATTTCGGTTTCGGTCAAAATTTTAGTTTCGAGCAAATTATCGGCCGATAATTTCAAATTTTCGATCGATAATTTGCTACTTCAATAATTTCGGTGAAAACATGGAATTATCACTTCGGACCCCACCAAAACTGATTTGTTTCGGCTGAAATTAGGCCAAAATTTTGAACCATGATGGCAGGCCTAAGGTGAGGAGGCGTGGCCCCTTCCATTTCATTTAGGCTTTTAAAACTTGAAAGTTGAAAGTAGGACACTACCATGCCTCATCCAAACTTGTGTAAAACCAAAGGAAAACACAACATTTAATTTCAATGTCTTTTTAGGAGACATAGGAGGATGGTTTAGGCCCTGTTTCACAAACCTTCTCCAAAAAACACTTTTAAAGTGTTGTGAAGAGATGGTTTACATGATACTTCGTAAATGCTATTTCTCAAAAAAGTCTCATCTCCGGTTGAAAATGGCATTGTGTAAAAAGCATGTATTAGGCAATTTTTCAATACAACACTATTTTCAGTTAGAGGTGATCATGTCTTTGGGTGAAATGTGCTTCTCAACTAACATTTTCTCTCGCTGAATGCCAGAAAATGCCGGCCTGTGTATTCTAGTATGGAGACCAAGGCAGTAGAAACCCCAAAGCTCCGTTTTAACCCTCTGAGTTTATACTTTATACTGTTTATATATTGGCGGGTATTTTCAAAATTCCAACATAGGATGTCATATCTTAACCCTTGAGCAGAGGTGCGGTTTTAAAATAATTACCACACAAGACATATTTTAACTCATAGGATACCTACCTAGGTAATTTGGGTTACCTCATAAGGTACCCAGTTACCTCATTGCAATTACCAAGTTGGTGGATGAAGTGTTGAAAAGACAACAGATGCCCTGTTTTGAAATTATTTTTGCATCCATAACAACTTGTAAATAAGTGATTCTTCAAGCGTTGTTTGGAAAAAACCCATCTTTTATTGTTGATAATCTTTTTTAGTGAGATCTTTTGAAGTTCAGTAACTTCAAGGAGTGGGTTATATTCAGATCCAACTGATTGCACACCATATTCAAGTGGTCTTTAGAACCCTGAGCTACAAGAGATTCTTACATGGAAATCACATTTCTATTAACCGATGAAAGCACGAGTCATGAAAGTTTAGATTCCCTAACATCCAAGGGTTATAAATTGAATCCTTGGACTTGCCCTTTGCCCTTGAAAGTATAAGTTTTCATATATATATATTCTCTTTTAGGCTTCGTTCAAGTGTTTCCTTATTTTTTCCAAAAAAGCTCAGATTCTTGGACACTCAAATTCCTGACAAATTCTTAACAGACACAGATTCCTGACTTTTCCCATATGCATTCTTAAGTTATTCAGGTTCCTAACTTTTCTTATAAAAAACAAAAATCCTTTGTTTTTAAGTTCCTCTCAAAAAATCCTCAGAATCGATTCAATCAGTGGTTATGTCATGATCATAGAAACGTGATCTAATCATCGATTTATGTGTCGTACTCAGATTTCTCTCAAAATTTACGAGCAACCAATCGAGATGAGGCTAAACATATTTGACAGTATTTTTCTAAATCTGATTTAATGGCCATTATTTTTAAAATGGGCTACTAATACCCAATTGAAAAGTTATTCAATTTATCGTCCTACGAAGAATATTAGCATAACATATCACATGCGATACTTTTTAAAGTTCATCGATCGGATGGTTCATACCCACTTTTAGGAATGTTTCTTTAGGCTGAGATATGTTCCAATGATGAATTGTCATTTGGACAATTTAGATTAGTCACAAATTTGCACCACGTGATATAATGATATCACAATTTAATGGTGTGTGAGAAAAAAAAAAAAGTGCAATTTCAATGGTATAAGATCTTTAAACACCATTTTGGTGTTTAAATGTCAGTTAGTAGCCATTATCCAATAAGATCAAACAAATAAACTTCGAAGCAATAAAAGTAAAATTAAAAGGAGAATTTATGTGATGGTGCATAGCATAGCACAATCAAAGATGATTGTACATCTCTACCCACAATTGGTGCATGTGGCATTTGAATCAGACCATCAAATTCATGTCCATAGCGAATGCACACTGATCAGACAATCCTGACTGTTGATAAATTACTTTCTTATGGTGAACAAATCTACATATTTCAATTCAGAAAAATTACTTTGATGAATGGTCTTGATCGCCCAATCAACGCAATTTCTATATATGGCCCACAAAATCAAAATTCCGGATTTTGTTTCGGTTTCGCCCAATCAACCCAATTTTATTTCGCCTCATAATGCACCAACGATTATTGCACGGGCAGAAATGAGAACATATAACAACAAACTGCCCCCCAGATGAGAGACCCCATAAGAGTGACAAGATAGCACTAAAGAAGAAGAAGAAGAAGAAGAAGAGAATTATGAGAGAGTTGCTCTCACATCCTTTTCATTTATATTTACAAGTTTTACAGGATGATAGAGACACTCCCATTCACATATATAGAGAACTACACACGGTAACTTAATATAGATTCTACAGACGCCAACAGATTCAATTGTGTTTCCATCTTTTGTCTTATGTTGGAAGGATGCAGAGACTAGAACTTCTATTTTATGGATGCTCATACTCTTAAGTGGATTTAGTTATCTATCCTTTATCGGCCGAATATAAAAAGAAAGAGAGTCATTGAAGATGAAGTTAAAGACTCAATTCTGTTTGCTAAAGGAAATGGTAGATCTTCTATTATAACGACACTTGCCTTTAGTGCAACCGTTTGGCATGTCTGAGCAGAGAGAAACAGCAAAAAAAAAACTTATAATTCCATAAAGCACAAAAAGATGATGCTAAAGGAGATTGCTCACGATGTTATATTTAGAATTTGATTGCAATAAAATTGTGACTAATGACTCAAATTTATACGCTGTTCAACGGGAGCTTCAGGAACCAGTTGGGCATCTGGTTATGAGAATGTGTAGGTAACCACCTCCTTGTCTATGTTTCTGATCAAATTAAATACCACTGGTTCATTTACTTCTATGGGTGGTATTGAGGATATTGCAAGAAATGGTGAAATTAAATTTTGTTTTTATCATCTCAGGCCGTTGGATTATATGGAGATTCTTACAATTGAGTTGCAGGCAGTGCTTATTAGGCTTATGATTCTAACGAAGAAGGAAATCAATTCGGTAATTGTTGAACTTGATTCCCTTATTGCCAAAACTGCATAGTGGAGAGACGATCTTGAGATTGGAAATTGATTAATCTGTTATAGAATATTAAAGGTCTTGCAGGAACCTTCAGGAGCATTGGTCAGAGTGCAATAATTCAGCGGATTATTTGGCGAAGCTTGGGGCGGATGCCAGTCCTGTTGTGCGGTGGGATGATGATAGTCAATTGCCACTTCCTTTATCCTCTTCTATTTCTGAAGATTCGTTTGCCACTCTTATCATGTATAATCTTCTCTGATCTTAATGCAAGGATGGGGTCATTAACCCTGCTTACTAATCCAAGAATATATATATCAATGTAGTCATATGGCATATGCGACCCTATGCGATGGCATAGGGCCATCGCATATGCGGTTTGCATATGCCATTATGCGATGGCATAATTTTTTTATTTTTATTTTTTCAAAATATTCTTTAAAAATTTTTTAAATTTTTAAAAAATTCTCAAAGTTTTCCAAATTGATCAATAATATGTTTTGTGTTAATTTTGGGTTATATTAATTTTATAGTGTCTAGAATGCGAAATAAAAGTATATAATATAATTATATAAGTAATATATAACCTATAAGTGAGATGGGAAACTATAAATTTTATTAAGGTTAAACAAAATAGTACAAAAATGAACGTAAAAAGTAGGAACATATAAAAAAGAATGAAAAGAGTAAATTTTAAGTTCTAAGTCCAACCCACAATGATACATACATTTCCATTGTCGTCACGTGACTCACGTCCTAACGGTATTGTGTACCGGGCAAAAATTCCACACATTGGTTTCTAATCCACAATGGTACATCTCCATCTCCACTATCGTCGTCACTTGCATTGCCGTCATCATCCGAATTGTCTCCTTCTTCAACATATTGTTCTTCCTCGGTTTCTTCATCATCCGATCTCACTAAGACGGTATCTATATCGTCTATGGGTGTTTCTTCATGTATCTCCTCTTCTTCTTTTTGGCGTGAGTGTGAGCGTGAGACTCGTGAGCTACCTTCCCCCGCTATCAATCTTCTCCTCCGCCCGATAGGAAGCTCATCTCCAAAAGCGCTTCTTCCACTTGCTTCCATGTAAGATCCCCATTCGCAAAGACTGGCTCATCGGAGGCATCCGCCATCCAAGGAGAATCGAATGACAAGTCTTCTAGAGAGATGGGATCATAGTGTCCCGGATTTTCCCGAGTTTTTAGGAAGCGATCCCGTAGCTTTTGGTTGTATTGCACAAAGACCAAATCATTGAGCTTTTTTTGTTCAAGCTTGTTCCGTTTCTTCTTGTGTATCTATTTAAGAGAAACATTAAATAAATATTAATATCTATTAAAATTTAAACAACAATTAAATTAAAATTATGTGACTAAAAATAAAATAAAAATAAACTAGTTACCATCTCAAATGTGTTCCAATTCCGTTCACATGCCGAGGCGGCACATGTAAAGCCAAGAACCTTAACGACCATCTTCTTCAATAATCCACATTTTGTCACTGAATCTACTCCATAGGACAACCACCAATCGGTTACAAACATTAGTATTAATTAGAGATAGTTATAATATTAAACTATTAATTTAGAAGAAATGAAATGTAATAAAAAAATATATCATAAACATGCTTACTAGGTATTTTGGATTCTCTTTGTCGAACTATAATTTCTCTTCCGAACATCCCTTGAGAATTATTGTATCGGTCAAAAGAGTTGCTAATTCGATCTTGTTCTTCCTTGTCCGGAACCATCTTCTCTAAAACGTCAAGGAAACCACTAATATGTGCTGCATCCACCGCCTTCCGGTTCGGATAAGAGAAATAAACCGCAAGATATAGGAGGAATGCGGCGGAATACAAGGGGCTAGACATTTGGGTACCCCATCTCTTCTCAACTATGTCAATAATGGGTTGAAAGAGGCGAGATTTGTACATATTATTAGATTTAATTTTTTCTATAGCTTTCTCCATAAAACTATAGATATAGCCCATAGCAGGCTTCTCATCACCATCAACCAATCGTAGTACTTCTACGATTGGTTGCGAGTCTCTAAGTGCTTGGGCAACATTATTCCAAAAAGAGTTGGTTAAGATGGTTTGTGCCACCCACTTTCCTTCGGCCTTCTTTGACCAAGCTCCATTCCTCCAATTGGTGAAAGTTATGAAACTTCTAAGCTCTTCTCTTTTAGCATACATGCTTTGTAATGTCAAGAAGGCCGTAGCAAAACGGGTGATAGCGGGGCGTTGCAAATTACCTCCAACTGCTTTACGCATATGGTGGAGTAGAAGTGCATGTTTATACATATACACTATTACCTTCCTCGCCTTAGCTACGATTTTAATATGCACTTTTCCTATGCCTTCTAAGATCAAGTCTAAGCAATGGGCCACATATGAAGTCCAATATATGTGTGGTCACAGTTCCATTATTAGTCTACCTGCGGCCACCAAGTTTGTCGCGTTGTCTGTGACAACTTGGACAACATATTGTGCACCAATGTCATTTTCTATCACCTTATCTATAAGGGAAAATAGATATTCGGCCGTATGAGAATGGGCCGAAGCATCTACAGATTTAATGAACATAGGTCCGGTAGGACAATTTGCTAAAAAATTGATGATTGACCTACCGGCCCTATCGGTCCAAGCGTCGGTCATTAGTGAGCACCCATATGTCTTCCAATCCTGTCGATACTCCTCGAGAATGGCTTTTATGAAGTCTACCTCCTTTTTAAGACATGTTTGTCTTATCTCATGATATGATGGAGGTTTTAGGCCAAGTCCAAATTGTCCAAGAGCTTCAATAATTACTTTGAAGCTCTTTAACTTTACGGTATTGAATGCAATACCGGCTTGGTACATCCACTTAGACACATATTGAATAGTGGTGGGTCGGTCTTTAGCTTTAAACCTATTTTCTATAGTTGTTTGGGCCGGACCTTTACCCTTACCCCTAACATCTACCACATCCTCGGGATGTGGTCTACAAGGAAAGAATTTGTCTATTCCCTTCCCCTTTTTACCACGTGCTCTTTTAGAGGGTGGGGGTCTTGCACCACCACGAGCCGTGGAGGGAGTAGATCTATCATGTTCTTCCTTATCATCTTCATCAACATCACAGTATTGTTGTAAAATCACTTCGTCATTATGTTTCGTCCTCGAAGTCTTATCCATCCATTCTATTATCTCTTTTCGAATCTCCGGTGTGACATTTGGACATGCCTTCGCATTCGATCCGGGTTGCCAAGCAAGATGTTGCTTGTGTCTCCCTATTCCCTCGATGCTTACATGAGGGAATAGGGAGACCTTATATTGGACCTTATTTTTTTCGGTTACACTCTTGTAACGTCCATATTTTCAACCCGGATCGGCGGAATTTGTCAGCCTAAGAACATCGTTCGAGGACGTAGACATAATAATAACGTAATTTAAAGAAGTGGGTGGGTAGATATTAACCACACTAAAATAAATGAAAGAAATGAGGTGTAATAAGGAAGGAAAACAATCAAATAAAATTTAATAGGAAGTAGAAATTAATTCTAACTCTTGTTTCTTGATTCTTGAAGTGATTCCTCCCTCTTTACTTGAAGAATGAAGATAAGAAGATTAAAGCTCAAACCTCTTAACTCTTTAAGTTATCTACAAAATAGAGCAAAAGAAATTATGATTAAAAATTTAAGAAAGAGAGAAAGAGAACACTGAAAACTCAAAAAATAGACCAAAGAGACACAAATCATACAAACCCCCCATTTATAGGCTTGGGGGAACCCTTAAAAGCAAAAAAAAAAAAAAAAAAAAAAATTCTCCAACAGTCATACATGTGTATGCCATCGCATACACATGTATGCGATGACATACATGGTTCTGTCGCATATGCCATCATGGCATATGCGACAGAGCCATCTGAAATCGCATATGCGATCGCATATGACATCAATGATATATATATATATATATATATATATATATATATATATATATATATATATATATAGTACTGAGGTAGAGAATTTTTTATGGGGATCTCTCTCCATTTTCGTAGGAGGCAAGAAGCAAACCCTGTACAAAGGATTGAGACGCTACAAGCATAAGAAAGAAGGAGAAGTAGAAGGCTAAAGAAGGCCTGGAGAGAAGCAATGAGAAGGGACATGAAGGACTGTGAAGTCACTGAGAGCTTAGCATTGATCAGAAACAAGTGAATAAATAGGACTTGCAAAGCCGGCCCCAAATAGATGGGATAAGGCTGTGATGATGATGATGACGATCCCTCTCCTTCACTGCAAGAATCCTGAGAATGGTATGGATTGCGAGAAGAGTACTTCTAATCACTGTAAGATGGTTAAGGCATATGATTACACTCCACCAGCAGATTTGAAGCCAAACTTGGATAAGGACCACGCACAGTGGCGGAACGAGGATTCTTATCTAGGCGGGGCACAAAATGAATTAGAGATAAATTTTGTACGATGAATATAAATTTAAACTAATTTAAATTATAAAATATAATTTTCATTAAAATTACATAAAAAAAAAAAGAAATTTTTAACAATAAAATATTGGCAATTGTATATCATTTATCTACAAAAAAATTAAACTTTGAATTCATTGTCAACTGTAAAGAAAAAAAATTTTAGGCAATTGTCCTCGACGATTTGTCATCTTCTGAAAGTAATTAGCAATTGTATCATTATCGAGGCTATCAAATATATCTTTCTCAATGTATGTAATCAAACAGTCATTCATCAATCCATCTCTCATTTTATTACGAAGCCTATTCTTTAAAATATGCATAGCAGAAAATGCTCTCTCAATAGTAGCAGTGACGACTGGAAGAACTAATGCCAGAGTTATGAGCAAATAAACCAAATCATACACGTGTTTTTTCGTCTATATCAGCTTCTTTGCAAAGTCACTAATACCCTTTAAATAATAAAAAATTTCGTTTGAGCGCATGTCCATAAGAAACGTCTTAAGTTGACCTCTAAGAACCAACCGATCTACTTCTGAAAATTCAAGCGGATAAAATTGTGCGAGACGCATTAACTTTTGCTCGTCAAAAGCTAAAAATGATTCTACAGGATTGAAGCAAGCCATACAAAGTAGCAATTCAGTGTTTACTTCAGTAAAACGGTGATTAAGCTCTTGAAGTTGCATATCAATGACAATATAGAAGAACTCAACCCAATAGTGGTGTAGATTTGTGATTTCTTCAGCCATACGACGTGGTCGCCCATGCACTACAAACTTCTCATTCATATTTGGAACAATAATATTCTGCTAATTACAGAATATAGAACCCTGAATGAGGATAAAATCTCATTCATTATCCGTAATTTCTTGTAATCTTCGTTTTGTTAATTCAATCAAATGCATGGCATTCACAATGTCCTGATCTTTTCGTTGCAATGCCTTTGATAGATCACAAGTGACTAACAAAATCTCCTTCCTAACATATAGAGTGAATACAAAGTCAAAAGTGTACATGGTATTCAATAGAGAACTTGCTTTAGCTCTTTGTTGTATATCTTCACCATCTTCATCGATAAACTCAAGTACTTTAATCACGGCGGGGTATATGACAATTAAGTTTAACAAGGTATCTAAATGTGTGCTCCAACGTATTTCACTCACCCTTTTAAGACTGGTTTCTTGATTACGGCCTTTTCCAATCGAGGTTTTGCGACTCTCAAGTGCTTTTCTTCACATTTTCAGCTTGTTTCTCTCTCGAAGATCCTTCCGTTTGCATGAGCCGCCAACCATATTCACTATAAAAGAGACCAATTCGAAGAAGGTTGCAACTGGTTTATGATTTTGTGTAACAGTGACAATTGTTAACTGAAGTTGATGTGCAAAACAATGGATATAAAATGCAGATTCATTTTCTTTCAAAAAAAGCGCTTGAGTCCATTGAATTCACATTGCATGTTACTTGCGCCATCATATCCTTGACCACACATTCTTGTAATACTCAAATTATACTTGGAAAGTAGTTCTTCAATTCGTTTCTTAAGTGATATAGTAGAGGTTTCAAGAATATGTACAAATCCTATGACACATTCAACTACAAAACGTCGTCTATCTACATATCGTACCGCAATAACCATCTGCTTTTTTATGGATATATCATGAGACTCATCAACTAACAGTGAGAAGAAAGGGTCTCCAAGATCATCGACGATCACTCTTATAGTTTGAATTGCACATGCTTGAACAATCTCTTTCTGAATCTTAGTTGATGTTAACTGTAAATTTTCGGGAGCATTGCTCAGCACAACTTTCTTAAACTCTTCACTATGAATGGAAAGAAAATTCAACAGTTGACAAAAGTTTCCTTTATTTATTGAATCCTCTGATTCATCGTGACCACGAAAAGCCAACCCTTGACGAAAAAGAAATCGTATGCAATCAATCGATGCATACAAACAAGCTTTGTAATCTAATTTTTCTTGTTTAGTATGCTTCTCGAAAACAGTTTCTATGTGTTGCATCTGATTTAAAAGATTTTCATACATCACATAAGCTTGATGATGAGCACTGTTAGGTCCTCCAACATGAGTGTTTAATCTCTCTTTTCTCTTCCAACTTCTAAAGTCTTCACTAACAAATTGCTCACAACCCCCTTGTCCTCCTCTATCTGATTTAAATAGATAGCCACACAAGTAATATGCAACATCTTTCTCTATGCTATATTCTAACCAACCACTGAAGTTGTCAAACTACTCGGGATTAAATCGAAGAAACCCATTTGAAAATTTCGTTCAAGGAAAATTATGTCCTTTGGGTTGAAAAGGACCCTTCTGTAAATAAGTTCTTCTTATCTTTTCTTGTATATTAGGATGGTAACTTGAAATCTTAGGACGCACACCTGGATCTGCTGGAAGATTTATCAAGTCAACATCTTTCTACGTTGTGCGTGAGGTTGTACTCCATCACAAACTTCACTTTCTCTCGCAGAAGGCGACACTTGTTCAGATGTTTTCTCTCTCGATGAAGGCGATGCTAGTTCAGATGTTTTCCTAAAATATTTGTGCATTACTGGGTCAATAAACAAAAAATACAAATCAGTCCTTCATATCGTCATTGTATATGACATATCTATATTTCAAGCCTCATCTTACCGCAAAATATCAAATTTGTCTCTTTAGAGCTTTAAGTTTAGGGATTTTCGAATTAGGGAATTAGGATTTAGGACATAGGCATGCAAGGTTGAGAAAGGGCTTCAAAATTAGGGGATTTTAACTTTTTAAGTAAAGGGGCCAACTCTCCTGACAGTCATGTAAGAACTAAAATGGTGTTTAAATGATTTAGGTGATCTGAATCATCAGGCTTTTAACACGTGAAAATCTAGGTCTAGGATCCTAGAGACATCCTGACATCTAAAATAATTCCTATATTATTACAACTCAAAGATAAAAAACGAAACCAAACCAAAAAATTGGTGCACTTTAACGTTAACCATTGAAAAAAGGAACAATGGTTTAAGATGTGGGTGATCCATACCATCAAAGTGATAGATCATAGAATGAAGTGCAACAGGCCCAAAAATGGTGTCTTATGGAGAGATTTAGACCATTGGATCTGTGGACTACAACGTTCACAGATCCGATGGTCAAAATGTAATTAGCACTTGCAAAAAGAAAGCAATAAAAAAAACAAAAACTTGCTCAAATTCAGCTGGTAAACAAAACACAGGTTCCAATTGCACAGTTAATGAATATAATCTCTAATAAAAAAACAAAACCTTAATCTGATTCATTCAAGCTTATAACAAAACCCATATTGGATTCATTCAAGCTTATAATAAAACCCATATTAGATTCATTCAAGCCTATAACAAAAAACCACATTCCAATTTCAGCTCAACTGATTATAAATAACAATAAAAAATAAAAAAACTAAGCTGCACAATTCGTCAATTAAAATCAAACAAAAAAGCAAAATTTTCAAACCCAGATCAGATACACTCTTTTAAAACAAAACCCAGATTTTATCTTAAGCAGTTAAGCTCATTCATCTAAATAGGAGACAACAGAGGAGAGCAAATGGATATCCTAATTAAAACAAAAAACAAAACAAAAAAAATAAGTATTTACATAATCCAAATTGGGTCAAAAGCAGTCGATTCAGCCCCATAGTCAGCAATCAACATTATAGAAATTTTCAAACTTAATATTGAATTATTTAAGAAAAAATCTATATAAATAAATAATAATAAAGCAAAGGAATTGAATGAAAAAAATAATAAATTAATAATTAGGAAAAGTGAAAGAGGGATTACTGAATACTGATTACTCACTTGCAAGTTGCAATTGGCTTGGAGTCGACTTGGAGTTGGACTGTTGGAGTCTTGCATAGGATGCCTAATAGACTTGGATCGGAGACTTGGAGTTGCAGACTTGCAGAGGATGCCTAATCTATTGCTTGGTTTGGAGAGAGGAAGAAGACGAAGCCGAGGATATCATATGGGCCAAAGAGAAAAGAGGGAGGGCGCAGGTTTACAGAGGGCGACGAGATGTTTAGAGAGAGAGAAGGGAGGGAGAGAAAGGAGCGTGGGCTTAGGTTTAGAGAGGGGCGTATTGGGGAAGTTAACTTTAGGTACTTTTAAGTTTTTTTTTTAAAAAAAAAAAAAAAAAAGAGTTTTGGTTTATGAGTGAGGGCGCTCGCCCGCAGTGGCGTGTACATAGTTCTGCCACTGACCATGCATATACACCAAGAATGCAACACAAGGGCATTGTTACCCCACCAATGATCTCAAAGTGTAAAGAAGGATCCTAATTTTCTCACTTTTCTGATGCATTTATTGGATTGTATAAGTTGCTTTCCCCTCCCAAGCTCCTTTGGCCATTTCTTTCCTTTCCCTCTCAACGAAATTGAGCAATGCCAAAAAATGCTCTCCAGCATACCTCTTTAAAGTTTACTAATCTGAAGAGTTTATTTTAATTATTTATTTATAATCCGGGCATCCAGGACTCTTAAAGCACCCGACTAATCCCAGGGGCACGTGGGCACTCCAAAGTTAGCAAGTGCCAGGTCAGCACGGCTGCATGGGATATAAATCCCTAGGGTGACCTCAAGGGAGGGATTTGAACTCAGGTCTCCCACTTCCTGAGGCGGGTCATGGCCATCTCACCAAACCCCTTGAGGTTATACCTGAAATTTGAAATTTGAAGATTCTTCCCTGAAAGTTTGTCACAACACTAATGGCTTTTAATCACCAAATCCCATGAAAAGCTGGCTCTCACAAATTTCAGTGCCCCTAAACTTTATGATAGTAAATTTTCAGACTCAAAGGCCAGGAAAGGGATTTCATATGGGCTGAAGCATCATTATCCTTTTTTGAATATACGATTATACATACACTGCTGAAATAGAGAGCATCATCAGCCTTCCCATCTATATAAGCGATGGGCTATGAATCCTATTCCTCCTTTCAGTTCTATTTAGGGCTTAAATCTATCACTCTCCAATTGTTTGCAGTGCTTCTCACTACTTCCTTCCAAATCTTTATGTTTCCTCTCCTTTGTCCTACTTCTGCTTGTATTAGTAGAATCCTTTGTACAAAGGCTGTTTTAAGTCTTCAACGGACACACCCAAATTACTTGAAATGACTAACTTTACCATCACAAAAGGTAGATAGGGATGAGCAACGATCAAAATTTCGGCCGAAATGACCGAAATTTCGGCCCAAATTATCGGTTTCAGTCCTCACCGAAATGATAACTTGGACCGAAATTTCGGCCATATTTTGTATGGGACTGAAATTATCGGTTTTCGGCCGAAATTTCGGTCAAAATTTTCGGTTTCAGTCATGCCCGAAACTGAAATTTTGGCCGATATTTTGATCCTTGGGGATGAGTCAAAAAGAAAGCAAGCATCCAATTCACTCATGCACTTGTTTTGCCACCTGGCACACAACCTTGACCAATCCACTTCATCCAAGTTCTTAGACATCATGTGATCTTCATTACCCAAAAATACGCCCAACAGTGGGCAATCCAAGCACTTCAATTCACACCCCATTAATCCTTACATAAACCATGTTGTCATCAAATCCATGCACACCCCATTGTTACAGATCATCAGATTGATAGGCGGTGGGTCAAAGTCCCAAGGATCAAAATGTCGGATTTCGTTTCGATTTTGAGCTGCACCGAAACCGAAATTTTGATCCGAAATTTTGCCCTCCATACAAAATCAGACCCAAATTTTCAGATTCAGTTTCGTTTCGGCCCTGACTGAAACTGAAACGTTTCAGCCAAAATTTTGATCCATGCAAAGTCCTTTTGATTGGAGAATCCCACCAGACAATGTTTGTACGAATTACTTGTTTGTTGAAGATAATTACCTGAACTTTTCTCCAGATTAATAGTCTCCTTGGATAAGAAAGCTGAACCCAACTAGGACTGTCTTTTGTTGAAGAGTATACCAATGTATCACATGAAAAACAAGTTTATGAAAACTGCTTGCATAGTTATTCAATTTGTAACAAAGATCATACAAATGAAAATTTCAGCAAGTTTAATATATAATGTAATATTAAGCTCCTTCAACTAATAAAAACGCACCTAATTACCCTTCCATAGAAGTAAAGCAAGTCTAAAGTTTTAACAGTTTTTTAACTTAAGCCTTTGAGATCAGTGATTTACAGGTGAATCTACATTTGATATCAAACACCACAGAAGGTGGAGATAGGAAAGCTTGCGCTGTTTCCCCTCAAAACACTTGATGCAAATTGTAGCTGAAAACTAGGCCACATCTCACCCTTTAGTGAAGAAGGACAACTGCTTTTGCTAATATTGAGAGGAGTACCTTTAAATCCACCCATCAAATCTTTGAGTTCACCCACGCTGAAACACATTGATTGCATTGAATTAGATGATGGAGATTGTTTATTGTCCCAATCTTTCACACGATGGATCTTGAGATCATGGGCATACGTACACACCCAAAAAAGTGACCTTAAAATCAGTTTTGAGCGTGCACGTGGTGTTAAGGTCACTTATCTTAGATATGTGCCCCGTGAAATAAAACACTGACCGTCTGATGGTACGCGCATGATCTGAAGATCCATCATGTGAAAGATTGGGAGGATAAACGATCTCTATCGTCTGATTCAAAGCAGTCAATGTGTTTCAGCGTGGGTGAACTCAAAGATTCGGTCGGTGGATTTAAAGGTACTCTATTGAGAGACAACTCTTTTACTGATATTGAAAGCCTAAAGGAGACGAGAACAACTGAAGTTTTGCCCATTTTCGCTTTATCAGTTGGCTGCTTATTAAGCCCAATGTGGTCGAGCCATGAAACTATCAATCGGACAACTCACATCACTGTAGGACCCTCATTTAAGCAAAGACATGCAATCTCAAGCACCTGTAACATCTGCTCATCATGTTTCTTATCATAAAGAAATGGAAGGAACATCACGGCGTCCCTCTTCTCCTCCTCCATCTGAAACACCCACGAAATTATTTCCCTGCACCCTCTAGGTTTGAATACATTCATGGGCATTTTACCAGTAAGAAGCTCCAAAAGGACCACACCAAAGCTATACATGTCGCCCTTAAAAGTGTAACCTAAGGTCCTGACCAGGTCCATGCTCACATAGGTATCATAAGGTATAGTGTGAACCTTGCAAGGCCAAAATCTGCCAAATGGGGCATCTTAGAGGATGTTACTCGACTAAATCTTGTCGTTAGTATATGGGGCTGACAAGATTGATGCAGGTAAGCCAATCTCCTTGCCACTCCTTGAGCTATTCAAAGTCTAATCTCCCAATCTACTGACAAAACGACATCAAGCTTCCCGTGTGGCCAATAATCCAAGCTTCCATTTTATCTATGAGTAGATTAGAATTCAATCATTCCCATATCTACAATACCCTTGAATAAGACAAGGTTTTCATGCTGAGCTCTTGAGAAAGTTTTGAACCCTCTTCCAACACTGTTTGGAATGGATGTCAAAGATCAATGAAAACGGTGTATGCAACCGGTATGTGGGTGATGAGAAGCAGCGCTACCTAGGCACTTCTACTTTTGGGATTTTGGTTGTGCTAACACTTGGTGGCACTTGGACACTTGCCGGCACTTGGTGGCACTTTGACGCTCCTCAACACAACACGATACTTCTATACATATATGTACCATCAAAATATTCCTCGTTTTGACAAGATAAAATGAACTGTTGTTTTATATATAAAAAATTGTATACAATTTACTAACTTATGAAATAGAAGGCTTGGTGGGTCCCTGGAAACGATTTGTAGAATAGAGTACACTTTTAGTTAGGTTCACGACATACATTATGTATCTTTTCATTACATATCTCAACTATCTCTCTAAGATTTTCCTTCAAATTTTTTTTTCTATATATGTTTTTTTTTCTTAAGGCCATGCCGCCGTATTGGAATCTTTAGAAATTGGAGTGTCAAACATCTATGACACCTTAACACTTGGCACCCATGCCATGTGTCTAGGTAACACTGACGAGAAGCCTCTAGGAAAGTGTGTATGTAACCTATAAAGGGAAAAGATATAACAGTTTTTTTAAGCCACAATTAGTAAGTAGCCGCAACACTTTATTCAGCTACTTATTTGGCATTTTGGTGGGAAAAAAAACCATACCTAGAAGGATGTTTGTGAAGAGTTTGGTTAACCTAAGGGATTTTTATGGGAATACCTAACTTTTAAGGACGTTTCCCCAATGCAAAATGTCAACCATCCATTTTAGTTGTAGATGAAACAACTGGACGAAATTACGGGTTCGCCATCCATAGGACAATTATCACTGGAAGGAAAGATTTAGATGGCCAATCATAACTTTGTTGGGTTTACTTGATATTCACAGATATAGAGACAAAGAAAACGGAACTAAGAAAGCAGATGATTTCTCTTGATCCAAAACATTATATACAAATCTAATGAAACATAAAAATTACATACCTATGCTTCATTGATTGCTTGTGGGTGTGGGTACCAGGCGGTCATTTTGGAGCAGAGAGGCAGGAAAAGGAACGAGACAATTATTAATGTGGGATTTGAGGCGGGGAATATTAGGGTGTGCACTCCGACAACGATGGCACCGTAACTCCATTGACAACAGCTTCTCATCATTCAATGTTGCTTTTCCATATTTATCAATCTCTCCGATCACATCAACAGAGTCACGAAAGAAATCAGAATTGAATGAATTCCAATGCTTCTTGTTTTTTAAGTGCATCGAATCAAAATCTTGGCTCACAACGTGAAGGTGCAATTGTCGCATTGATGGGACCTGCAAAAGGGTTACAAAACTTCAATCCAGTATTTGGGTTGGGCAACGTATCACTAGCTTGAAAAACTGAACACATCAAAGATATGTTCCATAATTGAACGATGAAATTTGATATTTATAATTTCCCGTTGTTGAACTAAAATAAAAGAACGAGATAAAAAGATTATACTATGGTAAATGGAAATAACTATTAGATATTATGGATTTCTTCTGATAAAAAATCCACATGGTTTTCCATCATGTCCAAATATGCATCGATTGGACCTATTTCAGTCAATTGAGGAAATAAAAGAGGAAACAACCAAGAATCTGATAGTGACAAAAAAGTACCGAATGATATCCAAGGCGAAAGATCAATGAAGCATCATCGCGTACGAACTTCTCCGCCCACTTGAGCCCCACAGCGTGCATTGTCCTTAACAATTGAAGGTGTTCATTTCGGATATCTGCAAGACGATCAAGACCTTTCATTCTTGATAGTACAAGAAGGTGCCGTTTTGCCTGCATAGAGAATGGTGTCAATGAGAAAGCACAAATTCTCAACTTTAGGTAAACAGAGATTCATTTTCTTAAATAATAATTTGAAACCTTGGGATAAAGGTCATGCAGCACAACAACTTCATCTGATATCTCTAAGACATTATTCTTGTGTTGTTCCGGACGCATTGAAATTTGGTAAAGAGCTTGGGCCCATGAGCCCCAGGCTTTCTGATGCATCCGATCCTCTATTGCATCAGACATGCTTCTTGGAGTCTCATTGGATTCTGATACGGCGGAAATATTCCCAGAATTTCCATGCCTACCATGTTCTATGCTAACTTCATCCTTCAATGTAACTTCAAATGGAAGTCCCTTACATTTCTTGTTTCTCTCAGGTTCATAACAACCCACTCGCTTAATCTTCTGATCACCATCTGGAAGATGGTCAATAGGATTTCTCGCAACATAATTTTTATGCGATTCTGAAGATCCGGCCCTAGAATCTACACCACTTTCATTCTGTTGTGCTTGGGTCCTCACTATCAAAGCAAAACTTTCAAAAAGTGAGGAGTAGGCCTCACGAAGAATCTTACAGCCTTTGGCGTAATCATTTCTGAGAAAATTTGGTCTCTTGGGGTTCATGTTTGGGCCAAGTACATGGATGACATGAGTTACCCCTTCTCTTTTGTACAGAGGAGATGTTGAAGGAAGAGGAACAACAACAGAATTCCCAGGGCTAAGAGTTCCAGCCCGTTCTTTCGTCGCAGTTTCTAGGGATGGACCTGCAGCACCAAATATAGCTGCATTCACCCCACCCCCTCCAGGTCTCAATCGCCTGCATGAAAAAATTATTTCGTGACACTTCTTGATAGGATTTTAAATAAATAATAATAATTTAAATATTTAAAAAAATAAAAAAGAGCACCGCAATGCCCATCATTTGCATGCAGAAACTTAGCATATTAGGCAACATTTCCATGCAATGTTATTCAAATCCCACAATATAGGAAATAACTGTATCAGGTAACGTATATGGAGGTAGCATCAGGTATTGTTGCATGCATTAATCAGGTATAATTGTATAGGACCCGACTCCCCTCTTCCAACATTAATGGTTTAAGATGTGGGTAATCCACACAATCAAAGTGATAGATCATATATTGAAGGGCAATAGGCTCAAAAATTACATTTTTTGGAAGATTTAACCATCCGATCTGTTCACTCTAATACCAACCGTTGTTCTTTCTTTTAGTGGCTGATATTAAACTTTGCCAATCGGATGGTTTACATCCACTTATGGGCATGATTCTTTGGCTAAAACATGCTCCAACAATTGATTGCCAATTGGACAATTTAGATTGATCACAAATGTGCACCACATGGCATAATAATAAAGCACACGTCGATGGTGTAAGATTAAAAAGCATTAGCTTAATGGTGTAAGATCATTTAAACACCATTTTGGTGTTTAAATGTCGGTCAGGAGCCATTATCCCAAATGTATACAACTGGCATGTCGGCAGATCTCACTATATTATGAGCGGATATATTAGACATAGCCTGTATTCCAGACCAGATACCAAGTTTTACTCTATCTAGTATATAGTTTGAATCATGACACATTCAAACAGCGACCCAAATGAGGAGTTCAAGCGGAAGTTTGACGAATGTAACTCCAAAAAAGGACCAGCTTTGATCAACCCTAAGTGACTTTGAAATTGGTGAACTGCAAGATAAGATTACCCTCAAAACTTGGATAACTCACCTAGACCATGGATTAAAATAGCATCCGTCCGCTATGTATCGGATTTTAGAGCTGGCAATACAATTCATCCATTGGCTTACATCACCCCTATTTAAACCAGTTTAAGCAAAATTTTCACATCATATCACAGTCAATACAAACTTTCCTTGTTTGTATCAGATGAAAAGGGATGGTTCTTTTATGTGGGTGATTCGCAACCCAATTCTGATATTTTACTCCATGGTTTATACTCACCCTGGTTGGAGCAGATTTGACCATTTCCTAAAGTAATGTACACCACTCAACATGGATTCATATTGTCTAGTCCATGGGTTATTTTTCTTGATATTAAATAAATAAATACAATTCCCAGTAACAACTCGCAATCCACAAATGATTTCTGCAAATTCTAGAAGGTTTCTTCATCAGACCACCATATAGATGTCAGTTCACAGTTTCCCAATCAAAGTGACAAAATACGGGTACGGGTTTAATACGGTGAGCGAGAAACTCGGAAAGAAACAGTAAAATATGGAAAAAAAGGGAAAAAAGGGAAAAAAATCAAAAGGTAAAAAAAACTGTAAAATACAGAAGACAAAAAAAAAAAACAGAAAAATCAGGTAAAAACGAGATAATATTAAAAAAAATTAAAAACTATTGAAACAGTTTTTTTTAAATACGGGAAAAAACGTTTAATACGCGAAATTCGTGTATTATACAAAAATATGCATTTTATTAAAAAATACGAGTATTATATGTGTTTAGTCCTCTGTGGTAAAAAAAAACGCGTATTATACGCATACTTTTCAAAAAAATGCTGTATTTTGTCACAATGATCCCAATCATGGTTGGGTCATATTCAAATTATTGTACCTGCTACTAGAACTTTATTTTGTTCTAAATATTAAAAAAGACACAAACTGCAGCTGGGTAACACATGCTATGATGCACACTATCAAACATACAAATGAATTATACAGAATACATAATAGGACAGAACAAGAAGAATGCAATTTTAATTGCCCCAGTTTTAACTTGAATGGCCATACTACTAATTTGGAGAAAACAAATACAAAGTGTATTTAATATATTTATCAAGGCACCCCTAATGATTATGCGTAAGTACATAAACAGTTATGCTGACCAAAAATCAATGCACAAAAATAAAGAACATGGCAGAAAAATGTGGTAAGACAAACCGCTAGAATCCCCTGCTCAAGCTGAGATAAGAGCTTTTAGTACCAAAAGCTATCTAAGGATGTGGCTTTTCATGGATAATCTCTGTCAATGTCTGAAAGTTATTCTTTAGCAGGGGTTTATAAAAACATGATTTCCAGCAGCATCTATTGATGGATCTACTCGCAGTTAGGTATTTAGTATGATCCGCTTTTTCAGAGGACACTATATCAGAAGCAGCTACCTTATGATATAAGTGAGTGGAACTGTGGAAGTTTAGAAGACATTTATAGATCATTAAAATTCATTAGCCTCTACAATGAGAATTTTATGATTACACCAAGAGTTTCAGGTTCACCAGTACACCCATATCAGCTTTGTAGTTTGCTTCTAATGGAATGAATCCAATTCATTACAACAAGCTTAATCGGTTCATTTTTCAATCACAGAGTCCATAAATCAACTTTGCTTCAATATTGTATAGTCCCTCATTTACCTTATACACAGATCCATGCTATATGAGAAGACATTCAGGAAGAGTATGTGGATGATAGTTCCAAGCAGGGTATCAAAACTTGGTCGATAGCGATACATATTGGTTTTGCCAAGAACCGATATGGATACGGTATGGCCGATACTTGACCGATACAAAAAAAAAAATTAATTTTTTTCCCCCAAAAAAATATATGCGACACGGTATCGGCCATACCGTATCCATATCAGCCGATATGTATCAGTCCAAGATGGACCGATACCGATACCGACATGGGTTAAAATGCCAGAAAACCAGTACGTATCGTCCGGTCAAAAAACCGGTACGTACCGGACAATACGTACCGCAACAGTAGTGTACCGGACGATACATTGATCGTCCGGTATTTGCAATACAAATGAGCGATACGGTACATTTAATGTACCGTATCGTTCACATCCGATACCGATACGTATCATCCAATACGTATCGGTATCGGACGATATTTTGATCCATGGATACCGAGTTTGATACCTTGGTGCTAAGGGCTTCTTGGATGAGGAAGATAGAGATTTAATTCACATAATTGACGATAATGACTGACAATGAACCTATGGCATTTAATATCTTTGTGCTAAGTTTTTATTATATTATCATTTGTAACATGTTTAGTTCGTAAGATTAAAAAAGGCCATCACCCAGTACTGATCCCGTACATACGGGGTGCTGGGAGGGGTGGATGAAATACAGACCAAATCGTTGTTGTTTTTACACAGAAAGTACTAGCCGGACTCGAACCCACATCTTCACACTTGACAGCCCAATCCTTTTACCACTCACCAAGCAATGGCCTAAAAAATGTTTAGTTCGTAAGATTATGTTACATAATAGGCTTTTAATTATATAAATAAAACAATTTCTCTGAAAAATCAGAAGTATATGTTCAGAAAGGGAAAAAAACAAGCATTAAATGAAAAGAAAACCCAACAAAGGCATAACAAATTTAAAACATAACACCTTACTAGCTATAAGCGTGAAAGAAAAAACAAACATTGAAAGAAAACACATCTTCTGGCTTCTACTGCTTCATGGTTTATGTCACTGTCACCAATTATCTGATCAGCATCGCAATAAGGACCCATCAAAAGCAGGAAATCAAATCTAAAGTAATCAGCAAGGCGACTGTTTCCTCATATGTGCAACATCCAAACACAGCTCATGGAAACATGTGCAAGTTCCCTATAAGACGGACCAAAGACAAAATAGAAGTTATTTGGATTAGAGAAGAGGAGATTAAAGTGACCAAGAACCCACTAGAAAATCTGTTAGTAGAAATCCAGTGATTCCAAACCTCTTTAATTCTTTATATTGACAAGTGTAGTGTGGACGTATTTGTGGTTTACATGATTTTGATCAATCAGGAATAAATTGCTTAGACTGCAGAATAGATATCCACAGAACATTAATAAAATGAACTTAGATGACCGAACCTTGAGATCTCTAGAACTTTCTGAACGGCAATCACATTGTAAAGGTCGGGAATAGGTTCCATGAAACCTCATTGAGCCTTTAAAAAAGGTATAAGCATGCAAATTGGCTCTCACCCCGTGACTCTTCAAGTTTCAAACTTCTAATCAAGAGGAGCAGATGTTCAAGGGGAAAAGATTTTTAGTATCCTAAATTCCCTTTGAAGCCTAGAGAGAAAAATGATGCTTTATAATAATCGATAATAAGCAAAGTTCATTAACAAGAAAAAATAAAAAGAGAAAACATGCCTGTGGCCCAGCGCCAACAAAAACCTAGCAGCTAAGCAAACAACTGGAGGAATAAGCCCACAAGGACGCATCTAGCAGACCCCATATCTTCCCAAAAATCTCTGACATTCTGACTCGCGGCCTGCTCATTCTGTGCAATTACTTTCAATCCATTCCACAATGCTTCCCTTCACAATCTTGATCACCACTGGCTTAGATCTGTGGGATCCTCTAAAAACTGTCATTACTTTCCAGTCAAACAGTCCACATAATGGCCATCATAGCAGGATTTCATAATTCTAACTGCAACCCTGCGAAAACTGCAGTGTAGTAGGAGATGATTCGCATTTTCTTCATCCCCACCACACAACACAACGGTTTCTCAGCCCCATTCCCCTTATATAGTCGTCCACAGTTAGGATTTTCTCCCAAGCAACAGTCTACCAAAAAAATTTGAATTCTCTGTGGAGCCGAAGCTCTCCAAAACCTCTCCCACTCCAATGTTTGCCTCATGGAATTGTAGAAAGATTTAACCGTAAAAATTCCTTCTTTGTGCCGGACCCACACTCTTCTATCTTCAACAGCACTATATACCTGAGCAAGCAGATCTGCCATACTGACCATTTCGTCTTCTCTGTGGTTCCTTCTCATTCTTACATCCCAAACTCTTTCCTCGGCAACCTCAGAGACCACTTCCCGAGACATTTATCAAATACGGTGAATATCTACTACTTTCAGTGTTCTTAAAATCGTTAGGGTTCGCAATGGGGATGTTGGTGGAAATCAGCAGCGCTGTGGCACCAAGATCAGGGAGACCTATATATATATATATATATATATATATATATATATATATATATATATATATATATATATATATATATATATATATATGTTTTTTTTTTTTTATTTAATTTCATCACATAGGCCTCATTGCTCAGTTGCTGAAAAGTGTTGTGCAAGATCATAAAAAATTGAGGAAGAAGAAGAAGAAAAGTAGAGGAAGAAGAAGAAAAAAAACTGAGGAAAAAGAAGAAAAACAAAGGAGATAAAAAAAAAAAAGAAAAAAACCAAAATTGAGCACTGGGCCAACCAAGGCAGGTCCCGGGAGGCCACCCGAGCGGCTTGGGAGGGCGCCCCAAATCCGGTCCGCCCTGGAGTCCGCCCAGGCCTAAACTGGGGCGCTCGGGGGCTCGAACCGCCCGGGCGGCCGCCCCGAGCGATTTTCAAAACATTGACTACTTTCATGAGTATGTTTTTTAAAGAAAGCTTCCTTTACGTAAATCAAGACCCAAGCACAATCGCAAAACTTAATAAAAACAATGGAAATTTGAATAGGATCTAATTTTCTCTGTTACCTACTATCTCATTAAGATGGGAAAAAAAGCCTAGCAATTAAGTGGATATAAAAATAAAAGACCTTTAAGGCATATAACCATGATCAATAGTGAGCTTTAGGGGTCTTGCTGATCATATTATATTACTATGGCCTTCAACCATGCTTAGAAACAAAAGAAAAATGGGAACTCCCTAGTATCTAAGCCACAAACATGGAAAAGGTTATTGTGTCAAACTCTTAAGTCAACAAGAGCTTCTCAACGCATGAACAAGTGAATGGATCTCGATGCAACTGAAATTGGGTTTCTCAAAACCCTATAGCAAAGTAAATGGGTCATACACAATCGTCCTGCATAAACCCATGGTTCATAGGGCCCAACCAATCAAACTCTAGATCGTACATAACCTCCATCAGAGATAACGATCGCCAAGTATGTCTCCTAAAATGAATCACCTCTCGAGATTTAGGATGACCAAGTTTGATGCACTCAAGTCTTCACGACTGGCCGTCACCAAAAGTCCTTTTTTTATCCGTAATCACCAAAATTCCCCCTTGAGATATGAACTTTGCACAACGAAGTATCTAAGGAGCCTAACACATTGCACTTGATGTTATTAAAATCAGAGACACGGTTTCTCATGTTATCAATCAATCTTGGTTTAGCTTAACCATCCAAATCCTAGCATCAAAGGGATCCCTAGGCTAGACCAAAAAGGTCTATACATGCCTAAGTTAGGTCTGACCAGATTAAAGGGACACCTCAATTAATCAAAAGGAAGAAAATGGGTTTATTAAATTCATGAATGGATTTGTACTGTTCACCTCAGACGCATCACTTAGTTGCACATAAAATGCATTGAATAGGATCTTTGCTCAATTTCATAATTAAATCAGTGTATGTGCATGTGATTTTTGCAATGCACATACACTGATTTAATTCATGAACATATATACCTATAAAGAAAACCATGCCATGAACCTTGTTTGTTAATGCTATAATTGCACAGTCATGTGGTTTGCGAATTCCAAAAGCCTTTTAGGAGTTCATGTATTGTAGTCAAGTGGAGATTTGAGTCTCTTAAAATATTCTCATATATTTTCTGTTATTACTCAAGGATGGTCAACTTGGAAACCATTCGTGAAGAATGTAAACAGTCCTTGGTGACTATAAATACCTGATATGGAAGGCTGGTTGACACTTCTGTGAGCATAGTGACAAATTTCTTCGAAATTCACTGAAACAGCGGTCGGACAAAACTTTTCACGAAAATTTCAGTGACTTTTCTGAAATCGCCGAAATTTCATTAATTTCAGTGAAATTGACGAAATTTCGCCGAAATTAATATTTTTTTTAATTCTAGCCATTTTTAAATAATAAATAAGATATTTAACAATATTAAATATAATTCATTCTTTTACTTTTTTGTACTCCCTGAAATTTTCTTTAAACTCTTCCGAATTTTTCAGGAAATGAACCGAAATGACCCCCTACCGAAATATTGCCAAAAACGAAATTTGTCACTATGTCTATGAGAGATTGGGGTCTCTATCATTCTTGAGATGATCTCTTACCTCATACATATCTTTGATGTGCACATTGTCAACTATTGCTTCTTTGTACTCTCAAGGACGGACAGTGATTTGTCACCTTAAATCCTCGAAATTTCAGAGAGGAAAGAGTAGCTTTATCCATAAGGATTACATATGAATATTATTTGCATTCATCCATGTCACTTTCTTCTCTTCCAGTTTCAGGATTTTTATGCTACAACGTTTTGTAAGTTGGCACTTCCAAGAAATTTATTGTTGAAAAAAAATATATGAAAACTTTTTGGTGAGATTCTGTAACTATGGTGCAATTCGGAGGGCCACAAATCCAGTCTCTCATAAGGCACAAGAATATTAAAGTTAATTGTCACTTTGGAAGAAAGAAGATATTGAAAGAAATTACTAGATCAAGTAGATGGTTTGCTTACCATAGACAATGATGCATCAGTGTATGAGCAGATTACCTGTTGTCATTAAGTCCCCTTGTACAAAAAGACAAATTTCTGATTTTTAAATGATTTGCAAAAATAATATTTGGGAGTGATTCATGTCCTAATTACCTTCTTTTTTCTTCTTTTTTCCAAGTTTTGTTTATAAAAAAAAAAAAGTATTGAGAATTTAGCCTAATAGAAGTATTTGGGTATCATATGCCCCAAGTATGGCCCACTCCCAAACACTAATTCAGATAGACTCAATTTGACATATGAGTGGCCCAACTCAAGCAAGTCCGATCCACAATGTCAATGTTGATAGCCATAAATGGCCCTATTAGAACCCCGATTTAATATATCCTATATGATTCTCTCCATTAGATTAGTGATAGTGTAGAAAGTTGCTGACGGTTAGTATAATCTGTATAAATAATTTTATAAAAGCTTACCAGTTAGCCGCATTAGCAATCACATTGCAGCGTAGACCTCCTTTCGTATAAAGCTGAGTTATATCTCCCACAAACGTGAAGAATTTGTTAGAATCAATGTTTTTCTGTGCAGCTTTAGCCCCTACCAAGGACAAGATTTTGGATCCATGGGTCAAATCCACCAAAACAACTCTGATATTTTTAACCTTATTTAGAAACTCATCAACTTTCTCAACAATAATATTTGACGCTTTGTCATGACTAAATTGAAAATCAGATGTTGAAATAGATGGAAAAGCTAGTGTATGAACATCTGTGAAAGAAGAACCACCAACAAAAGCTCCTTCCAGAATCTCGCTTTTTTCCTGAACTCTCGTATCTGAATTTACAGCTGACAAAGAAACCTTTTCAGGTTCTTTTTCAATATACTCTTGTTTAGTATCAGAATCCATAACCTTGTTTCCATCTTCAGGGACCTCTACTTTCCGAAGAAACCTCATAATACCAAGTTGAACCTTGGTGTCCGTGTTTTTCTTACCAAAACAACCAGATGAAAGGCTATCTAACGGACCAAGTGCCGTGTACATATTAACAGCATCTTGGGCGTCACTTTCATTCTGGCAAAAGGTAATTCGAGAGAACCCTTCATCCAGCTTTGGAAGTTCCTTTTTCTGCAGCATACGGTTAACAACAGCTGCAGCTTTTCCCCCTTGCAGATTTCCTTCATGCCCAGTTCGTTTCACGGATCGGGAGATACACAGTCGGGCGGGCAGATCAAGTACCACGGCATGCAACTCGGCTTGCGTTCCACCAAGCTTCACAAATTCAGCACGTTGTTCTCGATCTAAATTGCATCTATCAATGAATGCATTTTTACCATCCTTAATTGCATCAGCTGCACTCTTTAGGCATTGGGATTTTGTTCCAGCTTTGCCATTTGCAATGCTGTCCTGCAAAGGAAGCGGACATTTGAAATAAAAGATATTATTAACACTACGAAAGAGCATTATAGCCTGACAGAGCTTCAGCATATCAGTCCCTACTGAGCAAAATAAACAAAACGGATAAAATAAAAAAAACATGGGAACCAAGAACCTAAATCTCCGCATATTAAAATGCAGCAAAATTAATAGAACATGATATTTCATGAAACACAAGTTTTGTCACACTAGTTTTGTCTGATATATCGAAGCACTAAGGGAAAATTTGAATGAAGAAAAACAACATAATTGTAGTATTCAGCTTCAAAATAAATAACAGTAAAAAAAATTAAGATATAATCTACACTGATGAATTTATGCTTATATTATATATTAGTTTGGGCATTGCTTGATGGCCATATCCAAAATGAAACTCTTGCATTGCTGCTCAAAATTATGATTCAGACATGCGGCTGAGGACATCTGTCAAGAAATACCCAATAACGTGTATTATTCTTATTTTTATAGGTAACAGGAAAAACCATTAAAAATAAATAAATAAAAAAATTCGGGATAGCTAATTAACGAACGCAAAGAGAGAGAGAGAGAGAGAGAGAGAGAGAGAGAGAGAGAGAGAGTCCTAAGATTCAATCTCTCCCCCTAGAAGCACCCTTTGTGAACTTGTTTCCAAAAATGCCATCTTTGACCAACCCACTGGCTAGAGGATTAGTGCTTCTAGGGATAAAAGAGATCTCATATCCCTATCAAGAATCTGATCCAGGTAACCCATCAGCCTTCCAAGGTATTTCACCACCATCGTGCAGCCAGGGAGAAACACACTAGTCTCCTTCCCCAATTATGCTGGAAAAGTTAATCTCCCTTCCCAAGTTTATATCGTATAGGGCAGCTGACAATTCCGCTTCATCACAGTCCTAATGGACCAGGGTGGAGGGGGAGGGGAGATCCAGCAACTCTTCACTTTCTCTTTTGTAGGACAATTGCACTAACTTTGGATCAGCTTCTATTCAAGTCTGTAGCCTTCTAAGGGTAGAAAATTTTTAGAGATGAGGCCCAGAAACTGACATTTTGCCTTGATCTTATTTACAATTTTCTTAACTGTCAGGCTTTTAGCATTGAATACCCTGTCATTTCTTTGTCCAAGGTAGGAGTGGAGACATTACACTAGATAACTGGGATTAGCAATGCTTTATACTGAATTTGCCGAATGGGAAAGCAGCCCACTATCTACATTTTATGTATCTCTGGTTAGTAGACCTCGTTCAGCTCCTTCAGAAGAGCCAGGTAAGCTGGAAATTTGATGCACTCCTGAATCAGTACGTAAATCCAACATTTGATCCTACTTGGTGAACATGTCGACATTGCTGATACGCAAATGGGGAAACCCGAGACCTTCAATTTACAATGAAGAAATTATGGAGAAAGAGCCTGTAAGAGGAAAAGTGGAGCAAGTTGACACCCAAGAGGGTTAGCAGGTCTAGATTAGACATGGTCCAGGGTGAAGGTTTGTAGGTACCTGACCATTGTCATGGTCTCAGAATTTTTTATGGGTTCAGCCAAGGATCAAAATTTCGGTTTTGGGCATGACCTAAACCGAAATCCAAATCCAAAATTTTGGCCGAAATCCGAAAATTTGGATTTCAGTTTCAGTTTCGATGGGGACCGAAACCAAAATTTCGGTCATTTCAGCCGAAATTTTGATCCTTGGTTCAGCAGTTGTCAAGATATGTTGACTTTTGAGGTGAAAATTATTCCCAAATTGTCATGTCAAATTTTTCCTGACTGCTACTTTTATTGTCTAGCAAAATAATAGCATTTTAGGCATTATTTGGCCTATAAATTTACTGAGGGTAGTTTAGGCAAATCACTTAAGTTGCGTAGGAGCTTAGTTATTAAGTTGGGGGTAGTTTAGTGCTTTTCATTCAGTTATGCTCTGTTTATTTAAAAGACTTCATATCCGTAAATTTTCATTAATTTTGAAGTTTATGAATGAAAGTTTGAGCAAAATTAATGAAAGTTTGAGTGGACTCTCCCTTTTCTACAGAAGCGATTTCTCTAATACGTTCTTGTATTGGTTTCGTTTTCTACTCATTTCTCTTCATTGTTACTTCATTTATTTCTTTTAATCGTGTTTTGTTATAGTTTTGTTGCTTGGATTAGATCAAATGGTACAAAGCAAGTCCAGTTTGGACCATGGTCCAGGTTGGAGTTTTTTGGACCCTGATCGTTTTGACGGTCTCAAACTTTTGATGGGGTCAGAAGTTGTCAAGATACATTGAATTTTTTGGCAAAAATTATTCCCAAATTGCCATATCAGAATTTTTTTTTAACAGTGCTATTTAAATTTTCCAGTAAAATAAGAACATTTTAGGCCTATTTGGTTCATAAATTAAATAAGGGTAGTTTCGGGGAATCACTTAAGTTGTGTAGGAGCTTAGTTATTAAGTTAGGGTTAGTGTAGTACTTTCACATTTGGTTATGCTTTATTTATTTAAATAATTCAAATCTGTAAATTTTTATTGATTTTGAACTTTATGAATGAAAGTTTGAATGCAGACTCTCTTTTCTAGAGAAATGATTTCTCTGATGAGTTATTGGTCAGTATCGTTTTCTACTGATTTTTCTTCATTATTTTTCATTATTTCTTGTTTCGTTGTATTTTGTGGCTTGGATTACATCAACATTCTTCGAGTCTCTTCTCAGCCTCAGGTTTCTGCACATACCCATTCTCGGTCCTTGCACCAAACTCACTTAGAACATGTTTCTTTTCACAGCCAGCTTGTAAATATTTGCACGTCTCACAAATAATTTTGGCTCCCATATCTAGGAGTCTTACCCAAAATCTGATCCAAGAACCTATACGGCTATACCAACTTAAAATCTGATATCCTTCTCAAACACCTTGGCTAGCATAGTCAAATCCCTCCAAAAGCCAGAAGCCTGCAGCAATACACACCCATTACTTTCCCAGTAGTTGTTGTTCCATACCTATGCTGAAAAATAACTCTCCACAGAGCCTTTGTATCTATGTCAGGCAAGAAAGGCCAGAAAGAATGCACCCACTAGAAGCAAGGAAGTTCTATCATGGGTAATGGCTAGAAAGCAATCGATATATATATATATATATATATATATATATATATATATATATATATATATATATATATATATATATATATATAAGCAAGCATTCTTTGTCCCCCTTTGAAAGGGAGAAAACAAGAATAGAATGGAAGATTCAACAGTGAAAAAGCTTGAGCTATTTCATCTCCTAGGGTCCTCCACGGCCATTTGAGGAGTAGAGCTTCATCCCGAGGCCACCCCATTCTTTTTCCCTACAAACCAAGTTTGAATCAACAGGGTGGAACTTTGTGTTACTGTCACTGCCATTCCAGGAAGTCACAATGCAGTCTTTCAACATTTTGTAGAACCCCAATTAGACATCTAAACATCAAGAGATAATAAATGGGTAAGGAGGCTAAGATGGACATAATTAATGTGACATGACAAGGAAACAACAGCAGTTTCCCTTTCCAACTCACTTTTCCGCCTATTTTTCTAATATTGGATCCCAGAATGCTTTTCTCAGACAACCAAAGCATTGGGGAATACCAAAGTACTTCAAAATGGATTTAATGTATAGGTTTGAATTAGGGTTAGTAAATGTTAGGGTTAGGTAGAAAGAGGAGAAAAAAAGAGAGATGAGAAGAAAATTAGGGTTGTGATTTAGAAGTACCCACATATTCTCAACATATATACCTCGTTACAATATAATCTCATATTCTCATGCACACCACTAACATACGTATTGTGTATATTGTAACCACTAATAACACACCCACACTAATACTACTGGCATGCTAACACTTCCCCTCAAGTTGGTGCTTATACAACATGCATAACTTGGAGGTGATGCCATGCAATCCTTTCGTACCCACGGTCGTAGTAAGGATATAGGCTAACTGATCTTCTAAACTCACTTGAGGGATACAAAATTCATTTTATTCAACCTTTTCTTGTATGAAGTGGCAATCCACCTTAATGTGCTTTGTTCTCTCATGGTATATTGGATCTTCAGCAATTTAAAGTGCAGCTTCATATCTTCAATAAAGTGTTATGGGTAAGTTTACATGAATCGGAGATCTGCTAAGATAAATCTGATTCACGACCCTTCACGTGCATCATGGGACATGGCTCTTTACTCACCTTCTACACTGGAATTAGATACTACATGTCGCTTCTTACTTTTCCATGTGACTAGATTGTCTCAAAGGAAGGTGCAATAATCAATGGTGGACCTCCTATCACTTAGTAACCTAGCTCAATCAGCATCAGTGAAAATTTTAGTATCAAGGTGGACACGATTACTATATTGCAAGACATTACTTGGACTTATTTTCAAATATATTAGGTTTTGTATACACTATCCAAATGAGGGATCCAAGGATTCATGGTAAAATATATTAGTTTTCCAATAAGCCTTTAGTACATGTTGACATCCTTGAAAGCCTCTCCATCCCCTGCAGTAGTTCTATGATTTTGATCCATAAGAGAGTCAAAAGATTTACACCTAACATCCATGTCTATTTAGAACATCAAGAGTATATTTTCTTTGTGAGAGAACAATCCCCTTATCTGATCTGGCAACTGGTAATCACTATGCCCAGAAAGTACTTGAGAAGCCCGACATCCTTGAAATCAAAGACTTGGATCAGATAATATTTCAATCTCATAATTTATTCACTGTCATCCCCAGTTACAATGATGTTATCAACATACATGACAAAGGCAGTGTGATGGGGCCATTTCTTGACAAATAGGGAGTGAACATAATGACTTCTTTGAAATCCGAGTTGCATAAGAGCATCACTGAATTTTCTGAACCATGCTCTAGGGGATTTCTTTAACCAATATAATCTTCTTGAAAGTTGCTCAACACCCTAAGGGTATAGTGGACATATACTAACAATTTCACCATCAATGGACTCATCTTGTTTCATTTTACATTTTTTAGTGCTCTTAAGTATCCTCTCTATACTTTCGGATCTACAAGAGGCTTTTGTCTTTTCTCACCTCCAAGGGCAAGCGTATTCAACCAATCTTGTAAGTAGAATTTCTGGGTGAGGACAATTGCAAGACAATACAATGAAATATTAGCTTTATCCCATCATTGAACAGTGATATAAAAAACTGCTTAATAAAACATATTGTTATCATGAAGCGCCTCTTTTATGTGGCCAACCACAGTGCCCATACTTTTCCAATGACTACCTTATCTGAACCAACAAATAGTAGCATATTCCAAATGGGCTCAGTAAACTTCAGAATTAGTTATAGTTTTATCCAAAAATCATTGCTAAGAATAGTTGTTTCAATTTTTTTACCATCTCTACTAACAAGTTTCATCTCTCTCCATTTTTTGCGTAAAAACATAGGCGGCGTATGGCATAGCTCTCTGCTAGCCCATGCTACAGTAGAGTTCATTTGTTTTAGTTGGTTCCCATTCTCTTTTCTAACTCCCTACAAAGGAGGATTTACTTGCTCTAGCAGCAACCTATTTGCCCTCTACTAACTCCCTATCGGAGCAAATAAAATCTGCTCTAACAAGGAGTGAGAAGAGCTTAGGGTAGAATTGCTAAACAGGTAAATCTTGCATAAAATCTTGCTATGCAAAGAGTTATCAAGGAGGAGTACCTGCTAAAGTAGGTAGCAGGATGTTAGCATAGAGGATGGAAACCTGCTAAAGCAGGTGAACTCTGCTATAACAGGGGCTAGTAGAGAGTTATGCCATACGCAGCCATAGCGACTAGTGCAGCTCTAACTTTAATCAAGTATCAAAGAACGCCTTAGTGATACCTGAATCTTGTTTTCTTCACTTCCAATACTTTCAACTCATAAAATATTTTTAAAACATATTCAATGGAGAAATGACTCTTCACATGTTTCAATTTTTTTCTTTCTTGTAACGCCCACTGCAAGTGTCAATCATGGATTTTTAATCCCGCAATATCTTTCATCAACAAACTACATGCATGACAAATTGATTAAAAATGGTCGCAAAATGAAAGCCGCCACAGAGTGGGGCACCTCGGACGTCAGATGCGGGGTGTCATAGTATGACCCAACCACAAAGTACTAAGGGCGTAACTTTCCATTCCCTTAACATCAAGGTGCTTTTGGTATATTGGTCATGCGGCCATTGTTTGCAACAAGTATCCACCTTGTCATCCAGAGAGCAATAATCATGCCCACAGTTAAAATACTTCCAATAATCAGAGTAAGCAGATTCATTTCATCAAACTAAAAATTACTTCCAAGAAAATGTGGCCCAATTAAAATAAGAGGACCTCTATTTGCGCCTACTGAATTACTGAGGGTGCCTATAATGAAAAACCATTGACTGCTTGGAACCGAACAATAGAGATCAGTTTTCATCCCAATCTTTCACACAGTAGATCTTTAGACCATGGGCGTACCATCACACAGACAATTTTTTGTTTCCACGAGGCACAGATCCCAAAATAGTGACCCTAAAATCGTGTTTGAGCATGATGTGTGCCACACGTTTTGAGTCACCTTTTAGGGATCTGTGCCACCTGGAATCAAAAACTGACCGTTTGATGGTATGTTCATGGTCGCAAGTTCCATCGTGGGAAAGATTGGGATGAAAACGGATCCCCATCGTTTGATTCAAAGCAGTCAATGGTTTTTCAGTGCAGGCACCATCAGTAATTTGATAGGCGTAAATGGAGCCACCCTTAAAATAATCAGTAATTCGAACACCCAAATGCAGTTCCTATTAACCTAAATTTTTTTTTTATCGGTATTAACTTAAATTTTAAGAAGATTCAATAAACCTCTACGCATTTTCCTTCATACAAGACCAAGAAGAAATTAAAAAAAAAAAAAAAAAAACAGAACGATTTAATCTTAGATTCCACATATCTAAACCAACAAATTTGAATCAGTTGTGAGAGAGAGAGAGATAAAAAGAAACCTGGCAGATTCGAACCCAAGTTCGATGAGCGTTCTTCATGACATCGTTGCAGAAGGTAGTCTTTCCACTACCAGGAGCACCAACCAGCATTACAATAATCACCTTCCTGGTTTCTTCTTCTCCACCACTCTCCTCTACTGCAACCCAACCACAAAAAAGTGTCACAAATCCGTTTAATCCAATGAGAAGAAGAAAACCCAGAAACCCTTTCAACTTACCTTTCGATGGTTCCTGGCAATCCACTTCCATTATCTTCTTCACAGAGCCAACCCTCTTGTCACTCTATCTGGTGGCTACACCATAAGCGGCATGCTTGGGGGTTGTTTAGGGGTCTCAAAGAGCCGCGCCGGGCGTAAACGGGCCGGTTATTATAGAGTCTCTTGGGCCTAGCCCATATCAGGCCGATTATTAAATGGCCGGATCGGGCTCAGGCCAGCCCGTTTTTGAATCATGCCTACTTACCTTAACTCGTAATTGGCCCATTGCAGGTTAGGCCACAGGCAACCCAACATTTCTATATAGAAGAACACAATTGATCGGGTCAGGCTGAGTTCAAACCAGCTTACACGGGTCGATTTTTTAATCGCACTTCTGCAACTAGCTCTAAGGAGGTTGGCTTGGTAATTGGGTCGGATTGGGCCAGCCCATTTATATATTGGGCCTAACTATTGTAACCCATACTTAGTCCATTGCAGGCTAAGACAGGTCAACTAAAGCCCAGCCCGTTGCATGTGACACGTAGTTGGGCCTAAAGTTTTAGGCTTTAGGCCCAGTCTCAACCACACAAGTTTCGCTCATCTATTGGTGGGTTGGCTAAGATTTGTTAGTCATACCCAATCGAAAAAAGATGTCATCTGAAGTAGCCATAGTCAAACTCGATTCAACCATCAACGATTGCTCCTATGGTGTCCCAATATTCAGCTGACCTCAAGAACTTATACCACTCCGCAGAAGATGCAAGGTTGAGTTAGGCACATGGATTTCTTCATATCCCTCTTCCTTTTCCACATCCAAAAAATTGGTATCATATCCTTCATGTAAAGGTAACAACTTTGTGCGTACAGATTTCGAATTTTATAAAATTCGCTTGTACAAAATTTAAAATTTATTGATAGATTGATATTGTTGATACAAAATTATTATTATTATTTTTTATATTCGTAGGTGTTTGGACTATTTTGTATGCACTTCGACTAATCTCACGAGGCCCTGAAGCTAACGATCAGGTAATACTCCAGTGGCCCTGATGATACTCGAACAGATAACCATTGAGGAGCAAACTCAAAGCATGACCAATTGAACTACCCCTCCAAGTGATTAGGGTTGCAATGGATGATTTTGTCGGTTCCCTTCATTTAATTATTTGAAATTTTTGTCTTCTTCATTTATTTCCTATGTTAGGATTTTTAAATGGAGTTTTTGTCTTCTGTCGTCCACTTCATTAATTGACATTTTTATCTTCACTTTGATGGTTAGAAGTCCTAATAGCAATAAATCTTAACTCTACACTTGAAACCGAACTGAAAGTTAGCATAACGTTTAACCATATTTTTATAATAAGAAAATTTTATGTATTAGAGCTTCATGAATGAATCATGCCATGGATGCGTTGTATAATGATTGGTGAGTTTGGATGAAGATAACAATGAGTTTAGACAAATTATTTTCATAATTTTTAATCAAATGGTATGAACTTTTGATTTTGTTGGGTTATTATAGATTCCATGATTCTTTTCATATATGAACTTTAAAATGTGAGATGAGAAAATAGATGAAACTATTGATGATTGAGGAATGAGATAATAGTAAAAAGAGATTTAAAATAAATTATATTCTTTAAAAAAAAAAAAAAAATCGAACTCATTTTTAAGGTTATTATTGGCAATGTACTGGTCAACTACCCGTGGGTGGTGCTCCTTCAAGTTTCAGAAACAAGGAAGAAGAGAAAGACATGAGAGAGTTTGTCACTGAATTTTGCATTGAGTTGTTGAATCCAAGGTGTCAAACTCGATATCGATATTGGGAGTACCGATATATATCGGCCGATACAGATACAAATCGATAGATTAAAAAAACAAAGACTAAGTAGTGAGTACTGTATTCGGTGTATATGGTCTGCGGTTGATATTTAGCACATTTTTTTAATGTAAAAAACTAGGAAAAAAATAGAAGTTGCAAGATTTATAGGAGTGACAAATCACTGCCATTTGTTTACTGGAACAACAATATGCGCACGCAGCTAGGAAAAAATAAGGGTAACTCTGTTCGCACCCACCTATTTACTGAAAGCTCTAATGTCCTAGATTCCTTAAAACTATTGATTGCATATAATCGGATGGTGGAGGTCGCATTTTACCCAAATCATCCACATAATAGATCTTGGGATCATGGCGCACCTATCATGCGGTAGGTTCTTGATTGCACATATTACAGATCTCAAAACATGACCTAAAAATCACGTTTGAGCGTGACGTGTATCATATGATTCAAGGGCCATGTTTTGGGGATTTGTGACACATGCAATCAAACACTGACCATCTGATAGGTGAGTCATGATCCCGAGATCTCTTCTGTAAAAGATCTAGGTGAAATACGACCTACATCATCTATAATCATACGCAATCAACGATTTTGAAGGGTTTTGAGATGTGGGCACTTCCAGTAAATCTGTGGGCATGACTAGAGGTACCCCTACTTTTCTCTGTTGACGCAAACGCTTTTAGTAAACAGCTATCATGTGTCATTGAAAACCCAAAAGAAAATGCTTTCAGTAAACAGTTGTTGACGCAGATGCTTTCAGCATACAAAATCCTGCAAAAAACAAAACAACAGAAAAAAGAAAAAATAGCCGAAAGCCCAAAATAAAAGGCTGAATAGATGGTTGGATACCTTATATATATCGGGACCGATGCGTATCAGTTGGCCAGAAAACTGATACGTATTGTTGATATGTATCGGTTTTGGCCGATATTTGATTCCTTGGTTGAATCGTTCAAACAATTTAGTAAATTGCGTGAAAAAAAAAAGGATATCATCTTTCACTTGAGTTGGTAGTCTGTGTGGTTAGAATTTTGTACGGGTAGTTTCATTACAGCTTTGGTATGCCATCCATTGATTTTTGTCCTTGTCAGATGTTTCAACCCTTGGACTGGATCCTTTTTAAATGGAAGTTGATAGGGCTAGCACTGCTTACTGTTGTTTGGTCTTCAAAATGGTAATAACAATGTTCAAGATCCCTGTAGTTGTTGATCAATTAATTCAACATAGGTGCTTAAAAATTGATCAACTCGTCACAATGAGTTTTTGGCTATTGAGGTGATGGTATTTGATTTTTTTCAGTACTATTTGAAACTATTCAATTACATGAGAAATATATATATGAAGCATTTAAACTTATAGGGTTAATATATTAAGATATAATTAATATATTAGGTAATGATCATTATATCCTTCTTTTGGATGAATGATTGTTAATAAAATCGAACTCTTAAAGATTTGTTATTACATTTCTTAATGATATTGTATGCCCACATCTGATCATTTTGCTTTTATGATTAACATATAATTCTTGTGCTTACTTATTAGTAGAATTGAAGTCATGAAATTATTGCGACTATTATAATAGTTACGCATACATATTTATATACCAATTTTATTTATTATAACAGTCAAAAGTCATACAATTATAATAATAGATATTATTAATGTATTCAAAGAAAATTATATATTATTTCAGTTACATACATATATTTACAGAACACTTACATCTATTATAACAGTTAAAAGTCATGTAGTTAGATCGATTGTTATTGGAAAAGGCAAAAAAAAAACTATCCTAACAAGTGTACATGGAATAGAGGTATTATACTACAAAACATAAGATACACATAGTTTATAGATAAAAGTGCTAATATTGAACCAAGTAGATTTCACTTTAGATTATATGAAGCTATATATTTATAAGAGAAAAATATGAAAAAGTGTCCCTAAAATATTTTTATTACAACAAAGGTAGATTTTTTTTTATTACGATTCAGCACCCCATATTGGCCAATATGGGCCGTATTCATAGAGTGTGGATACGTGGGTTTAGCACTGTTGTCTTTGATGACAAATTAGCCTGTTTAAAGTTCATTTGAAGGACTATAGTGCCCGTAATCTTTTTGAAATTATTGATATACCCAGGATAGATTTAAAGGGGCGCGAAAGGAGAACTTGGCTATCGTCGTCTTCTCCGCAGAGTTTGGGTTTTCATTGAATAGGGATAAAAAATATAAAAATTTGAAGAGGCTATCGTTGTCTTCTCCAATGCGACGGTCGTCTTCTCCTCAAATTTAGGGCTTCCATTGAATGGGGATAAAAAAAATAATTAAAAAATACAAATCTAAATTTGTGCCTATGATCATTGCATACATATCCAAATTTCCATAACCATTTTATCAATTGAAGAACAACAAAATCTGAATTATTATATACAATTACTAAATTTAATATTAGTTATATACGAATCTAAACTCCAAAAGAGCTCCAACATGTTTGTTAATCGTTTCTTACCATCCTCAATTTTCCACCAATTCTTGCTACCTAGAACATAGATTCAAACTAAAACTCATGAAAGAAAAGAAGAAAATGGAGATCCTGTGATTTTTAGAACGCTAATTATACAAGAACACTAAAAATGGAGAATTTTTCTTTGTGATAGAGACGAAGATAGTTGTAGAGTGTCCAAACACCGCCTAAATCTAGCTTTTTAAAGGGGTTAACTTTTTTTAAGATCCAAAGAAGCTTCTTATATGTACCTTCTTCTCTGATGCGACGGTCGTCTTCTCCGCAGAGTTAGGGTTAGGGTTTCCATTAAGAGGTGAGATGTAGGAAGGGAAAAATGGTAAACGACAAAGGTGCTTCTATGTGGCCCTACCTGCACAACGATGCATGATAGCCTGTTTAAAGTGTGTCTGGACACTGTTCGAGAACAAAATAAGGCACAAGCCTTTTTCGTTATAAAAAATGCCGCAGGGCACCCTTTTGTTAATTGCCCTATTTATAAGAGCGTTGCTACGCGCTCACGCGGGAATGCTTCCCCCGCGCAAAACATTAAAAACATATCTTCCGCTAAACCCTCATACACCAACATCCCGAAACCTCTCCCCGCATGCATCCTTATCTCCTTCAACTCTTGGTCTTCTTTGGTCTCGTGTGAAGGCCCTGGTGATCCCTGCGCGAAGAACCCTCTCTATTTCTCTTCATCTTCTTCTTCTTCTACTCAAACCCATGTGCAATCGTGGATCTCATCGATCCGTTGCCACCTAGAGCTTTTGGTGTCTTGAGATATCGAAAAATTAATATTATAAGCACCGAAGTGCAAAAATATGACTTCGATCCGGTCTACGCCAAAGCCTTTAGGCAAGGACTTCAGTTATCAATTGGGAAGGTGTCAGGCACCCAATTGACCCGCTTGTAAGCGGTCTCTACTATGGCCAAATGAAAATAAAATAACAAATAAAAATAAAAGGTGAGCGGCACTTCTCCTTGCCTGAAGGCACTCGGATCTCATTTGAGCCCCCCGCAATCACTACAATTTCGATAGCATAACGGCTCAAATTCTAGGATAGAGAAAAAGCAAAAAAAGAAGGTAGAGGAATAGAGGGGAGAGTCGGAGCTCTCGGGCCGTTATAGCACTGTTGGTCGGGTCTTTGCGTGAGAATGACACCGGTGAGCTTCTGATAGCACGTTGAGGATAGAGAAGGGTTCTAACTTCTAAAGTTTGGAGACTTGGAGCTTGGGAATGAAGATGGAAGTAGTGGTATGAGATGGGCTAAGGCTTTAAGCTTTTGAAAAACTCAAGTCTAGGCAAATGGGGAGACAAATTGATATAGTTTCTTCTCTTGGAAATTTCAAAAGATGGTTTAAACAAGGGGGGTGGCTCTCTATTTGTAATAGCCCGAAAAATCACGCAAAACTATGACCTCGGGATCCGTGCCCGATTGGTCACAAGTTTGACCAATCAGGAGATCAAGAGTTAGCATAGGATGTGATGAACGGACGAGATGTGATAGCTTGAGTGACTGCATGGTGTGTGTTGTAAATATGAAGTCGCATATACCTATTGAGGTGCATGTGCTCAACACACAAACTAAGAGAGGGATAAAAGGGTTTAATAACCCTAGATGGGTATTTTGGGTTGTTGAAGGAGAGTAAAGAAGAGAGAGAGAGAGAGTAAAAAGAGTGATTAATGCAAGGAGTAAAGGCTAGTTGAGGAAGGAAGGATTCAAGTATTAAAGAGGCCGATTCAACGCAAGGGATCCGCTGAAAAGCTAAAGCTGGAACCCTAGCCTTCCAACCCTAGATTTGAAATCAATTTGAGATTGATTCAAGGTAAAATTTTGTAAATCAAATGCATAGATTATAGAGGCTAAATGGTAGTTGAAAATAGTTTAAATCTTAGGATAATGGCTTAGAAAAATAGAAGAAAAAGTATGGAAGAAGATTGGGAAGAACAGCTCGAAAGGGGCTGAATCTGACAATTTTGATTAATCGAAATTGGGTTTCGATTAATCGAAATTGGCCAGGAAGTTGAAAGGTCAGAGGACCACGATTTCGATTAATCGAATTTGGTTTCGATTAATCGACTTTGGATTTCGATTAATCGATTTGGGGATCGATTAATCGACTGAGAACCTCCAGTGGACCCCAGGGGTTGGAGGAAATGACTTAAGGAAAAAATCGACTAATCGAAATGGGATTTCGATTAATCGATTTTAATTTTCGATTTGTCGATTTGGAATCGATTAATCAACTTATGAAAACTCGATTGTTCGAACTGAGAGTCGACTTTGCGAAAAGAAGGATTTCGATTAATCGAAATTGGATTCGATTAATCGAATGAAAACTCGACTATTCGAACAGTGAAATTACTTTGCGAAAAGAAGAATTTCGATTAATCGAAATTGGATTCGATTAATCGAATGAAAACTCGACTGTTCGAACTGAGAATGGACTTTGCGAAAAGGAGAATTTCGATTAATCGAAATTGCTTCGATTAATCGATATTGACCTTCGATTAATCGATTTTGGAGTTCGATTAATCGACTGACATAAGTTATGTTGACTTTTAGGTTTGACTTTAAGATTCTTGGAGGATCTTATACCTTCTTTATTGCATCCTTTGTGATGTGTTTCACCTGTTATGTGGTACCATAGGTGGTACGTGTGGACTAGTGCACAAGGAGCCACGTGAGACCTTGATGCATTGATCAAATGAAGACTTGAGGTAGGGAACACCTTGAACATGTACCTTATTTTACAAGAGCATGTATGTAGTGATATAGAGTTCAATTCGAATATTTTACTGCTTAAAGAATTGTGAAAAGTGTGTGTGTGTGACATTCATAGGAGTAAACTAATGAGCCATCCCCAGGGGATGAAGAAGTAAAGAGATAAAAGCATCAGGTGAGATGCAAGTAAATGAATACATCCCAGGGATGTATCCAAAGATTGAATCATGTTTGATAGGGCCTAACTGATATAAGATAGCATAATTATACGGTGAATAACTATATGTAAGGCACCGATATTTTTGTTATTTGAGGTTTGATAGGGTACCCCACCGACGTGGCGGGATATCCACGACTGACACGGCAGGATATCCGTGACCGATACGGCGGCGAAACCGTAGGCCAGTGCGGAGGCTTATCCGTATATAGTAAGCACACCCCAGGAGTGTTGATTGAGACAAGTGAAACCCCGCCACCAATCCCCAGGGGAAAGGGGCTTGGGTACTATTTGTATTCCCAGGGAATACGGTTAAAACTGTCTATATAGATGACGATGATGGGTATCTCATCGGGGCTCGATGCTATATTGCTCGGGGATTACTTAAGTTGAAAGTTTAAGTTTTGCTTTAGGCCTTTTCAGCATCATTCATGAGTAAATGAAAATACAAGTAATCAACAGTAAAACGAAATGCTTTTTAACTGCTTCATTAACAACTGCATAGACACATCATGCATGGCATATCATGGAATATATGTGAGTCATAATTTATATGTTCAACTGTGTTTGTTCCCTATTGAGCTAGGATGTAGCTCACCCTATAGACTATCGCCGCAGGTCCACTACTAGCACAGGCTTGAGGAGCCGACCGTGAGTCGGACCTTACGGCGTGAAGAGTTGGAGCCACCTCCAGAGGACTTCTTCTAGAGGACTCCGTTGTGCCACTTTGAGGGATTTTTGGAGAGGTTTTGTACGGCTTGGTATGTCAAGCCTTGATTGTTGGTTAAAACCATGTACATAAGGAGTTGGGATTATTCTTTTGGGACGAACCATCCGTGATGATTTCTATCATCGATGGTTCGGATCGGTTCTCCATTCATGCAGAGGCATGAGGGTAGAACTGTCTTTTGGGAAGTTAATTAATATAGATTTAAATTCTGCAAACTCGTTTATTATACTTTTCGATGCTTGATATACCAGTGTTCTGTGCTTAGCTAAAGGGCACGGTCAAGATGATCGTGCTGATGGCACGGGTTTCGGGGTGCCGAAATCCGGACTGTCACACTATTTATAGAGTACTTTTGGGAGATTAGTGAGGGTTTAGGGGTTAATTGGGTTAGAAATTAGGTAATCTATAATTTAAGGTTTTTTAGGGTTTTGAAGGCTTAGAGAACAGGGATTTAGGTTTTAATGGAGGATGTTAAGGTGATGGGTTGGATGGCAAAAAGGTTAAACTTAAGGTGGGGAAGGGTATAAGGGTCCTAAAAAGATATACCTCAATCTCTGGGATGGTCCACAAATCAAACCCCAAAACAGAAATCTGCCATTTTTCCCGATATTCAAGGTTTTAAGCTGTGCATACATCCAATGTACGCACAGCTTAAGAACAGTGCACCTGAGAAGTTCAGAGCCAATTTCGGAGCTCAATCTAAAGAAAAAAAATCAAATTTGGCTATGCATACATCCATTGTATGCATGGTCATTTTCTGCAAAAATTGGTCATGCGTACATTGGATGTACTCATGTGTAATTTTCTGCGCATTTATATTTTTTTCAAATCGCCATAGCTTTTGATGTACAACTCTGAATTCGGCGATTCTTAGCTCGTTGAAAAGTTGGAAACCTCTACTTTCCAATGGCATAGGCCTTAGCTCTATCAGATGTCCATATAAATTTTGGCACTCCTCTTTCCATGTTGCCTCGGTTGGGCTTCCTAACGGTCCGAGAAGGTTTTTAAGGGTTCAGGTTTATTCCTAAGGGTTTGGGATGATTCTTAATGGTTTTGGGATGATTTCTAAGGGTTTGAAAAATACTTTCGGAAGCTTAGGGATACGCCTTTCTCAAAGTACGTCTCGATCGTGCCTTTGGCCAAATTTGGGTGTCTACAACCCCCCCCCCCCCCTCCCTCTATACGCTAGTCCCATCTTATGCTGGTCTGACCTCAAATCATAGAAACCTATTGCGATTCCATCTCTGGAGAAGGAACGCGACTGGTTTAATTTATCGATTTGTAGGTCGCATCATCCAATAATATATTTTATTATTTCTGATGTTCAATGGTAATTTTTTAAATATTTTTTCAGGGTCATAAATTTGAAGTTGGGAACATCTATTGGTGATCCCTTTTCTAGGATTTGTAACTTTGCCCAAGCCTTCATTCTTCTAATAAATTTCCTATAAAGAAATCTAATGAAATGACAACTCTACAAAATTTTCATAATATTTGGGCGTTTCTTTGCTAATTTTCCACATTATTTTTTAACAATTGGAACTAAGGGAATGGATTACATATTGCTTATGATTTTAAATTAAAGATAGTGTAAATAGATTAATGTCTATTTGGATCATGCATGCATGTAAATCTTAATTCAAAAACTCGGAACTGGATTATGTAGGTGCTCTTGTTGCATTGTGAGATCTCAGTGATTGGCAATGAACACAGTTTTTCGTTAACTTAAAAAGGTTTAAACTGAGGGGACTTTTGTAACCATGCAAGAATTTCAAAATTTTCTTTGGAATGTGACTAATTCAGTGTGGGATCTTGTTTCAGAGACTTTCTTCAACTACAAAAACTCTATTTGGATTTTGGGCGATTTCACAACGAATATGAATTTAATTCTTTTTACTAAGTGGTGTGCAATTAGAAAAAATTGATGCACTTTAAGAAAACTAGGTAAGCAGTGTGCATCAAGAAAAAAATAATGTGCGCATAGCAACCCTCTATTTATAATATTGTAGTATTGTATTAAAAATTAATAAAAATAATCCAATAATTGTTACATGTATTTTAACATTTAAAACTCATGCAGTTAGATCAGTCGTTACTAGAAAAGACAAGGAAAAAATCAATCCAACTAACTGTACAAAAATGAAGGTATATCTTGAAAGACAGATTTTAACACACTTTTTTGTTAGTGAAAGAATACAGAACATATATTCATATTTGTATGAAGTCGTGATATTTTAAAAAATTCAACTAAATCGATGGTATGACAACAACAATTCACTGAGAACCAACTAGACAGACTTATGATTAACCAACACAGCAAGTGTAGGAACTTCATATACATCGATGATTATTAATATATTAATAGTATTAAGTGGGATGTTAATATGATGAAAGATGGAATTAGTATTAAACTAACAAATAAAATATTAAGATCTAAACTATGTTAAATGTTAATAACTTTTAAAATGGTGTTTTGGATTATCAAGGTATTCTAAAAATTAAAATAAAAATAAAAGACTATTAAACATCTATTATGTTATAGATCCCATAAGCCGATTATTACTCAAATGCATTAACAAAGTTGAAGATCCATTGTACCACACTATAAGGGGGGGTTATGCTTTGTGGTTTGGTTTCCTCTAGCTTAATATAGCTTTAGTAAGATTGAGGTTAAGGTATTGAAATGAGGCATACAGTTTTAGAGAAGGAAACTCAGTTGCAGACAGTCTTGAGAAATGTAAAATAGCTGTTAATTATGATGATGTGTTACCTAGGCATATGAGTGGGGCCTACATTGGTCACGGCTTGCAATTACTTTCTTTTATCATAAATTCTTAATTTCTTTTTTTAAGAATAAATCAATGATGTTTACTATAAAGTTAGAGTAGCGATTATTTAAATAAGCATGTTTTTATATTAACTGATATTAGAGTTACTAACATTTAATAAAAGAGAAAAATATGAAGCAATATCAAACACTTTAATACATAAATGGTCTTACTGTCAATGATCAAATGTTGAATTTTTTAAAGAATAATCTCATAAGATAAATTATCAAATATTGAATTTTTTAAAGAATAATCTCATAAGATAAATTATCATGTAGATTGTGTTTAAATAACTATCCTTCGTCATTGTGTCAAGAACAACTAGCTCAATGCACTATTTCTATAGAATAAAAAAAATCTTATCACTCTCTGCAAATGTCAATCCCAACTCCCAAGCCTGGATGGAAAAGGTAATATTAACAAGTAGACAATTAGTTGTAAAAAAATCTTCTCAAAACTCTATGAAGAGTATTACTAAAAATGTGTGTACCAAGTGAATGATAATGATTAAGTACCAATTACATTATACAAAATTTTCAAACATAAAATATGTTTAATCTTTATGTTTCATAAAGGAGATTCGCGTTCAATGAGATAAGTATTCGATCATAGTGAAAAATTATCATGCTTCTTTATATGTAAGTGTGAACCATAGTCACCAAGTCGGGTTTTGAAATAAGTCAATAAGAGAAAATTTTTGTAAAAAAATAGAGAAAAATTCTAAATATAATAAATATAAAAAATCTTGGAAGAGCTATAATTTATTGAAAAAAAAGTCATAAATTAATCATGAAATTGAACTTTTTTTTAAAAGTTATAATTTTTGTAAAAATTTTATGATTTATTTGGTAAACTAAAATCTCATGATTTAATGACAACTTTTCGCAAAAAGTCAATGATTTCAATGGCTATGGTGTGGATTGTGGAAACCATACATCAAAATTAACGAAATTAAATATTTAGAACTTTTTAAAGATATGTTGGTACGCGTTTTTTCGAGAACCCTCTCGGATTCGAAAAAAAGGCCCAATGTGGTCACATGAGACTCTATTTGCAAATGGGGGGGGGGAAGAGAGCTTAGCAATAAATAAAAGTATTTATATGCACCTGCAATGAGATATTGTTAGTTGCAACCGAGTGTCATTGATCGCGTGGATAGAGCGGGGGGTTATGGATTTGACTCCTATACTAAATACCTACATGTCGGCTTTAACAATGGGTTTGCCTAAGGTTTTAACTAATTTGGGATTTTTATAATCCTAGTAAATAATCTAACTAAGGGATATGTTGGCCCGTTATGCGCAGTAGGATTGAACCCGTTCCCGAGTACCCTCCGTTGACTCCTTTGGGTAAATCAATTTGATGGTTATGATTGATTTTAAAAACTATGATGAACAGTGTGGATTTAATTAGATCTAAGTTAAGAATTTTGGAGGATCGACTCTAGGGTTAGCCTTACCTTTCTTTGGACTGCTCAAGAATCGAAGTAGAAGGGTTACCCCCAACTAGAACAACTATTCAGCAAGATTCCTAGAAGAAGTCGAAGTTCTAAGCCCAAACACTTAGAGTTCAGCTTTGTTCTAGTTCAGAATCTCAAAGCCAACCTCGAGAGTTCCAAAGAGAATATGCAAGTGAATAATGTGTGTAGAGAATGAGTGGGGTAGGGGGTATTTATAGTCTCAGCTAATTATACGCCTAGAGTCTAGCATATAATTCGAAACTATACGTTGGAAGTCCAACGTATATTTCAGATTATACGCATGGAATCTAGCGTATAATGAATTATACGTTGTGGTTCCAGCATATAATTTGATCGATTTCGAGGAAGTAAGCCAAGGTGACCGGCTTAGAGTTCGGGTAGGATTCTTCTGAATTATATGTTGTGGGTACAACGTATAATCAGGAGTTTGGATAATGCATGGCTCGTTGAACCGACTTAAGAGCTATCGGGCCTCCTAGCCCGTTAGGACTAATTATACGTTGGATATAATCAATTATACGATGTGACTTCAGCGTATAATTGGGGAGCAATCCGGGACCGAATCGAGTCCAATTATACGTTGGAGCTCCAGCGTATAATTTTAGGAAATAGAGGTTTTTGAAAAATGTTGGCTTTTCTAGAAATCGAGGGCAGGGTCAATGATTGACCAAACACTTTGTATACTCTGAGAGGTTGAAAACGGGGTGTCTACAGATGCCCCTCTTCGGCGCATGCTTGAGGAGCAAGGATACATTGAAGAAAGTAGACACCCGCAGTAGGTGCTCTCTTGTTTCTTAGAGAAATCACAAGTTTGAACCGAAATGAGCTAATATGAAACGCTTGGCTTTCTTATTTGTCCGCACAAGCTAAGTAAAAGTGACAATTCAGAGGCCTGTTGTAGAAATCGAGAGGTTTTTCTCTACTATGGGTGATGCATGTCGCGACAAGACGAGGGAATTTTACGCAATCGAAGTACAGGTGGTGCAAGAGAATGTAAAGATAAAAAGAAAATATAGATATAATAAGATGGTGAAGGACTTGCAGATCATGTTAGACCAAGTGCATCGTTGCTCACATTAGCGACACGCGAGGAGTCTCTTTTGGTAAATATTTATGATTTCTTAAAGTTGAGTATACTTGATGTTCAGTTCCACGGGGGGAAGAAAAGAATAAGATAGAGGGAGATAGATAAGAAAGAGATGCATGCAAAGTTTTGAAATGCTGAATTTAACTTAAATCAATTAAGTAAAAGTCAAAAAGTGTGGTGTTGTGATTTTAAATGTGTTTTACTCGCAAGTGCATGAATCAGTTTGCAGATAGTGGGTGTGGAGTACGAGATCGTTCCCACGAGGATTAGTTAGGAAATGATAATCAGAAATAACAATTAACCAAAAGAATTATCACAGATTTATCACAGTATTTTCTAAATTAAAAACTTAAGAATTTGGAAAATGAGATAAGCACTAACCACTAATTGAAATTTAAACAGATTATAAAAGATAAGGATCGGGATACTAAATCCTCTCATCGTAGGTTTATCATTTGTGAACTAAAAATCTGTGGATTGAGATGTGACATCTTTAAAAGATATATAAAAAGAAGCATCGGCCCCAAACACACGTGAGTTCTAAAGTATAAATCTGAGATCACAGAGATGTATGATTAACATCTCATGAGTGTGTAATTAACACTCACACCTCAAACAATACTCTAAACTCAATCTCTAGGTAGATTCCAAACTACTGATCTAAGATCAAGGAGATGTATGATTAACATCCCATGAGTGTATAATTAGCACTCACACCTCAGATGGTAGTAAAACCTGACCCTGAGATAGGTAATAATTAGGATAAAATTATTATTACAGATCTGAAATTATAGGGCATGATTAGCTCCTAGATCTCAACTCGCAATCGGATTATATCCATTATCAATAACAACAATAGGGCCTTTTAAAGCATCTGGCATCTCAATCACAGATTTTTATTAATATAAATGACTCCCTCGGATGGGGTTTATCAGATCCCCATCCTTAATGAAACTAGCCACACATAATTGAAATAATAATAAAATAAAGGCAGAAATTAAAAATGACATTAAAATACCGTAAAGAATGATCTACAAATATCCACAAAAGCTTTGATCCAATGCGTACAATTTTTTTTTGAATACAAAAATTAAACTAATCTCCGATCTAAAGCTAGGAAATAAAAACTAGAAAACTCGAACCACATGGACTGAATGCCCTCTCTAAAACTCTCAAAGCCTAAAACAGAAAAAATGCACACGAAGAGGATATCTCCAAATCCCCAGAGTTTTCTCTTTTAATATCTCCCAGATCCAGAATTCAAGTTTCAAATTTAATTGATTGATCGACTCAAGTGGTCGATCAATCGACTAAGCTTGACTTCGGCTTTGAGTTTGTTATGTCGATGCATCGACCTTAATGGGTCGATTGATCGACATAACAAATGGTTAGAGTTTGCTGCAAAATTCCGGTGTTTGTTTGACTTTACGTTTTTTTATACTCCTTACTGCATCCAATGGCCAATTTCACCTGAAACTCAAAAAAATTCACAAATTTTATTAGATAGTCTTCATCGGATGGCTAAATATAAGTCTTTAGGGATGAAATATCATCATATTTCACTACTCATCACACCCCCAAACCTACACTTTGCTAGTCCTCGAGCAAAAGAGAAGATAAACAAAATTGAAAAATAACTAACAACCTAAGAAAAATAAATAATGCCACTTTCGTAGGGAGCACGATTGCATTTAGTGTATGCAATAAGCCTTTAAACCCCTAGGTGATCCCTAGTGGAGGAGTTTTGTCTCCTGAGGGTTTTAAGTGAAGTTACCCACAAACTTCAAAACATTTTCTATAATTGACTCTGTGGGATTTGTTAATTACCTTTATCATACAATTTCTCCTTATACAATATGGATGTCATGCCATTCTCATTGCAGAATAATCCATTACCCACCCTTAGATGTGTCATGTGTAATCATCAGACCAAATTTGATTGATCTGAAAATTTATCCTATTTGTGAACTGTAAAGATTTATGTTTTGGTTCAAACCTTACAGTAGGTGTACTCTCAAAATAAAAATTTACTGATGATGGGTATATTTTCATACACATGTGAGGGATCAATACAAAACAAATAAAGGGTCTCACATGACAGATGAAACACGATGCAATCAATGAACAAAAATAAATCTCATAAGAACAAATACTTGTATATCCTAAGCATGTCATATCAGGTGTCATAGGTATCACATATCCACTCTCCACAAGGCAATTACCAATGCAAGATCGGATCATGCAGGTCTTTCGTAAGGTTGTAATGGGGATCAGGTAAGGGTAAGAAAGAAATGGAAGTTGGGATTCAAAATTTCTGAGAAATTGGAACTGGAACTAACTTCTGATTTTTCTATTTCTCTTCTTTTTCATTTATAATCTCTCGCTATCTTTCTCAATATTTTTCTATTCTTCTCAACTTTCTTTTCCTTTCTCACTCCTTTTTCTTCTTTTGAATTTTATTTTCTTGAAGCACCTCATATTTTTCATTCTTTTTTTTTTTTTTAATTTTTTCTTTTTCTTTTTCTCCTCCCCTTTTTTTTCGCTTCATATAGTCTTAGTAAACACTCCAACTCGGTATCTCTCCACTTACTCTCTTTTTGTTCATTCTCATCCCTCGTTCCTAATTTCTCACAAATAAAAAAGGTAAGGCTGAACTTTTAGAAATGGTGAAGGGTTAAAGGTTAGCATGGCTTATCAAAGAATGTATAAAGACAAATTTTTTACTAGGCTCAAAGGGGTACTAGAAGGATAAATTTATATGAGGTGGGGCATTTTAAGCACAAACGAGCCAAAGATGACCTTCAATCATGTCCTTAAAAGATGGTAATTTTACCTATTTGTCTTTAGCAAATATATGATACGTTCTAGCACAATGATATGAATTTAATGTCATGCAAAGTCACAATAAAATGTATGAGATTATACAAAAATAATTTGTATTCAAAGATAACTCCGAGTTTATGTAAGTACTCATCGAAGACGTGAAAATGGCTCTAAAGCTCACTTGGATTTAATCTCTACTAAAGTCCTTCAGTTCATAATTTTAGATAAATTCTCTTGATTTTTTAACTTTACGGACTGAGTCAAACATCATGACTTTTTTTTTTAAAGGTGAGTTCAAATTTATAAGCTAATCCCCACATTGTCTTTTTCCTTCCTAACATCAATGATAAATAAAATGGCACGCAATATTGTTCCCGTGATATTGTATAATTTAACCATTTCAAATTCCACAAATCAATTATATAAAACAAATTCCTTCAAAAAGATATTCAAAATGCACAGTCGATCGATTGAGGCATATAGCCCGATTGATCGGCTAAATCTGATTTTTTTTTTTTTACAGACAGAAAATTTCAAAAACTACGAATTTACCACCCCCAAACCTAATCTGTGCAATTCCCTCATTGTACTGAAATTGGGGGAGAACCCCCAAACCTGCAGTAGTGCCCTTACACCAAAAGACAAAGAGGAGGTGAAAAGATTCTGTGGACTGAAAAAGAAACGTAGTAATGGAGCTATGTGAATTGCACTTATTGAAAATCAAAAATTAAAAAATCCTAAATCTATCGAAAAACAAGCAAAAATCGTGCAACAAATAAAAACTAAAATAAATCCTAAAAATCCTAAAAAGCATAAAAGTCCTAAAAAGCCTACAGATATTTCAACAACTTCATTAAGCATTAGCATCATGTCCCGAACCTGGCTTCGGTTTGGGAAAAGTGAAATTCCACATCGCGTCGGTAAGACGGCCAGGATTAGAGGAATCTGGAGTCACATCTGGGAGGGGCGGAGTAGACGGGTCCTGATCAATCATCACGATATCATCCGACAAAATTGTTGGAGGCTTGGCTGATCGGTTTGTTTTCTTTCTTGCTGGTTCCTCCCAAATTGGAAGAAACATCGGATCAATGTCCACCACATCTATGTTAGTTAGATCAAATGGAACAGGGGGTCCATTATGCCTTACCCTTTTTCTGGCAGGTTCCTCCATCTTTTTTATAGTCACACAGGTACGATAAATTCTTCGGGCCATTGATGCTTGAGAGTAGGGAGAGGATTAATTGGAGATGACAAATTTGGTGAAGTCCTCAGGGTTGTTGAAATAAAGAGAGTTAGATAACAACTAAAAGAGTCCTATGGAGAAGGGAGAGCCCTAAAAAACTAAAGAGTTTTGACGGATTTTTCGCTATTTTTTTTTTTGGAAACGGTCAGGTCGATTGATCGACAAGGTCGGTCGATCAATCGACACCTCAAGTCAATAGAAGTTGACTCTATAGACCTGCGATTAATCGCTGGTGCGTTTGAAACAGAGACACACATTTTTTTTCTTTATTTTTATCATTGTTTTTATGTTTCACACTGTCTATTGATCGACATATCCTGTCAATCAATCGACCGGGCAAATCTTCATAGAAGAAATCAGAAATGGACGCATTTTTTTTTTTTTTTTCATTTAACAAATTTATTCGAATACATCAAAGTCCTAATCCAATAGAAATAAAAATCTAAAATCCAAACAAACTGTAAAATTTAACAATCTAAAAATAAAAACTAAGACAAATAATGACAAGAAATCCTAATTCTAATCGTCTTCTTCTTCTTCTACCTACCTCGCACGAGCTCTCATCTCTTCATAGCCGTCGGGCCACAATCGTTGGCCTAGTTTATGCATGAAGGACCGATCATAACGGTTGTGATGGAGATTCAGACCATACTGCCGTTGTTGCTCATCGATCAAAGAGTTGATCTGAGCTTTCATGACTTCGAGGGACACTCCCTCATTGCGGGCTTGATCGACCTCAGCAGCAAGTTCATCATCGCGCACACGACGGTGCTGAGGTGCAGGCTGGGCAGGGGGATGCTGAGCAGCAACATTGCTGGCTCCCACAGGATTGCCCAAAAGTCGCATACTCTACTTTCAGTTGGTCGGCCCATAACGATAAAAAGGAAGGTCTCCAATATTGTCATCAAGATAAAAGGGGAAACCTAGGTGATGGAGGAGTTGCATCATAAGATGGGGGAAGTAGATGAGCGCGGCATCTCCAGTGAGAGGGTTGACGATTTCATCATGGCATCGCCACTTCGAATCGTGCAAAAACCACAGAATGTTGAACCATGAGTTCTTATAACCACCATACAAAGCCTTCACCCATGGTCCAGTTCGTTCGGACACGTGACCCCGTGGGCAAAGACTAGAAGATATGACAATATCCCAGAATAACATGTCGGCGGGTAGGGCTGATCGTTTAGTAGCATTTCCTCGTGCGACATATATGCCATTGCACATATCATCAATCATGGGCCTCTGGTCAACGTCGAGTTCTTCGCCAAGTTGGTGGTGTCGTGGACGCACAGTAAGAAGGCCAAAAAATCCATGATTGTTTGCAGATAAATCCTCCTCTCCCATCCGTCAATGGAGATGGTGAAGTGGTCATCATCATTAGTCTTAGATCCCTTTTGCCATTTCATGTTCTGATAAAATAGACGGACCACACGTTCAGAAACATTGATTGCGGGCGATATCATCAGGAAATGGAGATTGAGAGTTGCAATGTACGCGAGAGAGACCACACACTCAGGCATTGCGTGGAACGCCTGCAGATTATACACGTATTCCGATGAGAGTTCCTTAATTGCAAAGCGACCTTTGGGTCGTTCTCTAAAGATTCCTTCCGGTCGGGGAGGTAGTCAAACAGAAGATGATGACTCCATCAAGAGAGTGCTAGGGAAAGAGTCAGAGAACTTCGAAGCAGACGAGGAATGTTGGAGAGAATGAGGAATGAAAAGGACGCTCGATCCTTTAAATAAACTCAGAGGGACCTCTTCATTCTTGGGCGTACTATTTCACGTCGATCGATCGACTTGTATAGTTCGATCGATTGACGTTAACATGGAAAAGGCGCGACATAAAGGCATTTAAGAGCACCCGTTACTTCAATGAATGCCGATACATCAACCTAGAGGGGTCGATCGATCGACACTGACATGCAGCGCTTCCCCAAGAGTTGGAATGCTACGTCAATAGGTGTACTAAAGGTCGATTGATCGAGGACGGCGCATGTAGCGTATGAAAAGATGTGACAGTTAATTTTCCTTGAAAACAGCAACGATTAGGTCAATTAATCGACTGACCACAACGATTGATCGACTGAATAAAATATCGCACTAAAAAGGCGTGACAGTTAATGTCACGAAAATAAATATCGATTGATCAAGGAAATTGGGATTGATCGACCAGTGTTCATACTGCCAATCAATCGAGGTTTGAAGGCGATCGATCGACCAAACCTTTTTTTTTTTAATTTTTATTTTTTTTTACTTGGGTTGCCTCCCAAAAAGCACTAAATTTAGTGTCGCTAGCCCAACATCCCCAAATTTTTAATTTCATCCCGATTGATCGGGATCGCTTAACACAACTTCATCAAAATTTTCAATGACATTTTCGAGAAATGGTTTCACCCGTTGCCCGTTGACTCAAAATGTTCCCCCATTCCACAGATTGCAGAGTTCAATTGCTCCATTCATAAATATCCGGTTTATATGAAATGGACCATTCCATCGGGTTTTAAGCTTCCCTGGAAACAAATGAGGTCGTGAGTTGTATAACAACACCTTCTGACCCACAGTGAATGATTTTCTTAAAATGAGCTGATCATGGGCACGCTTTATGCAATCCGTGTATAATTTTGCACAGTTATAAGTATCAGCTCTTAGTTCTTCCAATTCAGCAATTTCTAAGCATCGCTTCTCACCCGCTTTTTGCAAATTAAAATTCAGAGACTTAATAGCCCAATAAGCACGGTGTTCTAACTCAACTGGTAGATGACAACCTTTACCGAAAACCATCCTAAATAGTGACATTCCAATGGGAGTTTTGAATGTTGTCCGATAAGCCCAAAGTGCATCGTTCAATTTTAACGACCAATCTCTCCGATTAGGCTTTATCGTTTTCTCTAAAATGCATTTTATCTCTTGATTAAAAATCTCAACTTGTCCACTGGTTTGAGGGTGGTACGGTGTAGACACTTTGTGCGTGATCCCGTACTTTTTCATTACCTGAGCAAAAACTTTGTTGCAGAAATGCTTTCCACCATCGCTAATAATAGCACGTGGAGTACCGAATCTCGAAAAAACCTCATTCTTAAGGACTTTAACAACCACCTTGTGATCGTTAGATTTGCAGGCCATTGCTTTGACCCATTTTGAAACATAATCTACTGCAATGATGATGTATGAATTCCCAAAAGAATTCAAGAATGGGCCCATGAAGTTTATTCCCCATACATCGAACACTTCAACTTCAAGAATTGGATTTAAGGGCATCATGTTTATCTTTGAAATTCTTTCTAACATTTGACAATTGCTACACGGCATGCATTGCTGGTGACGGTCCTTGAAAATTATTGGCCAATAAAATCCACATTGAAAGATCTTAGTAGCAGTCTTTCTTAAGCTGAAATGTCCCCCACAAGACAACTCATGACAGAATGAAATGATTTTTGACTGCTCAGATTCTGAAATGCACCTTCTGATAATTTGATCGACACAATATTTAAACAAGTATGGATCCTCAAAAAAGTAATGCTTTGCTCGTACCAGGAAAATAACTTTTACATTCTTATTCCAATGCAATGGTACCTGATCCGTTACCAAATAGTTGATCAGATCCGCATACCATGGTAAATATTCTATCGCAAACAATTATTCATCGAGAAAATTTTCCAAGATTGGGGCTAGCTCATCAGATTTTTCAATAATAATTCGAGATAAATGGTCAGCTACCACATTTTCTGATCTCTTCTTATCTTTAATCTCCAAATCGAACTCTTACAAAAGTAAAATCCACTGGATCAAACGAAATTTTGCATCCTTTTTCGTAAATAGGTAATAGAGGGCCGCATGATCTGTAAACACCACAACTTTTAATTCCAACAAATAGGATCGAAATTTATCTAGCGCAAAGACTACAGCTAGGAGTTCCTTTTCTGTGGTGGAGTAATTCAATTGTGTATCATTTAGCATGCGACTTGCATAGTAAATTACATGTGAAATTTTATCCACCCTTTGTCCCAGTATTGCTCCTATCGCATGATCAGATGCGTCACACATTATCTCAAACGGCAAATTCTAATCCAGATATTGGATTATTGGGGCTTGAACAAGTTCAGCTTTAATTGCCTCAAAAGCTTTCAGGCATTTCTCATCAAAAAGGAATGGGACATCTTTACCGAGTAAGTTGCTTAAAGGTTTCATGATCTTACTGAAGTCCTTGATAAAGCGTCGATAAAAACTGGCATGTCTAAGGAAAAACCTAATCTCCCCAACTGTTCGGGGTGGTGAAAGGTTTGAAATCAAATCTACTTTTGCCTTGTCCACCTCAATACCTTTGGATGAAATGATGTGTCCAAGGACTATACCACTCTGAACCATGAAATGACATTTCTCCCAATTCAAAACAAGGTTCTTTTCGTGACATCTCGCAAGAACTAGAGAGAGATTTTGCAGGCAATCATTAAAATTGTCCCCATGGATTGAGAAGCCATCCATGAAAACTTCCAAAAATCTCTTCAGCATGTCCGAGAATATACTTAGCATGCATCTTTGAAAGGTGGCTGGAGCGTTGCAGAGCCCAAATGGCATTCGCCTGTAGGAGAATGTTTCGAATGGACATGTGAATATTGTTTTCTCATGATCTTCTGATGCTATGACTATCAGATTATATCCAGAATAGTCATCGAGGAAACAATAGTATTGATGTCCTGCTAGCCTTTCGAGCATTTGATCAATAAACAGAAGAGGGAAGTGATCCTTCTTTGTCATTAAATTCAACTTCCTATAATCAATGCACACTCTCTAACCGATTTGAACTTTTATTGGCATCAGTTCATTCTCTTCATTCTTAACCATAGTTACTCCATACTTTTTGGGAACCACTTGTGTCGGGCTAACCCATTCACTATCGGAAATAGGATATATAATCCCTGCATCTAGCAATTTAATAACCTCCTTTCTCACAATGTCTTTCATTATTGGATTCAATCTGCATTGTGGTTCTCTAGAGGGTTTAGCGCCTTCCTCCAAATGAATTTGGTGCATACATATCGTTGGACTAATACCCTTAATGTCCTTAATGGACCATCCGATTATACTTTTGTGGTCCTAGAGTACTTCAATGAGTTGTTTCTCTTGATCCTCATTTAGTTTTGCTGAAATAATTATCGGATCAGTTTCATCTCTGCCCAAGTATGTATATTTTAGATCGGCAGGGAGAGATTTCAATTCCAGCTTTAATTTCTCTTCTTTTCTTGATTCTTCCTGATTTTCTTCCTCTTTGACCTCGTCTTTCAGTTGCCATTCATTGTCTCCCAAGAGTGGTGTTGAATCTAACATTTCGTTAATGTCGTGGATCACCTGCTTCACATCGAAATTTTTACCGAAATGTGCTAGACACGCCTCCAACGGGTCCTCATATTTTGATGCAAAGAATGTATTTTCCATAATGCTATCAATCATGCATACTTGTGCATGTTCCTCATCTTCAATAAGTTGTCTCGCAATGTAAAAGATGTTCAGCTCTACGGTCATGATTCCGAATGACAAATTCATTATCCCATTTTGATAATTAATTAATGCATTCGATAGTGCTAGGAAAGGTCTTCCCAGAATTATCGAAAAATTATTTTTTAATTTAGGAACAGGCTCGGTATCCAAGATAACAAAATCGACTGGAAAGTAGAAAGTGTCTACTTTAATCAGGAAATCCTCGATTATTCTCCTGGGAATCTTGATTGACCTATCAGCAAGTTGAAGGGTCATAGTTGTGGGTTTCAGTTTTCCTAGTTCGAGTTCTTTGTAAACAGTGTATGGTAATAGATTAACACTTGCTCCAAGATCTAGAAGTGCTTGATCAATGCGATTCTTCCCTATGATGATTAAAATTGTAGGACAACCAAGGTCCTTATATTTAATCGGAAGTCTCGCTTGCAGCACTGAACTTACTTGTTCTACCAAGAAAGCTTTCTTCGGGACGTTAGTCTTCCTCTTGATTGTGACTAAGTCCTTTAAAAATTTTGCATATGTCGGTACTTGCTGAATGGCATTTAGGAAGGGAATATTGATCTTTAACTGCTTGAACATTTCAATTATTTCTTCTTGATCGCTATTTTTCTTTAGTCCCATTAGCCTTTGAGGATATGGGGCTTTGGGCATAAAAATTCTTTCTCTCTCATTCTTTTCTTCAGTCTTTTTCTCTTCTCTTTCCTCATTTTTGACTTCCTCATTCATCTCACTTTTATCCTCAAGTTCAGACTTCTCATTTTCTTCAGGCATCTCCACTTTGTTGTCAATCTACTTTTCAGATCTTAACATTATGATTGTTTTAATTTGTTACTGATTTTCTTCATGTGATGAGGTTGAGGCCTGCTCGACAACTATCTGTCCTCTTGGATTTGGAATTGGCTGGCTAGAAAATGATCCCTTTTCCCTTTCACATAAGAGTGTTGCCAATTGACCCAGTTGAATTTCTATCATTGATATTAAAGAAGTATTTGATTGGATGAACTTCCATATATCCTCATTCTAAGAATATTGGTTCTGAGGATGACGCGGCACAATATTTCCTTGTTGATTATTGAATCCAAGCGGGGGAAAAGTTTGCGCAAAACCAGGTTGACTCACGAGTTGCTGTGCGGGTTGGTTCTGATATCCCAACATTGGTTGTGAGAATTGATAATTCTGATTAGATTGCTTGGATTGCCCATTTTGATTTTGATTTTGGTGCAATTGGTTTCCACTCTTATAGTGTTGTTGTTGGAATTGCCCTTGATCAAACTGTTGTGGTGGTCCTTGATTGAAATTTTGATTTGGATAAAAATTCATCCCTTGTCCTCTTGCTTGAGGTCTTTGATTTCTTTGCCTCCATGAAAATTTTTGATGATATTTCTAACTATTAGGGTTATTTTTATTAAAAATATTTTTTTGATTTCGACCGTAAGTGTTCAATGCGTTCAATTGCTCACAAGGGTTTTTCTAAGTAATTTTGCATTGAAGGGAAATAATTAGATGTGTGCATTGGGCTTGCACAATATGAACATGGGTCTGGTTGTACATTCACAACACTCACGCACTTCTTCAACTTCAATTACTCAACTTGTTGAGTGAGAAAATCTATTTTTACCATGAGATCAGGTGCTTCTTTCACCACATACAATCCTCCTTTCTTTGTTGAGCCTCCTGCTTGATTTTGACTCTTGTTTGGTTGTTCTCGAGTCTTCGAAAAGTCCCACTGCTGTGAATCTTCAGCCAACTTTTCCAAAAATTGATAGGATTCATTTTCCCTAGTGCAAGGAATCCTCCACTATTCATTGATTCGATTAGATGCCGATTGGCCTGATCCAGTCCGTTGTAAAAATATTAGACCAATCTCCATTTCGAGAATCCATGATGCGGACACTTCAACAAGATATCCATGAACCTATACCAAGCTTCATAAAATCTCTCGTCATCTTCTTGTGTAAAATCAATGATTTCACGTCTTAAGGCATTAGTCTTGGCCATGGGAAAGAATTTTGACAAAAATTTCTTGACCATCTGATCCCAGGTGGTTATGGATCCAGCTGGTAAGGAGTTTAACCAGGCTTTAGCCTTATCCTTTATGGAGAAAAGAAACAAATGTAATATCACAAATTCTTTACTGAAATTCTGATATACTGATGAACAGACTTCAATGAAGCCTTTGATATGTTGGTACGGGTCTTCCCTATCCATGCCATTAAAAATTGGAAGGATTTGAAACATATTTGTACGGATCTCAAATCTGTCATCAGGTGTGGCAGGATATGTGATGCAAGAAGGGGTGTTTGTAGTTATAGGAGCAAACAACTCTCTCAGAGTTGGTTCCTCCTCATTTTCAGGTGAGTGATCTCACAACCGTTTGCACTCATTTCGAATTAAATTAATGTTTCACTTCTAGCTTCTCGCCCTGTTCTGATCTCTTTTCGATTAGAATGAAAAGTTCACTCGATCTCAAAATTGAAAGGTTCTAAAGATTTATCTCTAGAGGACCTCATGTACATACAAGTATTCCACACAAGATGCACAGATTTCTGATTTTTTTTTTTTTTTGGAGTCGATTGATCAATGGTTTAGGTCCATCAATCGATCAAAGAGTCTTCGATTGATCGAGGGCTTAGGTCGATCAATTGAGTATCAAAACTCAAAATTCAAAAATTCCCCCCCCCCCTTTTTTTTAAGTTCAGTTTCAAAAATCAAAGATTACGAAGGAAAAATCTATGGATTTTTTGGAGTCGAATGATCGATGGTTTAGGTCGATCGATCGATCTCAGTATTTTTCTTATTTTTTTTTTAACTGATAAAATTACTGATTTAGGTCTACAGAAATTCCTAAAATTAATTTCCTATTTCCTAAAAATTATAAATTTTCTATGCCTAATCCCCTGCAGTGGCGCCAAAAACTTGTTGTGATTTAAATGTGTTTTACTCGCAAGTGCATGAATCAGTTTGCAGATAGTGGGTGTGGAGTACGAGATCATTCCCACGAGGATTAGTTAGGAAATGATAATCAGAAATAGCAATTAACCAAAAAAATTACCACAGATCTATCACAGTATTTTCTAAATTAAAAACTTAAGAATTTGGAAAATGAGATAAGCACTAACCTAATTAAAATTTAAACAGATTATAAAAGATAAGGATCGGGATACTAAATCCTCCCATCGTAGGTTTATCATTTGTGAAATACAAATCTATGGATTGAGATGTGAGATCTTTAAAAGATATCTAAAAAGAAGCACCGGCCCGAAACACACGTGAGTTCTAAAGTATAGATCTGAGATCATGGAGATGTATGATTAACATCTCATGAGTGTGTGATTAACACTCGCACCTCAGACAATACTCTGAACTCAATCTCTAGGTAGATTCCAAACTACTGATCTAAGATCAAGGAGATGTATGATTAACATCCCATTAGTGTATAATTAACACTCACACCTCAGATGGTAGTAAAACCTGACCCCGAGATGGGTAATAATTAGGATAAAATCATTATTATAAATCTGAAATCATAGGGTATAATTAGCTCCTAGATCTCAACTTGCAATCGGATTATATCCATTATCAATAACAACATTAGGGCCTTTTAAAGCATCTGACATCTCAATCACAGATTTGTATTAATATAAATGACTCCCTCAGATGGGGTTCATCAGATCCCCATCTTTAATAAAACTAGCCACATATAATTGAAATAAATAACAAAATAAAAACAGAAATTGAAAATGACATTAAAATTCCGTAAAGAATGATCCACAAAAATCCATAAAAGCTTTGATCCAATGCGTTCAATCCTTTCTTGAATGCAAAAATTAAACTAATCTCCAATCTAAAGCTAGGAAATGAAAACTAGAAAACTCGAACCACATGGACTAAATGCCCTCTCTAAAACTCTCAAAGCCTAAAACAGAAAAAATGCACACGAAGAGGATATCTCCGAATCCCCAAATTTTTCTCTTTTAATATCTCTCAGATCCGGAATTCAAGTTTCGAATTTAGTCGATTGATCGACTCAAGTGGTCGATCAATCGACTAAGCTTGACTTTGACTTTGAGTTTGTTATATTGATGCATCGACCTTAATGGGTCGATTGATCGACATAACAAATGGTTAGAGTTTGCTGTAAAATTTCGGTGTTTATTTGACTTTGCGTTCTTTTATACTCCTTACTGCATCCAATGGCCAATGTCACCTGAAACTCAGAAAACTTCACAAATTTCATTAGATAGCCTTCATCGGATAGCTAAATGTAAGTCTTTAGGGGTGAAATATCATCATATTTCACTATTCATCATGTGGCTCTCGAGATGTCATTGAGCATATTCATCAGAACAGGATTTGAGGACCCGGTCTTCGTTTGGATTGCCAAGACACACTCGATATGTCAAATATTCCTTTTGACCTTTTCACATATACTGATGATTATCGCTTATAGGAGGACGTATAGTGGTTTCATGAATCAGGAAAGTCAGGTTTTGAAAATGTTTTGATACTTAATATTAAGTTAATTATATATGGGAATATCGGTTTAAGAAATGATACTTACCTAAATGAGTGCAGAGAGTCGCCTGCAGAGGCGAACTTTTGCTCAGGATAAAATGACGAATATTATTCAATGACAGGTTGATATCAGCTTATGTCTTCCTTGTCATGAAGTGTAAGAATTAAATTAATTCACTCGGAGACCGGTTTTGACAATTGATCATTTATAATTTGTAACTTGCAAGTGCACAAGTCCTAAATTCTAGGGCGAATACAAGGGTGTCAAACCACAGAGATTTGTCGTCTACTTTTCTAACTCCTGTCTTAATAAAAAAGATATTTTTCTAAATTAATTAACTAAAAAGCAAACTAAAATAGTTTTGGATACGTAATGAGAAGGCAGACTGGGATCCCTCTTGGATCACAGACTCGTAGATAATAAAACTCTTATTCCTCTCCTATTCTGAATTCTTCATATTGTCTCGGTCTTCACTACAAGCTAAAGCTAGGTATAAGAATTAAGTCCTATTCATAGTCACGGATCAATCTAAACCAATATGATCTGTCTAATCACCAGCGACCTAAACAGTAAGCATCACTGAACGTAACTGACGAAATTAGGCTACAAGCACTAATCTGACGATGGGTATCCTATTAGATCTAATTCTAATCCCTACAAGGCCTTTAAGATCAAATAAAACATAAATAAATCACTACTAGACCATTTACGGTACAACCAAAATCTCAAACATGCAATCGTACCATATGGAATTCAAAATAGAAAAGAAATAGAAATCTTATTATATACTCATATGTGATTTACAAAGGATCCCAACCTTGGAGGAGTTTACCTCACGTCGCTAGAATGATCTTCATCATCTCTGACTCAATCATCTATCGATGATTACAGATTACAATCTTACAACTCTCCAAAACTAGAAAACTAAACTAACCTAGGAACACTCACAGCTGAAGAACTCTCTACGAAAGTTCTCTGCCAAAGAACCCTCTAACCCTAGGGTCCTTATTTATAGAATCATAAAGCCCTAATACAAGTTAAACACGATCGGTACCCTTTAGAATCCTAAGAAATCAGTTGAAGAAGAAGAATCTAGAAGGATTCTCGAATATCAGAAGGAATAGGCTGTAAAGCCTGATTTTTCACGAAGAAGCCCTGTTTCGGCCAGTCAAGAATGGATCTCAATCGGTTGTGCTTGCAATTCTCTCTTCAGGTGCGTAGTCTTCTTTGCCTCCTTAATTATCGACCAGTAGAACTGATTTCGACCGGTCCATCTTCTATTTTCTTCCATATGCTCTTTATAACTCGACCGATTGAAATTTGCTTCGACCGGTCCAAATTATATGTGCAAGAAGTCTCTCTTTGTTATTTGGTCTAGAACGGTCAAATTGCATCTCGATCGGTCAGTTTCTGATTTTTGAAGCCTTTATGGACTCGAACGGTCGAACTGGGCCTCACAACCGGTTGCTATGCAATCTCTTTCATTTCCCTTTTTGTCATTCTTTCGTCTCTGCTATGCGATTTCGACCGTCCATAGTAGATCTCTACCGATCGAAAGAGTTTGTTCTAGTGTTCCTTTCCTTTGTTTCTTGATCATTTTATTTCAAAGCGTTGTAAGTGCACAAGTTCGAATGTACTAGGGCAAGTACAAGGGTGTCAAACCACAGGTATTTGTCGTTTATCTCTTATTTAACTTCTATTTTATGAAATATTCTGTAGCATTAGATTTCCTAATTTACTCTAAAATAAATAAAAGAAAACCTAAATAGTTGAAAATAGGAAAAGAGAAGGCGGTCAGGAAGCTCTCTTGGATTTCAGATTAGCAGCCGATAAAACCTACTACTTTCCTATAATAAATCCCTGGTACCCTAGCTCCTGGTTACAAGCTCAGTTACATTGTTCATGACTTAGCGAGATCTAATCGCGAGTTAGATAACCTAATCATTAAGCATCATTACACATAACCAACTAATACTAGTGTGACAGCCCGAATTTCGATAACCCAAAATCCGTGCCGTCGGATCACCACTTAAGGCAATCCACGAGTTACAGAACACTTGGTACATCCACACCAAGCAGAATTCAAAAAAGATATCTCTAACTAAGCAAATAGAGTCATCATATGTATATCAAAAGAAAGTTTTATTCCTATATTCATAACATATCAAAATGACAGTTCTAATTCCATGCAAGGATACATGGACAAAGAATCGAAATGAACCACCGGTGATGGCCGACCATCACCTAAATAATGGTTCACAAAATAATTTTTTAAAATAATTACATGATTCATATTTCTGATCCAAACTGGTTGGATGTACCAAGCCCAAAGCACAAAACAAATCTACAATTCTGACACAAAGCCCAATCTATGGGAAAAGCTCCCCTGGAAGGGGCTCAATCTCGTCCTCTGAAATGTATTTTGGATCACTTTTCGGATCAAATTCCTTCTCTAACTTAGCACCTATGACGTATAGTCGAAGGGTGAGCTAACAGTCTAACCTCAATAGGGGCAACATTAGTAGCATTTTATCTCAAATGTCAAAGCATAAATTTCATAACTGATTTCATATGCACATTTCACATTTCACAAGAATTTCCAGATGTTGAACTTTGATCACACACAGACACTTCATAATTTTTTTTGAAATCTTGTACGTAACTTAAATACTATTCCAAGAACATAGCATCAGAAGCCACACATGTACCGATGGGAATTCCTAACCATTGTCATTCCATGAATCATTCTTCACAAATGCCCAAGCCCCTGTGTTATGACGGATGCTTATGCCGAACGAAGATTTATCGTTGGTCGGTAGAAATGTACGGATATCCCGTTGTACCAGAGTACAAGGGATTCATTTCACATAAACCTTAAATCATTGTGTAAATTCTAACTTATAGTTTTCACACCGTGTAAAGTGATTAAATTATACTTATTTTTGAAATCTAGAATCTGTATACAATCCGGAACTCACACAAACACCCTTATCACATCACGTTTCAAATTTTTACATTTACAAAGCTTGTTATAAAAGATTCGAAAATCAAATATTTAGATGCATATAATTTATCATGACTTATCTTATCATATCATTCAATCTATACAAAGCACATCAGATTCAATTTTCTTAAGTTTTCCCTACCTCAAGCACGTCTTAAGCAAAATCACACGAAGTCATTCGAGACTTCCCGCGAATGCTCATTACTTTAACCAACATCTCAAATCATCCAAAGACCTTTTATAAATGTATAAGAAAGCCTAACAGTTGAAGTTTTCGAAGATTTCACAAGAAAAACTGCCAAAATTCCTTAACTCTTTATCTCGTGCACGCAAGATGCAGGGTCGGGCGTGCGAGTCACATGGCATGCACAGCTCGCGCAAGCGAGGCACAGAGGCTCACTGAAGTCTCTCTTTCTAGTGCACGCGAGGCTTGCTGGGGCCTTTTTGAAGGAATCTCGCGCGTGCGAGGAGCAAAGCTTGCGCGAGCGAGATTTAGAAACTCTTTAGATCTATGAGTTTCCGAACTCGTTTCTCTCGCGATTTCTCGTCATTCTTTCCCACACTCCACACACAAATTTCAAGACATAACTCTGCAATTTTAACACCTTTGAGTTATGGTTTCTCACCTTCTAAGCTAGCGAAAACATGTGATACAAAAGCACGAATCGGAGCAATTTCCTCACTTCACACACAATGTGTTTCAAAACCCATTCGGCCACAGTCAATGCCCCGACAACTCTCACAATGTCGCAAATCAATGGCAATATTCCATCGACAATATCGCAGAAATTCACTAAGGCTTTTAAGGCTTCAGAACTCACAAATTTGGTGAACCACCTCCCTCTTCTTCAACCCTTTCTCACTCTTTCTCTCTCTAAACAAACAAGGCAAGCAAAATAAGTGCAAAGGGTTTGTGCCTGTGAGGTCACCCCTCACTTATCTAAAAAATGTTTGCTTCCTTGTGAAGCATCGACACACATGTGTGTTATACCTATCCACTTGACCTTCTTAGTGTGAAGCATGATGTGAATTTTTAATTGTGATGTTTTACTCGCAAGCGCACGAATCAGATTATAGATAGTGGGTGCAGAGTCCGAGATCGTTCCCACGAGGACTATTTTGAAAGATTTAAAAAGATGAGACAGCAATTCAAGAAATCTAGCAAGAACTAACAGTATTCTACCAGTCTTATGATTTAGGTGGTTTGATAAGATGATAATTACTGACTACAAACTGAAACTTAAATGATAATTCAAAAATAAAGGTAAAGATGGAGATACTAAATCCTCCCATCTTTGGTCTATTCTTCCCATAATACAAATCTAAGGATTAAACTATGAGATATACCATTGAAACAAATCTTTTATGGAAGATAAATGGTCAAAACCCTGATAGGTTCCACGTTGCATCCCTGCAATCAGGACTTAACTTCAGAGATGATTTTCATATATAGATTTAGGATAAAGGGCATGGCTCGACACACTTGATCTCAGATACAAATAAAAATCATTCCCAAAGTGGGTAAATTTTTTAATAAGAATACCACCATAGATCTGAGATCAAGGGCATGGCTTGGCACACTTGATTTCATATTAGGGAGTAATTAAGATAAAATTACTATTACAGATCCAAGATTCAGGACATGGCTCGGCACACTCGATCCCAGATCATAATCGTAAGTAAATCCACACGATGAAAGCAAAAGGACCATATAACAATGATTGGGATAAAATTATCGTTACAGATTTGAGATCCAGGGTATGGCTCGGCACACTCGATCCCAGTTAGTGGCGGGAATTTCATCCATTCGTGATAACATAACAACCATAAAATAAGATCTCATATTTTAATCCTAAATTTATATTATTAGAAGTGCATCCCTCGGATGGGAATCATTAGATCCTCATCCCTAACAAATTAGCCACACATGCTGTAATTAAATGACATAAATAAATAAGGAATGAAAAATAACATCAATTTAATTAAATAAAAATACTTCAACCTTCAATAGAAAATTATTTGATCCACACGTACGATGATCTTTAGAAACGAAATTAACAATGCTCTTTACTAATCATTAAATTTAAAGTAGGAATCAACTGAACAAAAATAATAAATTGAAGGAAGGAATACTGAAAAGATTAAAGGAACCAAGCTCTCAAAAAGAATAAAAAATCTCTATCTCTACGTCTACTCTAAAAAATAAAAACTCTAATTCTCTAAAAATTATCCTCTCTCGAAGTGTTGGTTCGGGTTTAAATAGTTTCCAAATTGCATAGGCTTCCCAGCTCGAAAAGTCAGGGTCGATGCATTGACCCTCCAAAGAATCCCTAAAAATCTACTTTAAAGTCACTTCCGTGTCAGACTATTCCATGTGCCTCGATTAATCGATCAAAAGAGTCGATTAATCGACCTTCCCAGATTTTTGTGAATTCCAGCCCACTTTTGCATCAGACACTGCTTCAGTATTTTGGCCATATTTTTCTACTCCGAACTTAGATTGATATGATTCTTATGGTGTTGGAAAGCGGACAGAAAACTCTACAACTTTTGTGTTTTGGAAATTTTGTGAATCTGACGTCTTAATAATTCAAATGGAGCTGCAAGTCGTACAAAGTTCTTGATGACCCAAAGTTGCAGTGTTTTGACATTATTTTCAGAATTCTTGGGCAGTTTTTTGTACTTGGATTGTATTTACCTAAAACACTTTAAATCTAGTAATTCTCATCAGATAGCCTTCATCGGATAGCTAAATGTAGGTATTTAGGGGTGAAATATCATCATATTTCACTGCTCATCACACCTCCAAACCTACACTTTGCTAGTCCTCGAGCAAAGCAAACTAAAGAAAAATAAATGCCACTTTCGTAGGGAGCACGATTGCACTTAGCATGTGCAATAAGCCTTTAAACCCCTAGGTGATCCCTAGTGGAGGAGTTGTGTCTCCTGAGGGTTTACAGTAAAGTTACCCACAAACTTCAATACATTTTAAAAACTATCGATAAAATTGAGTTTTCAAAACATGATTTTGATAACATATATATCATTCAAAACTCAAAATCGTTAATCAATTCAATATGCAAATTCTCAATTTTAAATAACAATGTTATACTAATCATACCAGTATCCATTCAAATTAGTCTAATGCTCAAATCGTTAGATAACTCATTCATTCATGCTTAAATGTGAAGTGTGTGCATACCCAAATCAAAATTCATTCATCTCAGAACTAGTTCAAACGGGAAACCGTCGGACCTATTATTTAGACTCAATCCTTACTTTAGGTATACTCTCAAAATATAAAGACACCGATGATGGATAAGTTTTCGCACACATGTGAGAGATCAATACAAAGCAAATAAAAAGGTCTCACATGATAAATGAAACATAATGTAATCATTGAACAAAAATAAATCTCATAAGAAGATACTTGTATATCCTAAGTATGTCATATCAAGTGTCATAAGTATCACATATTCACTCTCCACAAGGCAGTTACCAATGCAAGATCAGATCATGAAGGTCTATTTTAGGGTTGTAATGGGGCTTAGGAAAGGGTAAGAAAGAATTGAAAGTTGGGATTCAAAATTTCTGAGAAATCGGAAAGGAAACACCTTTTGATTTTTCTATTTCTTCTCTTTTTCTTTTCTCACTCCTTTTTCTTCTTTTGAATTTTATTTTCTTGAAGCACCTCATATTTTTCATTATTTTTTATAGTTTTCTTTTTCTCCTTTTTTTTTTCTTTTTATTTTTGCCATACACTCTCAGTAAACACCACGACTCGGTATCTCTCCACTTACTCTCTTTTCGTTCATTCTCATCCCTCATTCCTAATTTCTCAGAAATAAGAAGGGTAAAGCTGAATTTTTAAAAATTGTGAAGGGTTAAAGGTTAACGTGGCTTATCAAAGAATGTATAAAGGTAATTTTTTTCAATAGGCTCAAAGGGATACTATAGCATCCCGAAAATTTAAACTTTGAATAGTGTACCTCGGGATGCGTGCTCAACTTTGAATAGAGTACCTTGAGATACGTGCCCGTCTGATCACTTATTTGATCAAGTGAAGTCAACTTGATGACCTTGGTTGAACTAGTTTGGTGCGAAGAGTGCATACTCGTGTAGTGTAAAAGCATTTAAGTGGGGCCATATACGTCTAAAGCGTGTATATGTTTCACGTGAGAGCCGGGCTCTTTAAGTTAAAAAAGGAGGGGCTTCTTTTAGAAGCCATTCGTTTGAAGAGAGGGTTTTGGGTTTGGAAGAGAGAAAGAGGAAGAAGAAGGAGAAATCTTGCGGATCCGGATGCGTCGAGTTTAGGTTTTTTGTATGAAAAAGTTTTGTGGACTCGTGGAAAGGAAGGATCGCCGTCGGTTTCGATGTTTGTGCATTGGTTGTGCGATTTGGAGCCGTTTGGAAGTTTTGGAAGCCTATTTCTTTGAGCGAAGAGATCGTGTGTTTTGATCCGTTAATCGTAGCATGGGTTTGGGTGAGGTGTGTGTGGAAGGTTTACCGACGATTGAGAGGGGTTGGTTGTGATCGTGGAGTTCGGAGATGCTCGATTTGGGTTTTGGAAACCCCCTTGCGAAACAAAGAAGATGATCCGGTCTATGAGTTAATCGGTCGATTCAAGGTAGGAAATCCATGCTAGGTGAGTTTAAATACTTTATTTTATGGTTGTATAATTATATGTGAGATTTTGGTTAAATTTGGGGAAGAAAAAATTAGATTTTGAATGAGAAAACCCAAGGTTTGGGCGGAATTTGGCTTAAGACTGATGAATTTCGATTTCTGGTGGTTTTCGATCAATCGAAATGGATTTCGATCGATCGAGTTTCAAATTCGATCGATCGAAAGGTATAGAACAGGGAGTGTCATGGACTTCTGTTGAAATTCGATCAATCGAAATGGATTTTGATCGATCGAGTTTCAAATTCAATCGATCGAAATTAGATTTCAATCGGTCGAATTTGATTGTGCGTGCCGACAGTGCTTCGGTGTTTTAGCCATAACTTTCTGTTCCGAACTCGGAATAAGGTAATTCATAAGGCGTTGGAAAGAGGACAACTGGACCTACAACTTTCATGTATATTAAAATCAATGAATCAAATATTTTAAAGGTAAAAATTGGGAGGGAAGTTACATCAAGTTTGAGTTGGCGCGTTTCGACTGAGGTACCAATATAGTCTCGGTATTTTAGCCATAACATTTTGTGCTGAACTCCGATTGATGCGATTCTTATTGCGTTGGAAAGATGACTTCGAGATCTACAATTTTTATGTTTTGAATAACTTATGAATCTAAAATTTTAAAGGTTAAAAGTTTATGAGAAGTTACATTAAATTTCATATTAGCATGAACTTGTCCGTTTCTGCCTCGTGTTGAGAAACATTTATGGATGTCTAAGTTCTAGTAACTAGAGTTAGTCTTTAATACATGGTATGTTGTGATGTAGATTGAGGATGGAAAGACCATAGATAGAGCTTCGCTTGGCTTCGTGCTGCGTCGAGGTTAAGGTAGGAGAAATTCACCATCTAATTGCATTTTTGATTTTATTCATAGATAATGTGATATAAAAGAATGTTTTGTAACTGTTTTGGAAAACATGAAAGCTTTGAAGTATGATTTGTAATTGAACGCATGTGTATGTCCGTTCCGGTTATGTATCGGTGTTCGTTCCGCTTATGTATCTGTTTGTGTTTTGTTCCATATCCGTTTGTGTTTTGTTCCGTATCCGTTTGTGTTTCGTTCCATTTTCGAATTCGTTTATGTTTCTGGTAAGGATGAGAACTCTTTGAATCTGAACAACGAGTGGCGGAGAGGAGTTGAGTCTCCGAAGAGGGGTTGAGTCCCCGGGGTTTTTACTCAGTTCCCGCTTATGGGATGCTTTGGCCCCTCGTTGATTTGTGACCCTATGTAATGTGATGTGAAGATAGTTTGTGTGCAAAGAGGGGTTGAGTCCCCGAGGTTACGACCTTGTTCCCGCTTATGGGATGCTTTGCCCTTCTGATATATGTGCTTCGGTTCCCCGCTTATTGGATGTGTTGGTTATACTTTGTGTGCAAAGAGGGGTTGAGTCCCCTAGGTTACGACCTTGTTCCCGATATGGGATGCTTTAGCTTTTGATATGTTTGTTCCGTTTTTTGATACGTCTCGTTCTCGTATGCTTCGATTTCATGATATAGTGCTCCGTTTTATTATGCTCTTACCGTGATATGTCACTGTCACTAACGTGTTCTGTTTTAATTTGTTCTGCTTCTATTTTCAGCTATGTTTTGATAATTATCTTTGTTTTTCATATGTAATTGTTCTCGATATGCTTTGTTTTCGCTGCGCTATGTTTTGAAAATGAAAATGTAATATTTGCAACTCAGTTTGATACAAAATGGTTTTGAAATTATGTCACCGAATCTATGCACTTCAATGATAAGATGTGAATTGTGTTTAAATTTCTTCTACTGAGCTTGGATGAAGCTCACCCTTCGACTATACGTCACAAGTTTGGCAGTTAGCAAGATACGGGAATTGGGTTTGAGGACTTGTGGAGTAGTAAGATTTCGGGATCGTAGATCTATATTGAGTTTTGGTAAGCTTAGTTTTTTAATTCCTTCAATGCACTCGTATGTTCTTATTTTTAATTACTGTTCTTTCACTGTAGAACTGGAGTGTATGTTTCCGCTTTGTTGTACCAATATCTTCTGTATCATATTGTGATCTACGATCTGGCGGTCCGGGTTTTCCCATTTGGAATAAGTTGAAGAAAAAAAAAATGTCTCAAAATTTAAGGTTGCGAAAATCGAGGATGTCACAGATACTAGAAGGATAAATTTATATAAGGTGGGATATTTTAAGCACAAACGAGCCAAAGATGGCCTTCAATCATGTCCTTTACCTATTTGTTTTGAGTAGATATACAGTACATTCTAACATAATGATCTAAATTTGATTTCATGCAAAGTCACAAGTCCAAATAAAATATATGAGATTATGCAAAGTAATTCGTATTCAAAGAAAACTCTGAGTTTATGTATTCACTCATCAATGACGGAAAATTAGCTCTAAAGCTCACCAGGTTTCGTCTCCACTAAGAACCTAAGATTCAACGTTCAAAATAGTTCATCGATTTCTAAGTCTTAGCTTCGTATAAGTGCAAAAATTCTAAGCATGAATATCAAAATTATTCATAAAATATCACATTAAGCTTCATCATCTTAGATACAAGTAATTAGAATATGGCATCAATATTCTCAAAATTAAATTTACATGCATTATCAACTAAAGTTTGAAAACAATCGCAAAATAATGTGCATGATGACTTCAAAATTAAATTTTTTTCATTTTTTTTTATACTACTCTCGATTGATCGACTCGAAGAGGTCGATTGATCGAGAGTGAATGGTCGATCGATCGACCCTCATTGTCGATTGATCGAGAAAAAGGTTTTTTTTTTTTTTTTTTTTTAATAAAAAAAAAGTGACGTAAAATAAATAATCATACCCCCAAACCGAAAGATGACAATGTCCTCATTGATTGAAATAAGTATTTCACCCCCAAACCTGTTGAAAAGTCCTCAACACAAAGATCAGGGGCAGAGAATATGTGCATCAAATTGGAACATGATCAAAAATTTCTTGAAGGGAATAAGAGTACACTATTTAGGGAATTAAAAACAACTTAAACTAAACAAAAAAAAACTAATAAATCTTGAATCCTAAACTAATCAAGAATCCAACTCCATTAATCATTGGTAGGCAGACTCATCCACCTTGGTTCACTTAAATCGATGTTCTTAGGCACAGGAAATAATTTCTCCTAAAGATCAAGGGGAAATTGATGAGACACTGCCGATGGTATGGATGGAGGTGGTGAGGCGACAGTAGGAGATGGAGATGGGGGAGGTGATGACGGAATGACATCAAATATCTCGATATCAGTATTGATGCATAGTGTATGAGATTTGGAATGATTTACCTTCTTTCGAGATGGTTCTCCCAAGGAAGGAATGATCATCAGATCGAGGTCAATGATTTCAACATTGCGAGGCTCAAAAGGGACAGTCCAATGAGAGCGGCGCTCCCGCTTTTTAGCAGTCTCCTCCATCTTTGATAACCGTGCTCTAGTGAGAAAATCGTCGGGCCATGAGAAGGTTGTGCCAGATTTAATGGAAAGTGAGCCTAAGGGTGAATATAAGGAGCAAATTGATAGAGTTGGGGTAGAAGTGAGAGGAGGTGTCCCGCAAAAAAGAAACAATGAAAAGTGTGGCAGTATGCTTGAGGGATCCCAGAGACAAAAGAAAAGTGGAAAAAATAGAGTCCCAATAGGATTCTGTTCCGAAAAGTGGGGGTCGATTAATTGACCCTAGGGGGTCGATGCATCGACTCCCCAAATTATGGCTGCTTTGGGAAAAAAAAAAAAGTGGTCGATTAATCGAGTATAAGCCTCGATTAATCGACGGTTATGTGGCCAGAGAGGTGAAAATTTTGTTATTGTTTTTTTTTTTTCATTTGCACCTCAACTCTTCTAAATGCAACATGAAGTCCACAAAAACATTGGCAGTCCCAAACAGATTAGAAACACACTTTTTCATTGATAAATATGGTGATTACAAGGATACTTTTGATTTAACTCCTAAACATAAACAACCTAAACTAAACAAAGAAAAACAAAATAAAACGAAAATTCCTAATCCTAATCCTAAACTAAACAAACTAATCATCCCCATCCTCTTCGGCCTGGCGGGCCCTGGCGCACATCTCATCGTAACTATCAGGCCACATGCGCTGCCCGATCTGATCGAGGAAGGAAGGATCATAGTAGCTTCGGCACAAGATTGCACCATGTTGCTGTTGCTGCTCCTCCTGTAAAGAGTTAATTTGGGCTTGGAGTGAACCAAGAGACACACCCTCCTCGGGTCCTTGATCAGGCGCAGGCTGGTCATCCTGGCGTACGCGGCGGCGCTGGCGTGGTGGAGCATCAGGGACATTTCCCAAGAGACACATACTGCGGTTCCATTGGGTTGCACCATATCGATAAAATGCGAGGTCCCCGAGATCGTCATCCCGGTAGAACGGGAAATGACAGAAATTAAGCAACTTCATAACATAATGAGGAAAATAGATCAACGGGGCATCACCAGTGGCAGGGTTGGCGATATCTTCATGGCATCGCCACATGCCATCATGAAGAATCCCAGGCACGTTGATCCACGAATTTCGGTGGGCACCATAAAGTGCTTGAACCTGATCACCGTTGCGCTCAGAAACGTGGCCATGGGGGCAGAGGTTACTACAGACCACACTATCGCAGAACAAAATCGGGCGCGGTAACGCCGATCGCCTAGTGGCGACTCCTGAAGAAAATATGCCACGGCACATATCGTTGATTATATCCTCCTGAGAATCGTCGAGCTCTTCACCCAAAGTGTGATTGTGAGGACGCTCGCATGAAATGTTAAAAACCTCAGCAATGGTGTGCGGATAAACGGGGCACGACCACCCATCAATTGAAACAGAGAAGTGGGCGGTGACATAATTCTCAACGGAGGCGGTCACCCATGTCATGTTCTGATAGAATAAGCAAACGATCCGTTCAGACACTTTGATCACAGGCGGAGTGAGGAGAAAATAGACGTTGAGAGCCATTGCGTAGGCGAGGGAAACGGCGCAGAAAGGAATGTCCTGAAATGCCGTGAGATCGAAAACATATTCAGAACATGGGTCTCGGGTCTTCGCGACCACTTGGCTGCTCACTTGGATGCCCTACAGGTTCGTTGGGAAAGCCTTTGCGGCGCGGCAAAGGTCGAAGCCATGATCACACTGTCGGAATGTCGGAGGCAGTCAGGGGAAAAGCAGGATACAAATCGAATGAGAATCGAAGAGAGACTACTGCCTTTAAATAGGCATAAAGGTGTCCTCTCGGGACGGACACACCTCAAATAGTCGATTAATCGACCCTAAAGGGTCGATTAATCGACCCCATTGGAAAAAGGCGCGTCAAAACGTCCGACGCATGGAAACACGCAACACCTTTAAGTGAAAAGACGCAACGTCCTGAAGTGGAAAAGACAATTAATCGACACAGGGCCCTCGATTAAGCGACTTAAATCGAGGCAGTAAAAAAAACAAAAAAAAACAAAAACGCTTGCACAGAAATAAAAGTCGATTAATCAACTCATATAGAGTCGATTAATCGACTCCAAATAAAACAAAACTGACAGAATTCGAAAAGTGAGCACAATTTTCAACGCTGATTAGTCGATGCATCGACTCTAGGAGTCGATTAATCGACTAACCAAAATGTCAGCCCCCTCAAAAATGCAGTCTCCTTGAAAAAGGAGGCACTCATAATTGCTGTTGATTAATCGACATTCAGAGGTCGATTAATCGAGGGGAAGGGTCGATTAATCGACCTCTTTTTTTTATTAATCGAGAATTTTTTTTTTTTTGAAAAACAAAAAACCAAAAATAAATTACACAAAATTGGGTTGCCTCCCAATGAGCGCTAGTTTAATGTCGATAGCTCGACCATGTGAATTGCTCAGTTAGGGTAAGCCATTGAATCACTCAAGGAAAGAGTGTCGGAGAATGCAATTGCATCCTCAAGGAACGGTTTTAATCTTTGACCATTAACTCGAAAAACATTCCCGTATCTCTGATTGATAACATCAACTGCCCCATTGGGGAGTATTCGAGAGATTTTGAAAGGACCACTCCAACGGGTTTTTAGTTTCCCCGGAAATAGATGAAGTCGAGAATTATAGAGTAGAACCTGTTGACCAATGACGAAAGATTTACGTAGAATAGATTGATCATGAACCCGTTTCATACGGTCCTTGTACAATTTAGCACAGTCATATGCATCAGCACGGATTTCTTCTAATTCATTTATTTGTAAACTCCTTGGGCACCAGATTTTAGGTGATCAAAATTCAATGACTTAATGGCCCAAAATGCTCGATGTTCCAGTTCGATCGGGAGGTGGCAACCTTTACCAAAAACCAACCGATACGGCGACATGCCAATCGGAGTTTTAAATGCAGTTTGATACGTCCATAGAGTGTCATTCAGTTTTAGTGACCAGTCTTTACGGTTCAGATGAATTGTCTTCTCTAAAATCCGCTTAAGTTCCTAATTAGAGACTTCAACTTGGCCACTTGTCTGAGGATGGTCTGGTGTAGCAACTTTGTGTGTGACACCATAGTTCATCATTAATTAGGTGAACACTTTATTGCAAAAGTGCTTTCCATCATCGCTGATTATCGCCTTTAGAATACCAAAATGTGAAAATATTTGATCCTTGAGAAATTTGATCACTACTTTATGATCATTTGTTTTACACGCCACGGCTTCAACCCATTTCGAGACATAATCAACCCCGACAAGGATGAACGTATTTCCAAACGAATTCGGGAAAGGACCCATAAAATCGATCCCCAAATATCTAATAATTCAACTTCTAAAATTAGATTAAGTGGCATCATGTTGCGCTTTGAGATCCGACCCAGCATTTGACAGTTGTGACAAGATTTGCAATGCTGATGACAATCTTTAAAGATCATCAGCCAGTAAAAACCACTTTGGAGGATCATTGCTGCAGTCTTTTTGGAACTAAAGTGACCTCCACAAGCTAACTCATGACAGAACGAGATGATCCGTGGTTGCTCAGATTCAGGAATACATCTTCGTATGATTTGATCGGGACAGTATTTGAATAAATATGGATCTTCAAAAAAGTAGTGTTTCACCCAAGCTAACAAAATAGATTTCTTATTCTTCGACCAATGGTGAGGTAATTTCTTGGTGACTAGGTAATTGACAAGATCCGCATACCAAGGTGGGTAATCAATCCTGAACAATTGTTCATCTGGGAAGTTCTCCAAGATCTGAACAGGATCATCAGATTTCTCAATAATTATTCGTGACAAGTGATCTACCACCACATTTTCTGAGCCTTTCTTGTCTTTGATCTCCAAATCGAACTCTTGCAACAACAAAATCCATCTGATTAAAGGTGCTTTAGCATCTTTCTTAGCAAACAGATAACGCAGAGCAGCATGATCTGTAAATACCACGACTTTAGATCCTAATAAATAGGATCAAAATTTATCCAACGCGAAAACTACTGTCAAAAGTTCATTTTCGGTAGTCGAGTAGTTCAACTGGGCATCGTTGAGAGTACGACTCGCATAGTATATTACATGCGGTAGTTTTTCTATTCGTTGTCCTAGAACAGCTCCAATTGCATAATCAAAGGCGTCGCACATAATTTCGAATGGAAAATCCCAGTTCGAAGATTGAATTATCGAGGCTTTTATCAATTCGACCTTAATGGTTTCAAAAGCTTGCAAACATTTATCATCAAAGAGGAATGGGACATCCTATGAAAGTAAGCTGCATAGAGGTCGCGCTATCTTGCTGAAATCTTTAATAAAACGCCGATAAAAATCGGCGTGTCCTAGAAAAGATCTTATTTCCTTAACTGTCCTCGGTGGTGGTAGATTGGCAATTAAATCAACTTTAGCCTTATCGACCTCGATACCCTGGGATGAAATGATGTGTCCCAAAATAATGCCATCTTTAACCATGAAGTGACAATTTTCCCAATTAAGAACAAGGTTCTTCTCCTGGCATCGTGCAAGCACTAGCGACAAATGATTCAAACAGTCAGTAAAACTGTTTCCATGGATCGAAAAGTCGTCCATGAAGACTTCGAGGAATCGTTTGACCATATCCGAAAAAATACTCAGCATACATCTTTGAAATGTAGCTGATGCATTACAAAGCCCAAACAGCATTCGTCAATAGGAGAAAGTACCAAAAGGGCGTATGAATGTGGTTTTCTCTTGATCCTCAGGAGCAATGACTATTTGGTTATAGCCGGAATAGCCATCGAGGAAGCAATAGTAATAATGCCGGCCAATCTTTCTAACATCTGATCGATAAACGAAAGTGGAAAGTGATCTTTCCTCGTCATCAAATTTAACTTCCGATAATCAATACACACTCTCCAACCTGTTTGAATTTTTGTAGGTATTAGTTCGTTTTCCTCATTCCTCACCACTGTGACTCTCGACTTCTTAGGGACCACTTGTGTGGGGCTGACCCATTTACTGTCAGAGATGGGGTATATGATTCTAGCATCTAAAAGTTTTCTTACCTCATTTCGGGCCACGTCATGCATTATAGGGTTCAGTCTCCTCTGTGGTTCCCTAGAAGGCTTAGCATTGTCTTCCAAATGGAGTCGGTGCATACACACCGTTGGACTAATGCCTTTGATATCTCTTATCGATCATCCAAGGGAACTTTTGTGCTCTACGAGTACATTCATGAGTTGGCCTTCCTGATTTGCATCCAATTTTGATGATATTATGATGGGTTGAGTTTCATTCTCCCCCAGGTAGGCATACTTAAGATTTTTCGGAAGAGGTTTAAGTTCTAAGTACACTTTTTCCTCCTCTTTCGACTTTTCCATGATTAATTCAATTGGAGCACCAGAATCTATTTTCTTTTCTTTTCCCAGAAGCGGAGTGGAGTCCAACATGTGATTCACTTCTTGGATCAGTTGATCCACATCAAAAAATTTTCCAAAATGCGCAAGACAAGATGCTAAAGGATCTTCAATTTCAGATACATGAAATACTTCTTCTATGATTTTATCGAGTATGCATGCTTGTGCATGTTCATCATCCTCCATGGGCTGCTTGGCAATATTAAAAATGTTGAGTTCCACTGTCATATTCTCGAATGACTGATTCATGATCCAATTTCGACAATTGATTAGCGCATTAGACGTTGCTAGGAATGGTCTTCCTAGAATCACTGGAATATTATTCTTTAAATTTGGTGCCGGTTCAGTATCTAAAATAACAAAATCTACAAGAAAGTAGAAAGAATCCACCTTGATGAGGACATCTTTTATAATTCCACGAGGGATCTTTACGGACCGATAAGCTAACTGAAGGGTCATCGCAGTGGTCTTAAGCTCTCCCAATTTGAGCTCCTTGTAAACAGAGTAAGGCAACAAGTTGACACTTGCTCCTAAATTCAAAAGGGCCTGATCAATACGGTTATCGCCGATGATGATTGAGATTGTAGGACAACCTGGATCCTTGTATTTAATTGGGAGCTTTGCTTGCAACACTGAACTAACCTGCTCGGCTAAGAAAGCCTTTTTCAGAATATTGGTCTTTCTTTTGATTGTGACTAATTCCTTCAAAATTTTTGTATAAGTAGGCACTTGTCGGATGGCATCCAGGAAGGGAATATTAATTTTTAATTGCTTGAAAATCTCATTTATTCCTTCCACATCGTGATTTTTTCGTGGTGCCATTAATCTTTGCGGGTACGGTGCTTTAGGAATAAAACTTTTCTTCTGTTCACTCTTTTCTTCTGATGTTTCTTTTGCTTGTATTTTTTCCTCAATTTCTTCTTTCTCTTCAGATTTCTTCTCTCCATCAGACTTTGCCTCCTCCTCTGGCAACAGTACTTTGTTATCGACCTGCTTTTCAGATCTCAACATTGTGATCGCCCGAATCTGTTGTTGATCATCATCTTGTGTTGAAGTTGATGTTTGTTCAACAACCATTTGACCTCTTGGGTTAGGAACTGGTTGGCTAGAAAACGATCATTTTTCTCTTTCACAGAGAAAAGTTGTCAATTGCCCAATTTGGGTCTCTATTTTAGAGATTGAGGATGTGTAAGAATGAATGAGTTTCAATAGGTCCTCAGTAGAAGGAGTTTTTGTATGAGGACGTTGGCCAGCATTTCCCAGTGGATTGTTAAATCCAAGTGGTGGAAATATTGGCACAAAATTTTGTTATGGTTGGTTTTGATAACCTCCCATTGGTTGTGCAAACTGAAAATTCTGGTTCAATTGCCGTGGCTGCCCAACCTGATTTTGATTGTATTAAAATTGATTTGGATTATTGAACCCTTGCTGTTAAAATTACCCTTGATCGTAGTTTTGCTGCGGTCCTTGGTTGAAATTTTGTTGGGAATAAAAGTTCGTCCCCTGTTTCCTGGGCTGTATTATTTGATTATCTTGTTTCCATGAGAAATTTGGGTGGTTTCTCCAACTATTTAGGTTATTCTCATTGAAAACGTTTTCTTGATTCCGTCCATAGTTATTCACAATATTTAGCTGTTCAGATGTGTCTTCATGGTAGTTCAGCATTGAAGGACAATCATCTGCCATATGCATTGGACTTGCACAAATTGAAAATGGCTCAGGTTGTGTATTTACCATGTGCACATTCTTCTTTAATTTCAATTCCTCCACTTGTTGAGTGAGAAAATTAATTTTAGCCATCAGATCTGAGGAATCCTTTACTACGTATAGTCCTCCCTTCTTAGTTGAACTTCCGGCTTGATCACGAGCTTTGACTGATTATTCTCGAGTCTTTGTGAAATCCCAGTGCTGAGAATCCTCGGCCAGCTTTTCTAGGAAAGCATAGGATTCAGTTTCCTTGATGCTCAGGAATGCTCCGCCATTCATTGACTCCACCAGATGTCTATTTGGTTTAGTCAGTCCATTGTAGAAACACTGGACCAATCTCCACTTTGAGTATCCATGGTATGGACATTTGAGTAAGAGATCCATGAATCCATCCCAAGCTTCATATAATCTCTCATCTTCCTCTTGCGTGAAATCCGTGATTTCACGTCTGAGGACATTCGTCTTCGCCATAGGAAAGAACTTTGACAGAAACTTTTTGACCATCTGATCCCAGGTGGTTATAGATCCCGATGGTAGAGAGTTTAACCAAGCTTTTGCTTTATCCTTTATAGAAAAAGGAAACAAGCGTAGCCTAACAGATTCTTCGCTGAAATTTTGGTAAACAGATGAGCAGACTTCAACGAAGTCTTTAACGTGCTGGTATGGGTCTTCTCTCTCCATGCCATGAAAGATTGGAAGAATTTGGATAACATTTGTACGAATTTCAAACCGGCCACCAGGTGTGGCGGGGTAAACAATGCATGATGGGGTATTTGTAGTTATTGGAGAAAACAGTTCTCTCAATGTTGGTTCTTCCTCTTGTTCGAGTTGCCCATTCTTGTTGTCAGTCATATTGACTTCAGTGGACGATTCACTAGAGAGTTTTTGCCCTGATCTAACGTTCTTATGATTTGACCGGCAAGCACGTTCGATCTCAGAATTTAAAGGCTCTAAAGTTCTTTCTTTTAAAGACCTAGTGTGCATGCAAATGACGCACAGAGTGGAGGTTTCAGGCAGGAAAACCTCAAGAGAAATTTTTTTTTTCTTTTTTTTTTTTTTCAAATTTCAAATTTTAAAATTAAAATTTCAGAATTTTATTTATTTATTATTATTATTTTTTTTTTTCAAAATTAACTTTTTTTTTTAATCTCGATTGATCGAGTAGGAATCTCGATCGATCGAGACAGAGTCGATTAATCGAGTAGGACCTCGATTAATCGACAAAGGATAAATTTATTTTTTTTTTTTTTGCAGAGAAACTGTTTTAATCCACGAAAATTCCTAAAATTAACTTTCTAGTTCCCAAAAATTCAGATTTTCTTAATTTAGTCCCCGGCAACGGCGCCAAAAACTTGATGTGAATTTTTAATTGTGATGTTTTACTCGCAAGCGCACAAATCAGATTATAGATAGTGAGTGCAGAGTACGAGATCGTTCCCACGAGGACTATTTTGAAAGATCTAAAAAGATGAGACAGCAATTCAAGAAATCTAGCAAGAACTAACAGTATTCTACCAGTCTTATGATTTAGGTGGTTTGATGAGATGATAATTACTGTCTACAAACTAAAACTTAACTGATAATTCAAAAATAAAGGTAAATATAAAGATAAAGATGAAGATAATAAATCCTCCCATCTTTGGTCCGTTCTTTCCATAATACAAATCTAAGGATTAAACTATGAGATATACCATTGAAACGCATCTTTTATGAAAGATAAATGATCAAAACCCTGATAGGTTCTATGTTGCATCTCTGCAATCAGGACTTAACTTCAGAGATGATTTTCATATATAAATCTGGGATCAAGGGCATAGCTCGGCACACTTGATCTCAAATGCAAATAAAAATCATTCCCAAAGTGGGTAAAAATTCTAATAAGAATACCACCATAGATCTGAGATCAAGGGCATGGCTCGGCACACTTGATTTCAGATTAGGGAGTAATTAAAATAAAATTACCATTACAGATCCAAGATCCAGGGCATGGCTCAACACACTCGATCCCGGATCATAATCGTAAGTAAATCCATACGATGAAAGCAAAAGGACCATATAATAATGATTGGGATAAAATTACCGTCACGGATCTGAGATCTAGGGCATGGCTCGGCACACTCGATCCCAGTTAGTGGCGGCGATTTCATCCGTTCGTGATAACATAACAACCATAAAATAAGATCTTATATTTTAATCCTAAATTTATATTATTAGAAGTACATCCCTCAGATGGGAATCATTAGATCCCCATCCCTAACAAATTAGCTACACATGCTGTAATTAAATGACATAAATAAATAAGGAATGAAAAATAACGTCAATTTAATTAGATAAAAATACCTCAACCTTTAATAGAAAATTATTTGATCTACACGTACGATGATCTTCAGAAACGAAATTAACAATGCTCTTTACTAATCATTAAATTTAAAGTAGGAATCAACTGAACAAAAATAATAAATTGAAGGAAGGAATACTAAAAAGATTAAAGGAACAAAGCTCTCAAAAAGAATAAAAAATCTCTATCTCTACGTCTACTCTTAAAAATAAAAACTCTAATTCTCTAAAAATTATCCTCTCGAAGTGTTGATTCGGGTTTAAATAGTTTCCAAATTGCATAGGTTTCCCCGCTCGAAAAGTCAGGATCAATTAATCGACCCTCCAAAGAATCCCTAAAAATCTGCTTTAAAGTCACTTTCGTGTCAGACTATTCTCTGTGCCTCGATTAATCGAGCAAAAGAGTCGATTAATCGACCTTCCCAGATTTTCGTGAATTCCAGCCCACTTTTGCATCAAACACTGCTTTGGTATTTTGGCCATATCGTTCTACTCCAAACTCGGATTGACATGATTCTTACAGCGTTGGAAAGCTGATAGAAAACTCTACAACTTTTGGGTTTTGGAAATTTTGTGAATCTGCCATCTTGATGGTCCAAAGTGAGCTACAAGTCACACAAAGTTCTTGATGACCCAAAGTTGCAGTGTTTTGGCATTATTTTCATAATTCTTGGGCTGTTTTCTACACTTGGATTGTATTTACCTAAAACACTTCAAATCTAATAATTCTCATCAAATAGCCTTCATCGAATAGCTAAATGTAGGTATTTAGAGGTGAAATATCATCATATTTCACTACTCATCAAAGCACATACACACATAGATGTGTGTGTGAAGTTGCTTTGGTTCCAATGCAAACCCCACACACCCAACCTGATACACGCTCATTCTCACTTTCTCACTAGTCAATACACACACATATTGATCCCGCCAAATCCAAAATTATACAGTTCACCGCACCTATACGTGTACCTATTTGACTTACATTGTTTTCTAAATTTGGGGATATTACATCCTTCGCTACATCTGAAAATTTTCGTCCTCAAAAATTGATCTAAGTCACCTGGCCACTAACACGCTAATCAAAAGAATACGTCGATCTTAACCACACACATCAAGATAAAAATATCCGCAAAAGAATACGTCGAACTTAACCACACACATCAAGATGAAAATATCCGCAAGCTGATACTAAGACTACACAAAACAAATATCCACACCCTGCATGAAAACATATATACATATCCACGAGTAGTGGAATTAGCCACAGCTAATGCGAACATCGCACCTGCACGAAAAATCCATTCACAATCCACACATTTACACATCCACATTATCCAAATAGTTACCAAGCATTCACTACACACATCCAGAAAAGTAACTGGAACATATTTGGATCACACATCCAAAGCAACACCTAGTCAAATAGGACCTCACAATCGTACCTGCATGGAGAACCCAAAATAGACACATCTACGTATGAAAATTTGAAATCAAACTTAAGAATGCTAAACTCAATTTCCACTTGTATAAGCATGCTAATCCAAAAGCCATTCACATTCATATTCAAAATTCAATAGACCACATAGGTAAGTGCCAAATTCAGAACTCAAAACCATTCACTTCCAAAATCGACACATCCACCATAAAACACGGCCATATTAATAGCCATGACATTCCGAACTAGCTAAAGCTAATAGAATGATTCTACTTGCACGAAAATCCACTATCTAACATCAAAGGTTTCTTCCTCCCGCGCCGCCGCCGCCCAGCCCGCGATTCCATACATCCACAATTGCTCACATTGACAACCTCGCAAGTATTCAATCATAGCTCATTATAGATAACAAAATTTTACCAATCAAAGAAGCACAAAGGTTACCACACAACTCACAAAACAAAATTCCCATTCACATTCAAAAAAAAATCTTTCGTTGTCAAGTTAAACCTACTATTCATCCACATGTGACAACCATGTCACTATAGTTTTAGGATTCACGCACCAAAATTAAATCATTCACATGTGGCAACCATGCCACCATAGTTTTCGGACTTAAACACCAACTAGTTACAAAATGAATATCATTTTACACTTCCAAAACAAAATAACCTCTATAGGCCAAACTCTCCCATCAGTCCTCAGCATCACCAGGCTGCTCGTCTAAATCCTCGGGTCCTCCCGCTGCGGAACTAGAAGCCTTGGGTACGTAGGCTCGTGCAGCTGCCATGCGCTGTAAATACTCTGAAGGTACATATAGCGCATCGAGTCAGCCAATAATGCCTCGTGGTAATGGAGCTGGTGTGTGATCTGCTGGTTCTGCTGCCCGACCCTTTGATGTGCCAAGTCCTGTAAATCCATCCTTCTAAATAGTTCTGCCGCAAAGTTCACACCACCAAATGGAGGAATTGGTGGTGGCTGAACTGGAACCTGCTGTGATGGTATAGGGGGTTGAGCTGCCTGCTCTGGTCCTGGGTGAGGGGGTTGTTGTTTTTCTTGTTGTTGTTGCGTGCGTTGCATTATGTCTCTTTCCACTTTCTGTCTAACACTTTCTTGGAGGCTGGTGTAATTTAGGTTCAGGTCGTTAACCCGATAAGTTTTAACATTATCTGCGAATAGGGTTTCTTATGAGTGAACCTCATAATTGTCGGCTTCTGATGAGGGCTCGTACTGGTCAATCATCCTTGAGATTAAACGAGCATAGGGTAAATGGTTCAACACTGTTGGAACTGCTCTTGGCTTGGTACGATCATAGGTGTATTTTATTCCTTCTCTCACCAAGGCAAGTGTGTTAAACCACCATTTTGGTAAGCCACAAATAGGGTTTGAAGGAACGGATCCCGCTGTTCTTGTTCATGGCCCAAAGGATAAAGAATTTTCCTGATAATTATATCCAAAGGCCATATGAGCTCTGGAAACTGGGCCCTTGTAACAGATTTCCCGATTTCAGTCTCTCCAATGCTCATCTGAGCCGCAATGTGATGAAATTTGACTATTTCACGGAACGGGGACCCCGCACCCCCATCATCCAAAAATTCCCAAGAGCAATTCATTGCCCTGGCGATATCTTTTTGGTTGAAGACAAAAGTCTCTCGTTAATGGTGAGGATCAATTTAGTGTTAGTTGGGTCCATACTTGAGGTTTAATAAAATAACCTAACTAAGCGCGGGTAGCAGGAATCATAGAATGGCCGCAAAATTGAGCTCATCCCGATCATTGTGAGATAATTTAGGGTCCATTCCGTGACCGGTTGGTCCTTGAAAAGCTCCTTGTGAAATGACCATTCAATTTCAAATGTCTTAACCTCCCACCATTCGGTGGGTTAAACACGAGGGTTCGGTGGAGGAACCACCTTGGCTTGCTTAGAACTCGGCAGTTTGACGGCCGAAATCTTCTTAGGCATCGAGGTTTTCTATGTCGTGCTAGGGTTTTCTGATAAAAGAAGAAACTAACTTCACAAAAAGGTAAAGCTCACCTTCTTCATGAATAAAATTTGAGGAATTTCGTTGGCGATGAACGGATTGTGAGATTTGGTAGAGAATTCGACAACACACGCGAAGAAAATAGAAGAAACCCTAAAAACCCCCCTTTCGTTTCACGCGAAATGACCAAGAAAAGGGTTAAAACCCTTATATATCCCGATACTCACACGCGCGACAACTAAGGCTCGGGCGCGCGAGTCTCAGTCCGTCACAGGTAAATAAATTCCCTCTTCTTTTTTCTTTCTTTCTGAGTGACTCGCGCTAGCGAGATTGGGACCTCAGGCGCGGGAGTCCCAGCAAACCACAGGGAATCAAATTCCCTTTCTTATGTTTTTTCTTCCTGAGTGCCTCGCGCAAGCGAGGACTAAAGCTCGGGTGCGCGATATCACACCTCTTTTTGTTTTGTTTCCTGTTGTGGTCTTCTTTTCTCCCAAATTCCCTCTCACTCAACGATGTGTGGGACATCGTTTAGCACTAATATTTTTACCTGTAAACCCATTGTCATAAATGAAAATTTTGAATTTCATAACTCGTTAATCCACCACAAGTTCACATCAAATTTTTTTCATATAATTTAGCCCGGCAGTAAATTTTCATAATTTAACATTCAACGGTTTAATTTACACCTTATAATGAATGATTTAACTATTTTAGGAATTCTAAACGAATGAAGGAGATACACTTATAATGATCCCATGTTGGGAATTGATTTAACTATTTTGGCCACATACCAAGCTTGATTCTGTAATGATCATGTAGTTTTTAACAAGAATGAGATGAGTGATAGGTAAAGAGTGGTTGCATCATTTGTCATTAAAAAGTTTTTGATTTTATTCTTAAAAAGGTTTTGAAAATCCATTTGAAGAAGAGGTAAGGTTTATTGATGTGAGGGTAGCATCTTTTTCAACTAAGATTGAAAATAGTAGTCAACTGTTTTCTTCTCGTGTGTAGTGCGGTCCCATAATTGAGTTTTCTGCCATATTTTGGCACCATCAAATTATCAAATTTTGTAGTTAGCAGGAGTTTTATCGTCCTCTCGCCATCGTACAATGACAGCTAGAAGTATAAAGATGTCAAAGATGCACTCACAATTTTGCTTATGCTTCATTGGGTTTATTGACTTGTTCATTCGTTGCATGCTCTCGCTCGATTGTATTTTTTTTTCTTTTTTGAAGCATGTATATCTATTTTTTTGAAACAACCTGCTAACCCAAGAATTGTGTGATTTGATGGAACCTTATATTTTTATTTTTATTTTGCTCTAACATCAACTCTAATAACTGGAAATAGCATGTGAGAATCCAGAGTATTCTACAATTCAAAAAAGTTTTATGATCCACTAGTCCTTTCGATCATTGAGTTATGAATAACATTCTAAGATTTAGGAGGTCCTTCCCCTGTAGTTGTATCCTAGGCATGCTGTCAAAATAAGATAAGTTCTTCCCACGTGGGTTTTGAATTCCCTCAGGTTGCGTAGGCATTATTTTCTTAGCACTAGCTCCCAACTCCGAGTTTTTGGTCAAATATAATAATATATTGAGCTCTGTTTTTATCCTTGGAAAAATTTGTGCATAGTATATGGGTGCTTAGATTATGATTTGATTTAAGGTCGTAGACTCCCATGCCACTGGGCAAAGAAAAAGATTTTTTTTTTGTTTAAGTATTTTATATATATATATATATATATATATATATATATATATATATCATCATCATTTTAAATAGGATATAGTGTCAACTCTCTAAGAAGAGATTGACTCAGAAGGTCTAACTAGTGAGACTTATTGAATAGTCGGAGTGACCGCTCGTTTTATGATTACATTATTTGTTGGGGGCCTCGATCACCCCGATTTGGTGGACTAAGGATGAGAAAGAGAATGTGTTTAAGTTTGTATTTTTTATGACATAAGATTCAATGAATAAGGTGTGAGGTCTTTTAATTTCTTCTTTTGATGGATCTTTTATGATCAGAGCTTCCTTGTCAAGAGGAAGCTTTTTTAGTTTCTCAGTGGAGTGAGGCATCCTGTAAAGTTGTAGCATGAGACAAGGTCCTTCCTATGAGATTTTATTTGTTATTATTTCTTTTGATTTTAATTAGAGATTATTAGAAAATATTTTTGGATTGTGTTGTTTTGATTTTATAAAAGGAGTCGGGAGGATGATGTTGACTTCGTAGAAGCAGCAACAAGGTTAGACAAAGGCAAAATCAAAGGAGAAGATATGAAGGTGTAGACCAAGGAGGACCCTTCCTTGGCATGGTGGAAGTTAGTTCTTTTCGATTTTTCTTGTCTTGATTAACATAAGTATTAGGTTTATTATGAGGTTGTTTCGAAGTTTTGTTTATAATTTTTGGAGTTAGAGGTTTTATGTTGTGGTATTGTTGTCGGTTGGGATTCCGTAAGAATTTTGATCGTGAGATTTATAGAAATTTAGACTTAGGAGTCAGCAATAATCTTAGTTATAATGTCAGTTTTATGTTTGTCTCGTGGTGAGATTTGAGGATCTAGTGATATATTGATTTCGATATTAATTGGGGAAGGCTTGAATTTAAGTTTGGTTTTATGTCGAAGGTAGGAGGAATTTTATGTTTATGGACCAATTTATCTATAGATTCAGTGATTGGTTCTGAAGTGGATGGTTTAGAGGTACGTTCGACAATAGATTTTGAAGTAGGTGTGGAGATTAATTCAAGAGTTGGATCTGAAGTTGGTGGGGCGATTCATTTGATAATGTCTTTGGGTTTGAGGATTAATTTCAAAGTTGGTTCAAAAGCGAGAGGGTTGGTGATTTCAGGAATAGATTTGATTATGGGTTTAGATTCAAAGTTTACTTTTAATGGGACGATTGGCTTGGGTATAGATTGTGTTGTAGTATGCTGATGTGTTTGTTCAAGAATTATTTCTAGAACTGGTGGGTGAGTTTGTTCGGGGATTAATTGTAAGGTCAGTTTAGGTGTTGGTCCAGGGAATGAGGAAGTTTGTTTATTGGTAGATAAGTTACAGAATTTGAAAGTAGGTTGGATTAGTTCGGGGATAAGTTTATCGATCTTAGGGATCAGTTGGGTTGGTTCAGAATTGAATTCAATGATTTTGGTGATAGGTTGAGTATGAAGGGTGATTTCAGGTTTAATGATATGGGAGACAAAGTTAGTTGGTTGTGAGTGGAAGGAGGTTTAATTTTATAGATCAGGCTAGCTGGATGGCCTGGGGCGGGAGTGAATGAGGGTATGGCATCGAATGTGAGTTGAGGGATTATTTTAGTATGGTCAAGTGAAGAGTCATAGAGAATGGGGTTGGTTTGCGTGGTGTTTCCGTTGGTTGGTTGGACATTTCTCCAATTGATTTGGTTACGGTCGTTCATCTCATAGATGATGTCCTGTAGAGGATAGCATTCTTCAAGAGTGTGCCCGACATATCTATGGAATTTATAAAATTTTGTATAATCTAAGTGTTGAGACCATGGGTAACTAGCCCTCCTACGTTAGTATCCTATGTTAGTTTTGGGGTGTTGATTTTGATTCTGATTAGGGTAAATATGTTAGTTTTGATGTTCGTTTGTGTATTGAATTTGGTACTGTTCTTGGTTTGTGTTGCTTTGGTCAGGGCCTAGAGTTTTTTTTAGTCTTTGTTTTAAGGTCGTTAGAGGAGGTTACAGCAGATGTTAGTACGGAGAAATTAAAGTCCCAATCTTTCATGCGACGTTGTATGCACAAACCACGTAAATAGAGGCTAGAGAAGTTAGGGCAGTCATTTTGTATAAGAGCACTCCGAAGGGGCTCCCCACTCCTGAGTATTATTGATTACGACGTCTATGACGTCTTTTTCTTTCATTTGATACTTTGCTTGAGCGGCAAGCCTTCTCCAATAACTAACGAAGGTCACGAAGTCTTCCTCCTCTTCTTGTTTTGTGGTCATCAAGTCGCTAAGACTGATTTCTTCATTAGTCAGATGTTTGTATTGGTCTAGAAATCTATTGGCCAGATCATCGAATGTCTCGATTTTGTTGAGAGATAATTGCACAAACCAATCGAGGGCTTCTTCTTTTAAAGACCCTTGAAAGTAATGAATTAGAAGTCTGTGATTGTCGCGTATCGGTCGACAGTCGTTACAAAAGAGTGGAGTGATGATTCGGGTTTCCTGTACCATTATACTTGTTAAATTTTAGAGATTTAAAACATGCGGGTACAGTAAATTCGATGTCTTGACAAAACTTGTTGAATCCGAAAGAGTGATCAGGACGTTCTCTTTTAGCCATATAGTTATCCAGGATCTGAGAAAGGTTGTCCATGTTTATGATGGTATTCTTTTTACATGTCTAAGGGAGAAGTGGACCTCAACGATTATTACTGAACAATGCGTGGGAAGCACACATGTTAGGTGATTTTGGGGGCGTCGAAGCACATGGAGGAGTTGGCAACCTTTCTTTGCATCTGTATTCTGAATTTACGCATTCACCGATCGCACACCTTGATCATCCACAACCTGTTGGTCAAGGATGCCTTCGTACAAACCAGTCAAGGCTTGAAGTAAAATCTGGGATTCTTTTCCTCCCTTTAACAGTATATGGACATTGAGATTTACAATTAGCTCGGCAATATAATTATGTACAATGTCGCTTTCCATTCTACTGCTGCGATTGGTATTTGGTGGAGTAAAAGGAGATTCTCCGCCTTCACTAACCATATTTAGCTGCCTACAATCTTAGGCTATCTGTTGAGATGGCCCAACACTATACTCGGGATTATTATGGAAACCCCATAAGGATGAGTCGTTAATAAAGTTCAATTTCCTGATCCTGGACATTTTTTTTCGAAAAGTCGATAACACGAGCTCTCAATCTCAAAGGTTTTTTAGAATTAGGGTGAAAGGATGTTCCAATTCTACTCCGAGTACCTAGGATTTCCTTATCGAATATGAGGGTTTCTCCGGGTCAATGGGGGGTGGGTGCAATCCTAGCCTGATTAGGTCTTACGAGAAGGTCTGATGTCTCCCCATATCGAATCCTAGATCGAGAAGGTCTGATGTCTCCCCAGATCGAGAAGGTCTTATGTCTCCCCAGATCGAAGAGATGATCACACCGACCCTTTCACAACAGAGGGGGGTAATAAGAGAATGGTTGTTAAAAATGTCTAATATGTGTGTAAGTGTGTGCTAAAAGTTATAAAAGAAAATAGAAAAAAAAAAACCCAGATTAATTAAAACGGGGCAACCTTAGCAAAAGGAGTCTCACCGTGATCGCCAATCTGTTGGTACATATTTTTCGAGAACCCTTTGAGATTCAAAAAAAAGACCCAATGTGGTGACATGGGACTCTATTTGCAAAATGGGGGCGAAGAGAGTTTAGCAATAAATAAAAGTATTTATATGCACCTGCAATGAGATATTGTTAGTTGCAACAGAATTAATAACATACCTGATTTGTGATCGTCATCTACAGATGTTTATCGATGCTATAGACTTTCATTGATCGCGAGGATAGAGCGATGGATTATGGATTGGACTCATATACTGAATATCGGCCTACCGGCTTTAGCAACTAGCGTTGCCTAAGGTTTTAACTAATTTTGAGTATTTCTAATCCTAGTAAATAATCTAACTAAAGGGATATGTTGCCCGTTATGTGTGGGAGGATTGAACCTGTTCCCGAGTACCCTCCATTGGCTCCCTTGGGAAAATCGGTTTGATGGCTATGATTGATTTTGAAATGATGAACGGTGTTGATTTAATTAGATCTAAGTTGAGAATTACAAAAGGGGTTTCCTAAGGATCGGCTCTAGGGTTAGCCTTACCTTTCTTTGAACCGCTCGAGAATCAAAGTAGAAGGACTAACCCAACTAGAACGACTACTCAGCGAGATTCCTAAAAGAAAGTCGAAGTTCTAAGCCCAAACACTTAGGCATTGTTCTGGAGTTTGGAAAAACTCAGAATCTGAGTATAAACTCAGAAAGAACTTTGAATGTGAGATTTTCTTACTGAATCTAGTGTTCGAGAGGTTTTTTGGGAAGTGGGATTCCAAGTCGTTTCCGAGTGAAAACGACAGCCAGTCGTCCAAGCAATTTGGTCGGAATAGCTCAGAATGTGAGCTCAGATTGTAGGGCGTGGTATGCTTTTAAGAAATATATACATCAGATCAAATCCCAACTCATATGCTTAAAACCCAATTTTTTTTTTTAAATGGTAGAAAAACCATTAGAGAAGATGACGGTGAGCACCGGACGATTACTGGCGTTGGAGCCTTTAGCCGGCATGTTGGACCGTCATGTTTGTGATGCTTGCTCCGTTAAGAACTCATCTCACCGTCGACAAGGCGCCTATCCTGTGCGCAGTGAAACACTGGTATAATATATAAATCTGTTGATGTGTTGTATAAATCATATTTATAGTATAATATATAAAGCTACAATGATGTGCAAAGAATATATATATATATATATATATATATATATATATATATATATATACTGTTGTGTTGTGTTCTGTTGTTTACTTCTTTAAAAGCAACCGACTTCAAATTCTATATATATTATATAATATATACTGCTGTTGAGTGTACTTCTTTAAAAGCAACCAACTTCAAGTTGTGTTGTGTACTTCTTTAAAAGCAACCGACTTCAAATTATATATATATAAAGGGAGCCATTAATTGGCTATTGCGATGGAGTTTGAATGGTCCAAATCAGTGCAACGATTGGGAGGATGGATTTAGCATAGATAAAATCTCACGAGTATCAGGAGGATATTTTCCACCATCTGATTGATGAAGAGAACTATGTGAATCTTGTTTCTGAATGTGCTGAAAATTGGACAGTGTTGATGAAGTCATTGGGGCTACATATGAGCTTTGGATGATGATCATTGTATCTAATAACTCATTTGCCTTAAACATTTTCTTTTCCTTTGTTTTTAATTAATAACTTGCAATATGTATGGGTCGTGCACATGTTTATTTGGGTACAATAGAATGATTATATTTTTAATTAAGGGCACTGCTACGTGGACACCAATTTTTTCTTCACGCACACCACAAATATAAATATTTTGCATTTGGGGGACTTGGGCCATGTGAAAACATCTTTTAAGCCGTCTGATTTGAAGGCCATGTGTTGAAGATCTTTAACACAAAAAATTGGCACGAAGTATCATCTCTATCATATGATTTAATGCACTCAAAGGCCATCGTCCGATTCAACAATTGATTGATAAAGATTGTGTTTCATGCCGATCTTTTGTATGAAAGATCTTTAGATCATGACCTTAAATCAGATGTTTGAGATGGTGTTTTCACAGGACACAGATCCCCAAAATGCAATGTCTTTTCATTAAGTAGTTTTAAGTGGTGTGTGTGTGAAGAAAAAATAGGTGTGTGAGTAGTAGGACCCTTAATTAAGGCATTGGGCAAAACACCCTCCGATTTCGATTACTTAGCCCATGATGATTTCCTCGGCCAAATGTTCCATATTTGACGATTTCGATCCGTCAAATATGTTCAGCCCCATCTCAATTATTTGTCTGTAAATTTTGAGAGAAAATTGAGTACGACACATAAACCGATAATTAGATAACGTTTCTATGGTCATAGCATAATCACCCATTGAATCGATTCTGAGGATTTTCTGAGAGAAACTTAAAAATAAAAGATTCTAAGTTTATAAGAATCTTTCAGGAATCTGAGTAACATACACTACGTGAAAAAGCAAAAAAATCACCGCTTAAATAAAGGATTTTTCAAAAACCATTTTTGAGTTGGTTTTTTTCAAAAACCAACGCCTAAACAATTGTAAAAAAAGGAGTGGTTTTTTTTTACCACTATACAAGACAGTGGTTTATGAACTTCAACAACAACTGCTCTTAACGGTCATAGAAAAAATCACTGCTTTTTTCACAACTGTTTAGGGCAGTGATTTTTTTATGCAATTTTTAAAATATATATTTTAAAAAATTACATCCACAATTTTTTATGCAAATTTTTTTAAAATAATATTTTTTTTATGCTTTTTTTTAATACAATTTTTTAATACTTTTCTTTAATGCTTTAAAAAAAATTATATAAAGAAAAAAAGTCATTAATCTCATATTTCAATACATTCATTCAACTCAAATGTAAATAATTCAATGCCATTAATAAAAAAAATAGAAGCCCAATTATTTTATTCAAACAAAAGGTTTCATCTCAACCTTTCAAATCATTCAAACATTTTAAACTCTACATGCCCAATCCTTTTATTCAAATAAAAAGAAGAAGAAGAAAAGAGAGTGAACAATATAAGGGCCCCATGGCCCATTTAAAAATAAAGAACAAAAAAATTAAATTTGCTCCGCCTCTCCTGCCAAGTGTCCCCGTCCCCTAGTAATCCATTTAAGGTGAGCTTCAAATTGAAAAGTTTTGCCTGAAATAAAAAAGAAAACATCATTAAACTGAGATATTGATCTTTCCAAAATCCTAGTGGGGAAATAATTTGATCTTTCCAAAATCTTAGAAGTATCTAGTACAATCACGACTATTGTACTCGGTCCATACCTATAGGAGTCTATATAAATATCTAGTTATCCTAGACAACCACAAATTTTCACATTTTTTACTAAAGATCTCCAACAAAGAACCCACAAAAGTTGGGGCATTTAGTTGGAGTTAAAAAAATGAGTTACAACACAAAGAAGACTACCTGCCTATTGGACAAAGAAAATAGGCATGTCCATCCAAGTTAATTGTAACAAGGTACAGAATGAAGTGGATGTACACACAACTAGGGAAGGGACATTGTTTACCATTTTTTTTCCTTGTTTAATATCTCACTTTGGCCTCTCAAAAGCCTATTTTTCAATATAGACACCACTTACATTACCCTAGGTAAATGAAGATTGAAATGATAATTAAATGTAATCAGATTGTGTTATGAGCAGTAAACATCATGCAAATGTGTCACCGCTCTACTACTTTAAATAACTTTGCTACATACTATGCAAACATAGAAAGTGATCTTTAACTCGTAAACAAAATTCTAACATAACAGATTGATCTTTAACTTTGCTACATACTATGCAAACATGGGATACATATATCTAACATAAAAGATTGAACTTTTGGGGAAATTGATATATAATACAGTACGTGGTCCCTCCAAAACAGAGTACTCATAAAAACTTTTAAGGAAACCTAAAAAGTTGAACAAAAGGCGACTAACCAAACTAAAATAAAGAACAGATTTATGTTGAATTTGTATGACTTAAGAAAACCTCGAGGGAGAAAGATTGCTAAAATGGGCATCCTAGAAACTACATAACTTACTTGTGGTAGACCTAAGGCAAATCAAATGAATCGCATTTTTGATGTTGCTGCATGGACATATGCCTTTTACAGCGCTTTGAGTGGCTCTGTATGGCTCTTCCACAAGCAATCATTGATGCACTGCGTCCTTGCACAAAACTATCAAGAAGCAACCAATTGTCAATTTTCATGCTTCTCGATCCATGTATGTACTTCTAAGCTAACTCACCCTTTTGGAGAAGCTCATGTACTATTTTATCGACAGTGTTCCCTCTTCCACTTGAAAGCTGCAAAAACCTCGATATAGAAATCTAATGATCCAGTGTTCATCAAATGCACATTAATAAGAACAAGAAACTACAAGATTATACAGAAGTTAACATAGAAAACAAGTACATTGATACTAGTCCTCAGCAGATTCTCATGTACAGGCTGTGACAGCTCCAAATATGCAGGCTCTAAACTTTTTTATTTAGATTTTTTTCTTCTTTGAACTGGTGTGGCTGGTGCATATCTATATCAGCAATGTGCATCGGTTTAGCAATGGCCAACTCGGAGGCCGACAAGATTTAAACTATGGGATAACACTGATTAATCTCCTTTAGACAAACTGGTCAAATCTTAGGAGATGTTTAATTCACATTTAGGGCTTTTTGCAAGATCCCTTACCCACCTTTTAAAAATTGCAGATTCCAAATCATATTTTGGAAATTTATGTGCATTTCAAATAATGACAAAGGAATCTGCAATTTTGGAAAGCCGTATAAGGGATCTTGCAACAAGCTCACAAATTGGTTGAGGTGAGAATCATTCTGAGTCCCTGACCTTACAGTGATTTGGTGCTATGTACTTTTCCTAGATTTCAAAAACCAACTTAATCATGGCAATATAAATAACTTGCATATATTTAGCCATTATCCCATGCAAATAGACAAGAATTTTGATTTCGGGAACAAAGAAACTACCAAGAGAACCAGCCCAATTGATAATAGCGGAGAAGATCATGATTTCTGATGTAATAAGCTTGCAAATGGAACAGTCCCACTGTCCACAAAGCGTCTAATAGGATTTACTTGCCTCTTTGACATGGCTACTGATCTAAAGAAATGTGGGACTACAAGTCTTTATGCTGATGAAAACAAAAATTAAAAGAGAAGTATGATTAGTGCTGCTCCTCTAGGCCAGTAACCCCACAGACATAGTCCCAGGTATCATGGGTCAAAATACCGGATTTCCGATCCGTATCGTCCTAGAGGTCAGGACGATACGTATCGGGTATCGTCCGATACATTCAATGTATGGGCGATACATTGAATGTATCGGTTTGATACATTCAAAAAAAAAAAATTCTCAAAAAAATCTGAAAAATTATATTTATTTATTTCAACTATTTTTGCTTTTATTTTTGACTTATTTGATGCATTATTTAGATGAATATATAAGTAACATGCCTATTTTGTGACTTATTTTTTACTTAAGATCACATTTTTGACTTAATGTAATAGATCTTCTAACATTATTTTTGACCAACTGATCACATGCCTATTTTATTAATAATATTTCATAATTTGATCGATGCAGTCACGCATAAACTAAATTACAATGTATATTGATAAAAATAAATTACATATTGTCAAAATTAATATCTATGTTGATAAAAATAAATTTAATTGTATATGAAAAACTTACTTTAGAGCCACATTAAATTTCATGGTGGTTCTTGGCCCTCATGATCATCATCATCATCGGTGCGCGAGCTTTTCGGCCTTTGCCTATAATGTTGGCCATATTAATACCCATGATCATATGTGACCCCTTGAAATTGAGGTTGTAGCAACGAATATGGCTCAGTGTAGTACGTAAAGGCCGGTCCTCCAAAAATCTGACCAACAAAGTCATATGGCATCGGGTAGGTCTGTTGTGGCTGGTAGTATGGGTTACTAGTTGCTGAATCTTCAAAATTTTGCAAACTGAATCCCCCGAAGCTAGAAGTCATATAACCCATATCCGTATCATCTTGTAGACCTTGTGGTGGTGGTGGTATTTTATATGATTCCGACGCACCTCTTCCTTCAACCCCTCCCATTCTAAATGTAGGCGTGTCGAACTGTGTTAACGGTGTCGAGTCATCATCCCATGCCGCCATATCTCTATAAGGATCAGAGGTACCAGCATCCTCCTCTCCACCACTAGTGCCAACATCCCCTCCACCATCATGCCCTCCACCATCATCCTCACCACTCACATCATCACTACCGGGCTGTGTTTCGTCATCAGATCCAACCACTGAATGACGATTCAATCTTCTTTTCCGTCTCGGTGGTTGGAAAGCCTGCTGCTCCACTACTCTTTCAGCATTGTCCAACCATTCAATGCTCTCAGTATCAAAGACTGGCTCTTCTCTCTCTTCGATCCATTGATTCAAAGGGTCATCCTCCTCGAATATATAATCTAAATAGATGGGAACAAAATATTCACTATCTGCAAGGTAGAAAATGATAGATAAATTAGTATAATATGTAAGTAAGACTTCATATAATTGAGGATCTAAGACTTCATATAATTGCTTACCATGGTTGGTCCTCTGTATATTCCTGACCCTTAATCGCATATTGTAGTGACAGTAAACTAACTTTTCCAATCGATCCATAGTTAGTCTATTCCTTGTCCTAGTATGAATGAGAGAGAAAGTGCTCCAATTTCGCTCGCAGTTGGACGAGGAACATGTTTGCGACACCCTTATTGTTACCCGCCTCAATATCGGACCATCACCTCCATAATGCATCCACCAATCAGCGGGATTGTCGTGTTTAATTTGGGATTGCGCCAATGGGGTTCCAAATGACCCATGTCTCTTGCGAAATATGTCAATCTATAAAGATGAAACACAGTAAGGCACATATTAATAAATAGATGATAATATCACATGACATTTGACTTATTAGTTATAAGGTATGATACTATGATTACTCACATCTCTTATGGCTTGACCTTGGTCCGCCAACTTAGGGAGTATTCTTTGGATTACATTGAGCAAACTGGTATACACTTCATCAGTGTCACTCAGCTCGAAGTGTCGCGTATACTAGAAGGCTGGATTCAAGTAGTGTGCTACACATCAAATATGAGCAATTTCATCAGTATATGAAAATAATGAATAAATAAATAAAAATCACTACATAAGCAGTTTAACATGTTATACCTGCTGCATGCAAGTACTGGTGAAATTGTGCATCCCACCTCTTGTCGATAATCGCCCAGTATCGTTTATATTTTGTAGGGCATTTGGTTTTTATAGCTAATTTTGTCTTATTCATTGACTCATAAAAGTATCCCATCGTTGGTTTCTCATTACCATCAACCAATCTCAACACTTGCACCAACGGGGTAGTGACGACGATCAGGTGGTCGACATCTGCCCAAAGCCGCGTCGTCAGATCAGTCAAAGAACTTCAGTACAAGCTAGTCTCTTTGCTCGTGGGAGTCCTATTTCATGTTTATTCCATTCTTCCGACGACACCATGTTTTTCAGCTCACGCCTATATCTAGCCAAACTCTATAGGGCTAACAACTATGTTGCAAAATGTGTAATCGCAGGTCGGAGCAACTCATTGTTCGTGAAGGCTCTCATTAAATTGACCAACTTGTCACTGTTGTACAGGTAGAAAGTAATCGTTCTTCCCTTCTGAATAGTTGCTTGTGCCTTGCTTCTCTTTCCTAAATCCTCAAGAATGAGGTCCACGCAATGAGCGGCACACGGGGTCTAGTACAGGTGACGTCTCTTCATCATTAGTTTTAATCCAGCGGATTTGTAATTTGCCGCATTGTCCGTTACCACCTGCACAACCCGCTGCTCTCCAACCTCTTGAACTACCTTATCCATTAGTTGAAAGAGGTAATCCATTTTACGTGTTCAGAAGCATCAATCGATTTCAAAAATCATTCCGGCATCGCTGTAAACTAAAAAGTTGATCAAACTCTTCTTTGTGGGACCAGTCCATCCATCGCACATAATTGTGTAACCTCTCTCATCTCATACATCCTCAAAGCTTTGTACATAGGCAGTTATCTCATCGTACTCATCGTTTAGTAAGGGCCCAGATATCTCACATGTAGAAGGCTTTTTAACTCCTTGACCAACTTCTGCACTTGTATCAATCATGCTTTTGAAGTACGACGACGCTGCTACTCTGGTTGGAATGTGGTTGTATATAAAAAACTTGGCAATGAATTTTCCAAGCTTCTTCCCCATTTTTGTAAGTGAGATTGCACTTAATTTGGTTTGTTTGGAGCTTTCAGTGCGATACATGAATGGATCCATGTCGGCCTCTAGTAGACTGACCTATAATCCCTCCGGGATCGACCTCACCCGGACCGCTTAACATCCTCATCAATATCAATAACATGTGGCCTATGACTAGATCCACCACCGGTAGCAGGCATGGGCCCCTCAACCTAGACCGAAACCGATAATCAGCTTCTTCCTGATCTCGCCACCGTTGTGATTCTCTGGCACTCTCTCTCATAGCTCTCGCTATCTGCTCATCCTCATCATCCTCAGGTCCAGGTGACGTAAACTCTGGATCTGCCCTCCTGATTCTCTCATACATTTTCCTATCATGATTGGCTTCAGCTTTTTTCTTTCCCTTTGCCGCTTGTAAATTAGCTCTGATATTTTCTTTTACTTCTCTAGGTACACTGGGACACCCTTTTGTTTCTCCCTTTACGTGAGCCAGATGCTACTTTAACCGTGTGATACCTCCTCCTAGCAGTTTTTTTCTACAAAGCTTACACTGTATCCGGAGTCTATCACCATCTATTGGTGTACCGTATTGCCATGAAGGATCTGACGATCGTACCATATTTATTTATTTCACCTGCATGAATAAACAAACGATTGCATTAAATTAAACATCTAATTTATACTTGAAAATAAATTTTATTTTTTAATTATTACTATTTTAAAAATATCAGATTATATTTTATTAAATTTATTTGATATTATTCTAATTTTTATAAAATTTATTTGATATTATTATAATTTTTAAAAAATTTAGATTACATTTTAAATTTTATTTTATATTAGTCTAATTTTTAAAAGATTAGATTATATTTTACCAAATTTATTTGATATTATTATAATTTATGAATATTTATTTGATATTATTATAATTTATGAATATTTATTTGATATTATTCTAATTTATGAATATTTATTTGATATTATTCTAATTTTTAAATATTTATTTGATATTATTCTAATTTTTAAAAATTTATTTGCTATTATTCTAATTTTAAAAAATTTATTTTAAATTTATTTCATATTATTCTAATATTTTATGGGACATATCCCATAATATTAATTATTTTAATTATATGTGACGGTCACATATAATTAATATGGGTCACATATAATTAAATTTATTATTAAAATTAATATGGGTCACATATAATTTAATATGTGACCCATAAATTTAATTATATGTGACTTATATTAATTTTAAGTTTAAATTATATGTGACCCATATTGACCCCATTATTTTATTAATTATATGTGACCCATATTATATGTGACCCATATTGATTTTAATTTTAATTATATGTGACCCATATTGACCCTATTATTTTATTAATTATATGTGACCCATATTATATGTGACCCATATTAAATTTAATTTTAATTATATGTGACCCATATTGACCCTATTATTTTATTAGTTATATTAATTATTTTGTGACCCATACTTTTAACTACATATGACCTATAATTTTAATTATTTATATTATTTTTGACCCATAATTTTAATTATTTTAATTATTTTAATTAATTTAATATCTACCATTAAATATGGTAGATCTTCCATATTTATAGGTAGATCAACCATTAAATATGGTAGATCTACCAAATTTATGGCTACATCTACCCTTATATAAGGTAGATCTACCATATTTAATTGTAGATACTAAAATAATTTAAATAATTTAAATAATTATAATAATTAAAATAATAGATAAATGATAAAATTTAAGGATAGATCTACTCTTATATAAGATAGATCTACCCTTAAATAAGGTAGATCTACCGTTATATAAGGTAGATCTACCCATAAATAAGGTAGATCTATCTTATTTTAGCATTTAAAATGAAATAAAATGATAGTAAAATGATAAACACGTACCTTTCGCATTGATCCCGTATTTTTTTGTGCGATTCGACGGCGATGTAGGTACAAATAACCAAAAAAGAAGAGAGGAAGAAGGAAGACGAAGGAAGAAGAGAGGAGAAGAGAGAAGATGCATAAAATGAGGAAAAAAACCCAAAACCCGAGCCTATAGTCGGCTGGGTCAAAGGGTGGGGCCCACAGACTTTTTGAAATTATCGAACGATAATTTGAAATTATCATTCGTATCGTACGATAATTTCAGGCCTTTCAAAAATTTTAAATTTTTTCTAAATTATCGGACGATAATATGAAATTATCGTCCGATAATTTGATATTATCGTCCGATACGGATGATACAGGCGATACTTTGCTCGTATCGGGCGATAATATGAGTAATTTATATAGGGTACGATACATACCCTATGTATCATACCGTTGACTTCCAAAACCGATACGTATCGGTATTGGACGATATTTTGACCCTGCCAGGAATATATAAATCTGGCTATTGTCCTTCCTCAACAGTCTACCAATATGATTGTAATTGAACAGAAAACAATTCATAAAAGTCTTGTGACAACCCGAATTTTCCCAACCTGAATTTTGAGACATTTTTTTTTTTTTTTTTTTTTTTTCAAACACGAATGGGAAAACCCGGACCGTCGGGTCGTAGAACACGTTCCGAACACAGAATGCTTGGTACAAAACCTAGCATGCAGAAATCAAAGCAGATAATACATATGACATGAATAAATCTCTAATTCTAACATCTAATATTAGAATAACTAACAATGGCCACCAGTGATGTACCAACGTCACCAAACAGTGGTGTATAAAATTATATGCGAGTTCAAAGGGTACCAAGTCTGAACTCACCAATCTCCACAAAGTACTCAATCTACGACCCCGAATATCATAGCCCTCCTCAATTCCTCAATCTGCAAGTCTGGTGTCCACGTAGAAGCTATACCTGTGATGTATAGTCGAAGGGGTGAGCTACATCCTAGCTCAGTAGAGGAAATTTCAATACTCATTCACATCTTATCATAAGGAAACATAGATTCAATGTCACAATCAAACATTTTCTTATTTAAAACTGAACTCGTTTCAAAGGTACTTTTTCTTATCAACAAAGACTGATTTCAAATACTGTCTTCTTATCACATGACTGATTTCAAAACTGACTTCCTTTTTCACATAAAATTGATTCAAAAGCTGATTTCCTTATCATACAAAACTGATTTCAAAACTGATTTCCTTTTTACACACAAAAGTGATTTCAAAACCTTTATTTATCCTTCAAAACTGATTTCAAATCCCCACATGGTACTTGCACTCCGCCCATAGCGGTCCACGATAAGCATAATCCGCCCACAGCGGTCCACATACATATAATCCGCCCATAGCGGTCCACATGCACAATATCCGCCCACAGCGGTCCACTTTAATCTCACGACTTATGGTTTGATTTACGAGGTATAATCCAAAGAGTACAAAAAATGCCGCAAAAGCGGTCCAAGGGCGTACATGACTACATCGAAATCCAAGGGTGTACGTAAATCCCGTAAAAACGGTCCAAGGGCGTACACGACTCACAACAGTGTCCAAACGAGTACGTAAAATCCCGCGAAAGCGGTCCAAGGGCGTACATGAGCACAACGAGTCCGAGGGTGTACGTAAAATCCCATAAAAACAGTCCAAAGGCGTACATGAGCACAACAAGTCCAAAGGTGTACGTAAAATCCTGTAAAAACGGTTCAAGGGCGTACATAAGCACAACAAGTCTAAAGTTGTACGTAAAATCCCGTAAAAACGGTCCAACCGCGTACATACGCACAACAAGTCCAAGGGTCGTAAAATCCCGTAAAACGGTCCAAGGCGTATATAAATCCCACCACATGTCCAAGGGTATACACAAATCCCGCCACAGCGGTCCAAGGGTGTACATAAATCCCGCCACAGCGGTCCAAGGGTGTACCTTCTCACAAATCTACAAGACTCAAAGATTTCGAGTTCACATTCTAGTTCAGATTTCTAAATCACGATCCAAAGCTCACATTCTTGCTTAAAAGGTTTTAAAACTCACCATTTAAAAATCAAGTTTAAAAATCGAATACCATAGTACAAATTCTAGGTTAAGTTCACAGTTCAAAATTCACCGTTTTCAACTCACGAATTTTAAATTTCTATTTTGCAAGGAGTTCAAGTTATAATTCAAATATCTATCAAACTAACATCAAAATACATCAAGAAAACTTATCATATTTTTCATATGAATACCTCAAAGAAACAATGAATCAAAGTTAAACATGCAGGTTTGTGTTGAAGTTCTCCTACACGTCCAATTAGATTCAAGCATCGATTTTAAATAACAAAACTTCAAATCACACTTATCATTTTCATTTGATTAAATCAAGGCATCTATGAATCAATTTCAAAAATATAATCAAATATTAAATTTCCCCTACCTTAACCTCGAAGCAAGCAAGGTCCTATCAATGGCCGTCCACCCTTAATCTACATCACAAGCACACAATGATGCATCAATGATTAACCCCAACCACAAATAACTTAGACTATTTAAGTGTTTTCTAAAAATTGAGTCGGAACGGGCAAGTTCGCGCCAACACAGAAATTGATGTAACCTTTCTCCTAAATTTTTACCTTTAAAAATTTAGATTCATAAGTTGGTCAAAACACAAACATTGTATATTTCTTTGTTATCTTTCCAACGCCTCAAGAATCGCATCAATCGGAGGTCGGAGTAGAAAGTTATGGTCAAAATACTAAAGCAGTACTGGCAACTCAGACAAAATCGACTAATCGATTTTCAAAATCGATTAATCGATTTTCCAAAGTCGATTGATCGATTTTATCTCGATTGATCGATTTTCAAAGAGACAAAAATATTTTTCACTATTTGAGACCAGTCGATTAATCGACCCAATTTTGATTAATCGAAATTCAAAAATCGATTAATCGATTTTACTCGATTAATCGGTTTCGTTTCTCGACAAAATTAGAACTTTACCTAACTTATTACTAAATTTTGACCTTTAAAACGATTGATTCACAAGTTGGTCAATTCATAAAAGTTGTAGGGCTTTCTGTCTTCTTTCCAACGCAACAAGAATCACGTCAATCCGAATTCGGCACAAAACGTTATGGCTGAAATACTACAGTAGTGTCAGTAAGCCCAGGCAAACTCGATTAATCGATTTTCAAAATCGATTAATCGAATTTCAAAATCGATTAATCGAAATTCTCTTCGATTAATCGATTTCGTGAAGTTCCTCTCGAATTTCTCTCTTGTCAAAAACTCGATTAATCGAGTTTCAAAATCGATTAATCGATTTTGGCAGTTTCTGAGCACTTCTCGGGTTTGAACCTTGAAACCCATTTTTTTCATCAAAATTCAATCCTTTTGATCCTAATCTTTTTCACGCATCTAACCAACATATATTTAATTAAATACATGGAAGAATTGCGTTATTTACCTCTTTAAATCGGTGATTTACTCGTAGATCGGATCGTCTTCTTCGTTAGATAAAAAGGGTTTCCAAACCCACCTCGATCATCTCCGTGCTCCAAGATCACAACCAAACCCACGAAATTAACGGCAATCCTTCCACACACACTTCACGCAAACTCACGCCACGATTTGCGGATCAAAACCCACGATCTCTTCGCAAGAAGATGGTTTCAAAACCCCCAAACGGCTCCAAAATTCATAAAACCACAACCAAACGTCGAAATCGACGGCGATCTTCCCCTTAGACGATCTCACAAATGTTTTTCGCGCAAATCTAAGGCTCGGCACTCATGGATTCAACACGTTCATTTCATCTCCTCCCCTTTCTCTCTTCCTTCTCTCCTCAAAAACCCAAAACCTAAAACAAAACCTTGTGCAAACCGGGTGTTAGCTCCCAAAAGAAGAAATTGCCTTCTTTAACTAAATGGGATCGGTTCCCATACAAAACACATATACTTGTCTTTGGGCGTATTAGTTCTCATCTAAGGATCTAGCTCCCGTGTGAAATGAACGTACATATTTAGGTGTTATCTCATAACAAAATAGTTTTCTTTAATTAGGTGTGGGCCTACACACCCAAACCATCCACTAATCGAACCCGGTGTTGAGCCCATACACCAAAGCTTGGTGCATAAGAAACCACCTAATGCTCAACACACAATCTAAATCGGTCTTTTTCCACTCAAGACCAACCCAATTTAACTTACGTAAGTAATTTCATAAAATCGAGCACGTGACCAGTCGGGCACGCACACCGAGGTACACTGTTCAAAGTCGGGCATACATCCCGGGATACACTATTCAAAGTCAAAATTTTCAGGCTGTTACAAGTCTGGTTCTTGAACAGAGAATCTTCTGGGTATCCATTTTTTCACCAACTTTTGACATTCTCAGCCAAATCGACTCATAAATATAATCAAGTGGTTTTGGGACCAGGGTTCAAACAATAAAAAGGGCAAAAGAATGTCTGAACTTTCATTTAAAATGGTTTAAAACTTGGGAAAGTACATAGCAAAACTAAAATAATGATTAAAAATTTATTCTTGAGGAGAATAACAGTATCTAATGAAAAGTTTCAGAGTTAATATTCCTATTTTGTAACTATTGGGGTGGAGGCCAAACTCGATTGGTGTCTAAAACGGGCAATCTCAGTGCTTAGTGTCAAATCTTTACACCCTCTCATCCTTGAAGAAACCCTCAAATATTTTGCACATCAAGTCGAATTAATATCTAGAGAATTTAATCATTCAATTTAACATATTACATGGTTCAAAACACCATTAAAATAGGATCCTCAAAATCTACTAATTTGTCAAAAAACCACGAGAAATTAAGACCTTCAAGAATCAGGTTGTCAAGCTCTGATCTAATGACAACAGAACTAAAGTTCTGACATCATCATATGGCCTTCTTGGGCACACGTTGGGCTAATTATGCATTCAAGAAAAAGATGGTCCTGAATTCTACACCCGACCCCTCCCCGACCCTACTATCCTTTTCTTAACAGGATAGTTGTAATATCCCGAAAAATTGCGTTAAACGATGACCTCGAGATCCGTGCCCGACTGGTCATAAGTTTGACCAAAGAGTTCACTAATTGACTTAAGAGATGATGAACGGATGTGATGTGAAAATGATGCAAGTGTGTGTGGAGTGTAGTGTAAACCTAAAACCACATACACCATCTGAGGTGTATGTGCTCAACACATAGAAAATGAGTATAAAAGGGTTAAAGAACCCTAACTTACTCTTGTTTGGTTGTTGAAAGAATTAAGAAGAGAGAGAGAGGGAGAGAAGTAAAGAGGGTTGTTAAGCAAGGAGAAAATGCAAGCCAAGGGAGATGGATTCGAGTATTAAAGTCGAATTCAACGCGGAAGATCCTTTGGAGCTAAAGCTGGAACCCTAGCCATTCCAACTTTAAGATCCAATCAAATTGAGGCTTGATTGAGGTAAATTTTATGGGAATTAAATGCATAGATTGTAGAAGTTTAAGTGTGGTTAATAATGCTTAAAAGCATAGGATAAAGGCTTAGAAAAAGAAAGAAAAATAGGTTGACAAAGATTTGGAAGATAGGAGAAGTTGAATCTGACCAAATCGATTAATCGAAATTGGAGTTCGATTAATCGATTTGGTCTGAGAAGTTAAAAAGTCATGGAATCCCGATTTTGATTAATCGAAATAAATTTCGATTAATCGATTTGGAATTCGATTAGTCGATTTGGAAATCAACTAATCGACTAGGAAGCTCCAGCCACTAGAGAAATGAAACCTGAGGAAATCAACTAATCGAATTGGAATTTCGATTAATCGATTTCGGATTTTGATTAATCGATTTGGGATCAATTAATCGATTTTGAGACCCCGACTACTCGATTTAAGAATCGACTGCATATATGTTGTAAACTCGATTAATCGATTTGGGATCGATTAATCGAATTTGAATCTCGATTAATCGATTTTGAGAGTCGATTAATCGATTTGGGTTTTGATTAATCGAGTTTGGAAATCGATTAATCGAATTGTATTTCGACTAATCGATTTTGGGAATCGATTAATCGACTTTGACAGTTTCGCTTGACTTCTTAGTTTGACTTTGAGAATTGTAATAGCCCGAAAAATCACGCTAAACTATGACCTCGGGATCCGTGCCCGATTGGTCACAAGTTGACCAATTAGGAGATCAAGAGTTAGTATAGGATGAAATGAACGGACGAGATGTGATAGTTTGAATTATTGCGTGGTGTGTGTTGTAAATATGAAGTCGCATACACCTATTGAGGTGCATGTGCTCAACACACAAACTAGGAGAGGGATAAAAGGGTTTAATAACCCTAAAATAGATGTTTGGTAGTTGAGAGAGAAGTAAAGAAGAGAGAGAGAGAGGAGTAAAGAGGGTGATTAAGCAAGGAGTTATTGTGGGTGATTGGAAGAAGGATTCAAGTATTAAAGAGGCTGATTCAACGCAAGGGATCCGTTAGAATAAAAGCTGGAAACCCTAGCCTTCCAACTATTTGATTGAAATCAACTTGAGATCTATTCAAGGTAAGATTTTTGTAAATAAAATGCATAGATTATAGGGGTTAAGTTGTAGTTGAATGTGGGTCAAAATCATAGGATAATGGCTTAGAAAAATAGAGGAAAAAGTATGGAAAAAGATTTGGAAGAACAGCTCGAAAGGGGCTGAATCTGACAATTTCGATTAATCGAAATTGGGTTTCGATTAATCGAAATTGGCCAGGAAGTTGAAAGGTCAGAGGACCCCGATTTCGATTAATCGAATTTGATTTCAATTAATCGACCTTGGATTTCGATTGATCGATTTGGGGATCGATTAATCGACTGAGAACCTCCAGTGGACCCCAGGGGTTGGAGGAAATGACTTGAGGAAAAATCGACTAATCGAAATGGGATTTCGATTAATCGATTTTAGTTTTTTGATTAATCGATTTGGAATCGATTAATCAACTTATGAAAACTTCATTTATTCGGCGAGAGTCGACTTTGCGAAAAGAAGGATTTGATTAATCGAAATTGGATTCGATGTCGAATGAAAACTCACTCATTTGAGCAGTGAATTTACTTTGCGAAAGAAGAATTTGATTAATCGAAATTGGATTCGATGTCGAATGAAAGCTCATTGTTGACCGAGAATCGACTTTGCGAAAAGGAGAATTTCGATTAATCGAAATTGCTTCGATTAATCGATATTGACCTTCGATTAATCGATTTTGGAATTCGATTAATCGACTGAGATAAATTATGTTGACTTTTGGGTTTGACTTTAAGATTCTTGGAGGATCTTATACCTTCTTTATTGCATCCTTTGTGATGTGTTTCACCTGTTATGTCGTACCATAGGTGGTACGTGTGGACTAGTGCACAAGGAGCCACGTGGGACCTTGATGCATTGAACAAATGAAGACTTGAGGTAGGGAACACCTTGAACATGTACTTTATTTTACAAGAGCATGTATGTAGTGATATAGAACTCAATTCAAATGTCTATTTCTTAAGAGTTTGTGAAAAGTGTGTGTGTGACACCCATAAGAGTAATCATAATGAGCCATCCCCAGGGGATGAAGAAGTAAAGAGATAAGAGCATCAGGTGTGATGCAAGTAAATGGATACATCCCAGGGATGTATCCAAGGATTGAATAATGTTTGATAGGGCCTAACTGATATAAGATAGCACATTTACACGGTGAATAACTATATGTAAGGCACCGATATTTTTGTTATTTGAGGTTTGATAGGGTACCCCATCGACGTGGCGGGATATCCACGACTGACACGGCAGGATATCCGTGACCGATACGGCGGCGAAACCGTAGGCCAGTGCGGAGGCTTATCCGTACATAGTACGCACACCCCAGGGGTGTTGATTGAGACAAGTGAACCCCCGCCATGAATCAGAAGGGGAAAGGGGCTTGGGTACTATTTGTATTCCGAGGGAATAGGGTTAAAACTGTCTATATAGATGACGATGATGGGTATCTCATCGGGGCTCGATGCTATATTGCTCGGGGATTACTTAAGTTGAAAGTTTAAGTTTTGCTTTAGGCCTTCTCAGCATCATTCATGAGTAAATGAAAATATAAGTAATCAACAGTAAAACGAAATGCTTTTAATCTGTTTCATTAACAACTGCATAGATACATCATGCATGGCATATCATGGAATATATGTGAGTTATAATTTATATGTTCAACCGTGTTTGTTCCCTATTGAGCTAGGATGTAGCTCACCCTATAGACTATACGTCATGGTCCACTACTAGCATTGCCATTTGCTTCGGAAACGATCCGTGATGGGACCTTGCGGCCGGTGAAGAGTTGGAGCCACCTCCAGAGGACTTCTTCTAGAGGACTCCGTTGTGCCACTTTGAGGGATTTTGGAGAGGTTTTTGTACGGCTTGGTATGTCAAGCCTTGATTGTTGTTTTAAACCATGTACATAAGGAGTTGGGATTATTCTTTTGGGACGAACCATCCGTGATGATTTCTATCATCGATGGTTCGGATCGATTCTCCATTCATGCAGAGGCATGAGGGTAGAACTGTCTTTTGGGAAGTTAATTAATATAGATTTAAATTCCGTAAACTCGTTTATTATACTTTTTGCATGCTTGATATACCAGTGTTCCGTACTTAGCTAAAGGGCACGGTCAAGATGATCGTGCTGATGGCACGGGTTTCGGGGTGCCGAAATCCGGGCTGTCACAGTTGGTATCAAAGCTATTTTCTTTTAGCAATTAAACAAGGGTTCTTCGTCGAACATAGGGGCTTTCGCTACTAAACTTTAGTTTCAAATGCAGCTGCAAATGTCATCTAGAGGAAGAGGCCGACCAAGGGGAGGCCAGCAGAGGAGTCTACGTAGTGGAGATGGTTACATCTCTCCTACAAATAGAGTGCCTTTAGGAGGTACTGAGGCCCCAGGGGGCAGTAGTAGTAGACAGCGTGATGAAGAAGATCGAGATCATCAAGATCAAGATCTAAGAGAACAAGAAAGATTGAGAGAAAGACAAGAAGACAGAGAAGAGCGACAAAGGATGATGCACACTATGGAGACTATGGCAGCTGCCATGGCACAACAAGCCGCATCCTTTGCAGCTCATGCATCAAGAGAACAGCAGCCACCTACACCACCTGTAGGACCTGCGTTGCCTGTGCCCTCATCTTTTACAGAGTTTAGGAGGATGAGACCTCCTTCATTTTCTGGGCAGGCAGACACAATGGCCGCTGAGAACTGGTTGATGGAGATGGAGAAAGTCTTTAGCGTGCTAACTTGCACGGAAGATGAGAGTGTGAGATGGGCAGCTTACATGTTGGATGGGGAGGCTGGGCCTTGGTGGAAGTCCGTGATACGGACTCTAGCTCAGGAGACCCCAGAGTTGCCTTGGACTTGGGAGGAGTTTGTTGAGGAGTTCAACAAACAATATTTTCCAGAAGTGGTGAGGAACCAACTAGAGATATAATTTTTACAGTTAGTACAAGGGAGAATGACAGTGAGAGAATATGGGGTAGAGTTTCTACGACTTGCCCGTTTTGCTCCGGACTACGTCGCTACTGAGGTGATGAAGTCCAAGAGGTTTCAGCAAGGTTTGAAGCCTGAGGTTAGGGGAGGCGTAGCTCCATTTCAGCTGAGGACCTATGAAGAGGTCATGAGTAAAGCGCTAGTGGTCGAAGAAGAAAATACAAATAGATATAGACAGAGAGAGCAGCAGAGAGGAGGAAATGAACAAGGAAGGTCGGGGCACTACGAACCGGTGAACAAAAAGCCGAGGTTCATGGCCCAGAATCAGAGACCACAGTTCCAAGGGGGTTTCGGAAGACCGGCGCAACAACAACAACACCAACAGAGGTTTCCATTGCTTGCGTCGGGGAGACCTATTCGCTATGAGAGCCCTGCCATGTCTACTGGCGCCACTATCACACAGGGTTCTCGTACTATTTCTTCCGCACCTCAGGAGACTTGCGCAAAGTGTGGCAAGCCTCATAGGACGGTGGGCCACTGGATCAAGGATTGCCCCGAGACGGATAAGAGAAAGACGGTTTCAGTTGCAGCACCACGACCAATTCAAGCAAGGAAACCGATCATCCAGGGGAGAGCCTATGCAGCAGAAGCGAGGAACGTCGTCATCCAAGGTGAGATATTTTTTTTTTCTTAATTAAAGAAAATTTCCATTTCATTAAAATTTTAGATAGAGAAGGAGCATGCATTAGAAATTATATAGATTCTTTTCTCAATACAAGAAGCTGTATGTGAATTAAGAGTGTAAATTGATGTGTAAATTATGTATGTATGTATGTATACTATAGGTACTCTAAATATATATGAAAAAGGATGCTTCGGTGGATATGACGCTCGAGTGTTGATAGACCCCGGGTCTACCCACTCATTCGTTACTCCACGTTTCGCTAAGAAGATGAAGATTGTTCCAGAGACGTTGGATTTCGTCCTATCTGTGTCTATTCCGACTGGAGAGTTAGTAGACACGGAGTTAGCTTGCAAATCCATTATTGTAGCAGTTCGAGACTTAGAGGTGCACGAACTAGAAGCAAAGTTGATACTGTTAGACATGCAAGGGTTTGATGTGATCCTTGGCATGGACTGGTTGGCGCAGCATTGTGCAACCGTCGATTGCAAGAACAAGGTAGTTATTTTCAGACCCAACACAAGAAGATCATTTCGGTTTCAAGGAGTGAGGTCGTCATCTGTGCCACTGATCTCAGCAGTAAGGGCCGAGAAAATGATCAGAAAGGGTTGCAGTGGATACTTAGCTTTCTTAAAGGAGGACAAGGAAGAAAAGAATGTCATTTCTGAGATAGCAGTTGTGCGAGACTTCGCTGACGTGTTTCCAGAGGAATTGCCTGGATTACCTCCAGAAAGAGAAGTAGAATTTGCCATTGACTTAGCACCAGGAACGGAGCCTATTTCAAAAGCACCTTAGAGAATGGCTCCCGCTGAGTTAAAGGAGTTGAAGGAACAACTACAAGAGCTTATGGACAAGGGGTTTGTTAGACCGAGTGTGTCTCCATGGGGAGCACCGGTCTTGTTTGTCAAGAAGAAGGATGGGTCAATGCGGCTATGCATTGACTATCGACAATTGAACAAACTCACTGTGAAGAACCGCTACCCTTTTCCTAGAATTGACGATCTATTCGACCAACTGCAAGGAGCAAAGTATTTTTCCAAGATCGACCTGAGATCCGGTATCATCGATTCGAGTCAAAGCCGAGGACATTCGTAAGATGACTTCCTGGACACGGTATGGACACTATGAATTCCTTGTGATGCCGTTTGGATTAACGAATGCTCCGGCGTCGTTTATGGATTTGATGAACCGAGTGTTTAAACCACACTTGGACTCCTGCGTCGTAGTGTTTGTTGATGATATACTAATATACTCCAAATCCAAGATGGAACACGAAGAACATTTGAGGATTGCTCTACAGACGCTACGTGAACACCAATTGTACGCCAAACTCAGCAAGTGTGAGTTTTGGTTGGAAGAAGTTAGCTTTTTGGGGCATGTCGTCTCAAAGCACGGTGTCACAGTAGATCCAGCTAAGATAGAAGCAGTAGTTAAATGGGAGCAACCAAAGACAGTGACCGATGTCCGAAGTTTTCTGGGCTTAGCAGGCTATTATCGACGTTTCGTTGAGGGGTTTTCAAAGATATCGGGACCTCTCACAAAGCTGACACGAAAAGATTCAAGGTTTGAGTGGAGTGAGGCATGCGAGAAGAGCTTTCAAGAACTCAAAATGAGACTCACTTCGACTCGATAGCGATTCCTTGAGTGATGGAGGATACGCCCGTCATACAATGGCCTTGGTTGTGTGCTCAACCAACACAAGAAGGTGATAGCTTACGGATCAAGACAGCTGAAAGAACACGAGAAAAATTACCCGACTCATGACTTGGAACTGGCAGCAGTCATTTTTGCGCTGAAGATTTGGAGACATTACTTGTATGGTGAGACTTTTGAAATTTTCACCGATCATAAGAGCCTCCGATATCTGTTTACACAGAAAGAGCTCAACATGAGACAGCGCAGGTGGATGGAATTCCTCAAGGATTATGATTGCTCCATACAATACCATCCTGGCAAGGCGAATGTAGTAGCCGATGCATTGAGTCGGAAAGGTTCAGCTCAGTTAGCTTCTTTGATTTTGGGTATGCACCGATGGAAATTATTGGAAGACCTGGCACTCTATGATGCGAGCATTGAGTCAAAGGACACTGGATCCTTTTTGGCTAACATATCAGTAAAGCCGGTGATATTTGAACATATCCACGATCTACAGATGAAAGATCCGGCATTAACAAAGATTCATCAAGACGTGAGTGAAGGCATTAGGTCGGACTTCTCATTAAAAGAAGATGGTTCCTTATTGTTTAAGGGCCGTCTATGCATTCCGGACAATGTCGACCTAAGACGAACGATTCTTGATGAGGCCCATAAGTCAAATTATGCTATCCACCCTGGTAGCACCAAAATGTACCAATATTTGAAAAAGAACTACTGGTGGAGAGGACTGAAGCAAGACGTGGCCAAGTACGTGTCACGGTGTTTGACTTGTCAGCAGGTGAAGGTTGATCATAGACATCCTGCTGGACTATTGCAACCTTTACCAATACCAGAATGGAAGTGGGAATCGATCTCAATGGATTTCATTGTTGGATTACCCCGTACTGCCAAGAGACAGAATGCCATTTGGGTCGTCGTAGACCGATTGACCAAATCAGTGCACTTTTTGCCGTACAATACTACGTATACGGCAGGAAGATTGGCAGACTTATACATGAAGGAGATTGTAAGATTACATGGTATTCCAAGCAGCATAGTTTCAGATCGTGATCCACTATATACGTCCAAGTTTTGGAAGAAATTTCAAGAAGGAATGGGAACACAACTCGACTTTAGTTCAGCTTTCCATCCTCAAACTGATGGGCAGACAGAGCGAGTGAACCAAGTAATAGAAGACATGCTCAGGGCATGCATGCTTGATATGCAAGGATACTGGGATGAGTATCTACCAATGCTCGAGTTCGCATATAATAATAGTTTCCAAACGAGCATTGGCATGGCACCGTATGAAGCTCTGTATGGACGACGATGTAAATCACCCCTCAATTGGGAGGAAACAGGTGAAAAATTTGTGTTAAGACCAAAACTACTTGAAGACAACGCCACCGTTGTCCGAATTATCAGAGAAAGGTTGAAGACAGCACAGAGTAAACAGAAAAGTTACGCCGATATGAAGCGGACTAGTGTTGACTATAAAGTGGGCGAGCATGTGTTTGTGAAAGTGTCACCTATGAAAGGTGTAATGAGATTTGACAAGAGAGGGAAGTTAAGTCCACGTTATGTTGGACCATTTGAAATTTTGGGACGAGTAGGTGAAGTTGCATATCGCGTTGGTTTACCACCGCTATTTGATCGAGTGCATAATGTTTTCCACATATCGATGCTCAGAAAGTACGTGAATGATCCGTCTCATGTATTAGGACAGCAACCTATAGAGATGTGTGAGGACATGAGCATGATAGAGGAACCAGTAGAAATCTTGGATCGAAAGGAACAAGTACTGCGCACTAAAGTGATTCCCTTAGTGCTTGTTCGGTGGAATAATCATCCAAAAGAAGAGGCTACTTGGGAAAGAGGAGCGAGAGAACAATATCCGACCTTGTTTCCAAATCGTGAGAATTCAATGTAAACCACAAACATGTTTGTGAAATCTCCACTATACGTGTAATTAAATGGAAAAGTTGATCCAATCTGATTTGAGGAACAGAATTATACGTACATGGTCAAGTATATACAACTCTATGGATGAACCACTTGATGTCATAAACTACCAAAAGAAATTAAAGAAATAAAGAGATTGAAATTCTACAGAAATTGGACAAAACCAATTAATCGAATTTCAAATCGATCAATCGATTTGGAATTTCGATTAATCGATTTTGTTCGATTAGTCGACTGGCATGTGCCAGTGACTGGAAATTTAAAAGAGAGTTAGAATATACACAGAAGACCAATTTCGATTGATCGAATTGGAATCTCGATTAATCGATTTGGAATCGACTAATCGATTTTGAAATTTCGATTAATCGAATTATATTTCGATTAATCGATTTACAAAAAGGACTTACGAGAATTTGAAATCAAAAGGACGATTTCGATTAATCGAAGTGGATTTCGATTAATCGATTTCGAAATTTCGATTAATCGAATAATTTAAGAAATTCTAGAAAATTAGAAGTTACAGCACGATTTCGATTAATCGAAATTAAATTCGATTAATCGATTTTCGAATTTCGATTAATCGAAATGGATTTCGATTAATCAATTTAAAATTTTAAATAGATACGATTTCGATTAATCGAAATGGTTTCGATTAATCGAATTTGACTTTCGATTAATCGATTTTAGGCGGCTTAACCTAGTTTTGAATCTCGATTAATCGATTCTGAATTTCGATTAATTAATGAGGCCTATATATGAAATTGGGGATTTCATTTCCCATTCGAAAGTTTTTCTTGCTTGGGATTTTTGGGCGCTTCGTCTTCTCCTTCTTCTCCAACCAACCGAGTGGTTTAGGGTTTGGATCTTCCATTGATTCGCTTAGAATCAGGTAAACCCTAGATTTCCACTTTTCTTTCCATTTGAGTTAGTTAAAAACCCTAGTTTTCTCAAAATGCCGCCCAAAACCCGTTTATCTTCAAAGAAGGCAACTTCTAAGTTGCCGGTTAGGCGTAAGAACGCCGCACCACCACCACCTACCCCATCGCCGGTGAGGACTCCATCACCGTCGGAATCGGAGACCACCTCCGGTTCGACGAGCGCGTCTACGCGCGAGTCTTCCCGCGAATCCACCCCCATGCCACCACCACCCACAAATGTCGAACAACCAAATGAATGGTGGACGGCAAAGACCTTCGAGGTCGAATACACCATCGACCCTACTCTATTCACAAATCCCGATTTACCGAGCGAGACCCAATGGGCTCGAAATTACCTCACCAACGCCGGACTCGGCAACCTTCTCAAACCAATCCGGGGTTCTTACTACCCTAGATTGGTTAGACTCTTTTACCAAGGGCTAACCGATGGCCCTACCGATGATTGCATCATAACCAAGATTGAGGGTCGTCTCTATACGATCACTCGTCGCCACATCCACGAGGTACTCGAGTGTTACCTCGATTTTACCCCGAAGACCACTCTTTTCCCACCCTTTGAGGAGGAACCCCGTTTTGAAGAGGTCATGACCCGCATGACCAACGGGAAGAAAGGGTCGGGCTCCTCCATTAAGAGGGTTGACCTTCCACCTTACATGTGGATGCTTGATTCCATAATCAAGTGCAACCTCTACCCGATGCGCCACGACATTGAGCGCGTGGACAAAGTGCAACATGCACTTTACGCGGCCTTCTGTGGCCGGTGGTTCGACGCCACGATGGTCAAGGGGAAGTTGATGAAGGGCAACATGAGGCCCAAAGAAAAGATGCCCTATGCTCGTCTCATATCGAGCATGTTGGAGTGCTACTCCGACGAGCCATCCTACACCATCTCACCTCACGAGGTGAGGGCTACGGATCGCGTGAAGACGTTTACAAAGTCTTCATGGACCCGTAGCTACAACCTTCTAAAGCGGACCCTACCAGCTCCGAGTCCCGCTCCCGCCCCAGCAGCAGCAGCAGCAGTAGCACCGCCGCCACCCCCACCACCTCAGCAGGACCCACCCGTGGGTGGGGCACACCCTATTCCCTCAGAGCCATCCGTGGAGAGGGTTCCCTCCCACACCACAGCCTCACCGACACCACCTGCACACTCCGCGCCCGCGACACCCACCTCATCCTACCGCCGGCGCGCCGCTCCACCCGGTCCTACCATCGAGGATGTGTTGGCTCGTATGGAGGCCAACAATGAGAGGATGAACCGGAGGATAGACTTCCTCCTATTCTACACCCTCCGCCACATCTACCCTACCGACTACCGCCGCTACCTCGCCCAGCAGGAGGAGTGGACGGCCGGACGCACCGCCTTCCATCGAGGACCCGTCTTCCATCCCACCACTACAAACGCGGCTCCTTCCACATCCACATCCGCTCCATGGCCCAGGCCAGACGCTGGCCGACCACCACCGGCCAGCCGTCGCCACCACCACTGACCCAGAGCCAGCTCAGTGGCCCCACCACCACCTATTTATTTTTGTATGAGTCATGATTGTATCGATGTATATTTTGTACGCCAACTCATGTGGCGCTTTGTAAAAATTTTCTGATATTAATAGAAATCCACAAAAAAAAAATTTTGTGTACATTGTTCAATTCGTCAAATTTAAATTCTATGCTGGTATATGTAACTCAATTAATGCGTCTGAGTCAACTGGACCACCTCCCCTGAGAGGGTGGGGGGGGGGGGAAAGCGAGAGTGCCCCAGACAGACAAACCTTGGGTTATTTTCGAGGACGAAAATTCCCAAGGTGGGGAGGATGTAATAGCCCGAAAAATCACGCTAAACTATAACCTCGGGATCCGTGCCCGATTGGTCATAAGTTGACCAATTAGGAGATCAAGAGTTAGTATAGGATGAAATGAACGGACGAGATGTGATAGTTTGAATTATTGCGTGGTGTGTGTTGTAAATATGAAGTCGCATACACCTATTGAGGTGCATGTGCTCAACACACAAACTAGGAGAGGGATAAAAGGATTTAATAACCCTAAAATAGATGTTTGGTAGTTGAGAGAGAAGTAAAGAAGAGAGAGAGAGAGGAGTAAAGAGGGTGATTAAGCAAGGAGTTATTGTGGGTGATTGGAAGAAGGATTCAAGTATTAAAGAGGCTGATTCAACGCAAGGGATCCGTTAGAATAAAAGCTGGAAACCCTAGCCTTCCAACTATTTGATTGAAATCAACTTGAGATCTATTCAAGGTAAGATTTTTGTAAATAAAATGCATAGATTATAGGGGTTAAGTTGTAGTTGAATGTGGGTCAAAATCATAGGATAATGGCTTAGAAAAATAGAGGAAAAAGTATGGAAAAAGATTGGGAAGAACAGCTCGAAAGGGGCTGAATCTGACAATTTCGATTAATCAAAATTGGGTTTCGATTAATCGAAATTGGCCAGGAAGTTGAAAGGTCAGAGGACCCCGATTTCGATTAATCGAATTTGATTTCGATTAATCGACCTTGGATTTCGATTGATCGATTTGGGGATCGATTAATCGACTGAGAACCTCCAGTGGACCCCAGGGGTTGGAGGAAATGACTTGAGGAAAAATCGACTAATCGAAATGGGATTTCGATTAATCGATTTGGAATCGATTAATCAACTTATGAAAACTCGACTGTTCGAACTGAGAGTCGACTTTGCGAAAAGAAGGATTTCGATTAATCGAAATTGGATTCGATTAATTGAATGAAAACTCGACTGTTCGAACAGTGAATTTACTTTGCGAAAAGAAGAATTTCGATTAATCGAAATTGGATTCGATTAATCGAATGAAAGCTCGACTGTTCGAACTGAGAATCGACTTTGCGAAAAGGAGAATTTCGATTAATCAAAATTGCTTCAATTAATCGATATTGACCTTCGATTAATCGATTTTGGAATTCGATTAATCGACTGAGATAAATTATGTTGACTTTTGGGTTTGACTTTAAGATTCTTGGAGGATCTTATACCTTCTTTATTGCATCCTTTGTGATGTGTTTCACCTGTTATGTGGTACCATAGGTGGTACGTGTGGACTAGTGCACAAGGAGCCACGTGGGACCTTGATGCATTGAGCAAATGAAGACTTGAGGTAGGGAACACCTTGAACATGTACTTTATTTTACAAGAGCATATATGTAGTGATATAGAACTCAATTCAAATGTCTATTTCTTAAGAGTTTGTGAAAAGTGTGTGTGTGTGACACCCATAAGAGTAATCATAATGAGCCATCCCCAGGGGATGAATAAGTAAAGAGATAAGAGCATCAGGTGTGATGCAAGTAAATGGATACATCCCAGGGATGTATCCAAGGATTGAATAATGTTTGATAGGGCCTAACTGATATAAGATAGCACATTTACACGGTGAATAACTATATGTAAGGCACCGATATTTTTGTTATTTGAGGTTTGATAGGGTACCTCACCGACGTGGCAGGATATCCACGACTGACACGGCAGGATATCTGTGACCGATACGGCGGCGAAACCGTAGGCCAGTGCGGAGGCTTATCCGTACATAGTAAGCACACCCCAGGGGTGTTGATTGAGACAAGTGAAACCCCGCCACCAATCCCCAGGGGAAAGGGGCTTGGGTACTATTTGTATTCTCAGGGAATACGGTTAAAACTGTCTATATAGATGACGATGATGGGTATCTCATTGGGGCTCGATGCTATATTGCTCGGGGATTACTTAAGTTGAAAGTTTAAGTTTTGCTTTAGGCCTTCTGATCATTCATGAGTAAATGAAAATATAAGTAATCAACGATAAACGAAATGCTTTTAATCTGTTTCATTAACAACTGCATAGATACATCATGCATGGCATATCATGGAATATATGTGAGTTATAATTTATATGTTCAACCGTGTTTGTTCCCTATTGAGCTAGGATGCAGCTCACCCTATAGACTATCGTCAGTCCACTACTAGCAATTGCCAGCTTGTGGAGACGTTGATCGGTGAAGAGTTGGAGCTACCTCCAGAGGACTTCTTCTAGAGGACTCCGTTGTGCCACTTTGAGGGATTTTGGAGAGGTTTTTGTACGGCTTGGTATGTCAAGCCTTGATTGTTGTTTAAAACCATGTACATAAGGAGTTGGGATTATTCTTTTGGGACGAACCATCCGTGATGATTTCTATCATCGATGGTTCGGATCGGTTCTCCATTCATGCAGAGGCATGAGGGTAGAACTGTCTTTTGAGAAGTTAATTAATATAGATTTAAATTCTGCAAACTCGTTTATTATACTTTTTGCATGCTTGATATATCAGTGTTCCGTGCTTAGCTAAAGGGCACGGTCAAGATGATCGTGCTGATGGCACGGGTTTCGGGGTGCCGAAATCCGGGCTGTCACATGCATAGATTCATCATGCTCTGAATATCATGGAATATATGTGAGTTTTAACTTATATGTTCATTGTGCTTGTTCCCTATTGAGCTAGGATGTAGCTCACCCTTTTAGACTATACGTCGCAGGTCCTTTGATAGCAGCAGCTAAGGCTTCGGGGGGCGTAGATCTGGGTGATTCAGATTTCGCGCCAGGAGACGAGTTGGGGCCTCCACCCGAGGACTTCTTCTAGGTGACTCTGCTGAGCACTTTGATAGAGAGAGTCAGTTTTGAGAGCAGTTTAGTGTGGCTTGGTATGTCAAACCTTTATTTTGAAACAATGTAATTAAAAATAGATTATTCTTTTGGCGAACCATCTGGGGTGATTCGATTATCACCGATGGTTCGGGTCGGTTCTCTATTCATGCAATGGCATGAAGGTAGAACTGTCTTTTGAATATGCCAGTTGGGCATATTAACTTCTTCCACTTTAATGAGATTAATTGCTTTATTTATTTAATTATGCTTGTTTTACCAATGTTCCGTGCTAAGCTTTGGGGCACGGTCTGGAGGATCGTGCTGACGGCACAGGTTTCGGGGTGCCGAGATCCGGGCTGTCACGATAGTAGTTCAAGTTAATAATAAAAACACTAGTAGAAGCAAATCTATAGTTTAGATGTATAGAATCTTACAACATCTTCAGATGAAATGATCCGCTCCTTATCGGTACCAACAGCTAAGATACCCTCCTCTTCTACTCCTTCCACACTGATTTCATTGTCTTCTCCATTTCACTGTCATTTGTGGTATGAGGTTCCAATTTTTTCTTTTCTTTATTTTCTATAACAACCAAGCTTCAACTGACTCACTTCAAAATATTCATGGCTTGAGGCTATATCTTTTTCAGACTTCCCTCTAATTTGTATGGAGTTTGAACCTTCTCCTAGAACAAAACCCAATTGAGCCGAGTTAGCGCCATTCTGAATCTAAGATAAATAAGTATCAAGATTGAAAATTATTTGGCATGGGCATGAGCCTTACATCACTCCATCACTACCATTAACTTACTTGGGTGAAGAAAAACTTTAAAAAATTTCTCATGACTGAAGCTCTTATAATCATAAAAAATTATAAAAAATTTCTCATATTTCAAGAAAAAGATACTCTTATATGTGTCAGAACCTACTCATTATCTAGAATTTCTCATGATTGAAGCTCTACAAAAATTTCAAAATTGCAAATCTGCACTTTACAAAATGTAGAGTAGATGAAAATATGACTGAAAAGTAATCGTCCTATAATCATCATCAAGTATTACCTTTTCCAGACCTTCATCCTTGTCCACAATCATAGATGGTTTTCCACGCCCCCCAAAAGCTTCAACCTGCATGGGGTATAACAAATGGTAAATAAATGACAAATGCTTATGTCAAAATCTTTGGTTTCAATTACCATAAAAGAAGAAGCTTAACAGGATCTATTTCCCATGCAAAGGCACCACTGTTTCGAGCAGCAATACCACACTCAAAGCTTTGTATGCCAAAAGAATCTTGTAGGGGTCATATAGAGATATCTTGGTCAATAGGTTTCTCAAGGAATACAAACTAGAATTTGCAAGACACTTTTTTTCATAATATTTTTTTTAATGGAGCAGAGAATTGAAATGAAGATGTATGTGATTGGTAAATTTACTCTGAACTAATTGAAAAAAAGATAATTATTACATGCAATATTAAAAAACAAGAACCAATTGAGGTATCAATCTGCTTGAACTACATAGAAGGAATATGACTTCAAACTACTTCAAAAGTTTCCATAAATTAGTCTCCTACAAATTATCAGCAACGCAATCAAACTAAGTTTAATAGTTAGGATCCACTATAATCTTAGCTCTAATAAATAGTGCAATGATGACTAAACCACCATTGCCGTCCAGCTATTAAAAGCCACGGCTATTTTGTCAAACGCTAATTTTGTAGAAAGCCTATGATAAGGTACCCAAATAAATAATTAGGTGGATGCTAACACTACGGAGGAAAAGCATTCTGAATGAATATATCGAACTACATGTATGGAATAATTACTATTGAGTAAGAACTAAAAGTAGAGAGAACAGAGTTCCCTAGCAAAAATTTGAGTCCTGGTTTATTTTAATTGGTTATGTATGAATTGACAGTATAAATACAAGATGAGTTCCCAAGGTCATGAATGTTGTTTGCAGATGATGTAGTCCTAATTGGCCAAACAAGAAGAAAAAAATGATAAGTTGGATTGGGATCAAGGGGTTTTCAACTTAACAGAATAAGGGCAAATTATACTGAATGGTAGTTCAGCAAACACAAGCGCTTCGAGGATGACTTGGTCAAACAGTCATAATGATTTCACATGCGAGATAGAGCAGTCAATTGGCTGGGCAGTCCTGAATTATTAATTATTTTAGATGTTAATAATTATTTTACAGTCCACTATAGATTTATATACAAAAGATGTCTGATATAAAAAATTTATCTTATACAAATTTAAGGTTAAATCGGGGCTTCAGCCCCTCCACTCTTGTATATGGCTCTGCCCATGCTTAAAGTTTTAAATCCCAAGCCTAAGCCCAGCCCACAATGGTATAAATTACTCATAAGTCAAATGAGAGATTAAGCAAGGTGCAGAGATATTGTGCAATGAGTGTTGTAACGACCCGAAAATCCTCTTAAGGATATAAGTGGAATTTCAAGTCAATAGGTTTCAACAATGGTGCACTCAAAGATTCGGTGAGTGAATTTAAAAGCACTCATAATTAAATCCGCATGGCAGTAAGTCAACTAGTGTAGGGGAAAAAGACAAAGCATTCATATTGCTCAATAGGAAAAAGAAAACATTCATATTGCTCATTAGTAGATGATCTTATTTAAGCAAAAGTAACAATCATGGACATGACAAACAAATAACCACTCTCCAATTGTTATCCATGAAAGTACTCAAAAATTAACAGCTGCAGGTCTGTAAAATCAAACCAAGAGAATCACTTTACTGCACCACAATTAAGGACGCAAAAAAATGGTTAATAATTGCCATGTCAGCTAGATAGCTTATCTATATGAAGAGTTAGACATGCATGACAAGATCTATTAGTTTTTTATTTATAACAATTTCATTGCCAAAAAAAGAAGCAAAAAAACAACAAAGGTCGTGACTTAGCGAGGAGGCCAAATGCATAAGGAAAAGAAAAGAACTAAGCGTAAGAGAACCTATTTCCAAATGATCCAAACTTATTACATCTTTGGCAAGTGAATTGGAAAGCTATTCCCAAATAAAAAAGTATCCATTTTTTTCCATCTTTGGCAAGTGAGGCAGCGACTGAGTTGAACTCCCCATACACGAGAGATGAAGTATGAAGGATTTGAGCATAAGTCCCACGCTTCATAAAACTAAATTAGCAAACTCTAAGGAGTAACTCCCTATTTTTCACTTATCTAATGATGCATAAGGAATCGGTCTCACATACCGAATAATAAAAAAACAGCGTCACAAGCAGTGCTCGGGCTGAAGAAACAAAGGGCACTGATGCCATCAGGGGGCTGCTCCAATTTCATCCTCAAGGCCTGGCCATCATATTCCCCAAAAGTGTGCAATTTTTGTCTCACACAGGTGTGAACACCCTATCTTAGTAATGTCTCTTTTTGCTTGATTGCTAAAACTCAAGTTTATTGAAATAAATAAAGGGGAAAACATACATACATGTGCTTCAGTGAGATACTAAAACACACAGACTTGTGGGAAAACAAACCTCCCACCACACACGGGCATACACATTGGACATACTCCGGACCTCTGCCCTGATCCCAATCTAACTCCAAGGGAAAAAGACATACTCACTGGAGCTCCTGTGCACTTTCAGCCATGGTGTCCCACTGATTGCGAATGCTGCTTCTTGAGACCTACCCATTCACCAGCTTAATCCTGAATAAAGCCAAAATACCATATTTTCACAAAATTCTTCACCATGACAGGTTCTCTTTATACCTCAGAAAATTTTGTCATCCCTTTCAATCCCAATACCCTATTCTCTTTATGCCCCCAGAAAACTCTGGCATCCCTTTCAAGCCCAATACCCAACATGACAACTCTGTGGGGCAAATGCCAAAAAGCATTTGGCAAATCCCTGCACATCACTCCCTTCTCAAGCAGCCTTAACTGGTTAACCCAGGAACTAGACTGAGGGAAAGACCAGCTGACCCCAAAACAACAAGTGTTATACACCAAACTTCTCGGGCAAGCTAACATGGAATGAGCAGATGATTTCAATTTTCTATTCCACTTACACATAATGTACCTATTCTGCAGACTTATACCCCTCTTGGCCTGTTGATCAATAGCCGGTATCCTCTCCCAAGCCACTAACCAGCAAAAAAAATAAGATACTAGTAGGAGCACACCGATTCTAAACACCAGTCCCATTGTCCTCAAAAAGCCTCAGCCAACATAAGAAAGAATATAGCGATCTGACCGAGAAATCCTCCTTCTCCAACTTCCATAAACATATGCCCACCCTATTTTGGCTCAACATAAATTCAATTAACTCGGCATGCATAACAGCAGAAAATATCGGCATTACTGAAATTGTAATTGGACAGAGATTTAGTAGGCCAATATTGCGACCCATTTGAATCTTATCTTTATGTTTGACTGTCAGTTAATAGAATAAGTCTAGATACGGTTATAATAGATTAGTAGTTAAGTTTTTTTAGAAGTTCAATTAAATAGGAATTTGTACAATTAGGTAAGTGGCAATGGTGCACATCACTCCCTTATCTCAGTTTCTCTTTATGTTTCGGTTATACTCAAGGTCTTCGACTACACTATTTTGTTCAAGATCTTAGTCCTCATTAGCATAAGTGTTTCTGCCTTTCTTGAATTTGCATGCATTGCTGGAAGTAAAATATTATGATGAAAATAATGTTTAGAGGGATAAACAGACTACCGTATCTGGAATTGTTTCGATCAGGGCAGTATATGAAGAAGTAACTAAGACCTCATAAAATTGAGCAGAATTTTCAAATTTTCAGACGGAATTACAATAAAACTGAGCAGAATTTTCAAAATTTTAGACGGAATTTTGGTCAAAACCAGGAGGGGTCTGTATTTATTATTATCCAGTACTGCTCCATGCCGAAACCGAAACATTCTGGCTGGAATTTTGAAAATTCCAGCAGAATTTTGAACCATGAGTAATGCTAATTGGAAAGGACCTCAATAACCCCAAGTTCATCGATTGAAGATAAACAGAAAAAAATATCATCTATTGGTTCCACTAGTGTCATCACCATTTTATAATGGTGATGGTCACCATAGCATCATTGCTAATAAGTACATAATGATACGAGAGAGCTTACTAGTTCTAGTAATTTTTTAAGTGTGCCATAATCTCCATTCAATTCTAAAACTCTTGTTACCTAACAATAAAGGCGACAATTTTTGGAAACTATGAGTAACTGCATTACCTTACGCAAGAAGCGGTTGGCAACAAGCTCCACACTTGTTGTCCTTCCACATGAAGCTAGAGAAGGCATCAACATTATTTAGTATAGTGAACGTTTTCTTCGAAGATAAACTAAGATAAGGCATAAGCATCTTAGACTTGAAGCTAAAAAATTCAGATTGTAGCATGAGTAATTTAAACTCGAAATAACTCCATAGAGTAGAGGATTAGTTAGCTAAATTTTGAGTTTTTAACCTTACTGACAAGTAGAGTGTGCAAAGGGGTTTTGGAGACCTATATGAGCAAGTTCTTACTCAACTTAATATCAGACACTCAAGGCTCATGAGACCAAGCAAAGTTTCAAATTTTAATTTCCAAATCTTGTTGGTCATGCATGGGTGGTGGCTTGCAATGAAGAAAAATAAGAATAAGAAACTGTGATTTGTCTAATGGATGAAAAAAAAAAAAACCTTTACAAGCAGGGTAATCTGGCTTTGGTGGCTCGAGCATGATACATGAAACACTCTGTGGGTGGACCTCTGGCAATGAAAATGTAGTTAGCAGGTACATAAAAGTATAGTCTGAAAATTCATCGGATCAATGCCCAAGTTATCTTACCACGAAGTTAGAAAATACACATTGCAGTACTTTGCATATGCTTCTCTAAGCACTCACATGGAATCCCAAGGTGCCTTGAGATTACAACAACTCAAGGTGTACTAACCATTAATAGCTTGTTTTTATAGAATTTTTTGGTGGTGATGATATCTATGGTTCTTAAATTGGGTATAAATAGATGGTTAGCTTCCAGTTCAGATCAAAGAAACTTATTTAGGATGAACAGTAAGCATCATTTTTCTGCATAGCTAACTTTTGTGTTACCCGATTACTTGGATGCGTAGGAAACATTATTATCCTACTTTTTTTACATAAACTTGTCGTGGATATAATTTTTTTTTTAAAATGACCCCTACCTACATACATATTCTGAATTTATTTATTCGTTGTTGCCAACTGTGCCATTTGAGTTGGCACACAATTGTCGTTGGTGTTGCAATGAACTGATGGAACATCGACCCTACTACCATAAGGTTGATGTGTACAGCTTCGCCGTTGTCCTATGGGAGCTGATCACAGGTCGTCTTCCTTTTCGAAATATGTCTACTCTGTGTATGATTATTTCTAAAGCTGCCTAAGCTAAATTCCTGCATGCTCTTGAAGCTATCTTGCAGACAACCTAAAGAGTTTAAAGGACAGAGGCACCCTTAGTCACACAACCAATGAAATAAATAAGCGTAGCAATCTAATCTTGGTACCTACCTATGGGGGTTCTATCTCTGCTCTACTTCATTAGCCACCTTTGCTGATAGTAAATCTACACATATAGGATTGCATACTCAGTCACCTGATGCCATGGAGTGTACTAAACTAGGTCGGCACTGCCTAGGCACAAGGCTGGTTAAGAGGAATATTTTCAACTCTTTAATGGAGCATAAATCATAAGAAGAATTAACCAAAGATCCCAAAACCCAAAACTAAAAACATTGCAGATAACAATAAATAAAAAAAACAACATCATCAATATTCCATTAGGCAGCGTCATTCATCATAACATATTTATCTAAGTAGTAGCAAATTCAAAACCCTAAAAGGTGAGGTCAAAATCCAACGATTTCAAACAAACAGAAACGAAAAACTAGGGATGAAATAGAACAAAGAGGAGAAAATACCATTAACGATATGACTTTTGAAACTGAGCACGATCACCGTAGCCACCAAACTTCTTAGGCTCACAGCGCTTGGGATCAGCGACAAGTACGGTGCGGTCGTATATGTCAACCATAAAAGGCCAAGGCCAAGGCACTCCTAGAGTCGACAAGAAAGGATGGATACTTCCAAATCGGAGCAAATCTAACAACTTCTACTTGAAATCAACCATAAAAGGCCAAGGCACTCCTACAGCTCCTTCCAATCAATTACGAATCATCTCCTTCTGGACTCGAACAAAATGTCTATCACAAGAACAGTAACAAATTAGAAAGACAAAACAGTAAAAAAGCTTCTTCATATTCTGCTCTTGAAGCCACATTAAATAGCAGATCCCAAATCACATTCTTTCACATGATCCAAAATTACATTTTCAGATAATAGAAAGACATAAATCCCTAAAACATACTTATAGACACTAGAAAAAAAAAAGATAGATAGCGGTTTACTTCTCATTCATCCAAAATATCAGATCTAAGACTGAAAGACAATAAAAGTACAAGAAAAAGCAACATAGACTCTAATAATTTACCCTAAAACTTATATAATCCAAAATGAAAGAAAGAATCGTTTAAAATAGCTATAAAACGCACAAATCACAACTCTAATTCGTTAAAAAAAAATCTAATTCCAGACAAAAGAACAAAAAAAATTCCTAGAACAAAACATCCATTGTCAGATCACACCAAATCATCAAAAATTACTCCAAAATCATAAGATAAATCTAATGCAAGGCTAAAACAAAGGTAGCAAAACACCGGAACATCTAATAATCGGAAGAACAACAAAGATTTACCAGATTCACCACAATCCGAACAAATTAAGATACATTTACAAAACAAAAAACATTAAATTTGTGATAAAAACTAACAAATAAAACAAAAAAAAAAACTACTGACCCAGGCATGATTCCATCAGGTTGGATCCCATGTTCGAGACAATATAATTCCCAGCAGGAATTACCGACTTGGATCCCGGCTCGCAAACTCGATCTCGATCAAAAGAAAACCTTCAACGCTGATCTCTCCTTCAATGGCGTCATCTCTAACCTTCAACACAGATCTCGGCTTCCATGGCGTCGTCTCCAACTTTCAACACAAATCTCCATTCAGACTCTTCGATTTAAATATCTAGCTAGGGTTTGGAAGAGGGAGATGGAGGCTAGGGTTTTCGAAGAGGGAGATGGAGCGAGAGAGAGGAGGAGGCGGTTGTTTTGTCAACAAAAGATAAAAGAGAAAAGAGTTGCAACATAAAAGGGAGAATTAGGGTCCCCGATAGTTTTGCATGTGACGAAAGGGTGGAGTGCACGTCATATGATAGTTAAAGAATTAAACCACTGTTTATCATAATAAACAATTGATTTTAGCAGTGGATTATTATACCACTGATTTGGCAGTGGTTCTTTTTTATATTGCAAAAGTGGTTTTTTTACCATTTTGACGTAGTGTTAAGAATGCATATGAGAAAAGTCAGGAATCTGAGTTTGCTAAGAATCTGTAAAGAATCTGAGTGTCCAATAATCTGAGCTTTCCTGGGAAAAATCAAGAAACACCTGAATGAGGCCTTAGAGTTCAACTTAGTTCTAGTTCGGAATCCCAAAAGCCAACCTCGAGAGTTCCAAAGAGAAAACGCAAGTGAATAATGTGTGTAGAGAGGGAAGGGGGCATTTATAGTCTCGGCTAATTATACGTCTGGAGTCTAGCATATAATTTGAAGTTATATGCTTAAAGTCCAGTGTATATTTCAGATTATATGCAGAAAATCCAGCGTATAATGAATTATACGTTGTGGTTCTAGCATATAATTCGAGCAATTTTGAGGAAGTCGGTCAAAGTGATCGGCTTAAAGTCCGGGTAGGATTCTTCTGAATTATACGTTGTGGGTACAACGTTTAATTAGGAGTTTGGATAAGGCAAGGCTCATTGAGCCGGCTTAAGAGCTATCAAGTCCTATCGGGTCTCCTAGCCTGTGAGGACTAATTATATGTTGGATATAATCAATTATATGCTTTGACTCCAGTGTATAATTGGGGAACAATCGGGACCGAGTCGGGTCCAATTATACGTTGGAGCTCCAACGTATAATTCTCGTAAATAGAGGTTTTTGAGATTTTTGAAAAAAGTTAATTTTTCCATAAATCAAGGACAGGGTCAATGATTGACCGAATACTTTTGTATATTCCGAGAGGTCGAAAATGGGGTCTACAAAATATTTATAGTAAAATTTATTATTTATTTGGTATATCAAAAAATCACGATTTAATCATTACTTTTTAACTTTTTCTCAAGAAGTCAATGATTTCATTGACTGTGGTGTAGATTATTGATCCTATACATCAAACAATAATCAAATTAAATATAAAAACTTTTTGAAGGTATTGTTATTGAAAGGTGAGAAGATTATTTGGCTAAATAGTTATGAACCATATAAAAAATCTTATTAAAAGAAAATTTTCAACTGTCTTTTTCAAGTATAGACCCGCCAACCCTCTTCAAGGCCATAAGACCCGAGTTAGTTTGGTTTCTATGGTGATAGAGCCAAATAATAAAAATGTGAAAAATAGGAGTTGCCATCAAACTTTAGGGATGAACTTAAGTTACCCAAAATGACTAAAAAATGAAAAATATGTATAGTCTACTTTACCAAGAGTTCTGAGTAAGGACTCCAATTACGAACTGAAAAGGGCTTGCAAGTACGCGGTCCACCCTACAAGAGGAGGTGTATATACATGTGTGTATGCATTGATGCACCTAGATTGGCTTGAGGCTTGCGAATTGGAATCCTAGCCTCGTCGTTGTCGTCTTGCGGTAATCTAATAAAGTGAACAATAAAATAAAATAAAGTCGAACCCTCTGGCTCTGGCGAACCACAAATAACGAACCGGAATTTGAACCTTGAAAACAAGCGAACCAAGTAACATTGATATGATTACCCATACATGAAAAATGATGTTTGAAGATAGGGCTAGCAGTGGTCATGAGATTTTTTGGTGGTGATGATATTTATTTATGCTTGTGCTAAATAAATATTTAGTAAATGATTTGGTGGGGCCCCACGGAGATAGGTAACTCCGAAAATAGTAAAAAAAAATAATTAAAAACAATTATAGGTGGTGCGTGGTATGCACTTGTTGAGAGATTTTTTTTAATATAAAAAAGTATGGATTTTTGTAACAAAGATTACACTGTTGGCTACCTTGAATCAAATGAAAGAGGTCATTTTTTGCTCCAATCTTTCACACATTAGATCTTAAGATCATGTCTCAACTATCAAACGATCATATGTTGATTACACGTGACACACTTCACTACAAAAAACAAGATTATTAACAGTAGTAAAAAAAACTACCATTATTAACAAAAAACTGCCGCTAATACCCTTGCCGCTCATAGTCTTAATAGGTTTTTTATTAATAGTAAAAACTGTTGTTAATAGACTTATTTTTTGTAGTGCTTCCTCAAAGTGCCCATGATCATGACATACCATGGTACATTTTTATCACTGTTTTGTGTCACACGTAATCAACATCTGACCGTTTGATATATGGTCAATGACCTCAAGATCTAACTTCATAATTATGGTTGTAAATAAAAATATCATTTAATTATATTATGAGATTTTTAAAAGGCTAACAATTTTAGTACGGCTTTATAACAGGAAAGATATTTTCGCAGTCCCTTTCCTTCTTCCATTATTTTTCAAGTAGTTTTTAGAGTTGTTAGGTAGATTTGTACAATTGCATTTGATACTAATGTCTTAAAGTCAACTTTTGCTTGATTAAATCAAGTCAATTAACTCTAAAAACTTATGGTTGAAAGGAATAAATGATACAATAAACTAGAGTGTTCCCCTTATCCATAGGGCACCTCAATTGTGCTCAATTTAATGAAGATGCATCATATTACGTATCCCCAAGGCATTGTCCTTCTTTTTCAGTTCTATAGTATTATATAGTGGACAATATTTGATAGACAATTTTGTAGCAGCTTATGTGGCGCAATGTAATTGGCTGCACCCATTGTGGAGCCCAAGCATTACAGCCAATCACTTTGTGCTACATAAGATATTGTGCAAAATTATCCGTAAAAAATTATCTATTGTTTATAATTTTCCTTTTCAGTTTCTTAAGGTTAAGAGGTGATGAGTAGGTACACATCATTGTCTAATTAACATGAAATCTTTTTCCAAACTATATATTTGAACTTTGTATGACCGACCCATAATTTGGAATGGGTCACTGGATTGGTACACATACTACCTGATTTCATCAATGGTACCGTCACTCTCGAAGGACCTTTTACAAAGATCTGGTGAGTCAACTATTACATTGAAAAAAACATCTTCAAAGAGTAATTAAAAGTTATCAAAAACTTTTAAAATGTGTGTTTAACAGGTAAATATTTAAAATCAGTTTCAGCCGTTATTTTTAAATTATTGACGGCTTTGAATTAGGTGATATAAATGCTTTTTCATCCTAATTTGGACACTCTAAACCCTAAATTCCAAACCTTAAACTTCAATTTCACTTGAACCCTTAAGATATTTTCTTTGATGAGCAAGTGGGATTCTTAATGAATGAAATCAAGTTTGTTGTATGGAAAAATGGTAGGCAAGAGACCCCTGGACGGAATCATAATAAATAATCTCAAACTACTCGAAGACAAAAAGTGCCTTCTATTGTAATATTATTGATGAGTTGGTATTAGGTGCTCATCCATGAACATCAAGATTGGTGATAGAGCTATCCATCATGATTTGAAATCTTGGAATTCTGGATTTTCTCGAAGAGCCCCGAGACTGAGACATCTCATGTATTGGTGAAATGTCTCAGTGATGTGGCCTGAAATAAAAATAGTCTTTTAAATGATCTTATACCATTAAAATAGGTGATTGATCTTAAATTTTTACAGAATTTTTTTCTATTATGTCAGGTGGAAAATATTTGTGATCAATCTAACAGCCCAAGTGATTGTCCATGATTCGAACACATCTCAGTTAAGAAATAACTGATCAACAATCTTTAATATTGTCATTAAAAAAATAATAGCAGATAATAGAGTGCACGAATTTGGACACACCATAATAGCCCTTCATGAGATCATCAAATAGACTGGATAAGGTAAGAAAAATTAGAGTCATGTGTATATAAATGATAAGTGGTACACTTACGATGGTGTACTAGCTTAACATCTTATATAACCAACTTTAAAAAGCACAATTTATTTACCACATCTCGAGAGCGAATCTAGATGAGTCTCGTCTCGCTAAGCTCGGAGACACAAGATATGGTGAACTTAGACCAGCAAGGGCCGAAGTAGAAAATGAGTTATGTCTTGTGTAGTAAGAGCCTCAAATGACTTATACAGAGAGTAACTTTTTAAAATGTGTGTCATGTGAAATCAATATGTCAAGTAGGTATTTGGTAAGTCCGGTGAATGCTTAGATGGCTTGGTACTCATTTTACTTTTTAGGACGCATTTCACGTGGATTCATCGTGTGTAATAGGTTCATCCAAGGTGTCAACTACCAATACGAAGCGGTCGATACCGATACGAAGCGGTAACTTTAAAAAATTAGAAAAAATTAAAGAAAAATAAAAGTATCGGCCGATACTGATATCGGAGTTGATACTCAACACATATTGGTTTTCCGAAAAACCAATACTTATCGCTGATATATATCGGTATCGGCCGATATTTGATGCCATGAGTTCATCATGACCTAAAAATTTTTGGTGCAAAAATATTGGGACCAAGAACGATCTCCATCATTGGGACAGCATGCTCGAACGTTATTTAAAATTTATAGATACCACATTTATTCCCCCTTATTTTATGATCATGGGCTTAAAATCACATAATGGGTCTTGAAAACATAGGTGTACCATCAAACGGTCAGATATTAAGTCTACGAGACACATCCTGAAAAGTGATCTAAGATCAACGGTTGATGCACGCCCATGATGACTTCACTTTTTGAGATGTGTGCCACATGGAATCAAAATATAATCATCTTATGGTACACTCATCATCTCAAGATCCATTTTATGGAAGATCGGACAAAAACTAATTTTCATCATCAGATTCAAAACAGTCAATTCTTTTCAATGTTTGCGCTTTCTCTCATCATTATGCTAAACATAAAAACAAACATCATACTTGATACCCATGCCAATCTACCTAATTCAGCCTCGTCATTTTAGTTTACCTTTCCTTTTAGTTATAAGTGTAGTCCTTAGACCCTAAAAAGGATAACCAGAGACCTAAAGCTGCCAACCCAACCATCTAACTATTTTTGCCTTTCTCTTTTTCCTTTTTCTTTTGGAAGAGACGGTAACAAAAACTTTGGAATATTTCAAAGATGGTGTTTCCTTTTGTTTGAAGAGTCGAGCATGGCTTGGTACTAAAGAAAAGTAGTTAGAAAAAGATGACTACACTAAATTTCACTTTTCTATTTTCTATTCATGTTTAACATGTGATTAATCAAGATTATAGACTTTATCTAAGATTACCTTTTAAAACTTGGCATCAAGGTGCCAACTCGAGTACCGGTATCGGGTATCGGTCCATGGAGAACTGATACAAATCGGCCGATTTGTATCGGCTGATATCAAGTTGACTCAATGGTTTTTTAAAAACAAAACAAAACAATAAAAAAATAGGGAGGTATCGGCCGATACCCGAAATGTGTCGGCCAATAGAGGCCCGTATCGGCAGATACCAATACCTAAATCCGAGTTAATAACTGATATATATCGGCGCCGATACGTATCGATTTGCTGAAAAACCAATACGTGTCGCCAATACGTATCGGTATCGGCCGATATTTCATACCTTGTTGGGCACATAACCACCTAATGAATTAGACTAAAGCTTATTTTCTCTGAGTCTGATTTCACAGGTCAACAAATTTGTACATGTGGCATACATTTTTAGAAATCTAAGTATTCCATCCACATGACAGGCTGTATGGACAGGAATTAAACCCTTTATTGGAGTAACTCCCTACCCCAGACGTTAAACCTTAGACAAAATTCAGACACAGAAATAAGGGTAAAATGGTAATTTCACCCTCCAAGCTTGTTGTTTGGGATTTATAATTTTTTCCCTTTAGGGTCTGTTTGACAATTTTTCAGAAAATATAAGAAAAGATTTTGTAAATCTAATGGATTTCAGTTCTTTGGAAATTCATAGGAATTGATTGTTTTCCGGTGTTTGGATTGTGTAATTGGCACATAGAAAATAGAACATGAGCACCATCGATAGTATATATCTCACCCACCCAATAAATTCAACTTTCTACTTTGAAGGAAATTTCATCAAAAAAAGGAAAATTAGGAAAGAGTAAAAGAGAGTTTAGGGGAGAGAAAGAGACTTGAGGAGAGAGAAAGAAATTAAGAGAGAGAAAAATTAAAAGAAATATATAAAAAGAAAATTTAGGAAAGAGAGATTCGGAGATCGACATATAAAAAGGAGAATGATAATAGAGAGTTAATAAAGAGAGAGGAGAGAGAGAGAGATTTAATTTTTATTTATTTATTATTTTTTTTAATTTTTTTAAATTTTGAAATTTTTTATATTTAATTTTATTTTTATTATTATTTTATTTTATTTTTAAATTTTTTAAAAAAAATTAATTTTTTAAAATAAAAAGTAAAAAAATAAAAAATAAAATCACTCTTTCTCTCTCTTTTTCTTTTGATAAAATAAATAGAAATTAAAATAATAATAAAAAAAAAATAAAAAATTTCTTTTATTTATTTTATTTTATTATTTGATTTATTATTATTATTTATATATTATTATTATTTATTTTATTTTATTTTATTTATTAATTTATTAATTTTTAATTTTTATATTAATTTATTTTTTATTTTTTATTTATTTTATTAAATTTTTCTATTTATTTTTTTATTTTATTTTTTATTTTTGCATTTTTTAAATATTTTTTTAAAAATAATTTTTAATTTTTTTAATTTTTTTTTTAATTTATCTTATTAAAAAATTTTATTTTTTATTTTTTTATTTTAAATTTTTAATTTTTTATTTTTTATTTTTAACTTTTTAATTTTTATTTTTTATTTTTTATTTTTTATTTATGTTTATTTATGTTATTAAAAACAAATTATTTTTTATTTTTTGTATTTTGTATATATTTTTTTAATTACTTAATTATTTAATTTTTAATTTTTAATTTTTTAAAAATTTTTTTAATTTAGTTTTTATTTTTTGTATAATTATTTTTATTTCATTGTTTATAATTTTATAATTTATTATTATTTTATTTTTTTAAAAGTCCTATTTTATTTTTTATTTTTATTCTTATTTTTTTTATTTTTTGTTACTTTATTTTTAGTTTTTTAACTTTTTTTAAAAAAATTTAATTTTTATTATTTTAATTTTTTCAATAGTTAATTTTGTTTCAATTTATTCATTAAAAAAAAGAGATAGATAGAGGGGAGAGAGTGACATCGAGAACAACAAAAGTTTTCCAATGAAATCCTCCTATTTTAAAGGGATTTGTCGGTTTTCAATAGAAAAGAAATTTTAGAATTTTCCTATGATTTTTAGTGGCACAACTTTGTTGCCAAATATAAGAAAGTATCACATTTCCTTTCCGATGATTTTTTTTCCTTTCTCCCTATCCAAACAGACCTTAGAGTAATGCTATATCAAAGGCACAGGAAATGGTAATTTCACCCTCCAAGCCTATTGTCAGAGATTATCCAAGAATCAAAATTTTGGTCGCAATGACCGAAATTTTGGTCCAAATTATCGGTTTCGGTCCTCACCGAAATAATAATTTGGACCGAAATTTCGAACATATTTTATGTGGGACTCAAATTAGCAGTTTTCGGCCTAAATTTTACCCGATATTTTGATCCATGATTTGAACTCTTCTAAGTTCTCAATCAGATGGTAAATTTGGCTCAATGAAGAGGCTGATTCCCATATAAGATGGCTCCTTAGACCATCATAGCCACTCTTGATGAACATTTATGCCACGTGTGTAGAATTGACGACCTCTAGTGCATTGGCCCAAAGACCTAATACCAAATGATTTACTATTTTTAACTGATATTTTTCAATGGCATTAGAAAGTCAAAAGCAGACTTCACCGATTCGTGTGCTCACGAGTTGTTGTGCTCTTCCCAAGTGTTGACTTTCTCGGCAGACACCGATTATACGTACCAACCTAAGGGCTACTACGTAGCTGGAGAAGCCAATGCAGTCAGTACCTATTGTGCCAGTCAATGATCAAACTTTGGGTTTAATATGGGTTTCGGGCCTGGCTGAAATTTTAAATTTTCGGCCGATAATTTGGGGCTTGGAAATTTGAGTCCTATTTTTTTTTTTTTTTTAAACAAACAAATAGTGCAGCCTTCAAATTATTAATTTGAAGGTTGGTACATATCGGTCAAAATTTTCAATTATTCATTTCGGGCTTAACCGAAACCGGTACATATCGGCCAATAATTTCATTTATTGGCCGATATTTTGAACCATGGTGCCGGTTATCAAACATTGGCACACAAATCACTTCTTGATGCATCAAGACGCAAAAGCAACAACCATTACAGGGTAAACGACCCACTCATAATCTAGATTATGTGCAGGTCACCACCTGACCGTTTAAATGATCTTTCACCATTAATAATTTAAGATGTCAGTAATGGATATCACAAAAGTGATAGATCATACATTGATAGGCAATGGGCTCAAAACTCACACTTTTTAGGAGATTTGAATCACCCGATCTGCGCACTGTGATACCAACCTTTGCTATTAGTTTTTAGTGGCTGATATTAAAGTTTACCAATAAGATGATTCACATCAATTTACAGCTTTTGGCTGAGACATGTTTCAATGAGAGATAGCCACTTGAAGAATTTAGATTGATCACATATGTGTGCCACATGACAACAATAGTAAACCACACTTTAATGGTGTAAGATCATTTAAACATCACTCAGTGTTTAAATGTCGGTGAGAAACCATTATTCCTTTTTCATCCAAGTGGTAGCACCTGATTCAACAGCCAACATATAGATTAACAGCAAAAGAAGATTTTACCGAAAAAAACATCTCTATCGAGAGATCAAAACAGTTAAAAATGAACGGCTATCATGTAACTAGCTTTAGCGGTTGGATTTTTCAGGCATATACCACTCTTGAGCACACCAGCCTTTTATATTTTTGGAGGGATAAAATCTTCGAGCACCATTCATGGTTAGAGATTTTGGCCGAAATGTTTCGATTTTAGTCCCCTCCAAAACCGAAACAAGAACATAAAATATTAGTAAATATCGGCACTATGGGAAAATTTAGGCCGAAATTCAAGATTTTGGCTTAAATTTCGATTTTGATCCCCACCAAAATCGAAACGAAATCGGATGTATTTATCCTTGTACCGTTGTTATAAATATCAGCTGCCTGCATTAGGCGATAGCATTTTACAAATTGTGTCACGCGTACAGAATCGTCACATGTAATTTTGTATTGGATACGAGTATTTGCAACCAAAGATTTAATCTCAACACCATTAACACCATTGACTGGCTTGAATGTGACAATGGAGATTGTCTAATGTCCCAATCTTTCACAACATATCTTGATATCATGGCCTTTCTATCAAATGGTCAGATGTTGATTTCATGTGACATATATTCTCTAAAGTGAATGCGATTATGACATATCATAAGAAAGGATCTCGGATTACCTTTGAAAATGTTTTCCCCATGATATCAACATATGACCGTCCAATAGGTTAGCCATGATCTCAAGATATATCATGTGAAAAATTGGGATGAGAAAAGTACTCCATTGTCTGATTCAAGGCAGTAACGGTAGCACCATAAGTTGAACGGTCGGAAATCTTCGGTTTCAAATATCGGTCGCCTTTTTTTTTTCTAGTTTTCACAAGGGGAGAAAATTTCTTACATTCGGTTGTTTTTCAATCTTTTTCTTTGGCAATTGTCTTTAGTCGGAATCAGTCGCTATCGGAAGTGCTCTCTTTTTCAGTTGCTTCCCGCTCACAAAAACCAAAAGCGATGGCTTTCCTGTCATAAATAACTCTCATGTCAAGTTTTCAGCTTCCTTGTCACCCAAATCTATTTTGTGTGTTTGCTGTACAGTAGAAATAGTAGCCAATTTTTAAATCAAGTAAGCGACATATTTAGGGAATATAGGCATACTTAACAGAGATACCTTTCCACCTAGACAGAAATTGAAATAGTGGAAATGTAATTTTGCTTGTAAAGTAATCTTAAAAAAATTATAACATAATGTCTTTAATGGGTGTGACCTTAAATTACCTTAAAAAAAAAAAAACCTTTACTTTTGTTTACTGCATAATATTAACATTGGAGTCATTACTTGCACACACTTTTTAAGTGATGGTACCAAGGTTAAAGAAACACTTTGTATTTTAGGGGCGTGACATGTGAAAACTAAACCTAGGCCATCTGATTTAAAGTTCATGACCTATAGATCCTTAGTGGATAAGATTAGAATAAAACACGATATTTTTCATATGATCTATTATTGTCAACTGTTGAATCAAATAATAGCTTTTAACTATATTTAATCACATGATAAAGATTATGTTTCGTGCCAATCTTATCCACTACGAATAGATCATGAATTTTAAACCAGACAGCCCATATTACATTTCCACATGTCACATGTCTCTAAAATTCAGTCTTTTTTTAACCTCGGTGCAATCACTTAAAGAGCGAGTGCAAGTAATGCCTCCCTATTAACATTTTGATTTTATATTTAAAGTATAAAATCAGTGATCCTCTTTCTTCTTTTTTTTATCTTTTTTTAAAATTACTTTATTCTTTTATTTTTTATTTTTTTGTATTGTTTATATAACCTGGGAGCCCGAAGGATGATTATTGTTGGGACCTTTAAAAAGTCTGAAATAGGAAAGAATTAAGGAAAGAGAGAGGAAATGTTGGGGTTAGTATGGTAATTTGATGAGAGATATTTAGCAACAGCCACCGACATCCAAACAGCTATACGCTCCCTATAATACACTACAAGGCTATAAAGCTTAACCAACCCTACAAACAAACATGACACATGACACTAAGCCAGGCATAACCAAGAAAACAGGGACATTTATAAGATCTAAACAAGCTTTCTCAGGGATCCTATGGTGTTAGATTTACAGTTTATATTTTTATTTACTTTCAAATTTTTTTTTTATACTTATTTGTTTATTTTGGGTGTGGTGGGGGGATAAAAAAGGCATTTTGGAAATAAGGTTTGGTGCATTTACTACCATTGAGATCCTAAGATGGGTGGTGTTAGATTCAGAAATACCCAAGACTGGCTGTAAGCAAGCGCACCTATTTCAGTATGCTTCTTTTTTCCTTCGGGTAACATCAGTCTCCGAGGTTTCTTACTAACTTGATAAGCAAAACCATACATAAAGGTTCGGTGCAAGTGCGCATCACGTTATTTCAGTATATGTTTCTTTTTGCCTTTAGTAAACATCAGTCTTTTTTAGCCTATGAGGTTTCTTACTAACTTAAGAAGCAAGACCATAATACATGTAAAGAGCTACAGAGAGAGCACCAGAAATAGATTTCTGTTCATCTCCTTCCTTCCTTCCCTCTCCCTCCCTCTCCACTAGGGTTCATATATCACATTTGGGGGGAAAGGGAAAAAAAAGTGAGCCAAGAATGCCGATGGAGGAAGAAGAAAAGAGCCGCTTTGTCGTCATCCTAGAGAAAGAGCTTGCAGCTTCTCTGGAGAGAAATCGTTATTTAGAAAAAGAGAACGAACAATTGAAACAAGAACTCACCCTTCTCAAAGGGCAAGTCGCGTTCCTCAGAACTCAAAACTCCGATAGAAGATCTGTGCTTCCGAAGAAGGGGCAGGTTTCGATTAGTAGCACAAGTGCATCACAACAAAAATCGGCATTACCAAACAGCAACAACGCCCAAGGAGAATTTTCTCCGGCCGAAGAGAAACATTCTCAGAGATCACCAGATTCGTTGGAATCTACATCAGGCAAAGAAAGATTGCCAAGAGTACCGAAGCCACCTCCGAGGCCTAGTTCTACTTCTCCCCTGATTCCACGGGAAGAGAATGGCGGAAAAGCACCACCAGCTCCTCCACCTCCGCCACCTCTTCCATCAAAATTGAAAGGCGGATCAACCACTAAAGTATGTCGAGTTCCAGAAGTCGTGGAATTTTATCGGTCACTGACACGAAGGGACTCGAGGTTAGATACTAAAAATGGCAATTCAGGGATTCCCGTAGCTGCCAATGCTCGGAATATGATTGGGGAGATCGAGAACCGGTCCACATATCTCTTGGCTGTAAGGATTTCTGACTCTTTTAACAATTAATTTCAGTTACTGGTTTTCATCGCTAAAAGATAAAAATGCACAAGGATGCATTTACCCTTGCTAGTGAAAGATGGCTAGGTTCATCTCAGGGACTTGGATCACTATTGTAATGACTAAAATACCTACCGAGTTGGCATGGGCTTAAGTCCCCACCCAAAACGCTCATGACATGTAGCGTCCTCAATCACATGTAGCCTAGGATAAGGACTTTTCTCTATCCAATGTGTGACTATTACAATAATGAACCGATTCGCCTAGATGACATCAGTATCATCAACTGGACCGTGACCGAAAATAACATGAGTTGGCATTACGCGCCTAGCCCACAAGCGCCAACTGCGACTCTAAGTCAATCAACATTAAGTACTATTGAGAGCACCAAATCAATGAAAAGTGGAGAGTGAACTTCCACTGAATTAATCTCAAGGAGTTAGGCGAGCTGGCCAGGTACCTACTTCCAAAAGCAGGAGACTTGAGTTCGAATCTCCTCCCCCTGAGGCCACCTTAGGGATTTATATCCTCTGCTGACCCGACATGTGTTGAATTTGGGGTGTGCATGTGCCCCTGGGATTATGCGGGTGCTCTAAGAGGCCTGCATACCCGGGTTATCATAAAAAATAAAAAATAAAAACTTCCACTGATTTGAATGCTCATAAAAACATTTGACAACTCGGGGGCACTTCCCGAGCTGGAAAGAACTTGTCTTTTTCCAAATCATCAACTGTAAACACTCCAACAACTGCTATATCCAAGTAAATTTATGGACAGATAAAATCGGACGTGGAAACCCAAGGAGAGTTCATTGAGTTTTTGACGAGAGAGGTAGAGAATGCAACCTACAAAGACATCTCGGATGTGGAAGCCTTTGTAAAATGGCTGGATGAGGAACTGTCCTACTTGGTAGACGAGAGGGCTGTGCTTAAGCATTTCCCACAGTGGCCAGAACAAAAGGCCGATGCTATGCGAGAAGCAGCATTTGGGTACCGTGATTTGAAGAATCTCGAATCCGAAGTCTCATCCTTCCGAGACAATCCCCACCAACCAGCCCCACTCGCCCTCAAACGTATGCAGGCATTGCAAGACAGGTAAGGACACAAAGAAGCCAACCCTAAATAGAAGGGAGAAGTCTGATGATGATGCAAAGATACAGAAGATTAAAACAAATAATCCCCTGTTTCCACTTAAAGATGCACCAGCTTATTTCTTCTCATTGCAGATTGGAGCGAAGCGTCCACAACATGGAGAGGATGAGGGAAACCGCGAGCAAGAGGTACAAGGGATTCCAGATCCCTTGCGAGTGGATGCTGGATACTGGAATTATTGGCCAGGTAAGTGCAAGCCCTATTTTTTGTCTACAGTATCCATTTTTCTAAGCTCATATAGTCATATACAATAGAGTCCACATTCTGGGATTGGGCTTGTAGGAATAATAGAAGGTTAACAATATTACAACCTCAAGGTCGCAGGTACGAGCCCGACTTACCTATCAAATAAAAATGAAATAGAGTCCACATTGTCAACTCGATACAGTTTCTAATGCATTGTGAATTAACATACATCAACTCTTTTCTTTCTATCCTAATAAAGATTAGCTTCTTGAGATGGAACCTATGAAAATTGAAAGCCAAAAATAAAAAAGCTGTAGATTCGTAAGACCCCCTTTAAATAAATTAACCCATGACCGTCCACTTGGAGGCTACATGGCACACGTTTGACAGGTCCTCATAGGTCAACTAACAGCCCATCATTGACATGGCACGTCTCGGCCAAAAAACCATGCTTATTAGAGGATTAACCAGCCAATTGGTACACTTGAATTTCAACCATTAGAAAATATGAATTTTAAAATGCATAAATAGGATGCTCAGATCCTCCAATTAGTGTATTTTTGGGCGCAACATATGAACTATCATCTTGATGAGTTGAATTGCTCAAAGCTGTCTCCCACATGGGTCAATCAATGGACGGCCATGAATAAATCTGTTTGAAAGAGGCCATGTGCCATTATTCCAAATAAAAATAGTATGTAGCCCAAGTGAGAAATCTAAAAACCTTACTCATCTTTCCATGAATCCATGTGAGATTGAGTTTCAAGCGGCTCCTACTCGCTAGGTTTTTCGTAGAGTTTGGTCTAAAGTGAATTGCTCTCGATTCTTATAGATGTCCATGGTTGCTGACTTAGCAGCTAAAATCGAGTTCAATGAGGCTTGCCAAAGAATACATGAAACGAGTTGCTATTGAACTACAATCTGATGTCGGCAATGAAGAGGATCTCATGCTTCAAGGTGTCAGATTCGCCTTTCGAATACACCAGGTATCTCTCTCTCTCTCTCTCTCTCTCTCTCTCTCTCTCTCTACTAGTGCCGCTGCTACTAATCAGAGCTTGTTTCCAGTTTGCCGGAGGGTTTGATGCAGAGAGCATGCATGCATTCCAAGAATTGAGGAAGATGGCCAGCAGTTGTCATTCCGCATACCACAAACCAGAAAACATTCTTTATATGTCCAAGCCATGTTAGAAAGAGACTTATCTACAGGTAGAAAATGCGATGAATGCCATTTATGAAATAGCATCGATAATATGGGCCATTAATGATGTCGCTCATGAACACTACTCTTTTGAATGGATTCTCTCTGATGAAGGACAAGAGTCTGACCAAGAGCTTACCCAACCCATTTCGCCACTGACAAAGAAAAACTTGGACTCCTTCCAATTACAGTAATGTTTACTACTACTTTTACTATAGAATGCAATCTCACATTTGTTTTACTAATGAGCCACAAAAGCAGGTCCAATGGGCAGGCGAAATATCTGTATGACATAAAAAATAAATAAATAAAAAGCTTGCAGAATCAAAACTAGTTTATCGTATTAGGGCTAGCCAAGTCCAACCACCCAACAAAAGAAAAATAATAACAAAAAAAATAACAACAACAACAGTGCACATGTAGAATGAAAAAAATTGGACATTATTGGCCTTTTACAGTGCACATAAGTGAGCACACTTAGAGCTTCGTATGGTGCTGCGGCCACCTTTATGGTGAAAAACACTCAGAAGACTAGGGAACCAATTATCTGTGTTGAGACTGAGAAAATATCAATATCTCCCAACACGTAGTCCTATAGTGGGTCTAAGTAGCATCGCCAACTTATTTTAAAATTTTCAAGTAGTTTTGGCCTAACTAGCATATCGACGATGGCATGGATGGCGAGAAAAGATTAACCCAACCCAAAAACTCCAACTATTAATGAAGCAAAGTTCATCGCCAGCATTATAATCCAACAGATTGCTTATCTCTTCACCATTTGACATCTTTCGTTCTCAGCAGAATTTTTTTTTTATAACCCACATTATAAAGCACTTAAAAGCTTCACCATTCAAGAGATGAAGGTTGCGTATGACATAACTCTTTGCTAGCCCCTGCCATAAGAGAGTTCACCTGCTTTAGTTGGCTCTCAATCTCTTTTCTAACTCCCTGCAAAAGAGGATTTACTTGCTCAAGCAACAACCTCTATGCTCTGTACTAACTCCCTACCAGAGCAAATAAAATCTGCTCTGACAATGAATAAGTAGAGACGAGGGTAGCATTGTTGAACAGGTAAATCCTGCATAAAATCTTGCTATGCAAGGAATTATCTAGTAGAAGGGGCACCTGCTAAAGTAGGTAGCAAGATATTAGCAAAGATGATGAAAACTTGCTAAAACAGGTTAACTCTGCTATGGCAAGGGCTAGCAGAGAGCTATGCCATACGCAGCCGAAATGTCCATGACCTCCTCCCTCGTCTTTACCAGGATTTATTTTTCAGTAACCTGTCAAAGTAAATTGAAGGGTTTGTTTGGTAAATGTACAAGAAACTGATATACTCAAGAGTCCAATTCATCTACAGAGCATTGCAGATTTTTTTTCAGATTATGTGGAATAAAATTCTCAACTTGTTCGAAAGAAAATATTAAATAATCTGGTCTTACTAATGACCAAATTAGCACTTTTACTTTTTATCTATATTTTGAGGAAACTAACAATCTCAGCTTAGGCAGTAAGGATCAGAGCAGGCAATAACTTCTTATAACCACCATTTACAATAACAAATAGTTGGGGAAAATGGCAGGAGAGCTCTCTGTCTTGTATCTTTGTCCTCTAAAAACACAAGAATCATTGGAATGGGATTCCAACTGGAACACCTTTATTGGATTTTGAAAAGAGCTGCCTGCTCTTTGGAGAGAATTGAATCTAGGAGTTAATTTCTATCATTGGCCTTCATGGTAGAACATCTTTAGAATTGGCTGATTGGTGTCCTGAATGGATTAAGTACTAAACTTTTATCCAAATCTCACTTTCCACAATGAAATATTTATCCCTGTTCCCCTCTACCCATAGTACCCCTGTAGATTTTACCAATTTTTTAGTTTCAACTCCTTAGACTATTGAATCACACACTATAAGCCAAGAAACTACCAATAACATAATATATATATATGTTCGGTGGCAGTTAGCGTAAGAGGTCCTCACTCTTTTACAACCTTCCACCATATCGCATGTACTGGCAAAACAATCCTTCATAGGCCCTGTTTGGCAACCCTTTTACAAACAGCACTTTTTAGGTGCTATAAAGAGCTGAGGTACATGTTTTTTACATGTTACTTCTCAAAAAAGTCTATTACATATAGAAAATGGTATTGGGTGAGAAGCAGTATAAGGCAACTTCTCAACTCATCACCATTTTCATGTAGATATGGTCAGGTCCTTAGAGTAAAATGTGCTTTTCAGTTTTCACCTAACATTTTTCCCTTTGAAAAGTACTGTTTACATTTTGTCCTTTGCCTGTATCCCATTTTACAAAACAGTCTCCCTATATATGGCCATTTATAAATAGTAATAGTAATCTGCATCCCATCTATGTGGGGCTAGCTGATGTTAGCCTTCGTATGCAATAGCTAAAAGAGCAAAATTATTGTACAAATCGCATGTATTTAATTGAAATATCCATGGTAAAGGCAACTGCATCTTTGAGCCATGATTGCAAAGACGAGTAAGGGGCATCACCGGTGAGTGAAACACAGCAAAGATGACATCACCTCCATTGACATCCTAATCCAATGGTGGGAATCATCTCCATTAGGCGCTGTGGGCAGGTCATGATTGTAATACACACAAGAGGGGCACCACTCAGAAGTCAATGATGCACGGTACAGTAGCACTTGCAAGAGGGAGCCTCACACCTACTCAGTCTTACTCTAATCGTAGCCAGCACCTCCATTCGTCCCTTGGATCAAAATTCCGAATGAAACCGAGACGTATCATCCGATACATATCGGTTTGGGAGCAGACCAGGTCGAAACATCGAATGTGTTGACCCATATATTTAGGTATGTAGCAACCGATACGTATGTATCATCCAAAACTGATACGTATCGGTTTTGAAACTGCCGATGCATACCAGAAAACCAAGATTTTGATCCATGGCTGTGACTATATACACTCACCAAGGACACCACTCGTAAGTCACACTGAAGTGCTCATTACCTTCATTCGGTAAAATACCTCCATTTAAATGGAGTAGGGGGTAACCACCTATAAATCATTTGGTCCTCAAGTCTTCACCACGACTAACGTTGATGTTCCACCGAATAATATGGAGCTTTGACACGATTTCATGAAATGTCAAAATTTTTACAAGTATCGGTAACCGAATGATGCTTAGTTCTTATTTATCTGGATGAGATAATGACACCACATTATTCTTTTGTATAATGCATGTTCAGATATCAGTGTCTACAGATCTACATGCATATTTTCCAGTTATCTGTGAGAATACATGTATAAATACTTTGTTTGTAGTTGTATAAAAACTGTTTATCTGAATATATATACCTATTAAATACCTATTATTTGTACATATATCTGTCAAATGCTTATATATCTGTATGCCATATAACTGTTAAATACTTGTTAGCCTGCATAAATACATGTTAAACACCTACTACCTGCATAAGTACCGGTATATTTGTGTATTCAAATAAATACCATTTATGCACCTATTAGTTACCATTATAAATACATTATTTGTACCAACTGAATATATTAGTATTATACAGGTATATACTTGATGGTATTATACATTTATACTTCCACGCACCCCTCATGAATGTATTCAATTACGGCCACCGTACCTAATTTAAGTGATGCCCACCATTGGATTAAATTTTGACTGGAGTTCATGTCCATCGTAATTAGGAGTGAATGGAGGTGCAGTCTTTACCACGCCTCACTAATTTACGGACAGTGCCACTCATACACGTGTATGCAACCATGAATTATTACTATATGAAAATTACGATAAAATGCAATCATGGCCCACGACATAGATATGTGATTTGTACTGCAAGTATGTGCTTTCAGATATTACAAATCATAATCACAAAAGACAGTTTTTTTTTTCAAAAAAAAAACCTAAAACAACTAAAAATCTTCAAATATAGGGTGTGCTGGGTGAATTTTACCGAATTCAGCTGAAATGAATCATGTATATACATTTATACGATTATATGGATTATGTAACTATAAATGTGCCTTTCATTGAACACCTCATAGCTTGTTTTGTTTATTAAAAACACTGTTTCTAACTTGAAATATATATATATATATATATATATATATATATATATATATATATATATATATATATATATATATATAAATTTTGCTGCATTTAATCTAATTTTTCGAAATATGTTCAAATTTCCCACCACCCTTGCCGGATTATTGCTGTATTGTCACTCTATTACAAATAGCATTGCCATAAAATAAACAAATGGCAACCCCTAACCTAAGGACAATTAACCCAAGGGGGAATAATATCGAGGTTGACCGCACGCAAGGACTATTCTAATAAGTAGCGATACATTGGGATGTGACTTCTAACATGGAATACGGCAGAGTGCAAACTAATAATAATAATTTTAAACAAATTAGCTTCATTTCCATAAAAACTAAAAAGAAATATAAAAGATCAATGACTGCTTAGCGAGAAGCTATGGCCAAAAACGAAAAAAGAAAGCAGCAAAAGATAAAGGCTTAAAAAAAAAGAAGAGAATGTACAATGCAAAACAACCCAGAAAACAAATAATACAGAAGCAATGTGAGGTCATCCTAAGGTAGTCTATTTTGCTCCTACTCACACAAGATCTCAGTTACTGAACCTGCCAAACAAGATCAAAAGAGGCTTAGCAAAAGCAATGTGAGGTCATTCTAAGGTGGTCTAATTTGCTCTCGTACAAGATATCGTCTTCTAATAATAATAATAACAACAGCAATAATAATAATAATAATTAGCATAGATATGCCCCTTAAACCACGTCTAGCCATTATTGGCCTGCATCTCTAAGATTCCACTAGCAAGAAGTGACACATTTTCATTGTTCTCTTGAAAAATGTCCAGTCAATTGCAAGTGCTGACATGCCCTTCGATAACCTTAAACTGATGCATGATAACTACAAAACCAATTATCTTTTGTAAGTAATACATATATCACAGAAACCAAATTCGTTCCCTCAATCATGCAACAAAGCGTAGGTAAACATTTCTATGAGTCTTCTCATGAACCATAAATTAATTTTAAATCTTTTTTTTTCTTTCTCGCACTTCATGTTATTATGTAACTTATATTTGTTTGGTTTTGCTTCACATATATTATGACCTCCTCCTTTACCTTTTGTAAATCAGATGAGCTCTTACTCATTCCAGTATGAAATCCCAAACTTACTTACCTTTTGCTCATCAATAGTCAAGATGATCCAATACTGACACATCTCTTGTAGCCATTGTTTCAAATGGTCGCTAGCAGTGTTACCTGGACACGTGGCCCAGATGCCAAGTCTCAAGGTGCCAATAGATGTTTGGCACGCCAATTTCTCAAAATTCCAATACGGCAATACGGCCTTATGAAAAATAAAATAAATAAATAGAACGTATATAGATAAAAATTGAAGGGAAATTATAAATAACCAATTTAGATATGTAATGAAAAGATTCATAGTACATGTCGTGAACCTAAATAAAAGTATATTATAGTATAAAATTGTTTTCAACGACCCAAACCTTTTTTTAGTACTTACTAAACTTTACACATTTTTTATAAAAAAAAAAAGTTCACTTTCATCGTTGTCAAAATGATGAGCATTTTAATAGTAATATGAGATTTTTCATATATTTCTAGAAGTTTCATGCTGTTTGAGGAGTGTCCAAGTGTCGGCACGTGTGCCAAGTGCCACCAAGTGTCAGCATATGTGCCACCAAGCGTCGGCACTGCAAAAATCCCAAAAGTAGAAGTATCAAGGTAACACTGGTCGCTAGTCATGGACCCTTGGTGCTTGTATAGGATTTATGATGTAATGTCATAAATGCAATCTCAAATTTTAATAGGATGATAATATTAATCAATTCTCTTCCAAAAGTTACCATTTTTGAACTACTGATCTATGTATAATGAAAATGGTTCTCTTAACGATATGAATATATCCAATCCATAGAAATCTCTATCAAATTCTTCCTCTAAATACAATAACTCACTTTTGACACACTAATTTCTCAATTCATCACCACAAGACTTTGTTCCTAATCTGCTTTAGCCTGTAGCCAACCCACAAAGGGCCCAGTCCTACAGGCCAACCTGGCACGCCTGCCAATCATATTTGAGTCATAAGTCGATGAAATTTGTCCTTAATCTCCTCCAGTGTGTATATCTTAAGGTTTCACAAGCTCCAAAATGACCGCCTTTATCACTCACACCCAAGTCAAATTCCCCACATAGGTGTCTTTAAGGTTGCAAACAGGTCGAGTATGGGCTAGATGTTTAAACTGGTGAATTCGTGCAGGCCTAAAATTCAGGCCCAAGTTAATAAATGGGTGATACTTGAGTTTAGGTGTTAACCACTTTGCCATTCAAGCCCTGCAAGCTCTTCCTGTTAAAGCATAGAAAGTTAGGATCATGCCTTATTTCTATGTCTGAATGATAAAATTTATCTGGCTCAGGCCGGGATTTTGGGCATGATACAATCAAGCTCATTTAAGGCCCTCATGCATCTCCCCCTGCCCCCATTCACTTAACACATTTGATAATTGTTTCTCACATTCATTCCAGTCTAGCAACTATGGACCACCATGATGCTAACTATATTCCCCTCATCAGTCATAACACATTTGAACCAAGGTTGGCACAATGGCCAGAACCACGCCTCAAGAAGCAGAGGTCCAGAGTTGGGATCCCATCTCTGTTGGCCACCCACAGGGATTTATCCCTACCTATTCTTACCTGGTACGTGCGATGTGTCGGTGTTTCACGTGCCCGGGGACTTAGTTGGGTGCTCTAATTGGCCTGAATACCCCTTCATCGAAAAAGAAAAAGAGAAAATAAAAAAAAAGGAACCCTATTGCTTACTTGTAAATCATCTGCATGAGCTCCAATATTGGTCCTCTTTTGTAAGCTAGTGCCCCTTCAACGAACACATAGTTATTAGCGACCCAACCCAGTTTCGACCTGCGCTAAGGATCAAATAATCATTAAATCTCCCAATAAAGAATCATGGCCCTCATTCTCTAACGATAGGGGCCGTCAATTTCTTCTAGAGGTAGTCGCAGAACGTTATGTCCCTTCTCATGTGAAACAATGACCTGGTTAAGCACTGGAACAAGAATTTTGATCCAAAATGTCCTGCTCTCTCCCCCTCCCTCAAGGGTTTCTAATGAAAGGTGGCTCGCCCTAAAATGACACAGAAGCAGCACCATCTTTGGCAACCATCCACCCCTTGAACCGTCAATTGGGAGGCGTTTGTCAGTTCTGCTGATGCAAGATAATGTTGATTTGAGCCTTCTATGCTACCATTGCTCATGCCTATGGCTTTAGACCATCTAAAAAACTAGAAATATTGTCCTTCAGAAGGGCACGATCAATACAAAAAACATGTATCATGGTAAACAATCAAGAGTGAAGAGCCTATTGAAACACATTATGCACGCCCTTATGACAATAATAACCAAGTTCGAATTCGACAATAATCGGTGAGCACTCGGTAAAGTTTAATTCAGATAAATTCGGATAAAGACTCATGAATTATTAAAAATAGTAAAAACTATTAAAAAATAAAGTCTTTAACCATTATATAATCCACATGCATCACAAAGTCACAATCATTAAAAAACAAAAAAATGATTAAAGAATGTATGACAATCATAAAAAAATTTCAAAATTTTGGTAAGTCGTTAAATAGGACCATTAATTGCTGGAAATGTTGGCAGACCACATACTCATAAGATTTTTTTCTAAAAATTTAAAAAAAAAAAAAAAAAACTGGAGAATTTCTGACAGTGTTACGAGCCCAAAGTAATAAGGAATTAACTTCCCACTCCACTAACCCTAGGAATTTTTGGAGTATTATCTAGGTCCTTAACAAATGGTATCAGAGCCATTTGTTACCAAAAGTGAAACCCGACGAAAGGGCTACCTAGGGGCCCTAAAGAGGGGTACCGGAGTGAAAGCCACCACAGAGTGGGCCGCCGTGGAGACCGGGAAGGGGAGACCTAAGGAAAGGGCTGCCTGGGGTTCCGAAAGGGGATACTGGGATGAGAGTCATAACAGAGTGGACATCAGCAGATGTCGGCTGTGGAGAGTGGTGGTGTGTTACTACCCCAAAGTAATAAGGAATTAATTTCCTGCTCCACTAACGCCCAGGCATTTTTTGGTATTGGTTAGGACCTTAACATAGAGCATATAATTCATAATACAGCAATAACGGGATGTGGGTCCTGCATATCGACTTCAATTCATAGAGAAACAAAATGGTAAGTTTAATCGTTCCTAGTTTCCTACATTTTAAACAAAAAACTCTCAACCAGATCCCATGAAATTGATAAAAACAAACCATAACGATCACCTCTATATAAAACCCATCTCAAACCCTAACAATTTCAAATGATCACAAACTAAGAATGAAACAACCAAACCCAATCAATAGTACTCACAACATCAAATCCAAAAAACGAAATTTCCATCCACAGATAAAATGGTTCATCAACAGAAACCTACTAAGAACGAACTCGAAATCTCATTGCTAAGTAACAGACCTTAAACAAACAGAATCCACGAAAAAGTATCAAAAGATGAGAAAATAAAATCGAACTCTCAAGAGTTCGATCTGCAGTACTGAGAAACAAAACGGCCGTTTAAGCAGACCTAGATTACTACTTAGATCTCTGCCTCATCTTACGGCGCTTCCTCTTCAACCGCCTCATGCGCTTCTTCTTCCACTGTTTAAAAAAAAAAATCAGATTATATTAATGGTTTGGGAGAATGGAGATTTGAAGGGTTTTTGGTTTCATTATACCTTCGCTCGCATGGTGGCGATGAAAGGAGGGGCTTTGGCTCGGCTTCCTGAACTTCAATACCCTTTCGCTTTCTATCACTTGGCGACTTGGCGTCCTAATGATGAAGGTGGGATTTTAGGGTTGTGCAAGCCTTTATAGTATAGGTGACAGGTCGGGCTGACCCGACCCGCCTGACCCACCTAGTCTACCGTTTGGATCGGCTCAGGTCTACTCAAAGGTTGGGTCAAGCTGAGACCCGACCCGATATTTTATATATAAAATGAAGGAAAGAGAGGATTTGAACTGAATCGGTTTGGGCATGTACGACCCATCTGGTCAGATCGAGTCCTAGTTGAGCATATACCCTTGACCCATCAAATCCGGCACACCTTTGACCCATCGGGCAGCCAAACTTTTAATTCTACTTGACCCATTGATGGGTTTTTTTTTTTTCTTGCTTGTCGATTCTGGAGGCTGTCTCAACCTATAGATAATTACTAAGTTTAAGAAGTGCCTTTTAGCCACTGCATCACTTTATTAACTTTATTAACTTGATTAAACATATTTAAAGGTCTCCAAAATTTTGATCAATCAACCCTTGAAGAAAGGTGGCTAAAAGTGACTGTGATTCTGAAGAATACTTTGAAAAATTAAAATTTCTTGAAAGGCTGATCTGAGCCGGTGCGTGCTCCAATTAATCTTTCTCTGACAATCTTGAAATATGATTGATATGTTGACCAATCATTGAAAGGTCAAAAGATTACTTTTACAACTTTGTATGCTCATAGATAGTGGTGTGCCTCTCGAATAACCATTTGGGCAGAAGGAGAGTTATGCAATTCCATGCTCATAAGTAGTAGGTGTGCCTCTCCGAGCTTTAACCATTTGGGCAGAAGGAGATTTATGCAATTCCAACTCGCACAGAGTTGTTATTATGTTTCTGACCCATTGAAAAGGCATGGATAAATCTCCTCGTCAAATTTTAGGAGAAACACTACTATCTATGAGCACTATTCATGAAGGGATAATTTATAATCGGTGTCCACCTATCATAAGTGAATACGATAAGTCATACATTTGTATGATTACATGACATGCACGGACTTCCAATACATGGAAGTCCGTGCACATTATGCAGCCATTATGTGTGTGGACTGTTTTGATGCACATGATGGGTGGACACCCATTCTAGACTAACTCATCTGTATTGAAAGTCCGTGCATATTATGTAGTCATAATGTGTGTGGACTGCTTTGATGCATATGATGGGTGGACACCCATTCTAGACTAACTCATCCATGAAATGCTAGACAATGTATTTTCACTCATTTGAAATTCATAGATATATGTGTATCTCCTAATGTTTAACGAGTTTGGTGGAAAGAGATCGACGAGATTATCAAGCCTATTAACAAGCATTTGGCTACCAAATCTTATCCAAAGATTATTTATATTAATTTTTAGGGATTTTACATAAATAGGGAACATGTTAACAAAATTGATAAGGTAAAATATTACAATCCAAAATCTCATCTGTTCCCAAGAGCATAAAATTGCATGTAATGAGTCGCAGACATTTTAATACACTAAAGGACTTAATAACCTACTTGACTTGGCGTGCTTATGATTTATTAAGGGAAATTTATTGGATTCAACCCTGTCAGATATATTTTTCCATCAGAAATCTTATATTTTCACCTTTAATCAAATTGACCAGCTCTAAGCCAAGCCAATTCCAACTAGCACAAAAAGCCTTAAATACCCCTTCTTACACTTTTTATCGTTTTATATAGTTTAAAATTTTAAAAATTTGTACTTTTTAATATTTACGTGATGTGAAGCAGCATCTATGTCGTTTGATTTAAAGGCCATAATATAAAGATCGATGGTACCAAAGATTGATACGAGAAAAAGGCGATATCGCCTCTTTAAAGAAAATATAAAAAATCGCCTGTTTATGCGATGTGAAGCAGTATTTATTTCGTCTGATTTGAAGGTCATAATACAAAGAACGATGGTGCCAAAGATTGACATGAAAAAAGGTAATATCGTCTCTTTAAAAAAAAAAAAAATCGACTGTATAAACAATCGATATCAACTCATTAAACAATCGATATCGACTTGTTAAAGAGCCGGTATCGACTGTTTAAACGATCGATATCGACTCGTTAAAGAGTCGGGCCCGACTCTCTAAATAGTCGACATCGCCTGTTTACATAGTCGGGACTCTGTTAAAAAAAAAAACTTGCACCATCAATCTTGCGTATCTGATATTTCATACATTTGAGAGGCTTGAACTTCGATGCAAAGCTTCTTGCAAATTAAAATTATAAAATAGATGACATGCACGAAATTGATTGACCAAATCATACCATAGTCCACTGACTCCACCCTTTTAGCAGGGTCCACTATGTGCATCACAGAATCCAAGAAAGAGGCATGTGTAGTGAATTAAATGAGGGATGACGTTAGACGCCTTTCAGTCTTCCGTATTATAACATATGTCAACGGACGATTTCAACCTTTTTTGTATACAAATATATATATTTTTTATTTTTAAACAATCGATATCGACTGTGTAAACAAGTGATACCAACTGTATAGAGAGTCAGGCCCAACTCTTTTACGAGTTGATATTGACCGTTTAAACAGTCGATCCCGATTCTTTAACGAGTCGATATTAACTACTTAATGAGTCGATATCGATTCTTTAAACAGCCGATTTTTTTACACCATTGAATATATAAAAAATTTCCAGTATACAGAGAAGTGGTGATTTAAAAAAATTAATATTGTTGTGCTAAGTGAACGTTTCCAACTTTCAAAAGATGTGCATAAACTCTCCCCCCCCCCCCACTTGTCTCGCCAAGATGACACGTGCATAAACCTTTCCAGATTCCAATACGTTGCAGGCTTGACTGGCAGACTAACAATCACTCTCATGTGTCCTTTCTCAAAAGCTCACAAATTCTAATGCTTTGTGTGCATTTTGGTCCGGCCAGAGCGTTTCTATCTCTAATAAAGAGCCGACATCGACTCATCAAACAATCGACTATTTAATGAGTTGATATCGACTCATTAAACACTCGATATCGATTGTTTATTGAGTCAATATTGACTATTTAATTAGGCGATATCGATTCTTTAAATAGGCGATTTTTTTTTTAAAGAAGCGATATCGCCTTTTTTTGTGTCAAACTTTAGCACCATCGATCTTCATATTATGACCTTCAAATCAAACAGAATAGATGTTACTTCACATCATGTAAACAGACGATTTTTTTAAAAAAGAAAAATAGGCGATATCACCTTTTTTCGTGTCAATTTTTGACACCATCAATCTTTATATTATGGCCTTCAAATCAAACGGCATAGATTTTGCTTCACATTGCGTAAATATAAAAAATTCCAAAATTTTCAAATTTTAAACTATGTATAACGATAAAAAGTGTAAAAAGAGGTATTTGAGACTTTTTGTGCTAGCTGGAACTGGCTCGGCTATAAGCTGGTTGGTTTGAGTGAAGATGAAACTATAGGGTCTCTGATGGAAAAGATGGATCTGACAGGGCCAATTAGGGAAATTTCCCTTCATTAAAAATTGTGAGACAAAAAATTTCTTTCACTTATTATATATAACACATGTAGCGAGCTTATAAATAATTTTAACTTTATATTGAACATTTATAATCTACACATGTGGTTGTTTACTAAATTAAATATTGATATTCGTCTGATCAGTATCAGGTGGGTATGGGTAGCTTTCCTACGAGCCCGATATATGTTGTCCATACGCATTGATAGTGGTTGACACTTATGCCATACCAACAGAAACTCAATTGGATGAAAGGATCGTGCCCCGACTTTGCTAGAGCATGCCGACATTATTCATTCTTTGATTCATAAAAATAGGCATAATATCACAAAGGTAATTCAAGTAGTTGGTCGGATGGGTGTCCTATAAGTTATAAGCATGGTGACCAAGTTTAGATACAAGAATAAAATGGCTCCAAAAATATATGAAAAGAGGACAAATTTTGGGGAAAACAATGAAAAGAACTTTGAAAAATTAAAAAATCATGAGAATATTAAATTTCTAAAAATATAAAAATTTTAAAAATAAATTATTTTTTCTTTCGAAAAACATGTTTTAAACAAGATTTCCTACTTTTTGTGGGCTTTTACATGAAGGCGTCATGCACAGTATTTTAGCTGAAAAAAATCAAGATGTCAATTTTCATAGCCTAAGAAGGTCGTTTCGCACCTCAAACAGGTATCGTACGTGAGGCATGGGCAATGAACTGTTTACAGTTTTGATTGAGATTACCATTTAATTACAAATGGGTTGTCGGGAAGCGTTTGAAGATCCATATATCAATGACAACCTTGAACATGATAGATGTCAAAAAATAAGTCAAAAAGAGAGCGGATGATCTTCGAATGAAAATCATTGGTACGATCGTTCGTTTGGGCCTTTACGACTGAATGATTCAGGCTAGATCGCTAAAATTAGGACACCAGTGTTATTATGACATTTTTTTCTTTCGAGGTCTCTAGTTTTCATGCTAAAATTTTGATCTCTTACATTAAAGTTCTTATAGATCATACTTTAAAAATCATGTAAGTTTGTTATCAATGGTAGGGACTCTATAACAATACTCACTTTGCAAGAAACACTATCTTTTAATGAAAAGGAAATTGGCTTGCAAACCTATCAAACAAATTTTACACTTTGACTGGGCATGTTCTTTCAATGGCTCAAGGTATACAGGCATAGCTGATTTCTTTAAATAATAACAACAACAACAACGCCGACATAAAACTTAGTAGTCAAACCTCGGAAAAATTGAGCTGGCTGGCTAATTTTTAAGCCATTTACATACTTTCCGAACTTTGAGAAATACCAAAAACCAAGAACTGCAACTTACAACAAAGATGTGAATTCCATTCACTACAAAAAATAAGACTATTAGTAACGGCCAAAAACTGTCACTATTAACGAAAAACTATTAAGACTATTAGCGACGAGGATATTAGCGGCAGTTTTGGCTGCCGCTAATAGTCTTATTTTTTTTAGTGACTTTATTATCAAATGTTAAAATAAAAATTAAAAAATATCATTTTATCCAATTAAAGTAAAATTTACACAATTTTCTTGCATGACCTCCTTATAATACCTAATTCACACTATTTAAAGTATCATGGGATAAATAATAATTGTGTTTTTTCAAAATTGAAAGGTTCAACATTTCTCATCGTTGTGCTTGTTATATCTTGTAAGTGATAGCCCATTTGTATAATATTATTAATATAAATCTCAATTATTTAAAAAGCTTAATATAATGAATGAAGGAAACTCCTTTGTTTTATAATTCATATAATTCTCCATTCTACATGTCAATTTTTTTCTAATATTGTTGTAATCAACTGATCTAAAGTTCACTCATTCTCTTGGAGCCTAGAGGGATCCCAATTCTTCGATGCCGCATATTTGCTAGAAAAAAGAAAAGCTAAGACAATAGTCATGTTTCTAATTTTTTCTTTTAGTGAGGTTCTGCTCCTCTCTGTTCTTCTTCCACTCTCCTTAAATGACAGAGGTGTTGGAAAAATTATTGAAGGATAGAAGCAAAAATAAAGGAGATGAAATCAAGGGTAGAACTTAGAGGCACGTTAAGATAAACGCTTTCTCTAAATGTTATTTGCCTTCTAACGATTAGAACAACGATAGTAAAAGAGAAGAATAACAAACGCGTTCCTGGGATGCAACCAAGCCCAACCCTCTGTAATTTTTTTTTGTGTTTGCACTCATAAAAAGGAATTCTGAACACTACGTAATATGCCCAAAAAGAAAAAAAGAAATTCTTATTTTCTTGTATCTTTTTAATGGAAATCTTATATCTATTTATAGAGAAAATATCCAACTATTATGTATTTTCAGATTACGGTGAAAAGATTTTAGATTTGTGTCTTTTCAGAGAGTTGTGTTTTTTCACATAACGGTAAAAAAATAACTCGATTTACTTGTGTCGGTAAAAAGATAACTCGATTCACTTGTGTCTTTTAAGAGAGAGTTGTGTCTTTTTACCTAACTGTAAAAAAAAATTGATTCACTTGTGTCTTTTTAGATTTATGGTGAAGAGATGCTAGACTTGTGTCTCTTAAGATTTACGGTGAAAAGATAAATCCAAATATGAAAAAATACTTCTTTAAAAAATGATTTTTACAAGTTTGCTATCAACATATGATAAATCAAGAAAGAAAGTTTTTTAAAACTCTTTAAAATATACAACAAGCTCCCACTATTTTAAAAGTTTTAAAAATATACAACAATCTCCCACTATCTTTAAAAGTTTTTTTTTTTTAAATAATCTATTTGGGCATACGAAAATTATAATGCTTAAATGAAAGTATCTAAAAGATTTAAACTTTTACTTAGTGTAAGCATATCAAAGTTTATCAAGCTGCTTAGTGACTTATAGTCTTGAACTAAGGACCTTATACAACAAACCGGATATACTACACACATTATAATGTATAAAACTAGTGTTCTTAAAAAACCAGTACATTTATGGTTATGTGCTTTACCCCAGTTTCTTGAGTGCTCTAAGAAAGTCTATTGCTCCATAGGAAGCGGCCCGTCTTCCACACTCAAATAGGTGAATCTATCAAGAGTGGCCCCTGTATATAACTCCAACTTAATATAAGACTATAGATTCATTAAGAGAATCAATCTCATCCTCTCTCACAAGAATAGCACTAGTTTGTTAGACATATGGGAATGAGTTATTTTTGAACATATAGTTCGTTATAGTGCCAATATAATCACTCGTTCAAGTTGTTTTTCCCATTGAACCTAAGTGATGGTTTACAAGACTTAGGTTGGGTTCCTATTGAAGGTGACTTTTATTTTATAGACCTCAACCCCATTCCATTAGATGCCTTATGTAAGTATTCTCTTGCAAGGCCCTTCGTAAAAGGATCGATCAAATTCTCTTTCGACCTTACAGAATCTAAAGTTGCTACTCCACCCTTGAGTAGACTTTTGATATAGTTATGTCTCAAACTTATATGTCTATTTTTACCATTATACTTCTTATGGTTTGCTCGTTTAAAAGTCGCTTCATTATCACAGTATATGATAATTGTAGTGACAGACTTATCCCCTATAGGTACGTCTACCAATAGGTTTTTAAGTCATTCTGTTTCTTTGCATGCTATAGCAAGTGCAATAAACTTAGCTTTCATAGTGGCATGAGTTATGCAAGTTTGCTTTTTAGATCCCCAAGAAATAGCTCCACTTGTTATAGTGAAAATCCAATCAGTTGTAGACTTTGATTCTTCATTATCTGTATTCTAACTGACATTACTATATCCTTCTAGAACATCAAAATAGTCAAGATAATGCAAGGCATAATTTATAGTCCCTCTAAGATATTTTAGTACTCGATGTATAACATCTCAATATTCTTGACCAAAGTTATTAGTATATCTACTGAGTTTACCTATAGCATAGGCAATATCTGGACGGGTACAATGCAGTGCATATATTAGACTACCAATTACCTTTGCATATTCTAGTTGAGAAATACACCTTCCAATATTCTTTCTCAATTTTAAGTTAGGATCATAAGGGGTAGAAACTGGATTACAATTAGTAGTCAAATCTTCTAAGAAACTTCTCAATATAATGAGACATACCCTTATCATTTCTTATTAATTTAATTCCTAAAATTATATTAGCTTCTCCCATATCCTTCATCTTAAAATTTGAAGATAACAACAGTTTGGTCTTAATGATACACTCTAGGTCAGTTACAAATATGAGCATATCGTCAACATAAAGACAGATAATAACACCAAAGGTTTTATTAAATTTACTATACACACATTTATCTACTTCATTGACCTTATAACCATTTGATAACATCACTTTATCAAATTTATCATGCCATAATTTGGGAGCTTGTTTCAAACCATACAATGATTTGACCAACTTGCACACTTTATGCTCTTGATCTTTCATGACAAGCCTTTCGGGTTGTTCCATATATATTTCTTTAGTGAGATCACCATTCAAAAATGTTGTTTTTACATCTATTTGATAAATGATTAGATGGTGAACTGAAACTAACGCCAACAAAAGTCTAATAGTGGATATTCTAGCAACAGATGCATAAGTATCAAAATAATCAATTCTTTCTTTTTGTCAAAAGCCTTTAGCCACTAATCTGGCTTTGAACTTATCTATGGATCCATCAACTCTCAATTTCTTTATAAATATCCACTTACACCCTATTGGTTTTGAACCAGGGGGTAAGTCGACTAACACTCAAGTGTTATTAGATAAAATTGAGTTAATTTGATCATCGATGGCTTCTTTTTTAAAAAATGAATCAATTGATGATAATGTGCCCTTAAGGGTTGTAGGGTCACCCTCAACATTAAAAATACAATATTCCCTCTTAATATTATTTTTATTTTCCTCTATGAGAAAAACATAAAAGTCAGGTCCAAAAGTGGAATGATGTCTTGCTCGTTTACTCATTTTAGGTTCTATGGATTCAAAAGTAGGATTATTACTCACAACAATATCGTTGTTGGAAGCAATAACATCATTGCTAGAAGCAGCAATATCATTGTTAGAAGAACTAGAAATACTCAAATCTTGATTTGATTTGTGGCGATCGAGATAAAATATATTCTCAAAAAATTTTGCAATTCGAATTGCTACTATGCTAAGGGAAGAGATGAAAGAGAAGAAGGCAGTAAGAAGGAAACCAAGGGAAAGTGTTGGGTCAGAGTTCTCGTGACTGACACTAATTGCTCCTTGGTAGGGTTTGTGGACTGATCTTTTGTTAGCCCTTCCTGTTAGGCTTTCTAGGGTAGGCTTCCATATGTGGATTCTACAGATCCTGGGTGGCTTTCTGTGAGCCACCCTTTCTTTTCTACCAGCTCGTGGCTCGGAGGGGCAGGTGTTATGCTGCGAGGCATCTCTGGAAGAAAAGGGCAGGAAGATGAGATTTTTTTTAGAATTCGTTCAGGGTGTGCTTCTTCCCCAAGCCTCTCCAGGATCTCTTCTTTCTCGAATAAATCCAGATTCAGGCATGGCTTGAAGGTGCTGGTTTTAGATTTCCCGTTTTAAATTGTGTATTCAGAGGGTATGCCCTCGGTGTATTTTATAACGGTTTTATTTATTTATGAAGCGAAGGGAATTTAAGATTACTCATATTTTTGCACAGTTTTGGTTCGGTTTTAGTTTTAGTTCACTTTGTTTGGGTGTGTTATTTATTTATTATATTTTTTTTGAGCTTGGGTTGATTCGGTTTGCTTTGGGGTGTTGGGGACATTTATTTGGGTTTAGTTCAGCTTGGTCTAAGCAAGTAATTCATTTTAGAGATGTTGGGGGCATTTTTTTTTAGTTTTCGGGGTCATATTTCCTAAGTTTAAAAGGTATTATTTTTTTGTAGACTCATCCTAGCAAAGGCATACTTTGGGTTCAGTCACTGGTGTTTAAAATACCCTTATTTCGGCCTATAAACCTACTATTCTGGGCATATTTTTGTATTTCACCTAGGGAATTACGTGCTTAACTCCGGGTGCATAACTAAATTGTGCGCTGTAATAACCGCGCATGTTTGAGAAGTCTAAAGGATTATTACGCGTCAGTATGATGTTGTGTAATCAAATTACACGCGCATTGTGGGGCGCGGAATGGTTGGTCAGCTTGCTGGATCGGAGTCGAGGGCTACGGGTTCCTCGGCAGGGGAGCCTTGTCGTACGACACGTGATCATGTCAGGGATTATCTCTGTGAGGACTCCGTTATTTGGGAGTTTCTTATTGGGTATCCTCCCCATTCTCGATCGAGGCAATCTGCTAGTCAAGGGAGTGAGGGGAGGTTAGTTGCGGGGCCTCCTCGTTTTCAGGATTGTCCACCGACTCCAGGTGCTGGGTTCAAGCTTTCGAAGGATCAAACTCCCGATCTTCGAGCCGACGATACTAGGGATAGTGGTGAGCGACCATCCCAGAGGCAGCGCAGGGAGTAGAGGTGTATGTGTAATATTTTTTTTGTTCATTATGCGTGTTCATTGTATATACATGGGGTATGCCCCCGATGATGGGTGTAAAAAGAACATTTTGATGTAAATATATTTGGTTCAGATGTACCTGATTTGGCCGTTCCTTTTGTGTTACCTCTTGTACTTTTCTATTTGTCTTTTGCGCCATTCGCGGTCTTTGGGCATGGTGGCTACTTAAATCATCTCGGCGATAGTTGAGGGTTGCTTTGTCTCTGCACATGAGGAGTAAGGCTGTTAGTAATTTTCTTTTTCCCCTTGTTGGTTGTCAAAGGGGGAGGTGTCTCAACCGAGGTCTGATAATAAAAGAGGGGTGTTGTTTTATTTATTATTTATTATTTTATTTTTTTTCATTATAAGAAAAGGAAAATAATGCAACAGGGAAAACAAATAACTAGAAGAAAATTCTAATACTACTAAAAAATGCCCCAGTGTAGGAGCGTGATGAAATAAGTAGTGCAGCATCTTCAGTGATATTCATCGGGTGGTGACTTTGTCATTCCGCTTCTTCTTTACGCAAGCCAGAGCGTTTAACATGCTTCTAAAAAAAATGCCCCAGTGTCGAGGTGCAATGGAGCTTTTCTGGGTTTTTGATAAGTACTTTGGACCTAGAGGTGGCCATGTGTATTTGGTGAGTTAGTCTTGGAAGAAACATTGATTCATATTGTCATTAAACTAGGGGTGTTGTTTTTGTTACAATAGCTATATATCGGGGGTGTACCTTTGGTAGTGATCATCCTATCTCGTGCTTATTATCCTGGAGTAGTGCGATAGGCATAGTAGGTGATTGCATCAGTCGTCATCCATTGGTTTTCGGTTTTATTTCTAGAGATATCTGAGAGGCTTTTAATTTAATGTCTGAAAAGAAAAAAAAATGGAAGGGGGATAAGGCTTAGTGATGTGAGGGAATAGTTTGTAGCTGACGCTTTCTAAAGGAGATGAGTAACAATCTTTTTCTCAGAGTGGGTATAGGGTGCCATGATTGAGCTCTTCGTCATGTTTCGGTGCCATCAAGGTCTCACATTCTAAGGTTAGCAGGAGTTTATCCTCCTCCTGTCACCTTACGACGACATCTAGTAGTGTGGGATACCAGGGATGCCTTCACAGTTTGCTTATACACTGCTAGCAGAGTTACCTGAGATGTCCTCACGGCTTGCTTATGCTTTCCTGAGCTCATTGACTGGTTCATTCATTGTATTGCTCTCACTCGATTCCTTTATTTTTTTTTCCTATATATCTTTGAAAGCAACCTGCTAACGCAACAATGGTAAGCTTTGATTGAACTTAGCATCTTCATTTTTTGTGCTCTAACTTCTCCTCTAATGGCGAGGAAAGGGAATGAGAATCGGGTGTTACTTGTGCTTTTGAAAGAGATAAGGTATGTCACCAGTCCTTTGATCACGCTGCCCGAATAAGAAGGTAGGAAAGAAATCATAAGTCTTAAGGATATTTCAGGAATTTGAGACGTACGACCAATGAATGGGTCGTGACAACTACGGGGGTGATAGATATCGGTATTTGGCTACGAAATGTGATGATCACAGAGTTTAAGGGTAGTACTTTCTGAGGTACATGGCGTTCCAAGAGCTAGGGAGTTCTTCCTCATCCTGGTTCACCAACTTGTATGCATTCCCAAGGTATGCAGCTGCTATAACATATGGGCACTCCAGTTCAGTTTCAGTTTTCCTTTTGGATGGGCGTGTTTAGAGGGCATGATTTTCTTCAAGACTAGCTCTCCAATGTCAAAAGTTCTCTTGAGGACTTTCTTATTGTAAGCCCTGGCCACTCTCCTTTGACATACCTGAGCATGGTCAGCTGCCCTTAGACGCGTCTCATTAAGTTGCTCTAGCTCAATGAGCAAAGCAATTCTCCTTTTGTCTAAGGATAGTTGATCATCAAGTTAAATCCGTAAGGATGGAATCTGTATCTCATAGGGTAGGGCTGCTTCCATCCCGTATGTGAGGAGGTAAGGAGTTTGGTCAGTGGTCATGCGAATAGAGGTCCTGTAGGCCCAAAGTGCCTCAGGTAATCGTTCAGGCTAGTCGGCTTCGTTTCTCGTCTCCACTGTATGTTTCAAAATTTGAATCAGAGTTTTATTCGTGGCTTCTGCTTGTCCATTGCCTTGAGGGCAGAACGGTGATGAGTGGTGTAGATCGATGTCAAACTTCTTGCATAGTTTCTTGATCTTTTCTACAATGAATTGTGGTTCGTTGTCGATGACAAACATCTCAGGTACTCCAAACCGGGTGATAATGTTCTGAATGATAAACTTTACGAGCGTTGAAGCGGTGATTCTGACATATGATCCAGCTTCTGCCCATTTAGTGTAGTACTCGATTGCTGTGAGGATAAACGCATGCTTATGAGTGTTCCCAACTGTGTCCGTAAAGGGTCCAATGATGTCGAAGACCCACATTAACAACGGCCATGGCGAGGTTATAGGGTTCAATGCAACTAATAGAGCGTTGATGAGCGGGGCATGTTCTTGGCATTGCTTACAGAATTGGACATGAAAGTGGCAGTCTCTTATCATTATTGGTCAGAAGTAGCCTTGTCGTATGATTTGATATGCGAGTCTTTGTCTACCGGCGTAGGCGCCGCAGGCACTAGTGTGTGCTTCTCTGATGATGTATTATCCTTCGGCTATCGTAATGCATCATAGCAGTACTCCTTTGGTGAAGGCTTCTTTATATAAGGTTTCACTGAGTATGCAGAATCTGGCGCATCGATTTCTTATAGTATTCCGCTCAATCTTCTTGGCATAAAGAGGAACATGTTGATTTTTAAAAAAATTCTATATGTCGAAGTACCATGGTTGTCCATCGTCGGTGGGTGATTTCTCAAATTTGAAGGTTGCAAAGTTGACTTCTATTTTAGCAAGGCTTTCTGGCGTGACTACTTCATTTCGTTCTTGTGTCCTGAGGAGGGTTGGTGGCTCCTGCTTAACTATCCATGCTACCTCGTGCGAGGGTACTGTTAGTTTTTCGATGAAAAATGATTTTGTGCTTTATTCGATTGGTATCTGAATGACTGAGGCTAATGTGGCGAGGGAATCTGCGAGCTCATTTTCTAGTCTAGGGATGTGCGTGAAAGAAATTTTTTTGAACTTCTTTATCAGGTATTGAGTTGTTTTTAAGTACGCCATCAATCTTCTTTCTTTGGTTTTTCATTCTCCGATGACTTGTGATATTAGGAGCTTGGAGTTGCTGATAGTTTTTAGCTGCTTGACACCCAATTGCAACACTGCTTGTAGTCCAGCTATGAAGGCTTCATATTCTATGACGTTATTAGTGACAAGGAAGTCTAGTTGGCAAGCTTTGGATATGACAACTCCTTCTGGGCTTAACAGAACTATTCCGATGCCTTTCCCTTTGTGATTGAGAGCGCCATCGAAGTAGAGTATCCATGAGGTCTTGTCGGGCTCTTCGTGATGGATCGTGAGTAGGTCTTCATCAGAGAAATCTGCGTGTATGGGTTCGCTGGCTGGGAGGGGAGATCTGCGAGATAATCGACAATCGCCTGTCCTTTGATTGATTTCTGCGTAACATAGGTGATGTTGAATTCTTGTAGTAACATGTGCCATCGGGCGATCTTCCCGGAGGTAGCAGGCTTCTCGAAGATGTACTTCAGCGGGTCCATGCGTGCTAACACTAATATCCTGTGTACTCCAAAGTAGTGCCATAGTTTCATTGAGGCCCACACCAGTGCGAGGCAGGTTTTCTCCATTGGAGTGTATTTTTGTTCGTATTCAATCATCATTCTGCTGAGGTAGTAGATAGCCTTCTCTCTCTTGCCGTCTTCTTCATATTGTTCGAGGATTACTCCCATTACTTTATCATTGGCTGACACGTAGAGGATCAGGGGTTTTTTGGGGATTGGGAGTGATAATATCGGCGGATTGAGGAGGTACGTCTTGATGTTGTCGAAGGCCTGTTGATATTGGTCATCCCGCTTGTATTCAGCTCCTCCTTTGAGTAGTCTGTAGAAATGGTCGCATCTGTCCGAGTGTTGGAAGATAAATCTTCTAATAAATTGCAATCTTCCTATCATGCCTTGTAATTCTTTAATGTTGCTGAGAGGTGACATCTCAAGGATGGCTCTGACTTTTATAGGGTCGACTTTAATCTCTCATTTGCTGACTATGAAGTCGAGTAGTTTTTCGGAAGTGACTTCGAACATGCATTTCTTTGAGTACATCTTCAATTGATATTGCTCGGATCTTTGTAGCACGAGTCGGAGTGTTTCAGCATGTCCTGCCCGCGTTTGGGACTTCACCAATATATCATCAACGTAGACTTCTATACATTTATACATCATATCATGAAAGATAGCCATCATGGTGTGTTGATAGGTGGCTCCTGCGTTCTTGAGGCCGAAAGGCATGAAGGCGTAGCAATAGGTTCCCCATGGTGTGGTAAAAGAAGTCTTCACTTGATCGGTCTCTGCCAATCTAATCTGATTATACCCAAAGAAGCCATCCATAAAGGATAACATCTCATGTCCGACAGTGTTATTGACTAGAGTGTCAATGTGCAGGAGTGGGAAGTCATCTTTTGAGCATGCTTGGTTGAGGTTTCAAAAGTTGATGCATACTCGGACTCTGCCATCTTTCTTGGTGATAGGTACTATGTTGGCGACCCATTTAGGATAGAGGACGACTCGGATGAATTTTACTTTATGTAATTTATCAACTTCCTCTTTGACTTGAAGTGCTACTTGTGGGTGCATCCTTCTGAGTTTCTGCTTAACGGGTTTCGCATCGGGTTCCAGGACCAGACGGTGTTCTATTAGGCTTGGATCTAGGCCAGGCATGTCTTCATAGGACCATGCAAAAGAGCTGAGGTGGTCTTGCAGGACTTGGATAATCTATTGTCGTTCCTTGGGGTTGAGTGTTGCACTGATTAGCAGCTTCTTGGGTTTCTTCTCAGTGCCGAAGTTAATTTTTTCAGTGGGTTCCGCGACGGCTTGGGTTTGCTCATCGAAGCACTTGATGACCCGTTGGAAGTCCTGTGTTTCCTTAGTGGCTGACGCTCCTTCTTCATCATCTGTGAGTTCATAGACTGCGAAGTGGCTACACTGGAGAGTTAGTTTTGTGAGAGGTAACCCTTCATCAAGGCAACTAATGACTGCAACGTCCTTAGTCAGGTGAAAATCGAGGCTATTGATTCTCCTCTTGAAATCGTGGAGCATCTCGTCGGGTATGATTACTAGCTTATCGCTTCATCGGGATGCTTGTCGGCTTCGTGAGGAAGAGGTAGCAGGGTCATGTCGATCAATGCCTGTAGCCTTAAGGGGAAGGTCCCTTGCTGGGTCATTCGATGGTCTTGAGTTGAAAGGCTCCTTCTCTTTTCTAAAATTTTCTACTTTTTTAGGATTTTATATTTTTAGGTTTTTGTGATCTTTTAGATTTTTTTTTTTTGATAATAAGTATGGTACAGGGTCGGTTTCCTAAAAAGGAACCAATAAAGTTATTTCCTCTAGTTGAGGGGGTAATACGACTGCTGGAGCTGTTCGTGCGATCCTTCTGGTAATGCGGACCCGTTCTAAGTTTGGCATTTTTTTTTTGTAGTCCTCATCAGGCGCAATCCTCTGGATGGGCAACGCTAGTGGTGGTGTTGCCGATGTCCATGCCTCTTCTAGCATGTTGATAGCTTCTTTTTCGAAAAGGGTTTGGAAATCATAATCGGCTAGGCTTTCGTCCTCTGAGCTAGAGTGAAATTGTTCTTTCTGTCGAGGGTCGTCGTCTTGATGATCCCTGGGGTTGGCGAATTCTCTTCCTTGATCTTCATAGTATGTTAGGATAAGCGTGCATGCACGGCAGCGAGGCTGGTATGGGTAAGAGATGTAGGGAGATTTCCAAGGGCATTTCCATCCTTCTAGATTGAGGTCAGAACCAGCGATGAGTTCGTCTTCATAGTTTGATAGTGCCTGAAGACCCTGGTTAACTTATTCTCTTAATTCTAGCGTGGGGAGATCTATCCAATAGTCTTCATCATCACTTGGTGGCGGTTGCCATTCTTCCTCTAGGGATTTCTAATATATATAAAGTTGCGGTGCGTCCGGCGACTGGGAAGTATCAAGTTCGAGTTCCTCCTCGAACTCAATGAGGGCGATGTGAGTTTCTTCTTCCATAGTTGTCCGCTGAATTTCTCACAGGATGGCCCTTTCACACCGAGTCTGGACGAATGCGCACAAGTTACAGTACGGGGATTTCGGGTAGGGGCAACGATGTGGGCACCGCCAATGATGAAGTATGGGTCGGTAGTCAAATTTATCGTCAGATGTTGAATCTTTATCTCGAGATCGATTAATTTTCCCAAGCAATTTCAAGTGTTCTGCCCTCAAGTGATCCTCTAATTCAATGTAAGTAAGGTTCCTCCAGTAATCTTCTTCTTCGCTCGACATCGAGAGCCAGTCCTCTTCTGCGGATAGATGAGGCTAGAGTAATTGGGGGGATTGAGGGGTGTGCAGTTTCAGTTCTCCCTCATTCTCTAGAGTTGCAATGTGGAAGTCTTCCTCGTCGGTTGACCCCCAATTGTCTATGTGTGGCCTAAGCTCCAGAGATTCTTCCATTCTTTCTTCCGTAGATTGCTCAGTATCGAACAGGGGTCTGACTCCTTCGAGCGGTTTGTCGACATTGTCATTTAGGTTCGTCAGATCCGCGAATGCCCTAGCCATTTGTTCAATCTTTACTTTCTGCGATTTGGTAAGAGGTGTTTCTTTCCGTTTCTGTATGTCAACTTGTTTGGTAGTCCCGTAGAAAAAGTGATTGTACAAAGACCATTTCGGAGAGGTAGGCAGTATATCAGCTTGTCGATTGTCTGACTCGTAACCTAATCCTATGTGCTTACGAATTTTCTTTGGGACGACAAGCCTTATGCGGCCTTGCTTGTTCTTGTCCAATCCGGTGTGAGGGATGTGTCCTAGTTGGTACATGAGGTCCCACCCTTTTGTCGCAGTAGGGTTGAGGTCATAGAGTTTGGTGAGGTTGGGGCCGACCTCTCTTCTTGTTAATTTTGGTTGATGCATCAGAGGAGGGCTAACCTCTGTGACAGTCACCTCGTTGAGGACTCATGTCCTCTTGATGTGGCCGGTGTTCAACACGGAGTCATGGGCCATTGGGATACTTGTTGTGTAATCAGTGTCTATCTCCTGGAGTGGTGCGTCGGCGTATATGCGGACAATAGAATCTTTATATGGGAACTTGACACATTGATGGTATGTGGATGCCCCGACCTTCAAGGATTCTAACCACTTATAAGATTATAAGTGCTAGAGGAGTCGGATATGTGGAAGGTGACGTCCTTTGTTACGGGTCCGAGGTGAACCTGAAGCTTGATAGTCCCTTTAACGAAATGACGTGAACTGTCGTAGGCTACGAGAGATAGGGCTAAGGGCCTAATGTCTTGTTCTGTGTACTCAGGCATTAGTGTAGTGATAGGGTAGGTATTGAGTCCTACTCCGGTGTCGACTAGTGCATGGGGTATAGAGAATCCCCTGATTATAACTATTAAGTATATGAGAGCCGAACTTCCTCGGAGTGACTCCTTAGGCATGTCTGCATCTGTGAAGGTAAGTGCCGGAGGTTGTGCCATGACTAAAGTGATTTGATGCAGTTCGTCCAAGATAGTATCTTCATCTACTTGTGTGTCTTTTAATGTCCTGATTAGTAGTCGATGGTGGTCTGGTGACTTCTTAATGAGTTCCAAGATTGATATCTGGGCTGGGATCTTCTGGAGATGTTGTAGGAGATCATACTCCTACCCTACTTCGAGTGTAGCCCCTTTTCTTAGCCAGTGAGCCTTGTGTACGAGTGGTTGGGAAGGCTGAGGTGCGGGAATTGGTGGAGGAATAATGTGAGGCGGGGGAGTCGGGGTAGTATCTTTGTCTACTTGTGTGTCTTCTAATGTCCTTATTAGTAGTCGATGGTGGTCTGGCAACTTCTTGAGGAGTTCCAAGATTGATATCTAGGCTGGGATCTTCTGGAGATGTTGTAGGAGATCATACTCCTGCCCTACTTCGAGTGTAGCCTCTTTACCTAGCCGGTGAGCCTTATATACAAGTGGTTGGGAAGGCTGGGATGCGAGAATTGGTGGAGGAATGATGTGAGGTGGGGGAGGTGCGTTAGTCTCTTTTTCTCTTGCGTTCCTTTCCGGTGGTTGCGCATTCATAGGCTCCTTACCCCGAGGAAACGGTGGTGGGGGATAGTTAGTTTCTGATTTAAGGATTGGGCAAGTTGGTTATTGACTGGGCCAGACAGCGCTTTGTGACGGGGCCAAAACTCAAGCTTACAGTATGGTGCTTGGGGCACGACATGTGGTGCCAGGAGGGCACGCGACATGGGGCCAAGTGGGCCTGGCGACGTGGTCGCGCTGCGAGGACGCGACACAGTCGCATGAGGGTAGGACGCAGAGCGTCACGGTCGCGACACGGACACGACATAGCCAAGGTGGGCTAGCGATGCAAGAGGCATTGCGGTATGTCAAACTAAGGGGTTTGAGGTTCTCCTGCCATTCTGGCTGAATGACTGTTTTACCCTTATATAGGGGAAGGGAGCTAGAGAGCTATTCCCCCCCCCCACATGGGCCCTAGCGTTGCCAGAGGGGGTGCAAGTGTCTCCTAGGCCTGAAAGGGTGGGCCTAGGGCGCCGATGCAGTGATGTCGTGTGGAGCCTAAGGGAGGTTGAAGTATGACCCCGGACTACGTGTTGCGGTGCATACGGCTGGGCAACCTCGCGAAGAGAACACCAACACTGCGTGGGACTCAGTTGAGCACGACAACATGTGGGCTAAGGATAAATGGTGCCAGTAATTCAGAACGCACACGAAGGCAGGCTGCGTGGGACTCGGTTGAGCATGCGAGCGCGAGGCACAAGGCTGTGGGCTTGGTTCGATATGTGAGCGAGACATGGCGACATGGAAAGCTGCATGCCAAGATTGTTGTGAACGAGGTACTAGTGCAGTGCGCAGGGTGAAGCTTGAGCAGGCCAAGTTTAGCACAGTGGTGCAAGTGGCATGTCATAAGGGGCACGGTACAGTTGGATGGTAGGCCGTGAAACAGAGGTAACCACGTTGGGGGAGTTCCCGTCCTCTAGGCGGGTGGTATCAGAGCTGATGTGTAGATGGGTTGGCTTCGTTGCACGCGATAGCAAAGCACCGCGCGGGTTGAAAGCGCGTCGAAGGACGCCTCGCGACAGTTGATATCAGGAGTAGGCTGACCTAGCGAAGCGTGCGCTAGGTGCCACACGGGACTGATGTTGCAGAAGTGCGACCCCATGACATTTTGGTATTAGAGACAAGTTCGATCCAGAAGCGATGATGCTATTAAGCAATTGGTGCAGAGGCACGAGATGTGGTGTTAAGAGGGCACGCGACATCCTTGAACAATTGGTGCGGAGGCACGTGATGTGGTGTCAAGAAGACACGCGACATCTCTGAGCTAGTTAACAGGTGAGGGCCTTGTGACAGCAGAACCAAGTTGACCCGGCCGGGGTGACAGTGGGGAGCTAGTGGGAAGGTGCGGACCTAAGAACTAGAAATGAGATGCGAACAAGCTGGGAGGAGTTAGCGGGGTCAGTTCACTGTGATCATGCGTCAACGAGGACATTGGCATTTATGGAGTGGTGGAGGATGTGACGGGGCCAAAACTCGAGCTTGCAGCATGATGCTTGGGGCATGACATGTGGTGCCAGGAGGGCACGCGACATGGGGCCAAGTGGGCCTGGCGATGTGGTCGCGCTGCGAGGACTCGACACGGTCGCATGAGGGCAGGACGCGGAGCGTCATGGTCGCGACACAGACGTGACATAGCCAAGGTGGGCTAGCGATGTAAGAGGCATTGCGGTATTTCAAACCAAGGGGTTTGAGGTTCTTCTGCCATTCTGGCTGAATGACTGTTTTACCCTTATATAGGGGAAGGGAGCTAGAGAGCTATTCCCTCGCACACGGGGCCTTGCGTTGCCAAAGGGGGCGCAAGTGTCTCCTAGGCCTGAAAGGGTGGGCCTAGGACGTCGACGCAGCGATGCCGTGTGGAACCAAAGGGAGGTTGAAGTATGGCCCCAGACTACGCTCGCGGTGCATACGGCTAGGCAACCTCGCGAGGAGAACACCAACGCTGTGTGGGACTCAATTGAGCATGACAGCATGTGGGCTAAGGATAAATGGTGCTAGTAATTCAGAATGCACACGAAAGCAGGCTGTGTGGGACTCGATTGAGCACATGAGCGCGAGGCACAAGGCTGTGGGCTTGGTTCGGTATGTGAGCGAGACATGGTGGCATGAGAAGCTGCATGCCAAGACTGTTGCGAGCGAGGTACTAGTGCAGTGCACAGGGTGAAGCTTGAGCAAGCCAAGTTCAGCACAGTGGTGCAAGTGGTGTGTCGTAAGGGGCACGATATAATTGGATGGTAGGCCGTGAAACAGAGGTAACCACGTTAGGGGAGTTCATGTCCTCTAGGCGAGTGGTATCAGAGCTGATGTATAGATGGGTTGGCTTCGTTGCACGCGGTAGCGAAGCACCGCACAGGTTGAAAGCGTGTCGAAGGACGTGGTCGGTTTTAAAGTGTACCCTTGCAAGTGCACAAGTTCGATTGTAGCACGGCGAAATTAAGGGTGTCGAACCCACAGGGAAGCGCAAAATTAGATTAATTTTAAAGAGATTTCAAAGACCCAAGGAAGTACCAAGGGTGAGAGATTTCATTGTCAAGATTTACCACTACACAATGCAATAATCAAAAGAACTAAATCAAGCTATGCACGGATGAACTATGATTAAGAAATTAACAATGATGAAATGATCAAGGAGTTGCTAACCCTAGATTTATAACTTTTCTACAATCAACCACACAATTTCATGTTAAATCATTATACCATCATTTAACTACAAGAAAAACGAATCGATGAAAATGCAATTATTGATTCGGCATACCCTATCCGAACACTATGACGCATCCAATCACGGCATGCATCATGCGAAGGCATAAGCGTATCTCAAATTCGAAATCACAAGTAAGAATCAATCGACGGCATCCTATATCGATCTACAAGATCGATCTAGGTGGAATAATTGCTTATTGTCGCCGATCACACGGTTGGCTATAAACAGTATTCGATGATAACACAATGAAGCACACACTAAAAGCCGTCACGATTCAATAATTCTAACAAGAAATTGTAAGCTTAAAAGTAAGTTAGTTACTCATCTAGGGGTCGCTTCCTCCTTGAACGAGGGGTTTAGCCGCTCATCCTTGATCCACACGCACAATGTAAATCGAAAGCCATCACAAAAATTGCTCTTTTATTTATCAATCGCTTGATCTTTTTGGAGAAGATCACAACCTAACACAGCTTTTTATCTAAATACAAAACTAAAAATAACAAAGAAAAAATTGCTAAAGGCCCTAAGAAAGTCTACCGAGCAAAAGTCCCCCCGAACCCTAAACATCCTGTTGTTTAAATAGGGCCCGGGCTAAAATTATTCCATATCCGAATCAATAGATTGAATTTTGAAATCAATCGATTGAATTTTGAATTCAATCGATTGAATCCAAAATTCGAATTTTGGAGGCTCATTTGCATTCCCAAAATCAATCTATTGAATTTAAGGAATTCAATCGATTGATTTTCGAAAATCAATCTATTGAATTCCAAATTCAATCTATTGATTTTGGAAATCAATCTATTGAATTCCAAATTCAATCTATTGATTTTGGTGGCTCATTTGCATTCCCAAAATCAATCTATTGAATTTAAGGAATTCAATCGATTGATTTTCTAAAATCAATCTATTGATTTTGGTGGCTCATTTGCATTCCCGAAATCAATCTATTGATTTTTGGAAATCAATCTATTGATTTTTGGGCAACTTTTTAAACTCAATCGATTGAGTTTCAAATCTCAATCGATTGAAATGGGCATGTGACATATTTAACTCTCAAAGCGTGGCTAGACCAATCATCTTTTCACGGATTTCTTCACTGCTCCATGGTTCAAAGTTCATATAGTCCCTTAATTTTATTCACTTAAGCTCTTTCAACATCCCACTACAGTAACACAAACCACTAAAACTATCTACCGTTAGAATGCCTTCATTGGATAGCTAAATGTTAGTATTTAGGGTGCGAAATATAGTCATATTTACACGTATCACACCCCAAACCTACACTTTGCTAGTCCTCGAGCAAAGAGAATGATAAATATGTCAAGACAAATTAAACTAACATCCTAACAAAATTAAATGCCACTTTAAATGAGGGAGCACGATTGCATTTAGCATATGCAATAAGCCTTTAAACCTCTAGGTGATCCCTAGGGGAGGAGTTGTGTCTCCTGAAGGTTTTCAGTGAAGATACCTACAAACTTAAAAAAAAAACAGTTTTCAAAATCATCGATAGAAGAGTTTTCAAAAATCGGTTTGTATAATATATATACCTTTAAAATCAAAAACCAATAATTATTTCAGCATGCAAAAGTTCATTCTCAAATACCAATGGCATGATAATTCCACTGTTGTTTATTCCAATTACCCCAATGCTCTGATTTTTAGGCCAATTTTTTTATTTATGCCTAGAATGTCGTGTGCACATGTGCCAATGCTTAAATCATTTCATTGCTGGATTAATCCAAATCGGGAATCATCGGATCCAAAGTTTCGACTCAATCCTCACCTTAGGTATACACTTAAAACAAAATCGCTCCGATAAATGATTTACTTTTCGCACACATGTGAGAGAGTTATAATACAAACAAAAGGTCTCACATGATATAAGAAAGACGGTGCATCAAAGAATTAAAAGAAATCTCATGGTGAAAGATATTTGTATCTTAAGCACGCTATACCAACCACCATAGTCATTGCATCATCACTCTCCACAAGGCATTTACCAACCGAGATCAGATCACGAAGGTCTTTTCTATGGTTGTAATGGGGCTCGGGTGAAGGTTATGAAAGAAAGGGAAAATTGGATTCAAATTTCTCTGAGAAACTAGAAAAAGAAATACAATTTAATTTTCTAACTTTCCACTCATTCTTTCTCGAATTTTTCAGAATTTCTCTTTCTTTTTAACCTTTTTTTTTTTCTTCTTTTCATTCCTTTTTTTTTATTTTTTTATTTTATTTTATGCACATATTTTTCTGCCATATGCTCCTTGCAAGTATTATCGGCATGACTCTCCACTTTCTCTCTTGTTCTTGTCCCTCTTTCCTAATTTCTCAGAGATTGAAAGGTAAAGTTTTGTATTCTCTTTTTTTTTTTTTTTTTTTTTTTCAAACTAGTGTGGGGTATGGTTAATATAGCTTCACAAAAATAAAAAAAAAATTTCAATCAAGGCTCAAAAGGGGGTGCAACAAGGAAAATCAATATAAGGTGGGGCATTTTAGGCAGAAACGAGCCAATGATGGCCTTTGATCATATCCTTTCACGATGGTAATGATGCCTATTTGTCTTGAGTTTAAATGCAATGAGTTTTAGCGCAATGATATAAAGCATGCGAAATAAACAAACCGAGATAAAATGTATGAGATTTCAACAATTAAGCACGAATTTCAAAGATACTCCGAATTTATTTTAGCACTCATCAAGAATGAGGACAAAGTTCTAAATCTCACGGGTTTAGTGTTTCTTAGGATCCTAGAATTCCAAATTTTGACTAATCTTTTGATTTCCAGCTTCAAGCATGGCGAAGTGCAAAAAAAAAAATTTCTAGGCATAAAATTCAAATTAATCTTTAAATGTTTACAATGGAATTAATTATCCTAAACAACAACAGTTTTATCATGGCATAAATATTTGAAAATTAAAATTTTATATGCATCAGTGATTAAAGTTTGAAAACTACGCCAAAAATAAACAACGATGATTATTTATTTATTTATTATTTTTTTTTTTATTTTATTATTTTTTTTTTTTTTTAGTATTGAAGGTGCATATAAAATGTGGTCAAACATATACTGCAAAAGTTAAAAATCATGAACCATGCATTTGAGCACACCACCCCCAAACCTGATGTTTCCAATGTCCTCGTTGGATTGTTGCAGGACCCCCAAACCTGTTTTTTTTTTTTTTTTTTTTAATTTATTTATTTATTTATTTTTTTAAACTAACCTAATGCAACAATGAACGAAAAATAAAAACAAAGTTACGAGAACAAACAAAGTTAAACCCTAACACCGTTCTAGAGACGAAACTAAAATCCTAAAGCTAAAACAGAAATCAATCCCTCATTCCTCGTTGCTTGTCATTCCGGGTTTCGATTTGAATGCATAACGCCACATCTCCTCGTGAGTCCGACTACCGGGTGGTGGTATTGGGGCTTGAGGCGGTGATGTTGGTGGGTCATTTTCAACTTCGATGGAGCGAGTAAAATGTGGACGTGGTGAGTTTATGATCATGTATTCCAATGCTGAAATCGGCGAAGTCGATTGTGGAGATACCAAGTCAAGATCAATGATTTCCTGATTTGATAAATCGAGCGAATGGTGTGGCGAATCCCGACGCGACTTTTTTCCTTGGCCGTTCAAAGAAGGCGTTTGAATTGCGAACGTGCGTATCGGATTGAGTCCATGGATCGAAGCTGGGGATAACAAATTCTAAGAAACCGAAGGATTGTTTTCAAAAATTAGAGCTACGTACTTATTAAATAAGTGAAAACCTATCCTAAAATAACTAAGCTAAGATTGGAAATTTTGGGATGATTTTGGATGGTTCAGAAATAGCATCAGTCAATCGATTGGAATGTGAAAATCAATCGATTGACTGAGTGCAGAAGGAAATTTGTGCTGGATTTGAAAAGAATTTTCCTTTTAAAGGTCATATCGAAATTTGGGCCAAATCATCAAATTGGAGGAAACCTTCAATATTTAAATCGATTAAAACCAATTTGTGTACTAGGTGACTTTCCAATTGAGTGGTCACTTTCCAATTGAGTTGCCAAGTCAATCGATTGAAGATAGCCTAAAAGACCAGCCTTTTGGAATTAAAAAAAAATTGTCAATCGATTGAATAATCAATTAACTAACAATTACAAAAAAAAAGAAAAAAAAGTTCATATTTTCCATTAAGCTAGAACATATGATTACATCCACACGATCTTTCAAACTATCACAAAAACATGATTTTATTATCCATCAAATCAAAGGAAGTAAAATCCTACGATCACTTAAAATGCATCTACCACAGTCATCACAAAACAGAAATAGATGAAAATAACATCATCAACCTCACATCATCACAAAATCCACATAAATCAGTTCCAACAGATCAATCTTCATTATTGTCATCGTACTCTCTCTCTCGTCATTGCCGCGATCCGCTTCTCTCGGGAATGATTCCCGAGCAATTTGGGTTAAGAGAGAGCCTTGATATCGCAACATTCGATCCACACCATCGATAGTCAAATAGAACCTATCCATGCGCGCCTAGAGGCGTGTGATTGTTGCCTCGGTATTGAACTCACGGGCTTCATCAGTACGAGGTCTACGAATACCGCCATGTTGGCGTTGCCCAGGGTTTGGAATTTGAGATGGACCCCCGACTGGGACGTTTCGCCCGAAAAGAGCATTCATACTCTTGGTCCATACGTTTCTTCCATATTGATAAAATTGCATGTCGCCAATGTCTTCATCACAGTAGATCGGGCATTGCAGGTGGTCGAGAAGATGCATTACGAAGTGGGGAAAGTACAACAAGAGGGACTCACGTCGACGTATCAACGTTCTGATTTCATTATGGCATCGATACATTGCCTCAAGCATCAATTTCGGGGCATTTAACCAGGTATTTGTGTAAACGGCGTACAATGCCGCCACCTGGTCGCCGGTTCTCTCGCTCTTAGTTCCGTGAGGCAGTAAATTTGTGGACATGACAATATCCCAGAATAGAACATCACGAGGCAAAGCCGAACGCTTTGTAGCTTGGCCCGACCCTCGCCTACCCCCACACATGTTAGCAATCATCTCGTCTTGACAGAGGTTTAATTGAGGCCCGATTTGATGATTTGGAGGTCGGTTCATGAGGAAGTGAAAGGCCTCGGCTAGATCTGATGCTTGAATCCGATAGTACCAGTTATCGATCCTTACTTTAATGCAATCAACTCCCGATGGAGATCGTCCTGCCGGAATCCATTCCATGTTCTGATAAAATAATCGGACAATGCGAGTTGATACATCGATGGGAGGCGGTGCTAATAACATTTCAAGATGAACCGCTTCGATGTATGCAATGGAATGTGCAGCTTCAGGGATACGGCGGAACTCCGTGAGATCGAAAAAATTTTCAATCAAAATTTCACGATCAACATATTCTTCAGTTGGTACATCTTTTGGAACATTGACTGGGCGTGGAGGGCGCTGGTACACGAGTCTTGCCTGATCAGCCATTCACTGGCTTAGATGGAGAGAACAAGAACGGTGAAAGCTTTTGGAAAAGTCAAGATGTATGAGTCTCCGAAATCCCTTAAAAAGATAATTTTGGAGCCGGGTTGTTACAAAAAAAATGAATTCGATCGGTTGAACATGAAAGTTCAATCGATTGAAGTGATTGTGGCACAAAGGGAGAAACCCATGCATAAATGTGTCACCATTTTTCAATGTGAAGGAGTTAATTGATAAGACCAAAAAGCATTTGTTTAATCCAATTTTCAATCGATTGAAAATTTCAATCGATTGAACAATATGTGAGGTCATTCATTCCTTCACTCATTTAATGCATGGCTATTTCCAAGGAGTCTCATGCCTTTTTTCAATCGATTGAAATAAGCCTTCCATTGATTTCTCTCGCAGCACATTAATGCATTTGACAAGGGTTTTGACTAATAGCCCTTTCTCTCAACCGATTGAATTTTTAAGAAGAGAATTCAATCGATTGAAACCAAAAAGGAAAATTAAGTGGGTGATTTGAAAAGTCATGTGATATGACTTTGAATTAACCCGCAAAGAAGAGTACTATCGATTATCGATCGATTGAATTTTATTTTCATTCAATCAATTGAGCAGAATTTCACCTTTATGCTAAAATATCCCGAGTCAATCAATTGACTCGATCTTTCTTCTGACAATCAAGGACCATACAACTAAAATCTATCCCACTGGTTGCCTCCCGTGAAGCTACCGAGTTTACGTGTCGACCCGATTCTTCATCACATTGGCGGCTCAATGAGATCTGTTTCTTCAGCCATCATTTGAAACTTTGACTCCAACAGCGGTTTAAGTCGTTGACCATTTACTTTCAGAATTCGATTATCTTTGATGTCTCTAATCTCGACAGCACCAAATTCAGATGTGGAAATGACCTGAAAAGGTCCCTCCCATCTTGATCGTAATTTTCCGGATGAAATTTTAACTTTGAATTGACACAAACTTTTTGCCCGGATGAAATTCCTTTCGAGATTAACTCATCATGAAGCCTTTTGGATCTTTCCTTGTAAAGTCTAGCATTCTCATATGCATCATAACGTAACTCATCGAGTTCATTTAGTTTGCGACGGTTTGATCCAGTGATTGCATGTCAAAATTAAACCATTTGATTGCCCAAAAGGCTTTGTGTTCAATTTCAATCGGAAGGTGACACGCCTTCCCAAACACAAGCGAAATGGAGACATTCCAATTGGTGTCTTGAATGCCGGTATGCCCAAAGAGCATCCGATAGGCGAAGAGACCAATCCTTTCTATCTGTTCTGACAGTCTTTTCTAAAATCCGCTTGATTTCACGATTCGACACCTCAACTTGACCACTAGTTTGCGGATGGTAAGGTGTTGCCACTTTGTGAGTGACTCCATATTTCTTCATTAAAGTTGCAAACTGGCGATTGGAAAAGTGTGAACCACCATCAGCGATGATAGCTTATTCCAAATCGGTTGAACACGTTCTCCTTAAGAAACTTTACCACCACCTTGTGGTCAGTCTCACGGGGGGGTGAAGCTTCCACCCATTTTGAGACATAATCTACAGCCACCAAAATGTAGAGAAACCCAAATGATGGGGGAAATGGTCCCATAAAGTCGATTCCCCAAACGTCAAAAATTTCGACAACTAAAATCGGGTTCAACGGCATCATATCTCGTTTAGAAATATTTCCCAATTTTTGACATTTTACACATCCCTTGCAATAATCCATTGCATCGCGAAAGATAGTGGGCCAGTAGAATCCACTTTGTAAAATTTTGAATGCGGTCTTTCGTCCCCCAAAGTGACCTCCACAAGCTCCATTATGACAGAAATTCATCACGCTTGATTGTTCTTCTTTGGGCACACATCGTCGGATTATCTGATCAGAGCAGAATTTAAACAAGTGTGGTTCATCCCAGAAGTAGTGTTTCACTTGGGAGAAGAACAAATTTTTATCATTTTTACCCCACTGCAATGGGATTTGACCCGTAACGAGATAATTGGCAATGTTTGCATACCAAGGAGTTCCATTTAGAGCCGCACGGATAACCATCAATTGCTCATCGGGAAAGGTATCTCGAATAGGTTCTGCAAAAGATGTTGCTTCAGGAAGTATACGAGACAAGTGGTCTGCAACCACATTTTCAACTCCCTTTTTGTCTCGTATCTCAAAATTGAATTCTTGCAGCAATAGAATCCATCTGATCAGTCTTGGCTTTGTATCCTTCTTTGCCAATAAGTACTTAAGTGCGGAATGATCAGAAAAAACTACGATCTTGGACCCGAGCAAGTATGACCGAAACTTGTCCAACGCATAAACTACAGCCAATAATTCTTTCTCTGTGGTGGTGTAGTTTATTTGTGCGTCGATCAGTATTTTACTTGCATAGTAAATTACATGAGGTAATTTATCTACTCTTTGGCCTAAAACCGCTCCAATTGCATAATCGATGTGTCGCATACATTAGTTCAAAGGGAAGCGAGTAACTGGAGGTTGAATTATGGGAGCATTGGATATGCTTCTTACTTTCAAAAATGCCTTCATGCAATCATCATCAAAGATGAAAGGAACATCCTTCCCAAGCAAGGTACATAATGGTTTAGCCACCTTGCTAAAATCTTTGATAAATCTTCTGTATAATCCCGCATGCCCCAAAAATGATCGGATTTGTCGAACACTCCTTGGTGGTGGCAAATTAGCAATTAAGTCGACTTTTGCCTTGTCGACTTCAATTCCTTTCTTGGAAATGATATGCCCTAACACAATTCCCTGTTGAACCATAAAATGACTCTTTTCCCAGCTTAAAACAAGATTAGATTCTACACAATGTTGTAATACCTGTGTCAAATGGTTCAGACACATTTCAAAGGTCCTCCCAAAAACCGAGAAGTCGTCCATGAATACTTCGATAAATTTGTCAACCATATCCGAGAATATTGCTAACATACAACGTTGAAAAGTGGCCGGCGCATTACAAAGTCCGAAAGGCATCCTTCGATATGCAAAGGTTCCATAAGGGCAAGTAAACGTTGTCTTTTCTTGGTCTGATGGAAATACAGGCACTTGATTGTATCCCGAGTAACCATCAAGAAAACAATAATATTCTTGTCCTGCCAACTTTTCTAGAATCTGATCAATAAATGGCAGGGGAAAATGGTCCTTTCTCGTGGCAGTGTTCAATTTCCGATAATCGATACATACACGCCATCCAGTGGTCTCACGTGTAGGCACCAATTCCCCCTCGGTGGTCTCCTTCACTGTTATTCCCGATTTCTTTGGAACAATCTGAATTGGACTTACCCATTCACTATCTGAAATTGCATAAATGATTCCTGCATCAAGTAATTTGATAATCTCTTTCAAAACAACTTCTTTCATGTTGGGATTCAGCCGTCTTTGTGCCTCTCTTGATGGTGTGCTACCTTCTTCAAGGTGGATCTTGTGCATACACACCGACGGATCTATCCCTTTTAGATCGGCTAATGTCCATCCGATTGCTCTTTTGTAGTCCTTGAGTACTCCAATTAGTTCTCCTTCTTGCTTTTCTGACAAAGTTGCAGAGATTATCACCGGAAGTGTTTCAGATGGTCCCAGGAAAACATACTTAAGTGAATCAGGTAACTGTTTCAACTCAAGATTTGGTGGTTGCTCAATTGAAGGCATCAATTTGGGTTTTTCCACTACGGGTAATGGTTCAATTCAGTGCCTTCCATGGCTTCTTCTCCAGACATTGAGATGGTGTTCATTTCCTCAAACTTTGCTCAACACTTCCTCCCTCATCATAGATTGCCAAAGAAGGCCAAATTCCTCCTTAGTGAGCATCGAGAAGCGCTTCTTCAACCACTTCATCAACCGTCAATATAAAAGCAATCAACCCTTCTTCGTTGGAAAAATGGTTCATAGCATTGAACACATTCAATCTCACTTTCATATTTCCAAAGGAGACATCCATCACTCTGTCATTTACGCTTAATCGAGCATTTGCAGTAGCAAGGAAGGGACGTCCAAGGATAATGGGGATTTGGTTTTCTGATTTGACTCGTTGTTCCATATCCAAAACAATAAAGTCCACAGGAAAGACAAATTTATCGATTCCTACCAAGACGTCCTCGATGATACCCCTAGGTCGTCTTTCAAACCTATTTGCTAATTGAAGTGTTACCGCAATGCTGCAATTCACCCAGCCTAATTTTTTCAGACACGAGAATGGGATCAAGTTCACACTTGCTCCCAGATCTAAGAGTGCTCTTTCAATTGTTTGTCCACCAATAACACATGTAACAGTTGGCACTCCAGGGTCCTTAAGCTTTGGTGGCGCATTCAACTTCAGGATGGAACTGACTTGATTAGTCAGGAACACTTTCTTGGACACATGTGTACGTGTCTTCCTCTTTCGGGTGCATAAATCCTTGAAGAACTTGGCGTACGCAGGAACTTGGTTAATGGCATCGAGCAAGGGAAGATTAATCTTTACTTGCTTAAACGTTTCGAGAATATCGTCCATTTTTGAAGGACCCTTCCCAACTGATGGAGGTGTAAGGCACCTGTGAATGGTGCCTTAGGTGTATGGGGATTTATTTCCATTGCTGGATCCACTTCAAGTTCCTGTCGAACATTTTTGAGATTTTCGTTCTTCTTCTCTTTCTCTGGTTCTTCTTCCTTTTCAGCTTTTTTTTTCTATTTCTTCAGCTTTAGATGGAATTTCAACTTGGTTGTCGACCACTCGACCACTTCTCAAGACCGTTCTGACCTTGGTGATGGTGGTTGATGGCCCTTCACATGGTGCGTGGCCTCATGGTTGTTGATAGGTTGGCTAGGAAGCCTTCCCTCTTCTCTTTGACTCATTTGGTTAGCCAATTGACCGATCCGATCTTGCATTTTAGCCATGGATACGCTTGCATAGTTTGTTGTTGAGCTTGCGAGTTTGCATCAATTTTTCTTCAAAATCGAATTCCTTGAACTTGAAGCATTGGTTTGGTTGAAATTCGATGTTGACGATGCTCGAATATGGGTGATAATTCAAATTTTGTTGGAAATTCAATTTCGTTGGAAGTTAGAATTCGGTGTGGATGAAGACCTTGTTGTCCACTTGATGTATTTGCTTTATCTTCTTTGGTTTCCTTGTCCGGTTGACTTGATCCTCCCACCCTAAGTTAGGATGGTTTTTCCACTCGAGATTGTAGGTGTTTGAATAAGGATTCTATCTTGCCGTTGATATGGCTGAGTCACATTAACTTGCTCCTGGGGATCTGATGCTTCGGGAAAAATCATCAGAGTGGTTGGACACTCGTTAGATGTGTGACCTTGATTCTCACAAACTGCGCAAACAGTAGGGGCATTGAGGGTTTTAGCTTGCTGAGTTGCGGCAAGCAACATATTCATTTGTTTTGACAACATATCCACTTTTGTTGACAACTCAGAGGTATTGTTGTTAACGTCAAACAACCCCTCTTTTGTCAACACATGAGACTTTGTTGATAAATCACGGTTAACACGCCCCAAAGTTTCGCTTTGCATTGAGGTTTGACTCAACCTTTCGAATAGAGTCCAAATTTCGTCATGCTCTTTTATGGAATAGGATCCTCCACACGATGCATTGACCATACGTCTTTCTTCTGGGATCAGTCCATTGTAAAAACTCTGAACTTGTTGCCATCTTGGAATATGATGATTAGGGCAGCTTCTAAGCAATTCCTTAAAACGCTCCCAACATTCGTGAAATGTTTCAAAGAAAGTTCGAGCATAAACCAGAATTTTCCGACGTAACTCGCGGTTTTACTCATGGGAAAATATTTCTTTAAGAATTCACGCGTAACTCGGTCCAACTCGTGATGGATCTTGGTTCTAACGATTTAAACCACGATCTCGCCTTATCTCGCAAAGAGAAAGGAAAAAGTCGCAATTTAGCTATTTCTTCAGTCACATTATGAACTCTAAACATTTTGCATACCCCAACGAATTCGGTCAGATGAGCATACGGATTCTCATTACTCAATCCGTTAAAGATGGGCAACATTTGAATCATTGCCGATTTGAATTCAAAGTGATTCCCTGGAATGGGAGCATGAACAATACTATCTTGATCCTCGTAAGGACCAGGATCATAGTATTGTTCCAACGTTCGGGGTCCTTCTGGTGGTTCATAATGGTTTTCACCATTATTGTTGTTGTGTACATTCCTTTCTCCTTCTCTTTGTCTTTGATCGGCCATAACTTCGGAGTTATTACGCTGAATCCGATTGCTCTTTCGATTTGTTTTACAAGCTCGCTCGATTTCCCGATCCAACGGTTGAAGAGTTGGGCGATGAGATCGGGTAAAGCTCATACACCAATGAACCAAAACAAAGTAGACTCAAAATGCCACAGTTCGGAATTAATCAATTGATTTTTTTATTTTTATTTTTTAATTTTTTTTTACAATCAATCGATTGAAACAGAGTGGAGAAAAAAAAATAAAATCAAATAATTCAATAGATTGAATTCCTAAAATCAATAGATTGATTTTATCAATTTAATAGATTGAATTCCCAGATTCAATAGATTGAATTTATAAATTCAATCGATTGAAATCCCAAAATCAATGGATTGAATATATCAATTCAATAGATTGAATTCCCAAATTCAATAGATTGAATTTATAAATTCAATCGATTGAACTCCCAAAATCAATAGATTGAATTCTGGAAATCAATGGATTGAAAATATCAATTCAATCGATTGAGAATGGGAACAACCAATAATGTCAATCAATCGATTGAACTGATAAGTTCAATTAATTGATAGGACATTCAAATGCAAAAATCTGACTGACAAGCACAGTCAATCGATTGAAATTGACAAGTCAATCGATTGACTAGCAAACAAAGGATGCAATCTCGCTTCTCCAATCGATTGAATATGAAAATCAATCGATTGACCGGCAACTAGAATAAAATCTCCTTAAAAATAATAAAATTTTGTCGCATTCTCGCGCCACAAAACTTGGTCGGTTTTAAAGTGTACCCTTGCAAGTGCACAAGTTCGATTGTAGCACTCGAAATTAAGTGTCGAACCCACGTGGAAGCGCAAAATTAGATTAATTTTAAAGAGATTTCAAAGACCCAAGGAAGTACCAAGGGTGAGAGATTTCATTGTCAAGATTTACCACTACACAATGCAATAATCAAAAGAACTAAATCAAGCTATGCACGGATGAACTATGATTAAGAAATTAACAATGATGAAATGATCAAGGAGTTGCTAACCCTAGATTTATAACTTTTCTACAATCAACCATACAATTTCATGTTAAATCATTATACCATCATTTAACTACAAGAAAAACGAATCGATGAAAATGCAATTATTGATTCGGCATACCCTACCCGAACACTATGACGCATCCAATCACGGCATGCATCATGCGAAAGGCATAGCGTATCTCAAATTTGAAATCACAACCGTAAGAATCAATCGCACGGCATCCTATATCGATCTACAAGATCGATCTAGGTGGAATAATTCGTTTATTGTCGCCGATCACACGGTCGACGGCTATAAACGAGTATTCGATGATAACACAATGAAGCATACACTAAAAGCCGTACGATTCAATAATTCTAACAAGAAATTGTAAGCTTAAAAGTAAGTTAATTACTCATCTAGGGGTCGCTTCCTCCTTGAACGAGGGGTTTAGCCGCTCATCCTTGATCCACACGCACAATGTAAATCGAAAGCCATCACAAAAATTGCTCTTTTATTTATCAACCGCTTGATCTTTTTGGAGAAGATCACAACCTTACACAGCTTTTTATCTAAATACAAAACTAAAAATAACAAAGAAAAAAATTGCTAAAGGCCCTAAGAAAGTCTACCGAGCAAAAGTCCCCCCGAACCCTAAACATCCTGTTGTTTAAATAGGGCCCGGGCTAAAATTATTCCATATCCGAATCAATAGATTGAATTTTGAAATCAATCGATTGAATTTTGAATTCAATCGATTGAATTCAAAATTCGAATTTTGGAGGCTCATTTGCATTCCCAAAATCAATCTATTGAATTTAAGGAATTCAATCGATTGATTTTCGAAAATCAATCTATTGAATTCCAAATTCAATCTATTGATTTTGGAAATCAATCTATTGAATTCCAAATTCAATCTATTGATTTTGGTGGCTCATTTGCATTCCCAAAATCAATCTATTGAATTTAAGGAATTCAATCGATTGATTTTCTAAAATCAATCTATTGATTTTGGTGGCTCATTTGCATTCCCGAAATCAATCTATTGATTTTTGGAAATCAATCTATTGATTTTTGGGCAACTTTTTAAACTCAATCGATTGAGTTTCAAATCTCAATCGATTGAAATGGGCATGTGACATATTTAACTCTCGAAACTGTGGCTAGACCAATCTGTCTTTTTCACGGATTTCAGTGCTTCCGCTGGCTCCATGGTTCAAAGTTCATATAGTCCCTTAATTTTATTCACTTAAGCTCTTTCAACATCCCACGGTCCGTAACACCTGAAACCACTAAAACTATACAGCAGCCGTTAGAATGCCTTCATTAGATAGCTAAATGTTAGTATTTAGGGTGCGAAATATAGTCATATTTCGACACAGATCAGGACGCCCCGCGACAGTTGGTATCAGGAGTAGGCTGACCTAACGAAGCGTGCGTTAGGTGCCGCACAGGACTGATGTTGCAGAAGTGCGACCCCATGACAGCTTGGCGTCGATGTGTTAGTGTTAGGCACGAAAGGGATGAAATTCGAAGAAGGATACATATTTACGTCAGGCCGCTCCACGGTGGGAGGTACTATGTATAATCTTCTTCCTCCAGGAAGGCGGAGATCAACGTGTCTTCTTTAACCATGTCTTCTTTTGAGCGTTCTATCTCTATCGCGGATGGACATTCTTTAGTTGTCTCCTCACGTTGTCGACTGACAATGTTCTTGGTAACACTGTCTACCCATGCTGCGATCTGCTCTACGGTCTGAAGGACAAGGTCCTTGTATTTTGGTTCAGAGTCAGATGAGGGAAATAGTGATGGCATTGGCTCGGAATTCATTGGGGTTGGAGGTTCTTGCGGGTGGCTACGAAGGAAGGGTCTTCAAGCCTTGAAGGACTGAACTTGTACCTGAGTGAAATTCGGATAGGGAGGTGGATTCGGAGGGGCAACCCGCGTAATCAGTGTTGAGGGATGTGGGAGTGGGAAAATTCCTATAGGGTTAGTGGGCGTGCCAACAGGCTGGAGGCGGGTGATCAAGGTGGAAGGTTGGAAAGAGGGTCGATCGGGGAGGTCTACGTAGTGACGTGGGCGGGTCCGCCTTGGTTGTGGTTTGGCATGGGATTATTAATAATCCCCAGGTTTTGTGGTGGTTGGTTGTTGTTGGGGTTAGAGTTCCTGAACGCTTTCCAATTGATTTGGTTTTGATCGTTCATGTCATAGATTATGTCTCGGAGGACCCAGTAGCCTTCTAAATTATGTCCCGCATATCGGTGGAATGCATAATACTTGCTATAATCCAGGTTCGCCTGCCAAGGCCGAGGTCGTTCCTGCGAAAATCTAAGAAGATTCTGGGTGTTGAGGAGACAAAAAATGTTGGAAATGGTATCAGGCATTGAAGGATAGTGTTCCTGTTTCGGCTAGTAGGGGCCTCTGGTTTGTTGGTTAAAGTTTTATGGCGAAGGTACATTGTTGTAGTTCTGGGTGTTGGCAGGTCGATTCTGCGTCGTATTCGGGTTTTGGTAAGTGTTGGGATATTGGTTCCTATTTTGATATTGCCCTTAATTTTGATTTTGGCCTTGGTTTTGATTCGGATATATCTATTGATTTAGGCCCTAGTTCTGATTTGTGTATCGTTGTTGGCCTTGGTTTTGTCCGAAGTTCTTTGGCAGAAAGTTTTCGTTTCCTGAATTCTGTCCCTGATTGGCAACAATATTAACCTGCTTGATTCTCGACGCTTTCTTGTTCTTTTTTTATTTTGATTCACCTGAAGAGCCTGCTTTTGAGGTAACTATAGATAGGGCGAGGTCCCCGCCTTTCATGTGTCACGCCAAACGAGAGGCTCAAGAATGAAGTGCTGCGAAATCAGGACAGTCACTTATAACGAGTGCGCTTTTTAAGGGCTCTCTAGTGTTGTCGATGACCATGTCGACCGAGTCTTTCTCTTACATTGAGGTACCAGTTCTAGCAACAAGTTTCCTCCATCTTGTGACGAAATCAGCGAACTCTTTGTCAGGTTCCTGCTTTGTGGCCATACGATCGCTAAGGCTGACCGTTTCTTAGATCAGGTATTTATATTGGTCGAGGAATTGATCGACTAGGTCGTCAAACGTATCTATCTTATGCAGCGGTAGTCCTACAACCAGTCTAGAGCTTCTCCTTCTAAAGATCACTGAAAATAGTGGATGAGAAGTCCTTGATTATGGTGTATGGGCCGGCAGTCTTTGCAGAAAAGGGCCAGATGGTGATTGGAATTCCCAACACCATTGTGCTTGTTGAATTTCGGCGGTTTAAATTCGACAGGTAAGTTAAATTCAAGTTTTCGGCAAAACTTGTTGAACCCGAATAAGAGGCCAGGGCGTTCCCTCTTAGCCATATATTCATCAAGCATTTTAGGAAGATCCTCGACTCTTACAGTGGCGTCTCTTTGGGAAGCCCGCAAGTGAGCTCTGTCTTGTGAATTCTCGTCGTTCTCGTTCATCTGAGTCTTCTCGTCCCTTGACCGTCTCATATGCAGCGGCCAATCCTCGGAGCAATTCTCCAGCTTCATTGTGTCAGTTTTGTATTCTTTGAATGTTGAGCTCTACAATTTGTCGGGCCGTGAGGTTCTGTCCACTACTGCTTTCTCCTTTACTATGGTTATTGTTAGGGTTCGGGGTAGAAAAGGGATTCTCTTGGTAACCGGCCATGTTAATCTCCGGTTGTTGGTTTAAATCGTGGGGGGATTCTTCCTCGTATACGGGATTATTGTGGTATCCCCATAGCGGAGGATCTTCTAACCTCAATCTCCTTATCCCGAACATCTCAAGTCTTTGGCGGAGGCTCATATACTCTTCGCTTCTTTTATATTATTTTTTTGTTTTATTTATTTTATTTTATATATTCTTTTCGTATTTTCTATTTTATTTGTTTGTTTGAAACTAGTTAAAAGCACATAAACTGCAATAAAATAAAATTAAGTATCTAGGTAAGAGCGACTTTGACAATAAGATATCTCATCGCGATCGCCAGTCTGTTGGTACGCACTTTTTCTGGGTTCCTTTCGTTCCCCAGAAAGAGTGGTCAATTCAGTCCCAAGTGGACTCAGTGATGGGTGATGGAGTGATTATTTAGAAAATAATAAGTGCTAAAATTAAAGAGGTAAATTCTTGATGAAAATACTTGGTTCGTTGTGATCGCCAACTGTAGATATTTATCGACGTTGCAATACGTCACTGATCACGCTTGTGAGGAGGTGTGGGTTCCTTCTTTACTGAATCGTCGGCCTGCCAATGTAAGCAGCACTGAGTCACTCGAATGTCTAGATAACCTATTCTCCTTTTATTGCGTTAATCAATTAAATGGAGTTTCCTAATTCTACTGGGAGTCTTCCTAATACTATTCTAACTCTTGGTGTTCTTGCTTTTAATCCTAACCTAATTAACTTCTCCTAGTCCTACTAGGAGTCTACTTGATATCCTAATATACTTGAGTCTCCTAATCTTAGTCTAATTACTTTCAGTGTCTTAATCTTTATTAGAAATCTAATTAATTATGTCTCCTAATACTACTAGGAGTCTAAATATGTTAATTCTATTAGCAGTTTAATTAATTAAGTCTCCTAATCTGACTACGAGTCTAATTGATTTAAGTATCTTAGTCTAACTAAATTGATATCCTAATTATACTAGGAATTTAATTAATTTAAATACTTGACTTTCACTAATAACTAACCAACTTTCATCATCCCACTTGAAGTATAATTAATATTAGTCTCCTAATTGTACTAGGAACGCAAATATGTTAATTCTACGGAAGTTAATTAGAAATATACTAATTCTATTGAAGCTCTAATTAATTAAAATATAGTTTTATCAAAGCTCTAATTAATTAAAAATCTACTAATTTTACTGAAACTCTAATTAAAATAGATAAACTGATTTTTTACTAAAAATCTAAAAAAAGGGAGTTTTGGCCCGCTATGCTGAGGATTGGCCCCGTTCCTGAGTACCTTCCGTAAGCTCCCTTGGGCGAATCGGGTGCCTAATATTAGAGTAAACTAAACTTGAATTATAAGATAATATTCTTGGATTGAAAAAAAATTAATAATTTTTGGATTATAGATTAATAAATTGGGACTTAAAATCTAGAACTATAAAGAATCAGTAAATTAAGACTAGAATCTAAAATTTAAAGACTGAAATCGGGATCGAAATCAGAAAATCAGGCCGTATGATTAAGGACTAGTTCTAGAAAACTAAGAACTAGAACTAGCAATTAACGCTAGGATTGAAAATTGAGATTTGACTTTAAAATAGTAAATCGAATTAAGGACCGGTTCTAAAAAACTAAGAATTAGAACCGGAGATTAAAATATGGTGTTATGGCCTAAGACTAAAAATTAAAAAAAACTAATAGTTGAAATCTGAGATCTAAGAGACTAAGAACTAAGAACTAAGAGCTAAGAATTAGAAATTAAGAACTAGAAGAAAAATTTTACCTAAGGCCGGATTTGCCGAGAGGACTCTCGAAATCCGAAGCTTGAAGGCAAAGAACTCGAACCCGAATCTCGTAGTCGTTGTTGTGTCCCTTTGGGTCGAGGTAAGGGGGTCTATTTATAAGTATTTTACTAATTACGCGTCCTATGGGGTGCGTGTAATTAGCCTGTCAATTTCAATTACGCGCCCCATCCGGGGGTGCTTAATTGAGTTGTGTGCCCTGTATCAAACGCTTAATCACTTGGAGTCAGTGACCGACTCAGTGAGGGACCGACTGACTGGCTTAGCTGGGGTGTCTCAATCCTAGTCTAATTAAACTATTGTGCGCCCTGTTTGGTGTGCACAATCCGATTAAGTGCTACATGCATGGCGCATAATCATGGGGTTTTGGCAGTCTTAGGATTTAGAGACCGGGTCTGAAACAAACCAATTGAGCGCCGGTGATAAGACGCTTAATCCGATTGCGCGCACTTGTTCGAGTGTGCAATCGGGTCTCGAGGCAGTCCGAAAGAGGGGAAGTTTAGTCTGACAGGACTGAATGACGTTCAATCGAATTGCGCGCATGATTCAGTGCGCGTAATTCGGGATTGTCCCTGATCGGGGTCGGATCCAAGGTGCAAAGCTATTATTTCAGCCTGCGTTTTGATTATATACTATTATTTCTGTATATAGTTCCTGCCTTTAGGGTTATGGGATCTGAATAATAGATCTATTGTTTTAACCTATGTCTAGCCATATACTATTATTTTAGTATATGGTCCCTACCTTTATGGGATTTGAGCCACAAAGCTATTATTTCAGCCTGTGTTCAGCCATATACTATTGTTCAGTATATGGTCCCACATTAGGGTTATGGGGTCTGAGCCGTAGAGCTATTATTTCAGCCTACGTTCAACCATACACTATTGTTTCAGAATATGGTCCCCGCTTTAGGGTTTCGAAACCCTCGGGAAAGGTATGTCCTTTCCGAAGAGTCACAATCGAGGTCAAAGGTTGACCACATAAACTTATATACTCCGAGAGGGCAAAATGGAGGTGTCTATAATGTCGTAAATTTAATACTGTAATGCGACATGTGGTGTGTAGACATATGGAAGCTTAATAAGAAAAGGTTAACTCTTTAACAGACTTGTTTGTACGACTGATCTGTAGGAGATAGAATCTTGCTTCAAGTACGATAGTTGCATCTATGACACCGACCGTGCATTCATTCAGTCAAATTCTATATTATTTTGTATGTATATTAATTTCAATTATGCTTATGCTAGCAATTATTTTACTGTTTATATATGTGTGTGTGTGTGTTATCACTCATGTGGCACATAGTTCACTTATGTAGATTGGGGCGGATTGGTTGTACTATCCACTGAGTGATGATTTTTCATTACTTAGCACACGTGACTTTTTTTTAAGTCACGATAAGAGAGACTTTACCGATGACCTTGATAATACTTATGGAGAACATAGATTGGATGAGGGCATAGACTCAGAAGATGTTTAGGAGTATTCCGGGCTCATTAGAATTAGGTTACCCATTTTTGAAATTGAGAGATAACTATACATTGCTCATCATAGATAGTTTATTGGATAGTTCATTTTCATCGTTGTTGAGAGAAAGGCAATCTAATTATTTTTATTTCAAATATTTGTTATTATTGATAGTTAGACATTTACTATTGTTGGTGAGTCTAAGTTCAATCGTAGGCATGTTATTATATCTTATCGATGATTATTGTATTTCATCGATTAGATGGTTATTAATCATGACTGTGAGTAATGATTTTGTAAATCTGATATGGTGTTTTGTCATTTTGTAAATCTGAGATATTGTTTTATCATGTATGGATGAGTTTAATGATATCAGTCAATTAAATGAATTATCTATGTGAGAAGGAGTTTTCTCGCCCACAATTTTACCAAATTATATTGAAGTAATCTGATTAAATGTTATTCTGCTTGTCCGCTTATCGCATTAACGTACGTGTGGGTCATGATACATAATTCTGGACCTTCGAGATGAGGTTAGTATTTCTAGGTCGTGACACTTTCTTAGCTCCCTCTTTCAGAGAGTAGAGGTTATCAAAATGCCGTAGGTTTTCTTCATATGTTCCACTAAAACGTGAAATGTATGAATGTGCCTTAAAAATTAGGTATGTAAGAGAGCCTATAATCGCATTCTTTCTTCATTTTTATTTCACTAAAAGTTGTTTACCTTTTTCTTGAAATATCATTTATTTCTTTCACAAGCAAGTGTTGAAATTAAAGTGTCACCTCGGGAATCGATGTTCGTCATAGTTCATGACGCTTTAAATGCTAGAGGGCTTGAAAGAATCAGGCTCACTTGTTGGGTAAACGGATTAGTATTTTGGAGAAGAAAAATAGCAAATTGTCATAGACTATTTGATTGTTGAAGAAAGAGGTGTGCCAGTTGAAAGTAAAAGAAAAGTAAAATATGACAAATCATTAATTCGTTATCAATTTGGTTGAAATTGACATCCACCACTATCATATGATAAATCAACAATCAAATAATAACACTTCATCAAGTTCAAAATCCAATGTATCAACGGGACCTAAGAAGAGAAGACATGAGCAAGACGGGAAGGTAATAGAAAAGAGTGATTTATTATCAATTTGGTTGAAAATAATTGACTTCCACAACTTTATTATGGTTCAATCAACAATCAAACAGTAAGACTTCATTGGCTTTGAAATCCAACGTGGAAACAGAATCTTGGAATAAGTCATACAAGCAAGAGGAGTAGGTAATAGAAAATATATTTATAAGATAAAACATAAAAATACTGATATTTTACAACTCTTATACAAATTAACTTATAATTAATATTATCTCCCAAGTAGTTGAATATTGATATAATCAACCATTTGTTCATGAAATAGGGACCCGAGTTTTGAAACTCCTAGATAGTCTATAAGCAAGATTCAGGAGAGGAAATGAAAAGGATGATAACATCATCGGTAAAGGTGTTAGAAAGTTTAATAACATGAGATAGTTCTTGATAATTGTATTATTGGAGATAATTTTATGTATGTCTTAAATTTATCTTTTTGTCCCTTTAGGGATTAAAGTGAGCAATTTCAAAGGAAGGAGAGAGTGAAGCATGTAACAACAATGATAACATGTAGGAAGACTTCATTTTTATAAAAAAAAATTCAGAAAAAGTCATGTTAGTTAAAAACTCCTTACTACTATATGACTCTAAAGGAAGTAAGTAGAGTTTTAGTAGCTCCAAGATATTAAATTTATTTCATTACACAGTAACCTTCTAGTGGAGTATGATTTCCCCTCGTTGATGCCAGATGTGAGCTTCGACCAAATTTTCCTTGTCTAGAAGTATTGGATTGACTCGGATGATAAGTTGTAATAAATTTTGGTTACTTGATATTTTCATAACAGTGTCATAAGGCAGATAGTCATTAGCCTTGGTTTATTTATTCTTTAGAATAGTCTAATCAATCCACTAGGGATAAACTCGACAGAAATTTTATCTTTTCACTTAGGGAAAGTCCTATTGATCTCAAACCTTTGAATGTTACGTCCACCTAAATGGATATCAGGAGCGGTAATGAAATTACCTGATTATTCTCTTTATTTTTGTTGGTCACTATTTCTATAAGTTTTGAATGAACATTGTAGGCTATGGCCGTAATTGTATATAATTAAGAAATCAGAAGGAAAATACTCAAAAAATTTCAGCAATAGCCATTTCTGCTACACGTGATATCTTGTACGTCGGTTAACATTCCCTTGATAGTTATATTATTATAACATCTTCAGTTCACAACTGTCCATAGGGATTGTTGTGTAATGCATATATACAATGATTATAAAAAAAAAAAGACAGAAAATAAGGGAGCTAAAGAAATAAATGGTTCACTGCTTGAAAGCTTCAACCTGAGTCAAAATGTATTGAAATTATCTAATCATAACACGTGGGTTACAAGATTACTAGTGTTGATAAGGTAAAATGGGAAGAACATATATAAAATGCACATGTATAACTGATATTAATAAAATAGTTTCTTGTTATGTGTAATTATTTCTCCCCCATACATACGATGTCATCTGGCCATTAGTTGTTGATTATTATCAATTTGAAAGAGAAGAGGGTCAAAGTCGTTGACTCCCAAGAGGTGACCCTATAAGAAAGTATAAAAAATAAATTAATTCATTGGTATGTCTTCCTTATTTGAAGTTAATACATTAAAAATGTTATCACTTAATTATTACTAATTAACTTAGACTATTGTATGTAGTACAGAAGGAAAATTTTCCTTCGTTGTTAAGACATTTAGAAAATGACATGTTAGATTTGCAAAGGTAGCCTTAGTCGGCTCCCCAAGACATCCCTAGGCAGACTAATGGTCTGGACTAAGGAAAGTTCATCCTCAAATACAATGATTATTCTACATGTGGATTTAATTATCATTTTGTTAGGGCAAATTATGAATATTATATTGTATAGAATTTTAATATCGCTATGAACTTTGATCAATTCTTGCTAATTGCCATTTTTGTTATTTGATACCATATATGCATTATTTTAGGCATCAGACTACACTTGAGATAATTGTTGGAACAACTTTAATGTAGAAGTGTCTTTCATTGCATATTTATGGAGTGCATTACACTTCATATCTATCCAATGCCTTTCTTGTCTGCACAAATATTTCAGGTTTGTATTCAAATTAAGCCATTTGTTTGCATATTATTGTCTTAAATTTTTTTATTGGATAATGTACATTTTTTCTTGTGAACTTGATGCATGGTATCATAGTTTTATTGTAGTGATTAGTGACCACTTTTTCTTGTCTCGCCATGTATTTCTGTGTTTTCATTTTTTTAAACCTAGTATTAGTTACTCTTATGTTTCAAGGGAACTAGAGTTTTTTCATATAGGAGATCAAACAATATTTTTACGGAGATTGACAAATTCTAGCAAACACTCTATTGTAATATTTTTAGTTCTTATTGGCAGATTTTGACATTTGTTATTACTTTGTTATTTTATCTTTTTCATGTTATCAATGTGATTGCTTTCCTCTGTAAATTGTACTTCATTTCATTTTCGATGAATTCTCTAAAATGATATGACAGTGGCTCACGACTACTGGTGTTAAGAGGGAAGATGTAATATCCCGAAAAATCACGTTAAACAGTGACCTCAAGATCCGTGCCCGATTGGTCAAGGTTTGACCAATTAGGAGTGCAATAGTTAGCATAGAGTGCGATGAACGGATGAGATGTGATAGTTAGACTGACTGTGTGGTGTATGATGTAAATGTGAAGTCACATACACCTATTGCGGTGCATATGCTCAACACACAAGTGAGAGGAGAGATAAAAGGGTTTAATAACCCTAAAATCAATTGTTTGGTTGTTGAAGGAGAGTAAAGAGGAGAGAGAGAGAGAGAGAGAGAGGAGTAAAGAGAGGAGTTATTGCAGCTGATTGGAAGGGGGTATTCAAGCAATAAAAGCCGGATTCGACGCGGTATGGATCCGTTAGAGCCAAAGCTGGAACCCTAGCCTTTCCAACCACTAGATCTAATCAAATTGAGATTTGATTGAGGTAAATTTCTTATGAATTAAATGCATAAGTTAAGGGAGTTTAATCGTAGTTAGGAATGGTTAAAATCATAGACTAAAGGCTTAGAAAAAGAAAGAAAATAAATGGAGAATGATTTGGAAGAACAGCCCAAAAGGGGCTAAATCTGGCCATTTCGATTAATCGAAATTGAGTTTCGATTAATCGATTTTGGCCAAGAAGTTAAAAAGTCAGAGGACCCCGATCTCGATTAATCAAATTAAGTTTCGATTAATCGATTTTGAATTTCGATTAATCAATTTGAGTATCGATTAATCGACTGAGAACCTACAGTGAACCCCAGTGGAGGAAAGAAAAGAGCATGGAGAAATCGACTAATCGAAATAAAAGTTCGATTAATCGATTTTGGGAACTCGATTACTCGAATTGAGAATCGACTGGATAAAATGGAGAATTTCGATTAATCGAATAGGAATTCGATTAATCGAATGGGAATCTCGATTAATCGATTTGAGAATCGATTAATCGATATTGAATTTCGATTAAGCGATTTTGGAAATCGATTAATCGAATCAGATTCAATTAATCGATTTTGGAGTTCGATTAATCGACTGTGCCAGTTTTTGTTGACTTTTGAGTTTGACTTTAAGATTCTTGGAGGGTCTTGGACCTTCTTTATTACATCTTTAGTAATGTGTTTCACACGTTATGTGGTACCATAGGTGGTACGTGTGAGCTTGGGCACAAGGAGCCACGTGGGACCTTGATGCATGATCAGACAGAGACTTGAGGTAGGGAATACCTTGAACATGTATTTTATTTTGCAAAAGCATGTATGTAGTGATATAGAATTCAATTCAAAATATTTTTATTGCTTAAGAGTTTGTGAAAAGTGTGTGTGTGTGACATCAATAAGAGTAATTATAATGGGCCATCCCCAGGGGATGAGGAAGTAAAGAGATAAGAGCATCAGGTGTGATGCAAGTGAATGGATACATCCCAAGGATGTATCCAAGATTGAATCATGTTTGATAGGGCCTAACTGATATAAGATAGCACAATTACACGGTGAATAACTATATGTAAAGCACCTGATACTTTTGTTATTTGAGGTTTGATAGGGTACCCCACCGACGTGGCGGGGTACCCCACCGACGTGGCGGGGTACCCCACCGACGTGGCGGGGTATCCACGACTGACACGGCAGGATATCCGTGACCGATACGGCGGCGAAACCGTAGGCCAGTGCGGAGGCTTATCCGTACACAGTAAGCACACCCCAGGGGTGTTGATTGAGACAAGTGAAATCCCGCCACCAATCCTCAGGGGAAAGGGGCTTGGGTACTATTTATATTCCCAGGGAATACGTTTAAAACTGTCTATATAGATGACGATGATGGGTATCTCATCGGGGCTCGATGCTATATTGCTCGGGGATTACTTAAGTTGAAAGTTTAAGTTTTACTTTAGGCCTTTTCAGCATCATTCATGAATAAGTAAAAGACATGAGTAAACTACCAGTGAAACGTGATGCTTTTTAATTGCTTTTCATCAGTAACTGCATAGACACATCATGCATGGCATATCATGGAATATATGTGAGTGATAATTTATATGTTCAACTGTGTTCTGTTCCCTATTGTGCTAGGATGTAGCTCACCCTATAGACTATACGTCGCAGGTCCACTACTAACAGCTGCAGAGGCTTCAGGAGACGCTGACCCCGGTGACTCGGACCTAGCACTCGGTGACGAGTTGGAGCCACCTCCTGAGGATTTCTTCTAGAGGACTCCGTTGTGCAGCTTTGAGGGTTTTTTGAGAGATTTTTGTACGACTTGATATGTCAAGCCTTATTTTGATTAAACAATGTATATACATAGATTTGGGATAATTCTTTTGGGTGAACCATCCGTGATGATTAACTATCATCAATGGTTCGGATCGGTTCTCCATTCATGTAGAGGCATGAGGGTAGAACTGTATTTTGAGAAATGCTTATATAGTGAATTAATTTTGCAGCTTCATTTACTAATTAGATTCAATTCATTGCTTGATATATCAATGTTCCATGCATAGCTAAGGGGCACGATCAAGATGATCGTGCTGATAGGACGGATTTCGGGGTGCCGAAATCCAGGCTGTCACAGAAAAAGTTTTTGTTGGTGACATAAAAATGCAGTACAAAAGTGGCTAGATTATGGTGGACGTCAAAGTTTATACACAATTGACTTAAATACTTCTATTTAACTTAGATTATATAACAATTTGACTATTATGTATATTTACACATATATTTTGAAATGTAATGTAGCAGATGTCATTTAATCCTGAGAGATTGATAGGGACACTGAATTACGCGTATGACATCAATGAAAATGAGAATTTATGACCCTATGCTTTTTGCATAAACAAATATGCACACGGCCCTGGTGTTAAGGGTATGGGCTCTTTTGTGCATAAGCATGTTTGATAATGATTTTAGTGTGAGATTGATAATGAGGATGATATTTGTGTTCATGCTCATAATGAGGATTCCTCTCCTTTGTGACCATCGGTCAGCATATGATTTTTGTGATTCAACGTTCTCCATGAATGAACAGATAGACATGCTCCCTACCTCTCATTTTCTTGTGGCAACAATTACCAGAGCAACTTAGATAAGTTGCGAGGAGAAATATATCAGGCAAGCCATGTGTTCCATCAAAAATTGTAATCCCATTTAGTCGAAATCATTGATTGCTTTGAATCAGAAGCGGGAGATCATTTGTCGTCCCATTTTCCACAATGGATTCCCAAATCATGGGTGTACTATTAGATAGTCAATTTTTTATTCCATGTGGCACACGCCCCAAAAAATTGATAAAAAAATATCTGGCACATATCATGCTTTTAGGGCACTTTTTGAGATGTGTGCCATGTGGAATAAAAAACTAACTGTCTGGTGATACGCTCTCAATATTTATTGTGTGGAACATTGGGACAAAAAACAATGTCCATATCGTCTAATAACAGAGCCAATGGTGAGATTTCATTTTTGGCTGAGGTGAAATTACATTTTCGTGGGTGCAAATAATGGTATCTATGTTTCCCATGCGTGAATATTTGTAGAGATATCATAGCCTTTTAGAGTTATATATTCAAACTTTGCTTTAAAACTGGAGTGAGCAACTCTTAGCCCCATAATCAGCCAACAATTGAACTTTTTTGAAACTCAAGGCTGAATAAAAAAGTCCCTTTATGCATAAATCTTATGGCGGAGCAAGCATGCACACTTATTCTAATTCTAATTAAGTTATAAAATGTTGTTCATAAAATGTTTTGATTTCGGCAGTATCAATGGTGGAACCACTAAGAGACCAGTGCGAGCATCGGCCTGCACTGAGTTTATAAAAGGTGTAAAAAATCATACAAGCAAATAGGTGAATTTACATAGTTTTTAAATTTCGTAAGGAAATCATTATTTTCTCAAAAAAAAAGAGTAAGGGAATCATTATCTATACTTATTTGTAAAGAGTAAATCTATAGTTACAAATAATAAAGTACATCATTACTCAACCAAGCACCTATTTTTGCTCCTTAAATCTCTCATAAGTACCTTTGTTTGGGCTTACGCATTTTCTAAAAGCGCTCACATCTTAGATCCCTTGAAAGTTATTGATTACTTCAGTTCAGATGATGGAGATCATTTTTCACCCCGATCTTCCACTTAATAGATCTTGAGATCATGTCTCACCTATCAGACACTCCGTTTTCATTCCACGTGTCACAAATTTCCAAAAAATCCTTGAATCATATGGCATTTTTTTGGCATCATATGACACACATCACACTCCTACTTGAATTAGGGTTATTTTTTGGGATATGTAACATATGAAATAAAAAATGGACCGTCTGATAAGTGAGACATAATCTCAGGACCTATCATGAAAAATGATCTCCATCATCTAATTCGAAGCAATCAATGGTTTTCAAGGGGTTTGAGACGTGACCGCTTTCAAAGAATGTGTGCGCTCAAATAGAGGTACTCATCTCTCATCTCCAAAAGTAGATTTCTTCACACATGCATTTAAGTGCTAATCATGTTGACTTTTTCAATCAAATAATGAAAATTATTTTTTGTCCCAATTTTCGACACCAAAGATCTTAAGATCGTGGTCCCATAATTTTGGCGAAATTTTGTTAAATCACTACAAAAAATAAGACTATTAGCGGCAGTTTTTTTGTTAATATCGGCAGTTTATGACTGCCGCTAATAGTCTTATTTTTGTAGTGAATTCATTGAAATTAATGAATTTTTTTCAATTTTGGAGAAATTACCGAAATTTCGTTAAAAGTTTTGTCAGATCCTTATTTCAGCAAATTCCAAAGAATTTCATTAAAATTTGTCTTTATGACTTGCGTCCTGATTGGATGAAAATCTTGATTTCGCCACTAGGCAATATGCCGAGTGGCTCAGACTAAACTTGGTAAGTTTTGTGTCTTAGTAGAGAAGATACGTGTAATATCCACTAGCCCAATTTGAATGGCGGGAAAAGTTTGGTGAATTAAATCATACCTTGACTGAAATAGGCATGATTTGTGATAAGTTGATATAGGCTTAGCAACTAATTTGTTCTCAAGTTGAACAGGTCAATCTTCAAAACTTAGGAAGTAGATAAATGTAGGGTACTACAATTCCCATGGAGAAAGAAAGGGCACTGGGAAATGCCCAAATGAATATGGAAGCTGCAACAATGAAAAATTGCTCGGCCAGACCCTACCCACTGCAGATCGCCTAATGATACTAGTAGGGTTGTCAACGAGATGAGCCGAGTTTCGGTCTACCCACTGCAGATCGCCTAATGATACTAGTAGGGTTGTCAACGAGATGAGCCGAGTTTCGGCTAGTCAGACCCTACACATTGAGCTTTGTTAGCACCCACCGAATCTTTAAGGGCATATAAGCCTAAAAGCATTGACTGCTTTGAATTCCAAAGATGCCCAAATCATGATAAGCATAGACTCCATGATGTATATTAGATATAAATACCAATGGCACGTCGCAATAATTCTAAAATCCATTTTCAACTATCCTTACTCTCTGCCTCAACATTCAACAACATGTGCAAAATGGAGCACATGCCTTTTACATATCTCAAATGTCCGAATGATTTTCGAATGAAAAATTAAGATCCAATCTCCGGCAACCCCCTTTTGACCTCAATACCAGCCGGCTCCAATCGAATGAGAAAAGGACACAAGATGGGGAACCCTAGTTTAATTTAAAATTACGTAAAATAATAATTATTTAATTTAGAAGGGTATAGCAGTAAATCATGAAAGGAATAACACAAGATAGGTAATTATATAAATGGGTTTACTACAGTTGTGGATCATGCCCGACTTTGAGCGGCCTGTATTTGCATCGCACCTGTTTTTTCATGATGAAAATCCTTATTAGGCCTTAAATAAACGATAAATGTTGTAAAGATAAAATAAAACAAAGTAATTTTACACTTTGTTATTGCTTCATTCTTTTCATATATACAGTCATGTCATATTTATAATATAATAAATAGGGTAGTTTTAGTAGTTTGGGCAGTTTGTAGAAATTGGTGCATAGCAGTTTTTTAATACTCTCCCTCAAGTTAGAGCGTGGAGATTCGAAACGCCCAACTTAGTAAGTTAAAAATGAAATTGATGAAGGTCTAGTGCTTTGCTAAAGATGTCTGTTAGGTGATTATGCATGTGCACGTTGGAGGTGACTAGGGTGCATGAAGTAATCGATATATTTATGTGTTCGTGAAAGATCAGATTTGCGGCAATTTAAAGTGTTGCTTGATTGTCACCGAATAGTTGCATAGGTTTTGGATGATAAACTCGAAGATCTTAAAGAAGCGCCTTTAACCAGACAAGTTCATAAGTAGCATTGACCATAACTCTCTATTAGGCCTCAGCAGAAGAGCAATAAACAATAGATTGTTTCTTGAATTTCCATGAAATTAGATTGCAACCGAGCTTGATGAAGTATCTTGTGGTAGAGTGTCGTGTCATGGGGCAACTTGCCCAATTAGAATCGGCGTATGCGGAGAGATTCAAGGAACTATTAGATGGTAATATGATGCCTTGGCCTAGAGAAGATTTGAGATATCGGAGTACTCTAGTACATGCAACATAATGCAGTTGACAAGGCTGATGCCTGAATTGACTAAGAATATTCACAAAGTAAACCATGTCATGCCTTATAATAGTAATGTAAATGAGTCATCCAACTAGGCGACGATAAACTATTGGATCAGAAAGAAGTTTGTCATGTTCGTTAGTTAAACGAAGATTTTGTTCCATTGGAAGTATAGTAGGTTGAGTTCCAAGATGACCACTGTCGGCGAGTATGTTAAGAGTATATTTTCGCTGGCGCAGAAAAATGTCCGGCCCTTTGGAGATCATACAACTTCAATTCCTAAAAAATATTTTAGGAGGCCCAAATCCTTGATGTGAAAACGGTTATGGGCAAAGACTTTCAGATCATTAATAGAAGTGGTGCAGTTGCCTGTCACGATGATATCGTCGACATATGCTAAGACGGCTGTGAATGTAGAACCCTTGTACCGTATAAACAGAGAATAATTCACAATTGATTGAGAATAACCAGCATCTTTGAGGGTGGTAGAAACTTTTGCAAACCAGTTACGTGATGCTTGTTTGAGGCCATAGAGGGACTTGTGTAGGCGACAAACGCGATGCTTCCGTTGTCGAGAGAAACCAGAAGGAATTTGCATATAAACTTCTTCGTGCATGTCCCCATGAAGGAAGGCGTTGTTAACATCTAGCTAGTAGAGAGGCCAATTTCGAATAGATGTCACGGCTAAGAGGCAACGTAGAGTGACAAATTTGGCAACAGGAGCAAAGGTTTCATGATAATCCAACCTTTCTTTTTTAGCGCAACCTTTAGCAACTAAACGAGCCTTTAATTGTTCTATAGTTCCATTAACCCGATATTTGACTTTGTATATCCATTTACACCCAATGGGTTTCTTGCTGGGTGGCAATGATTATAAAGTCCACATCTGATTTTGTTGTAATGCATCTATCTCCGTAGACATTGCATCACGCCAATAATGATATTTAACAGTTTGTGAAAAAGTTTGAGGTTCTTCATAGGAATGAATAGCAGATAAAAGGCCAATATGGTTAGGAGAAAAATGTGCATATGAGAGAGACCTGAAAATAGGGTAGGCAATACTTGTAGATAGCTGTGCAGTTGGTGAAGTATGAGAAGTCTTTTGAGGTAGAATAGGACAAATAATCTTTAAGGTAAGTTGGGTGTGTGATATTTCGCTGAGATCGACGTGGTTGAAGGTGTTGCAAGTGCAATACCTAAATTTGGTTAATGGGGTTGGATTGTAGGTGGAGGAATATTATGAGCAATGTCAAGAATGAGGAAAGTAAAAGGTTGACCTTCCAAACCAATAGTAGTATTCCCTTGATCATTAACTGGTAAAGGAAGTACAGTGGGAATGAATTTTTAGATGAACTTTGTTTGTGATTGAAAAGGAAATGTAAATTCAATGAATACAATGTCGTGAGAAGTGAAAAGACGTCTAGTGCTAATGGCATATACTCGATAACCACGTTGACCTAAAAAAGATATCTGACAAATATACACTGTAAGGCACCGGGGGGGGGGGGGGATTTATGGAGATGTGCACTTAATGTGCGAGCGTAGGTGGTCATAGGTAGGGGAGCAATTGAAAAGCATTTCATAAGGGGTCTTTCTATTAAGGTTAGGTGTAAGAATTTGATTAATAAGGGAAGTAGCAGTGAGTACACATTTTCCCCAAAAATACAATGGTAAATTGGCTTGAAAACATAAGGCTCGGGCTATGTTAAGGAGATGTCAGTGTTTTTCGCTTTGCCACCCCATTTTATTGAGGTTTCAACACAAGTTCGTTGATGAAGAATTTCATGTTCATGAAATTTTTTTTTGCATGGCAGTAGAAAAAAATTTCGTGCCATTGTCGATCCTTATTTGACGAATTGGGTGTTGAAATTAATTTTTAATCATTGTACAAAACTTTGTGAGAAATGAATATATTTCAGACTTAAAACATATAAGATAAACTCATGTATAACATGAAAAATTATCTACAATAATAAGAAAGTAGTGTGTATCAATGAGGGATATAGTAGGATATCCACCTCAAATATCATAATATATTAAATTAAAAGGACAATTACTACGATTATCACTTAAAGAAAAAGGACTGCACGTTTGAATCAGATTCATGAAAGCATATATATAAGGGGTCATGTGATTAGGCACACCACTATCAATAATTCATGTGGTGGAAGGAAATGAAATAATAGAATTGCAAGAAAATAATGACATGTTACCAACAAGATTGGCGGATTTTTCACTGACATTGAGCAATGATAGGAGCTGTTGGTATTGTTCAGCCAAGAGATTAGGGAGAGCATGCTCGACAATTGGATTCATCCCATCTTAAGGATGTTAGGTGTTCCAAGTAGTGAAGCATTTTGAGTAGTAATGACGTTTGATAAAGTGCAATTGTTGTATGGTTCGTTCCCTCTTCCTTTTCTGAAATTCGGTGGGTAACCAAATAACTTGTAACATTTTGCTTTTATGTGACCCCATCATACCACAATGATCACAATGAGGAGATCCTCAGCCTTGCCAACTAATTCGATTGAGTTGATTATCTCTACCAATATTAAGATGCCGAGTATTGGTAAGGAGTGCCGCCGAATCATTAGTGTGTGGAGTAGACAAGTGGAGGACTCTTTACTTCTCTTCTTGATTAATAATGACATATGCTTTAGTAACAGTGGGGGGAGGATCCATAGTTAAGATTTGGCTACGAATGAAAGAATATGTCTCATTGAGTCCCATTAAAAATTATTAGACTCGTTCCGTTTCTTGAAACCATTGAAGCTCTTTGAATACTCCACAAGTGCATTTGGATGTTAATACATGAGTTCCTAATTCACCCCATTAAGATTTCATAGTATTATAGTAGGTTATCAATGATTGTTGATCTTGTTGCAACGTATATATTGTACGTTTAAGTTAAAAGACTCGATGATTACTATTTTATGAGAATCTTTCTTCGAGATCCAATCATATGTCATGCGGTGTATCGCCATAGATGATGCTACTGGTGAGACTTTTGTCGATGGCATTAAGTATCCATGACAAAATCATGTCAATGCAATAATCCCACACTTGAAGTTCTGCCGAGTTCGTAGTTGATTTCTTAAGGGTGCCATCAACAAATCCAAGTTCGTTTTTAGCATTCAATGCGATTTTCATCGATCTTTTCCAAGTAAAATAATTTTCACCAATAAAAGAGGTTGAAACAAGGGTAGCACCTGGATGATCAGATGGATAAAGATAATAAGAAGACACAACATCATTAATAAAATTTGAGGCAACAGATGAACAACCGTCCACCATGTGACAATCCAAATATTCAACGAGAGAAAGAAAATAAATATTTCAGGAGCCGAGTGACTTTGATACCATATTAAATAAACAAAAAAAGTTGCAAAGACAGTAATTTTACACTTTGTTATTGCTTCATTCTTTCCATAAGTATAACAATGCCATAGTTATAATATAATAAAGATGGTAGTTTAATATAATAAAGATGGTAGTTTGGGCATTTTGATGGTAGTTTAATATAATAAAGATGGTAGTTTGGGCATTTTGTAGAAAGTGGGGCAGTTTGTAGAAAGTGGGGCAGTTTGGACAGTTTGTAGAAAGTGGTGCATAACAGTTGTCTAATACCTGTTTTGGTACTTCTCTTTCTTTTTTCTTCAAAAACTTAAATGGGGGTTTATACACCCATAAGGCTCTATGTGGCTCCGTCGTTGCTTGTGTTGTCTTGCCTCACCAGCTAGATAAGATCGAGCTAAAAATTCAGGAAAATGACAAGTGCTCGACCCGATGGTGGACATGACCCAACGCCAGACGAGTCAAGGGTATATGCCCTACCCGACCCAAAAACCAGACTTGACCCGATGCCCGACCTAAAAACTTGACCACCAAACCCAGTAAAACCTTCTATTTTTCATGATGTTTGGGTTTTGTTGGGTCAATCAGGCCCAATTTTTACTCGACTCGACTGGACCCGACTCAATTCGATTTCTTAATCGACCCATCCCAAAGGTTGGGTAGGATGTCTCATGCCTGACCCGACCCAATAGGGCAAGTTTATGTACCCGACCAAACAAAAATTTGGGTTGGGCGGGTCGGATATCGGGTTGACCCGACCTACTCCCTGCTTTTGTTTCCATAATTAAAAAAACAGGAGCCATTACTTGCACACATTTTTCAAGTGATTATACCAAATTTAAAGAAATACTTGATATTTTAGGGACATGTGATATGTAAAAATGCAATATGGGCCGTCTGATTTGAAGTTCATTATCAATAGATCTCTGGTACATAAAATTGGAGCAAAACACGATACTTGTCATATGATCTATGGTAGTCAACTATTGAATTATATAATAGCCTTTGACTCCATTAAATCAAATGATGAAAGTTATATTTTATTCTAATCTTTTGCAGTTGATATCTTTAATTCATGGCCTTCAAATCAAACGACTTAGATGGTATTTTCATATAGTAGAGGTCATCAAACTTGCAAGTATTTCTTTCAAATTCGGTGCAATTCGGTGCAATCACTTGAAAAGCGTGTGTAAGTAATGACTCCCTTAAAAAACTCAATTTTTTTTTTAATATTATTTTTAGTTCTTTTTTTTTCCTTTGAGCGCTTTCTCACCAATATACTCTTGTGCTCAACTTGTTGTATCGCCAAGTCGACAATCAATGGACCAACTACCATTAAAGTAATATAAAATAAAAAATGTTGGTATCAGATGCTCCACTTCTCCTCCTGTAATATCCCGAAAAATCACGTTAAACAATGACCTTGGGATTTGTGCCCGTATGGTCATAGGTTTGACTAAATTGGAGTTCAATAGTTGGCATAGGGTGCGATGAGCGGATGAGATATGAGAATTCGAGTGAAGGTGTGGAGAGTGATGTAAATCTGGAGCCACATACACCTACTTCTGGTGTATGTGCTCAACACACGGGTTGAATGAGAAATAAAAGAGTTTAATAGCCCTAGTTCTTTTGTTTGGTGGTTGAGAGAGAGTAAAGAAGAGAGAGAGAGAGAAGGAGAGCATAGTTAATGCAAGGAGTAATGGTGGGTGTTTGGAAGGGGGATTCAAGCATTTAAAAGGCCGATTTGACACAAAGGATCCGTTCAAGCCAAAGCTGGAACCCTAGCCTTTCCAACCCCTTTGACCTAATCAATTAGAGATTGATTGAAGGTAAAATTCTTGTAAATTAAATGCATAGATTGAAGGGTTTAATTGTAGTTAGAAATAGCTAAAATCATAGGAAAATGGCTTAGAAAAGAAAGAAAAATTAGTTGGAAGAAGATTGGGAAGAAACATTAAAAAGTGAATCGACCGCCAATTGACATCGAAATTGGGATTCGATTAATCGAATTGCGCCAAGAAGTTGAAAAGTCAGAGGACCCGAATTCGATTAATCGAACTGAGTTTCGATTAATCGACCTTGATTTTCGATTAATCGATTTTGGTGTCGATTAATCGACTGAGAGCCTCCAGTGGACTCCAATGGATGAAGGAAAAGGACCTGGGGAAATCGACTAGTCGAAATGGGATTTTGATTAATCGATTTCGAATTTCAATTAATCGATTAATCGATTTTGGGAACTCGATTACTCGAATTGAGAATCGAATGGAAAGAGTAGAGAATTTCGATTAATCGAATTGGGATTCGATTAATCGAATGAGAATCTCGATTAATCGACTTTGTGAATTGATTAATCGACTTTGAATTTCGATTAATCGATTAATCGAATCAGATTCGATTAATCGACTTTGGAGTTCGATTAATCGACTGTGTCAGTTTTTATTGACTTTTTAGTTTGACTTCAAGATTCTCGGGGGGTCTTGGACCTTCCTTATTGCATCTTTAGTGATGTAATGCATGTCTTATGTTGTACCATAGGTGGTACATGTGATCATGGGCACAAGGAACCACGTTGGACCTTGATGCATGATTTAGCAGAGACTTGAGGTAGGGAACACCTTGAACATATACTTTATTTTACAAGTGCATGTATATAGTGATATAGAATCCAAATGTAAAACTATTTTAATTGCTTAAGAATTTGTGAAAAGGGTGTGTGTGACATCTATAAGAGAAATCATAATGAGCCATCCCCAGGGGATGAGGAAGTGAAGTAATAAGAGCATCAAGTATGATGCAAGTATATGGATACATCCCAGGGATGTATCTATGATTGAATAATGTCTGATAGGGCCTAACTGATATAAGATACCACACTTATACGGTGAATAACTATATGTAAAACACCTGATATTTTTGTTATTTAAGATTTGATAGGATACCCCACCGACGTGGCGGGATACCCACGACTGACGCAGCAGGATATCTGTGACCGATACGGCGGCGAAACCGTAAGCCAGTGCGGAGGCTTATTCATACACAGTAAGTACACCCCAGGGGTGTTGAATTGAGACAAGTGAAACCCCGCCACCGATCCCCAGGGGAAAGGGGCTTGGGTACTATTTGTATTCCCAGGGAATACGTTTAAAACTGTTTATATAGATGACGATGAAGGGTATCTCATCGGGGCTCGATGCTATATTGCTCGGGGATTACTTAAGTTGAAAGGCTAAGTTTTGGTTTAGGCCTTTTTAGTGTCATTCATGATTAAATAAAAGACATGTGTAAACTCTCAGTAAAATGTGATTCCTTTTCAACTATTTTCTCAGTAACCGCATAGACACATCATGCATAAGCATATCATGGAATATATGTGAGTTTTAATTTATATGTTCACTGTATTTTGTTCCCTATTGAGCTAGGATGTAGCTCACCCCTTTAGACTATACGTCGCAGGTCCATTGTTAGCAGCGGTTGAGGCTTCGGGGGACGTAGACCCTAGTGAGTCAGACTCGGCACCTGGTGACGAGTTAGAGCCACCTCCAGAGGACTTCTTCTAGAGGACTCTGTTGCGCAGCTTTAAGAGTTTTTGTGAGCTTGTTTTGTACGGCTTGGTATGTCAAGCCTTATTTTTGTTAAACAATGTAATTAATTCATGAGATTATTCTTTTGGGGCGAACCATGATTGATGATCAACAATCATCGATGGTTCGGATCGGTTCTCCACTCATGCAGAGGCATGAGGGTAGAACTGTCTTTTGAAAGGTTTTAAAAATGATATTTATTCCACAATTCTAGTTATTATTTTCAGTTCATTATTGTTGCTTGATATATCAGTGTTCCGTGCTTAGTCAAGGGCACGGTCAAGATGATCGTGCTGATGGCACGGGTTTCGAGGTGCCGAAATCCGGGCTGTCACACCTCCAGTGCACAACAAGTGGCCCATGCATAGTTTTCGTGGGTTTAAGATGCATGTGGATGTTTTGGAGTCATAAGACTATAAGAGTGATTAGGGCCAATTTGGCAACGCTCCCCCTGCTTTAAGCAAGAGAATGGCACGCATGTAGAATGCATTGGGTAAGTCGCTCTGGCGCTCACAGGGAGCTACTAGGCACTTTGGGAGTCGTTGTAAATCATTCTGGCCGGGAGTTAGTGGGGAGCAGACACGACGCTAGTGCACGCCCATTGGTCTTTAAGGATTTTTTGGTCAACACAACTTCCCACCAGAGCCGGCCCTGAGATTTTAGGGGCCCAAGGCGAGTTCCTAAAATGGGGCCCCTCTTTCATATAACTTTGAAAAAAAAAAAATTCGCAACAATTATTTTTTTGACAAATAAAACAATACTCATATTCCTAAATTATATATATATTTACATATCCCATTCAACTACGTATAATTTGAAAATGCAACTAACAATATAATGAAAGTATATATTAAAAGAAAATGTAATACAAAAAGAGTAAAACTAAATAGTAAAACATACCCGATGGATCGAATAACTTAAGCAATAACTTTTTGGCATCTCCGAGCTTGTTCATCTGCATTCAAAAAGAAAAAAAGTAAGATCTTGAGTTATAGAAAAGCATAAACATAAATGGAAAATTATTATTTACATTATGCAATTACCTAAAAGAATTCATTTAAATATTTCTCCTTATCGCATTTTTAGCTGCAAAATCGCTCATTAAAGTTGTATAGTCAATATTATCTTCGATATCATTTTCAATGGATAACATAGCTAATCCATTTAATCATTCTTGTGACATCGTTGACCGAAGATATGATTTGATCAACTTCAATTTTGAAAAACTTCTTTCATCAGAGGCAACTGTAACTGGTATAGTCAACAGTATCCTATAAGCAATCCATACATTTGGGTAATAACCATCTATTTATTTCAAATAGTTCAACACTTCAATCGGTGTTTTTACTTCTTTTGGTAAAGTATCTTTCAAGACTTTCAATTATGAAGATAAATCTAGCCCATCAATATCAATATGCTCTTCATGTTTGAGAACATGCTCAAGATTTACGCAAAAAGTCTTCAAACATTCATCACTAACCGAACTTAGCTTCTTCAAATCAAACAAAAGCCTAAAATGCTGCTCATATGTTTTAAATTGTTCAAATCATGATCAAGTGATGAAAGGCCTTGATCAACAATATATGTGAAGTAATTAATTCTGAAAGATTCGTCAGCTGATTGTGACACTTCTTCACTTGCATTATCATCAAACTGTTTCTTTCTTTGAATAATGCGCTTTTCACGAAATATAGGCTCAATCCCCATTTCAATCGCAACTTCATTAGCTTCAATTAGGGCCTCCGTGAATCCATTTTCCCTATATCTTTTAAAATAGGTAATGAGTTCCTCTAATTACCGAATAGCAATACTAATATTCATACTTTCTTGTTGAAGAAACTTGCTAACAGTATTAATAGCAAACAATATATTGTGCCAAACAATCATAGCTACTTAGAACTCATAACTCTCAAGTTCATTTATTACGAGAGATTGTGCTTCACTAGAAATTTTACCATCATTTTCACAGGTCGACTATGCTAGGATAAGTAGAGCATCTCCTATTTCAGGAGCTTGATATCTTATAGCTATAACACTTTGAACACGACTCTCCCAACGTGTTTGTGATAGCCCCTTAACTGTGAAACCTTTCACATTATTCATTAAAATTTACCATCGCTTTGGTGAGGATGAAAATAGTATGTATATACGTTGTACTACCCCGAAAAATGTTAATGCTTTAGGACAAGAGTTCGCCATATCAGAAAGTGTAAGGTTTAGACTATAACAACCAGATGACGTGTAGAATGCTCTAGGATTTATTTCAAGTAATTTTTTCTATACACCTTTATGTTTTCCTTTCATATTAGAGTCATGGTCATATCCTTGTCCTCTTATATCATCAATATCGAGTCCAAGAGTCTTTAAAACTCTTACAAGAACATCAAAAAGCCCTTGTCCAGAAGTATCATTGACTTTCAAGAATTCTAGAAAGAACTTTTTAACTTGTATTTGGCTTGTAGACTCATCAACACATCGTATAACAAGAGACATTTGCTCTTTATGGCTAATATCTAGAGTGCAATCAAGTATTATTGAATAATATTTCGCTACCTTGATTTTCTGAGTAATATTACTTTTGATCGCATCTCCCATCATTTGTATCAACTCATTCTGAATTTTGTGACTTAGATAATGATAATGGATTTCTTTGTTTTGAACTCGTTGAAGGTGTTCTTGCATTATTGGATCAAATTCGGCTATCATTTCAACTATACCTAAAAAGATTTCATTCCTCTCTTGATAAATCTTTTCATTATCCTCTCGAAATGCTATATTCTTAGATGCAAGAGTTTTTATGATGGAAACAATCCTTATTAATACTTGTTTCCAATGCTCCTATTTTTTTATTTTTTCTTGGACCTCTTTATTAATTGTCTCATTATTTTCCAATCTCAAGCTCAACTCAATCCATTTGCTCATATTGGTAATATATTCATTAGTCCTTTCGTGACGTTTCAATCTTTTGCTGAGATTCTTTCAATCATTCAATCCTTCAATCCTTCTTTAGTCAATTGAGTAGTTATGCCTTCTATGAAAAATAATTTACAACTGAAACAATAAACTCTCTGGCTTGTATATGAATATACTAACCATTTTCGATCATTCTTTTCTTCATTTGCTAATTGTCTCATGTAATGAGAAGACGGGAATTTCCTACCATGAATATTTTTTGAAAAATTATCATTATTATCTCTCAAAGGACCCTTCTCTACTAAGAAGTCTCTAAGACTCTGTTGGACATTGTTCCAATTGGCTGGATCATAAATATTTAAAGGCCAATATTCTTTATAGTCATTCTCATTTATATTTTCTTCTTCATTATCATCTTCCCCTTCATTCATTAAGTCTTTGTTTTCATCTTCTTCATTCTTGTCGTCTTCTTCATTATTGTTCAAGTCTTTGAACTCATGTTCTTCTTCATTAGTATTTACAATTTCTATTTGTTTACTACTTCCAAAAAAATTGTAAATAGCTCATGCTTGAGACTGAATAAATTTTCTATCTTTTGCTTCTTCTTTCTTTTCTCAGCTCCAGATGTATAACTTCTATTAGACATTATTTGAATGTGACGTTTCTAACCTACAAACACAGGTTTGAAACAAGGGTAAGTTGCTAACACCATATAAAATTATTTCTTCAAAATATATAAAATCTATTTGTCCATCCTAAACTTTATATAAATAAAGAAAAAGAATTTATAATGTAGATTTAATAGGGACAAGATCTTGTTGAAGAAACTTGCAATTACTTGGTTTCTAAATGTTCAAACCAAACCAAACTAAACCGTTCAACTTTGAGGACAAAATGAATAGATTGTCACTACAAATCATGGATCAAACTACCGGAATTATGGTTCATACAAATCATGGATCAAAGCACCAAATCACAACTTTCCTTCAACCTCTAACTTAGCTAGAACTAGTGATCACATTCTATCTATCTATATCTACATATATAATTTGAATTACTTAGAAAGACTAATAACTAAAAGAAGATTAGTAGATGAGGAACACGAAGTACATGGGACAGTGAAAATGGAGATGATACCAGAATAGTTCCCACCCCATAATAAGAGTAGATGAACCGTCAATTAATCGGACATGAGCAGATGATGATGGTGGAGAGTACTATAAATACTCCTGAGGGTCTCTAGTCATATGGTTAGTAGGCATTGCGTCAATTTTCTGACATAAATAACGAGATGAAGTAGAGGCCGCCAAAACAAATGTAACATACTGCCTTGAAAGCATGATTGCAAGTATGGGGCTCGATCACTCGACAAATTTAAAGTAGAAGCCATTATAGTAACCTTTTGTTCACAAACCAGGATGTCCTGCTAACCGAAAAATCAAGGATCCTGTCTAAATATTAGAAGCCAGAAGCATAGACGGAAAGTGTCCTCCAATAGATTGGTAGAAAAAGAAGCATATTCAGGCTAGACCAATATTCAAATCATCAACTAATGCTATAATGCCCAAAGCAACACCCAAAAATTCTTTACTAGAGCTACGGATTGCTAAGTAAATTACCATAGCACTTATATCCCAAAAGGGGGGAAATCAACCTCCAAAAAAAGAGAAATCAGCCTCATTACACAATGATGAAAAGACTTCCTAAAACCCTTCCTCACAGCCATTATAACCATAAAGAAATATAAGATGAATGATAAAAAATTTACTCATTCAATGTTTAGTAAGATGAATCATGAGAAGCTAATTGGCCAAGTGTTACTTGTTCCAGCAGTGAAATTGCAACAATATATTCTAGATCCCAAAAACCTGATCACTAGTTGATTTTTCTCCCAAAAAATAGATTAATCTAGGATATCTTTAACAAGATTTTCATTTTTTTTAATGAAGTGACTTGGTGACATGGACCAGAAGCTTGTGTAGTTATTGATGAAGGTGGCAGATCAAATGGGTCATAAATGGGTCCAAATGAGGTGCACATCACCAGTGTTGCAAGATTCATATCATCTATCTATGCCTCTCTTTTCTTATGGGAAATGTAATTGAGACAGGCAAATGCAATGAAAAGCATTTCATCCGTGTTAAAAAACTGATCTCATTGGCTCCTATGTGCCTTGGATTTTTCTTCTCGTACATTTACAGTGGGGTGGGGGTAAGTTTTAATGGTGGGAACATGCAATGGGTAAATGCATCCCCTCTTTCTTCTTCTGATACCCATTTTCTTGGCACATGCCGTTTCTATTAGCAGCTCGAACACTTTAAGATTTGCATACTATTGGTATGCCAGTATTAGAGTGTGAGAATCATGGTTCAAAATTTCGGCTTCGGTCCCCACCAAAACCAAAACTCAAAATTTTGATAAATTGCGGCACTGTGGGGTCACCAGCCAAAAGAATAGAAATGTGTTATCAAAACCATCACACTACATTATAAATAGTTAACTCCCAATGGTCTCAATGGATTGCAGACCTTAGAAGGTTTAAATAAACTATGCCTTGGCCCTTGGAACTTGGAAGAAAAACTACAATAGCATGCAGACTTTGTCTTAGGGAATTTCACAAACAGGTCATATGCAGCATAATTTCTTAGCCATTTACACTTAGAAAAGCTGAATAGGTCTCAAATAAGTGGATAACTTCTATTCATCACCTAGCAGTTAGCTCCAACTCACCTTTGATCATTTGCATTTGCATTAGAATATTAAATACTTTATGAAAAAGTCAATAAGTTATTTCAACAAACATATTACATGCAAAAATTAAAAATTAAAACAAAAACAAAATCAAAATAATGAAGGGTTTGGATTAGAATATGAATAACACTAGTGAAACTCTAAGAGAATTCTCTTGGATAAAAAATGGAAAATGGGAAATGAAAAAAAATAAATAAATGAGATAATATGATAGAGGGGCCGACAAAAAAATATGAAAAGAGGCCTATTTGAAGCAATATGATGAAGGGAGGGGCCGACAAATAGAGCGAGGGTGGGGCTGTGCCACCGTGGTGGTGGTGTGATTGTGTAAAGCCGGGAGAGAGCAAGGGTGGGGCTGCGCCTGCGCCGCCGTAGTGGTGGTGTGAAGCCAAGAGATAACGAGGGTGGGGTTGCGCGTTGCGGTGGTGGACCTGGTGGTGTGACCCATGGGTCAAAAAATCGTCCGATACCGATATGTATCGGTTTTGGACTTGGGCGGTACGATACAAAGGCATTGTATGTTACCTTAAAACAATCTTATGCGTGCAAATGTACGGGCAATGTCTGCCAAAGCGTATCGGACGTCTGAGCATACATTGAAATTATCGGACGATGATTTTAATGTATCGTTCGATAATATGTATATATATATATATATATTTTCCAATTGTCTACACAATCGATGGCGACTGTGTAGACAATCGCCATCGATTGTGTAGACAATTGTGTAAACAATCGATTTTTTTTTTTTTCGATTGTCTACACAATCGATGGCGACTGTGTAGACAATCGCCATCGATTGTGTTGATAATCAGAAAAAAATAAAAAAATTCAATGTATCAAACCAATACATTCAATGTATCGCTGATACATTGAATGCATCGGCCGATACCCGATACGTATCGTCCTGGAGGTCAGGACGATACGTATCGGTTTATCGATATTTTGATCCTTGGTGTGACCGTGTGAAGCCGAGAGAGAGAGAGAGAGAGAGAGAGAGAGAGGAGAATAGGGGAGCTGGGGAAGAGGCGATTGGGATTTGGGAGATAGCTAGGGTTTTAATTCTTTTAACTTTTCTTTTTGTTTAAGTGGGCGGTGGACCGACCCAACCTGGCAACCTGTTAATTGGGCCCTTGTCAACTGGACCGGGGCCTCTCTAAATTTTTTTGCTCATATAAAAGCCTATTAAAAAAATAATAATTCAGATTTGGGGGCCCTTAAAATTCCGGGGCCGAGGCAGCCGCCTCTTGGGCCTTGGTCCAGGTCGGTTCTACTTCCCACCCCGATTTCATTTAAAATTGCTTCCTCCAAAGTTGAAAATGGTCAACTTATGACAACTACAATCAACTTTCAGCTTTAGCGTTTGCAGAAATTGATTTTAAGTGGAAACCGGAAGTTGGAGCCACGCCAAAAAGGCCAGTAGTAAAACTGACAAGCTCCATATTGGAAGACTCCGCTTCTCCTCAAAGCTGATTTTATAGGTTCTAATTGTGCCAAAGAGCACACATTGGATCCCAAGAGCAGCTCTAAGGCCTCAGGGAGGCATGCTACACGTACCAGAAGAATTGGCATTAAGTACTCATCAATGCAGGAAAATGAAGGAAACGAATTTATATTTTCCTACATTTTCTCATGATTTCTTAGCTTGCAGGGATTTAGAAGATTCCTTTATTCTTCATCAATCTCTACTTTTTGAATGGCAATACTGATAGACCAGGAAATATAGGATTAATTAAAATTCAGTTTAACCGTATTTTTAAGTTTTCCTGGGGCTCAGAAAAAGACTGAATTGAAGAGATATCCTTGTACTAATTTTGAGAAAATGGCTGAAAATGATTCAAGTATTTTCCGACCCTTCAGAATCTATTATTTTTCCTGAATCCAAACACACCCTTCAAGTTATTAACTGTGTATGCTCCAATGTTGGCAATATATCTACTCCTGCCAATATTACCGTAAAAGATCAGTGAAAGTACACTTTTTTTCTTTTGCCCTTTCCTACCGTATAAAACTTATACACCAAATACCAACTATTAACTAAGGCTATCAATGGGTTGGGTTGGGCTAAAATTTTGATTGTCCATTAGGGAAAGGCACGTGCCTGACTTGACTCGACTTTATAGCGCACCCTGACCCGACCCAAAAAATTGACCCGACCCTATTAAATCCCCTTATTTTCCTTATTTTATATACAATAAAATATTGGGCAAGGTCACATTGATCCTGAAATTTGGGATTTTATAATTATTTATAAAATTAATCAATTTAATATTGTCACAATCACCACACAACAAAAATAATAATGCAAGTCATTTTTTAACGTGGAAAATCCATCACAGGTAAAAACCACGGGATCTATCTCAGATCTAAGGAAAAAATTCACTATGAATTAAGAAACCTTACTGTGACAGCCCGGATCTCGACACCTCGAAACCCGTGCCATCAGCACGATCCTCCAGATCGTGCCCCAAAGCTTAGCACGGAACATTGGTATAACAAGCATAATTAAATAAATAAAGCAATTAATCTCATTAAAGCGGAAGAAGTTAATATGCCCAACTGGCATATTCAAAAGATAGCTCTACCTTCATGCCACTGCATGAATAGAGAACCGACCCGAACCATCGGTGATAATCGAATCACCCCAGATGGTTCGCCAAAAGAATAATCTATTTTTAATTACATTGTTTCAAAATAAAGGCTTGAGATACCAAGCCGCACTAAACTGCTCTCAAAATTGACTCTCTCTATCTAAGTGCTTAGCAGAGTCACCTAGAAGAAGTCCTCGGGTGGAGGCTCCAACTCGTCTCCTGGCGCGAAATCCGAATCACCCGGATCTACGCCCCCCGAAGCCTCAGCTGCTACTATCAAAGGACCTGCGACGTATAGTCTAAAAGGGTGAGCTACATCCTAGCTCAATAGGGAACAAGCACAATGAACATATAAGTTAAAACTCATATATTCCATGATATTCAGAGCATGATGAATCTATGCATTTGCTAGAAAACCAATTAAAAACAAATGTCTTATACTCAATTCACTGGTAAGTTGCATGTATCACTTTACTGTTGATTTAATCATGAATGACACTGAACAGGCCTAAAGCAAAACTTAAATCTTCAACTTAAGTAATCCCCGAGTAATATAGCATCGAGCCCCGATGAGATACCCTTCATCGTCATCTAATTAGAAAGTTGTAAAAACATGTATTCCCTGGGAATACGACCCAAGCCCCTTTCTCACTAGGCGGCGGGGTTAAATATTACACAACATCCCTGGGATGTCCTTATGGTCACGGATAAACCTCTGTGATGGTGTACAGATTCGCCGCCGTACCGGTCACGGATATCCTGCCGCGTCAGTCGTGGGTATCCTCCAAACCTCAAATAATAAAAATATCATGTGCATTATATATAGTTGTTCACCATGTAAGTGTGCTATCTTATATCAGTTAGGCCTCAACAGTAATTATTCAATCCTATGTATACATCCCTGGGATGTATACACACCCGCATCACACCTGATGCCTTTATTACTTCCTCATCCCCTGGGGATGTCTCAATTTCATTTGATTACTTATTCTTAGTTACTTGCATCACACAGATGCTCTTATCACATTTTTGGTGTCACACACGCACCCAATTTCATAAAACTTTTCACATTTAAAATAGCTTCAATTAGATAATTATATCACTACATACATGCTCTTGAAATTAAAGTGCATGTTCAAGGTGTTCCCTACCTCAATTCTCTGAATTTCCTAGCATCAAGGTCCCACGCGGCTCCTTGTGCTAATGATCTCACGTACTACCTATTATACAACATAACACATGTAACTCATCACTAAAGATGTAATAAAGAAGGTCCAATACCCTCCCTGAATCTCAAAGTCAAACTAAGAAGTCAAGCAAAACTGTCAAAGTCGATTAATCGATTCCCAAAATCGATTAATCGAAATGCAATTCGATTAATCGATTTCCAAAATTGATTAATCGAAACCCAAATCGATTAATCGATTCTCAAAATCGATTAATAGAGATTCAAATTCGATTAATCGATCCCAAATCGATTAATCGAGTTTACAACATAAGGCAGTCGATTCTTAAATCGAGTAGTCGAGGTCTCAAAATCGATTAATCGATCCCAAATCAATTAATCGAAATCCGAAATCGATTAATCGAAATCCCAATTCGATTAGTCGGTTTCCCCAGGTTTCATTTCTCCAGTGGCTGGAGCTTCCCAGTCGATTAGTCGATCTCCAAATCGACTAATCGAATTCTAAATCGATTAATCGAAATCGGGATTCCATGACTTTTTAACTTCTCAGACCAAATCGATTAATCGAACTCCAATTTCGATTAATCGATTTGGTCAGATTCAGCCTCCTCTCGGGCTGATCTTCCAAATCTTTGTCAACCTATTTTCCTTTCTTTTTCTAAGCCTTTATCATATGCTTTTAAGCATTCTTAAGCACACTTAAACTTCTACAATCCATGCATTTAATTCCCATAAAATTTACCTCAATCAAGCCTCAATTTGATTGGATGTTAAAGTTGGAATGGCTAGGGTTCCAGCTTTAGCTCCAAAGGATATTCCGCGTTGAATTCGACTTTAATACTCGAATCCATCTCCCTTGGCTTGCATTTACTCCTTGCTTAACAACCCTCTTTACTTCTCTCCCTCTCTCTCTTCTTAACTCTTTTAACAATCAAATAAGAGTAAGTTAGGCTTCTTTAACCCTTTTATACTTGTTTTCTATGTGTTAAGCACATACACCTAGGTAGGTGTATGTGACTCTAGATCTTCCCTACACTCCACATACTTGCATAAATTTCTCATCACATCCGTTCATCACTCCTCGAGTCGACTAATGGACTCCTATTTAGTCAAACCTATAACCAGTCGGACATGAATCCCGAGGTCACCGTTTAACGCAATTTTTCGGGTTATTACACTTACAGTGCCTCTTTGGAATGATATGCCCTAACACTCCAATCACCAACAATGGCAATTGAAATTTGGGACTTTGTAATTATTTATAAAATTAATCAATTTAATATTGTCACAATCACCACACAACAAAAATAATAACGCAAGTCATCTTTTAACGTGGAAAACCCATCACAGGTAAAAACCACGGGATCTATCTCAGATCCAAGGAAAAAATTCACTATGAATTAAAAAACCTTACAGTGTCTCTTTGGAATGATATGCTCTAACACTCCAATCACCAACAATGACAGCCTCTCACCATCAATCTATCCACAGTGAACATTTCCAACAACCGACGTCTCTCACGAAGGTTCACTTGTTTCTCGCAAGTCTTACACTCTCAAACAAGATTTTGAAAAGACCCACACACATCATTGAGATTTAGGCATGATATCAACAAAAGGTAAGTAATCTCAAGGACTCAGTTTGAACCAGAAATATATCAAAATGAGGATTTTCGGATCAGTTAAAAAACTATCCGAACTTCCAAGAATATATATGATTTCGGGTCACGGACGTCCGTGAGTGTACTACGGAAGACCGTGGGTCCAAAGTTGACAAAACAATTTGTCAAACATATTTACTTGGCAAGACCATATTCCTAAGGAGCAGTACTGATTTTTGGGTCATGATGATGACAAAAATTCTCACAATCTCCCCCTTCGTCACAATCATGACAAAAATCAGTTTACAAAGACTCAAAAAAATAAAAATTACAATATATTCATTTTTCATCTAAGTCCTATACATCAATCTAGAATGCAAATACTGAAATTACAACTCTATTTGCTCCCCCTAACTATTTGCCAAGTAAAAGAATAACCTCAACACTATTTTAGAATTTGATCTTTCACTTGTTGCTCTTCACCTGTTGAATTAACCATAAAACTCATTAATAGAACAAGTGTAATATAATTGTATCTCCCCCTTTTTGTCATAATGTGACAAAGGATGCATTTAACCAAAGAAATTACATCCAAATATAAATTCTCAAGTTTAGCACATTTGAAGATAACTTTGCACAATCATATTAAAATTTAAAATATTAGTACATATCTTCAAATAGATTAAACAAGTTTCTTCAAATCAACATCTAGAAAATGTAACCACAAAAACAAAAGAGTATTATCGTCAGAGTTATAACATGTTTGAGATTACAGAAAAACAAAAGATCAGAACGAACACAACAAAAGAACATCACTCAGGAGGCGGAAAATGTGCTCCAGGAGGCGGGAAGACACTGTTGAAGCGATTCATGATTGCTTCAAAACCATCAAGCATAGTCATTTGCATAGAAGAAATTTGCTCCCCATAGATATTGAAATCAGTTTCAATTTGATCAGATAGGGTTTAAATGTCATAATTCATATGTTGCATCTCAGCATGCATCCTATCAAAACTATGATCATAATAATGACCCTTTGGACTTGATACGGAGGAACTGGTGGAGGAGCAGGAGCTTGTTGACCAATGTTTTCTTGAGGAGGAATGTCTTTTGCCTCATCTTCGTCAGAACTTTCATCAACAAATTCAACATCATCCAAATCGATTCTAATCCTTTTCCTAATCTTTTTAATCCTACCCAATGGTGCCATGGCCCGAGTAGTAGCCAGATTAGGCGGAAGAGTCATTTGAGACTCTACAATCTTACTAATGATGATAGGAAAAGGAAGAGACATTTTAGAGGAATCATCCTTCATTCTACGAACAATAATTTCGAAAATAATAGACGACACACACAATGGACGATTTTTTTCTAAAAGAAACATGAAATAAATAATATCCCAACGAACTTGATCCTTATTTCCCGCTCTCGGAGTAAGAGTGGCAAAAAGGACATGTTGGAGCCACTGAAATTTGGGTTTCAGAGAAGTATAATGCTTTACTGTTCCAGTTAATTGATTGAGATCAGTACACACAAAGTCGTATACAATAGAAGGATGAAACAATGACTGAATCTGTCTTTCATCCACAGGATAGCTATACCCATTATCATTTAAAGGTATACCCAAGATTTCAGAGATAAGCAAAGGAGAAAAAGTTATTTGCTTACCTAAAACATACGTCACAGCGTAACACTCCATCCTGCTCTCAACGATCTTGGCGTTTAGAAGATTAGCATAAAAGCACCGAACCACATCGGTGTAAGCGGAGCCAGTTAGAGAAAAAAATGATAGCCAACCCCGAGAAGCAAACATCTCAAATAAATCATGATCTCTAAGAAATTTGTCAAGAACAACACGTTCGACTATTAGGTTTCGATTTGCAAAGAGACGTAGAAAGCGATCTTCATGGCTTTTAGAAGGAAATCGTTGAAGTTCATGCGAAAAAGAAGATGAAGAACCTTTAGATTTCTTAGAATTTTTCCTATTTAGAGACATTTTTTATCTAAAGTCGAAATGGGAAGCAACGGGTTAAAAAAAATGAGAAGAAAATGAAGAAGACAGTTCGAAAATTCGTGTTTAAAAAAAAATTGTACGGACGTTCGTTGTACTTTGAGATTCGTGAAAATTTAAATCGACCGTTTTAAAATGACGTTGGTATTTGAACCTACGGACGTCCGTAAAGACATGCAATAACTGCAAAAGGACCGTTCGAGTATGAAAGGACGTTTCAAATTCCGGGCGTCTGTAGTGATTCACGGACGTCTGTTCGAAAAGAGCCAGTAAGTGTATAGAAACATGGACGTCCGTAGTGATTCATGGACGTCCGGAAAATTTTGGCAGTGAGATGCATAAAGTACGGACGTCCGCGAAGCTACCACAGACGCCCCTGACACTTAAGAATTTTGAAGAAGAAAAAATAAAAAAAAATAAAAAAAAAATTATATGTCACATAATAAAATTTCATGTGAAAAAAAAATATATTAAAACATCCTAAAATGCATACTAAGGAATTTCCTTTACCAGTAATTTTACAAGAACTTCCATTTCCGAAAGTCACATTTCCTTCCGAGCATGGACTAAGATGAGAGAAGAATAATTTCTCACCAGTCATATGCCTAGAACAGCCACTATCAAAGAACCACTTAGACGATTCACTAGCTTTTAGAAAAATATGAGCAACCTGAGCAGTCAAAATCAGTTTTCCGAATCCAAACATGTTTGTATTTAAGATTTGATTTATTTTGAATCACATGTTTGTTGATATATTTATTTGAACTACTCAACGAGATGACTTTATTTTTCTTCAAAGTTTGGTAGTTAGGAACATAGTATGGAGAGTATTCAAAGGCAAATGGGCAATACACATAAGTATGTCCTTCCCATTCACAAGTATAGCAGATTGGTACTCTCCTACTAAAAGATCTAGAATTAAAAGATCTGAATTTATTGAAATTTTGGTTAGAATTCGTAGGAAGTGATTTGGTTTCTTTAACAAATTTTGGAGCATGAGTTACCTCAGGTTTTGGATTTTTATTTGCTACATGATGATATCCAATACCTGATTTGTCTGTAGTTCTTTGACTAGAATTGAGTAATTTTTTCATTTTCTCATTTGTCTTGTAAATGTTTGAATATTTTTCAGAAATGGAATCAAGTTCCCTTTTTAAATTTTCATTTATTTCAATAAGGGAATTTACTTTATTTTCTTGTTCTTTAAATTTTGAAGTGAAACAATTTACATTCTCTTGAAGTTTACTGATAATGGATTTTAACTCAGTCACTTCTTTGGTCAATTTAATATTTTCTTTAGTTAGATGTATTGATTCTTGATAGAGTTCACTGTAGGCATTTGTTATATCCAATACATCACCATCAATTTCATTAGCAGATGATATTGAAGCAATAGAGTCGGTTTCAATATGGGATGGTGTTTGAGAATTATTAGATTCAACAATAGAAGCCACAAAAGCTCTAAACCCATATGAAACAGATTTAGATTCATCAGAAGATGACTCATTTGATATATCAATCTCATGTGATGCAGTCAAGGCTTTGGATTTTCCCTTATCATTTTTCTTACTAGGACATTTATTAGCGTAATGCCCATAACCATGACACTTAAAGCATTGAGTAGTGTCAGGAGAATCCTTTTTAGGTTTCTTCTCAAATGATTTAAAATTTTCAGAATTTTCAAATTTTTTAAAAGGTTGTTTCTTATTTTTATAAATTTTTTAAAATTTTTTAACAAATAAAGCAAGTTTATCTGATTGATCAGAATCACTGCTAGAATCAGACTCAACCTTAGATGATTTAAAAGCAACACTTTTAGTAACATGATTATCTTGAATTTCATATTCATAAGTTTGTAATGACCCGACAAGTTCATCTAAGTTTAGATTGTCAACATCTTTAGATTCAACAATGGCATTGACTTTTGATATGAACCATTTAGGTAGTGACCTTAAAATTTTTTGTACAATTTTAGTATTAAAAACATGTTCTCCTAAATTAAACGAGTCATTCACAATATCATTTAAGCGAATATAGAAATCAGAAAACTTTTTATCCTCATCCATGCGAAGATTTTCAAACTGAGATGTGAGCATTTGAAGTTTGGAAATCTTCACTTGAGGAGTCCCTTCATAAGTGGTTTCAAGAATTTTCCATGCATCTTTGGCTATGGTGTAAGTACTTATTCGACGAAACTCAGAAGCAGTAACTGCTCCAAATAAAGCATTAAGGGCTTTGGAATTATAACCAAGATTATCATATTCCTGATCCGTCCATAATGATCTAGGTTTGATAGTGGTATGTGGTATATTATCGACAACAGAGGTAGTAGTTGGTGGCGACCATCCGTCCTCAATAGAATACCAAATGTGAGGATCCAAAGAACTTAAAAATGCTCTCATCCTTGCCTTCCAGTAAGGATAATTAAAGCTATCAAACAGAGGGGGTCTAGTAGTAGACGCACATTCTCTAGGAAGATCGTGATATCCCAAATTTGACATAACACTTAATTTGTTAAAATTTACCAAGTGACCAGGCTCTGATACCAATTGAAATTTGGGATTTTATAATTATTTATAAAATTAATCAATTTAATATTGTCACAATCACCACACAACAAAAATAATAACGCAAGTCGTTTTTTAACGTGAAAAACCCATCACAGGTAAACACCACGGGATCTATCTCAGATCTAAGGAAAAAATTCACTATGAATTAAAAAACCTTACAATGCCTCTTTGGAATGATATGCCCTAACACTCCAATCACCAACAATGAAAGCCTCTCACCATCAATCTATCCACAGTGAACATTTCCAACAATCGATGTCTCTCACGAAGGTTCACTTGTCTCTCACAAGTCTTACACTCTCAAACAAGATTTTGAAAAGACACACACACATCATTGAGATTTAGGCATGATATCAACAAAAGGTAAGTAATCTCAAGGACTCAGTTTGGATCAGAAATATATCAAAATGAGGATTTTCGGATCAGTTAAAAAATTGTCCAAACTTCCAAGACTATATATGATTTCGGGTCACGGACGTCCGTGAATCACTCACGGTCGTCCGTGAGTGTACTACGGACGATCGTGGGTCCAAAGTTGATAAAACAATTTGTCAAACATATTTACTTGGCAAGACCATATTCCTAAGGAGCAACACTGATTTTTGGGTCATGATGATGACAAAAATTCTCACAGATCCGACCCGAGATTTGCCTGACCTAATTCGACCCAACCCAACCTGATCTACACGACCTTTTTCATGTCGGATCCATTTCGCTGGGTTAAGTTTATGTGCCTGACCCAATAAGAACTTTGGGACAAGCATCAACTGACCTGACCTGTTGACATGCGTACGTCTAGGGTGTGAATAGACCAGGCTTGAGCCCGTCCTGGACCAGCCCACAATTGGTCGAGTATGGGTTCAGGTAGGTAAGCACGATATAAATGGGCTGGCCTTGCCCGACCCAACTAGTAAGGCGCGCTAGGTATAGGCTAGTTCCAAAATCCTAATTAAAAATAGCTAACCTGATTCGGCCTTTGAATCGACCCAACCCAACTTGATCTACACAACCGGACCTGTTGACATGCTTACGTCTAGGGTGTGAATAGGCCAGGCTTGAGCCCGACCTGGACCAACCCACAATTGGTCGAGTATGGGGGAGGTAAGAACAACATAAATGGGCTGTCCTGGCCCGACCTGACTAATAAGGCACGCTAGTTATAGGCTATTTCCAAAAGCCTAATTAAAAATAGGCCCGTTTAAGCTTGGTTGACTCGACTCAATTTCGTCGGATGAGTTATTTTATATAGAAATTGACGGGCAGGTATGGACTAAGGTAAGGCAAGCCTGATTCATAAATGGGCTGGCCCCGGCCTGACTTGATTAGTAATCGGGCCGGGTGTGGGCTAGCTTGAAGAAGCCGGATAATAATCGGCCTATTTAAGGCCCGGCCCGGGCCATTGAGATCCCCATCTAAGTCTGACTCTGCTCACATCTCATGCGTCACGCCATGAAATAAGAAGAGATAAAGTTTGGAATTAGTGTGCACGGCCCGAATATTTACAGTTTCAATCACAATCCGCACAAATTGTCAAAAAGCGTACTTTTACGGTTGCACTTCTCCCATAGATTGACCCGTGCACCAAAACCTAATTCTACACGGATAAGGAACGCAGGTTACCTTTTATAGTCTATATAGGATTATAGGGACGACGAAATCCAATTCCAATTCCACAGTGATATATAAATATACAAAACCAAAAGCAGCAACGAAAGAGCCCCACAAACGCCCACTCAATCCAAACCAAAAAGCAAAAACCACCTCTCCTTTCTGTTATATATAATCCATTTATCTGTTTTTTTTTTTTTCTTCTTCTTCTTCTCATATATAACAAATCTCACTCACTGAGAACTCGAAATTCTGAATTGAACAATGGGAACTGGGGCTTCAAGGAATCCAGATAGTGCCCAAGGAAGCGAAGAGAGAGAAGAGGAAAATCTAGACCATGCAGGTGGGCAGCTCTACGTTTCACTGAAGATGGAGAACTATAAGCTCAAAGGAGAACTCATCCCTCACGTTTATGGCTCTGTGCCCCTCGTTGGTTCTTGGGACCCCTCTAAAGCTGTAAATATTTCTTTTTTCTATAGAACCCAATTCGATTATGCATTGGTTTCTAGGCTTTTGAGGGAAAAATTGGATGTTTTTTTTTTTGGTTATAGCTTTCGTTGGAACGTGAGTCGGCATCGAAGTGGGAATTGAGCTTTGTTGTTCCTCCTAATCACGGTAATGCTGTTGGGCTTGTTGAATTTTGTATTGGGTTTTGGTTATTTGGGTCTGGATTTTTGATTATTATTATTAATTTTAATTTTTAACTTTTAATTTTTAATTTTAGAAACTTTGGATTTTGAGTTCCTTTGAAACCCAAGTGTATTGGTTAGTGTGGGATCTTATACACCATTGAGCTACCATTCGGATTTCCGACCAAAACCAATTGGTGATGCACAACTCAATGTTTTAAGGGTTGTACAGGGACTCAACAGTTAGGATAGTTGAATTTTTATTGGGTTTAGGTTTTTTGGGTCTGGGTTTATAATTTGTTATTTATTTATTCATTTTTCTTAGATTTCAAGTTCCTTTTGAAGCCCAAGTGTAGTAATTACTTCAGATTATTGAATTTTGTATTGGGTTTTGTTGTTTGGCTATGGGGTTACGATTTGTTTGCTTTGTTTATTTATTTTCAGAAACTTTAAATTTCAAGTTCCTAATTTTGGAAATTTTGATTTTTTTTTGTTTATTTATTTCTAGAAACTTTGGCTTTCAAGTTCCTTATTTTGAAACTTCTGATTTTTGAAGCCCAGGTATAGTAATTGTTTAAAATTATTGAATTTATTGACTATTGGTTTTTTGGGGTCTGGGTTTATGATTTTGTTTGCTTTTTAGATTTCATGGTTCAATTTTGAACTCAGGTATAGTAGTTGATTAAGATTATTGAATTCTGTACTGGGTTTTGATTTTTTGGAGCCTGGGTTTATGGTTTGTTTTATTTTATTTTTTATAGAAACTTTGGATTTCAAGTTCCTTTTGAAACCCAAGTATAGTAATTCGCCTTGCATCATCGAGGAAGGCCCAAATCGTCTGCTCACCCGAGGAGAACTTCAAGGAGATGCCCGGCTAGCTTTGTTTAAGCTTAGTGCCGATGAGGTGCTTGAGTACCGGGTTTTTATTAAAGCCAATAGAGTTTCCCCATTCGATCTCGCAGCAAGTTGGAGAGCTTATCAGGAGCATCTAGAGCCTTCAACCGTCCGTGGAATCCCTGATGTCAGCATAGATGCAGTGCCGGAGTGTGGTTGTGAAGTAATGGTTGATTATCTACTTGATAACTCAGTTTTTAGTTTATAGTTTTTGTTTGGAATTGATTTCTATGATAATATAGATTCCTATATGGGTACATTGCACAATATTGTATGCTTGATTATTGTAATGGTACTTCGCTTTCACAAAAATTGTTGAAGCATATTCTGCATGTGGATTGAACCCTCAATTTGTTTTTGCATTACTGATAGTAGGCTATAGGTTACTTTGTTATATATGGTTTTGGATTGCGACTATGTAGATTTTCAAGCTTACTTGGATTGGTACCAGTTGACTAGAATTAATACTTTCTTTTAGCCCAAGCATTTACGTTTTCGATTCACACAATGTCACAACCTCTTCCTTTCACCAACTGCCACCCACCTCCATATAATTTCTTTGACCTAATTTCATCTTCAAAAGACTTATGGTAAAGAATCGGAATTTGGATAGACCTATTGGTCATGATTCTTAATTTCGAGAACATCCCTATTTTATTATTATTATTATTTATTTTTACTGAATTTAAAGACTTAATCAATGAAATATACATTAAGGCCTAACGGTGGTGACGATAAACTAGTCACCAAGGTGGGTACAAAATGAATGGCACAAGTCAATAAAGACTCTCCAAGATGGGACCAAACTTCTCTGCACTCTAGCTGCTAAGAGTTGTCACTTCCACTCCCACTCCGGTTCCCAATTCTTGCAACTAAAAGATCAACAGATGAGTTGATTCCTTATCTTTAAGGTAGTGTCTAAGAGTAATGCTCCATGCAACGGCTCCTACCCTCCCTCGTTTGAAAAATTATTGCATCCTTTGGTCTTTGGCATGAACACAACACATTAAACTGACAAGCAAAAAAAAATAAAAAATAAAAAATCCTCCCTACACCACCGTCCTCCCAAACCCTCACTTTTTCTTTTTACCATTCTGTGTACCAACTTCTAAAATTTGGACTGAGATAACCTTCTTACCCTCCAAAGGACACAATACCTCCCTATATCATTATACTTAGCCTTCAAATGACAACATTTGAGCTGATCACCATTTCCCCATTATCCATAGCTTTCATGACTCAAGAGAGAGCTTGGTTACTTGCCTTGAGCTTTCTAATGCCCAAACGACCCATGAATTTGGGCTGATAAGCCACGCTCCAATCAACTATATCGGTTACTTTCGACCTTCCTCACTGGCATGACAAAGAAATTTCCTTTGGAGCACCCCAAGATGAGTCATCTACCTTGGGCATTGGAGCATCAACCTGTAGGAGAGCGGGAAACTGAAAAAAGTGGATTTGAGTAATGTTATGCAACCACCTAAAGAGAATAGAGCACTCTTCAGAAGAGCCAATCTTCTTTCGTATTTCTCCACTATGACCACTCCATCACCACTCAAGGACTTTCTAGGGTTTAGCCACATATAATGGAGCAGAGGGAGCCAGCCATTCATGCATCAAATGGTACTAGCTCGATGATCTTAAAAGCTATCCATCACATTAATCCCTAGTATTCTAGTACTTTAGATCAAGTTATCAAATTTGGTATCAATATCGAGTGTTGGTCCACTCTCTGGACCAATATGTATCGGCCAATATCGGTAAGTAGCAACTGATATTGATAGTGATTTTTTTTCAGGTGAAAAAAAAAGGTTATAGTATCAGCCGATTGACGATACAGTCCTGGTAACAGCTGATATGTATCAGTATCGGCTGATGCCATCGTTATCATATCGATACCGGTATTGGTATGGTATCGGTTTGGCCAGAAACTGATATGTATTGCCGATTCGTATCGTTATTGACCAATACTTGAAACCATGCTTTAGATTTCCTTGAATTTTTTCTTTGTTTTGACAACACCTCATACCAACGAAGCACAAGTTTCAGATTGAGGTATATCATAAATCCCAAGATAATGGTATCATCCACAAATTGTAGTTGAGATGTAAGGCCGCTAACAAGTCCACCAAGTAATTCCCACCTCATTAGCTTCTGGAAAAAAGGTAAGAGCTGTGGCCTGGGTGGCAAATAAACATGGGAACAATAAATCACTTTGCCAGATGAATGATGGAATTTTTTTTTTTTTGAGACACGTTCATCAACGCCGAGAATTATGCCAACCAAAAACAAAACCCAACCTTTATTCACCTCCATCTCTCTTCAAAGCCCATCTTAACGAATATTTTAAGGTCTCGCAACTCAATCCGTCATATCATTGACCTTTTCCACATGCACTTTGCTTACGAATGTTGGTATCCCTATCATATGATGAGAAGAATCGATACATTCATGAGTAATAAGGGTAGCATATGAAATTTTTTGGCATTGATGATGTAATGCTTCTACATCCTCATGAGTCATGGCTAAGAACCTTAGTGGAACATGGCACTTCTAGCCAACATACTAAATAACATATATTCTTTTCCAAAGCTTTATCTCATGCACAAACTGAATTGAGCTGAAAATATCTATCTGATTTGATTTCTAATGTGTTAGGCCTTCAACTTCAGAAGAATTATCAAGACATTCTGGAGCAGGTTTTTATTTTCTGGATTTTGTATCAGAAAGTTTCTTACTGTTGATCTGGAATATATGGGGCATTGCTTCACTTGATTACTCACGTAAGGGCATAGTTTACACACTTTATATATATATATATATATATATATATATATATATATATATATATATATATATATATATATATATATATATGAGGTGCGGGACTATGCATTTCAGTGTAGCCTTGGTGCTGCACTCGAGACATTTTGGTGCCATGGCAACATGCTCAAGGTCAATCAGGTGCCATCTTAAAAAAATTTAAAAGGGAATCTTCTACCGTTGAATATTGGGTCAAAGTTGGAATTTCTTAATGCACCATGTTTGGGACATGAACCACTAGGTAATGTAACCACGATAAAGATTGGGATTTATTGATGGTTTTTTATGGATTGAATTAGGGTAGAGTGAGAAAAACCCTTTTACTAATTGCTTCAACCGTGGTTTATTTTATATTTTATTTCTGAATTCAAAGGATTCCCAACCAAATTCTAGAGCCCTTTCCAAAAGTTGATGTCTCTAGACTATAGTCTCTTCTTATCTTAAAGTACAATGTCTAAATGATTTGTATGCTCTTTCTCTCTCCCTCAATTTGTGTGAGTTGCACGTGTAGAGAGAGAAAATAGGGTAGAGAAAAGAAGCTTCAATGAGGGCAATGCGATAAAAACATGGAGGTAGAGGTAGAAATGAATTGGGAACCTTTAGTTGCACTCATTGAATCATTGAAGGCAACTAACAAAAACCATTAACTTTTTTGGGATCCCTGGTCGCACTCACCTATTTACTAAAAGTGCCTACTCAATGAAAGCATGCTACCACCCACCACATAATCCAACATTATTAAGTTGGCACCTTCAGTAAACAAGTGAGCACAAATAGAGGTTCCCTAGCATTTATTGATGAGATGATAAGAATTATTTTTCTGCCACATTTTTCACACAATGGATCTTAGATCATGGCATAAGATAAAATTTTAATTCCATTCAAGAATCTTTGAGGGTACCCATGCCAAAAATTACTCACTATATTGAATCAATTGATGGAGATCAGTTTTCGCCTCAATCTCTACACAATGGATTTTTAAAGGCATGGGCGTACCATTAAACTATCATATTTTTAATTTCACACGGCACACATCCCAAAAAAAGTGATCGAAAAATTATGTGACATACATCATGTTGATCGAAGTTTTTATTCTCTCTTTAGGCCATACAAATGAAATTCTATTAAATCAGTTGAACCAAACAAAGCCTGAAGTTGGCTTCTTGTACATCGGTATGGAACATGAGATTATATTTGAAGAAGTAAAGCAGTTTTCATTGTTTCCAAGGAAGTTTCCTCTTAACCAACCCAATCTGCTCCTTTATACTCCTAACCCGTGACAATAAAATCAAAATGGGTACCATTATTTACCATCCATAAAATTGTGACGTCGTCCCACCTCCTTGAGTTTGAATATATTGATCACTTTGAATCATACTATAGAGATTGTTTTTCGTCTCAATCTTCTATATAGTTGATCTTGATATCCTGGTTGTATCATCAGACGGTAACAATTTTATTTCACTTGGCACACAACCCAAAAAGTGACTCTAAAATCATATGGTCTACATCACTCTCAAACATGATTTTAGTATCATTTTTTAGACGCGCGCCATGTAACATAAAAAATTGACGGTCTAATGATACTCTCATGATCCCAAGATCATTTGGCTAAAAGATGGAGATAAACAATGATCTACATCTTCTGATTCAAAGCGGTCAATTCACCAGATAGATGTCTAAAAATCTAGTTCAGTCATTTAAAGGTCTAAATGTCCTTTTACTAGTGTGTGTATATATATATAAACTTCTAGTGAAGTACTATGTATTCTTATCTATAGGATTTATTCCTCATTAGAGGATGGACTCTGTGGTTTGTTGAAGGCGTCCGCTTGTATGTAGGGGCATAAGCCTGTGGACCTCACTGTTTAATGGACATTTAATTGTTTTAGATTTAGATTCTTTTATATGATAGCTTCTTACACCTGCTAAGAAAAGGGAAGTGCTTCCCCTAGTTGTACATTATTTAATTCATCAGTTGAAGTCCTTCCATGTTCTTTTTGAATTATACTAAGTGGTTGGATCTCAACTTTTCTATAGATTTATCTATATGCTTTTACTTTTACTGACTTTTATATGATTGGAGGGTGTAGTACCAAATAAATTCTTATTTCTTGCCAGGTTGATTGTTGACCTTGGCTGACCTGCAGATATATTTTTTGGTATTATTTCATGCTAAAATATTTCTCTTATTCATCATGCTTGCCTTATGTTCCGTTCTTTTTACAGAATGGTTCTTCGGCCAGTTTGGAGCTTGATTTAGAACACTATGTTATTCCAGCTCCAGCAATTAGTGCAAACTCGGGACTGGTTTATGCAGCTAATTCGACAGAGACACCAAGATCACTGACTCGTGGCGGAATATTTTCAAATGCTGATGTCTCGAGCAGTGCTTCTCATGGTACAATTAAGGCTGGGGTTGTTTCTGTTGATCGAGCTACAAATAAAAAGGTTTTCTTATAGAACCCTTTCACCAAATTGTTAATAGCATACTAGTCATACACCTTTAGTTATAATCTATTTTAGTGAAATATCGGATTTCATTTACTGATTTGACAGAAGAATGCAGATGGTCCTTTTCTTTCATAAACTGATGTTGATTTGGAGATTACTTGGGGGGCATTCCTATTGTTTACAACTATGACTATTAAGATATCCATTCTGTAGTTCCAGACTATGAAATGGATGCCAGAAAAGAATGCTATAGACGTCTCTTTGTGCAACATTTATAATAGTAATTACTAAACTATATCAATCCACTGCCACCCTATCCTTAAATAGTCTGTTGCCTTATTTACCTTCATGAGATTGGTTGACTTATTTTCTCATCATATTTTCAATCCTGTAATCGGGCCTCTTACTATCTATGCCCACTTCTTGGACCTCGAGAATGCCTTCTTATATCAGGTTTTGCAGAATACTTGATGGGGCAGCCACTAGTTACATGATGTCTCATTCCCTACTTATGTTTGCCGCCTTTATAGGATGATCTATGGCCTATAAAGCAGGCCCCTCGTGCTCTATTTCATCGATTTAGCTTCTCCCTCCTTCAGGGTTTTATCGCACTAAGATTTATTCTTCATTATCTATTACGTATATCGGCCAACTGTATGCTAGTTTGTGGATAATCTTGTATGCTAGTTCGTGGATTGTTCAACTGTCTCACTTCAGGGCTGTTATGTATATTATCCGCTGCATTAAGGGCACCATAGCATCAACCTTAGCCTTATTAATCAAGCTTAGTTTTCACTACATCATTTAGGTGTCTCTTTGTACTTCTAATGTAGATTGCAAGGAGGAAAGACAGTTAAAACTACAAAAATAATTTTAATAATAAACTAACTAAAGAGAAGCATACCCATTGAGGGTTTGTGAGAGAGAAGAGAGATTGAGAAGAAGAGGAAGAAAGATGAGAGCAATAACACAAAAGGGCTACTGTTTTACTAATCATATAAAGTTACATGAGATATGCTTCATATATAGGGGAGCAACCTTAATTACATAAGGACATACCATGCATTACTAATGCCACCCACTTACTAACATGTGGACACTACACACCACACTTAACACTAATACTTCCTACACACCACACACAAACTACTATCTCCAACACCCCCTCTCAAGTTGGATCATCCATGACATGGATGCCCAACTTCCCTACAAATACATAACAAAAGATATTTGTTTACATTATCATTTTCCTCTTACTTGATACGGTTCTCAACATAAAGTATCCAAGAATCAGCCATCAATGTGGTGTAACTACTTGCACTCAGTTGGCCATGTGGTACTCATCATGATCCCTCAACAACTTGGTGCACTCAAGTGGCCATGTGATACACATCATGGTCATGTGATGCACATCATGGTCCCTTAGCAACTTGGTGCACTCAAGCGGCTATGTGATACACACTATAGTCTAAAAAAGTGGCTAACTACTTGGTCTACATCATTCGTTGTTCTTGGTAAACAGCAAGGCGTTGACGAAAACCAATACACAAGGACACAACCAAAAAACAGCAAAACCTACAGAAAAAACAACAGCCAAAACAAAAACTACATCCAGTCACATATCCCATGAAATTAGCCCGGATCCCACACGTAAACATCCCCCCTAACCCCACCCCACGTTTAGTAACCCAAAGCCACTCAGGTCACGGATCTGCTTCACGATCATCCCCACCGAGCGGTTTTTACTCTAAAAACTCTGGCAATTTCTTTGGCACCACACACTCCAAAACATAGCGAAATGGACAACCCCCCCCCAGTAATCAGACACGGGACCCTCCAATCTAACGGACTCCCACATCAGGAACTGACAATAGGGCAACGCCGGCTTCACCCAACACATACCAAAAGATTTAACTATAATACACCAGATCTCATGGGCAACCTTACAGTGAAGCAGAAGATGCGTAGCAGATTCCTCCTCATCATTACACATAACGCAGCTATTCTGAATCCCTTTCCCCTGTCGAATGAGCTGGTCAATCGTTACAATTCTATCTTTGAATAGGGTCCATGTAAAGAACTTGATTTTAGCCGGAATGGCTTCCTTCCATAAACTGGCACTGACAAACATGATCAAGGGCCGACTTGACAACAACTTATAATAGACTTGACCGAGAACAAACCTTCTTTACTCGGATTCCATCTAAGCTGGTCGCAGCCAGACTGATTGCGCTGAGACTCATAGATCAGATGCATCAGGTTAGAGAACGACACCACTTCTTCATCCCTCAACAGTTTTCTAGTACTAACAGTCCACAATCTACCCCCCTCGGTCTCAGAGACAAACTCGTCGATCGTGCCATGAGGATCCACCCAGACATCCTCCCAAAAGCGAATCCGAGTATCACACCCTCAACTATAACGCAAGCCTCTGGTAAAACAACCCCACGTGCTGCAAATAGATTTCCAGCAAGCCGAAAATCCCCTGTGACCTGAGGCAGAGATGCCCCAATTACCGTTCGAATTGTTGTACTTTTCGCTCAGCACCACACGCCATAGACTATTCATATCCTCAGCCCTCCTTGCCCGCCAAAACCACTTCCTAAGCAGCGCAACGTTGGTCAACTTCAAACTACGGATACCCAAGCCCCCACTACAAACCGGTAGTACAACGGTATCCCAATTGACCAGATGATACCGTCTGGATAACGTCGACCCCTCCCACAAGAAGAGTTTTTGACTTTGTTCAAGGCGCTTGATAATTTTCATCGAACATTTAAACATAGACATGTAAAAAATAGGCAGCGACGATAAAACCGATTTAAGCAAACACAAAGTGCCCACCACTGCTTAGCAATTTACCTTTCCAGGTCGACAACCTTTGCTCGAACCTCTGCACAACCGGATCCCACTCTCTAACTGTGGGAGATCTTAGACCAAGGGGGATCCCCAAATAACGAAAAGGGAGTTTGCCACCTATACAATTCACAGTTTGTGCTAGCTCTTCTAAAAGACCATCACCAATGCCAATTCCCGTTATCACTGACTTAGACAAATTGATTCATTGGCCCAAGACTGCCTCATAAATGGCGAGAACATCATCTAAAGATCTGAATTCCTGAACATTGGTCTGTCCAAAGATTAAGGTGTCATCCGCAAACTGAACATGCATCATGTATCTGCCTTGAGATCCCACCCTAATTCCAGATATGATATTAGAAAGCTTGGCCCTAGTAAGCAGCCTCAATAAAGCTTCACCCACCATATTAAATAGGAATGGGGATGGTGGATCCCCTTGACGGAGACCACGAGAACTCTTGAAATAGCCAGCAGGAGAACCATTGACAAGAATCGAGAACCAAGTTGAAGAATAACAGCCCCTCATCCATCTCTTCCAAGTCAAACCAAAACCCATCCTGCGAAGCATATAATCAAGGCAATCTCAGTTCACCCGATCGTAAGCTTTCTCCATATCCACCTTCCACAGGGCAGCCGACCTACGATCATGATGAGCCGAATGGATGGTCTCATGAGCCAGCACAACCTAATCGAGAAGCTGGCGACCCGTCACAAAGGCACCCTAATTATCCGATATAATAGAACCCATAACTGGTTTAAGACGATTCGCAAGGACCTTGGCAATAATTTTATACAGGCAATTATGAGACTTATAGGTCTAAAATCAGCAATATCATCTACCCGATCCCTCTTGGGAATGAGGGTGATGAAAGTAGAGTTAAGGCTGCGCTCTATAAACCCCGAAGCATGGAACTCTTGCATCACCCCCAACAGATCCTCCTTGATAGTCGCCAAGAAACACCTGAAGAATTCCATTGTGAACCCATCAGGCCCTGGAGCTTTATTCTTAGCTCCATATCTAGTAACCTGCCAAACCTCCTCTTCCCTACAAGGCTGCTCCAACCTCACCTGATCATCAACAACAATAGATTGGAAAGGAATCCCATCTAGGTCAGGACACCGTAGGCCTTCATCCGAATACATCTTCTTATAGTAACCCACAATATTCTCTCTAACCTGCTCCTCCTCAGTATAAGCCACCCCATCTACCACAATACTGCCCAAGAAATTCGCCTTATTTTGCACATTGGCAATCGCATGGAAATATTTGGTATTAGCATCCCCTCCAAGAGCCATTTCACCTTGGACTTTTGCTTCCAGCACACTTCTTTCGCCAAGCAGGCATTGTTGAACTTCATTTTCTTAAAGTATCGCTCGACGCTCCTCCGCCATAAGGTTTCTCGACTCCTCCACATTATCCAATTCGTTCATCCGAGTTAAAAGAGCCTCCTTTTTCACTTGAACCACCCCATACTTTTCCTTATTCCAAGTTCTGATCTTGCCTTTAACTCGTTGAAGTTTGGATATGAACTGAAAACAGCCGTCCCGGAAAAAGACGATTCATTTCACCACACCGGCACCCTTGCCTGAAAACTCTCATCCAACAACCACATGTTTTCGAACTGAAAGAGGGACGGCCCTCTTTGGCGAGAATCACATGTGAGCACAAGGGGTCGGTGATAAGAAACGACCCTAGCCATACACTCTAACCTAGCACCCAGATAAATACCCATCCATTCCACATTGCAAACCAACCTGTCCAGCCTGCTCAAAGATGGGAAATCCTGAAGATTCGACCATGCGAAGCGTGATCCAGTTAAAGGCACATCCAACAAACCCCAGTCAGAGAAGAAAGAATTAAAATTCCTCATCACAGCAGCGTCTGGCGGCCCACCCTACTTCTCGCATCCCCACCTTTTAGCATTAAAATCTCCCTTCAAACAAAAAGGTAGGTCCCATCTGCCCACCAAGGCAGCCAACTCCATCCAGAAATCCTGACGGTCCCGATCAGCAGTTGGACCATAGATTCTCGCAAACATCCACTCCTGCCTTGAAACTTTGTTATGAAGTACCACCGCAGCCGAAAAAAGCCCCACTTTTTCATCCAGTTTATCGAAATGTCAGCTATCCCAGGCTACTAGGATACCCCTAGTGCAATTACCTCCATATAGCCACAATACTGATTTTTCAGTCCATAGAACAACCGACAACTCAAATGTAGGAGATCTGAGCCAAGAGGAACGAGGATATCAGCAGCCATATATACTGAAATATACCATATTGTAGGCCACAAAAAAACACCACAACACCATACACAGCAGTGTCGATTCAATACATGCCATACAGCAGTCCCAACAAGACAATGTAGCTTCAGTTACTGCAGATTTTCTCTTACAAACTATTCTTCTTCTGACAAATGAACATATCTTTACAATACCAAAACTGCACCAAACCAGCACCAAAACAGCACCAACACAGCACCAAAACTTCACTAAAAACAACACCAAAAGAGCATTTCATCGAACACCTTGTAGGATATCACACAGTTTTTTTTCTTCCTTCTGTTTCTTCAACTTTGGTTTCTTTTTCTTCAATCATGGCTGCACAGCAGCCCTTTCTTCTTTCTTCGTCTCTTCATCTTCTCCTTCTATCCCCCCTCCCCTCCCCCCTAGATATGCATGGAACGTGGAGGGGAAAGAGAAAACCACATATAACATGATGGACAGCTGCAACACAAAGTTTTGCATGGCTAAAATAACATGAAATCTGAAACCCTAGTTGGAGACGAAAGGGTAACACATATTAGAGAAACGTTAAGCAAGATGCATGGAACTAACCCGCTTTGATGCCAAGTTAAAACGAATAAAATAAATATAATAATAAACTAACTAAAGAGAAGCATACCCTTTGAGGGTTTGTGAGAGAGAGGTTGAGAAGAAGATGGAGAGAGAAGAGAGCAATAACACAAAAGGGCTACATTTTTATTAATCATATCAAAGTTACATGAGATATGTTCCATATATAGAAGAACACACCATGCATTATTAATGCCACCTACTTACTAACATGTGGACACTAAACACCATATGTAACACTAATACTTCCTACGCACCACTCACAAACTACTATCTCCACCATAGACAATAAAAAACAATGAAAATAGCAGATTTGGAAGAGAAATTAGTATAAAACGATACTAAAACAAGAACGCATTAGAGAAACCACTTCTTTAGAAAATGAGAGTCTCTGCACAAACTTTCATTTATGAACTTCAATTGTTAATGAAAAGTTACAGATATGTAGTATTTATAATAACCAACTCTATATCTAAGCTCCTAGACAACTTAAGTGAAGGACCTGAACAACATCAACCAGTGCACTTGGCTCGAGGGTGCGTTGACTTCATTGTGATAACCTCAATGTGATGTATATGGCAACCACTCAATATTTCATGCATATATAAAAGAGATTGGCTATCACATCATCCAAGAGAAGAGTATTGTGGTCAATAATCGGGTTTCACACTCTTCTTGTTAAGTATAAGGATCATGTTGCAGATATCTAAACAAAGTGCTCTAGTGATTGCTTTCAGTTGTTGATGAAAAAGTTGAGGGCAATTGTTTATAGATAGCAATTCGTCATATTATAGAACACTACATATTTTTTTTTTCCTTTTTTACCCTTAAATAATGTAGTGTCACTCTAAAGGTAAAGCATGCACTTTCTCACATGTGTATATATATATATATATATATATATATATATATATATATATATATATATATATATATATTCCTTTTTTTTGTTTTTGATAGCCTGGGTATTTGGGCCTCTTAGAGCACCCGCCTAATCCCAGGGGCACATGTGCACCCAAATTAGCACATGCCGGGTTAGCATGGGATATAAATCCCTAGGGTAGCCTTAAGAGGGGGAGGGGATTCGAACTCAGGTCTCCTGCCTCATTTGTATATAGTACAAGAGTGTTTTTTAGAATTTCTTCAATTATATCATCCCTCTGTCTTTTTAATATCATATCTCTTGCAGTATTGTGTGGGTTGGCTAGACATTACATAGTATATATGTATTCACTGATGCCTTTGGTTCTAAATGTAGGATATGGACGTCACAATCCTCGATCCCTCTAAAGTATTTCCAACTTCTGGCATGGTTGAATCAAAATCGGTGGGCACATTTTCACCCTTGCAAAAGCAAGATAACCACAGAGGACTCTTTGTGGATAGGGGTGTGGGCTCTCCGAGGTTAGTCAAATCAGCTAGTGCAACTACTTTCGCTAGTGATCTTAAAAGGGATTCTGAATCGAAGGTTGGTATAAGCCCGGAAATCTTGTAATTTTCATTCACCTTTTATAAAGTACGTTTTACATGTTCTGGTAACTATTTGGCTTCCGATGCCCATTTTTACTTATTGTTACAAATGTCAATATTGTCCATCCTATCCTTAGGAGATATACCGTTCCATTTAATCTTTATTCATTCATTGCATTTGCATTTGTACTTAACAACTGCATAGAATATGATATGAGCCCTGCTCTGTACTACCTCCATGTTAGTTGGACCTAGCATAAATTACATTATGCCACTGGTTTTAGTCGTATACAGTCCCTAAAGTTTCTGTTTTTATGCTAACGATGATTTATTGGAATGCTGTCCATTGCTTTCATTGTTTAGTTATTTTTGTTGGTTTTCGGTGGTGTTTCTTATGCTTGTATTTGGTACTAAGAAGGCCATGCCGGCAGCAGCTGGAGCCGTTGCAGCAGCAGCTGTCGCTGATCAGATGCTTGGACCAAAGGAAGATCGACAATTGGCACTTGTCCTGGTATATATATATATATATATATATATTTTTTTTTTGTTTTTTTTCTTCGTATAAACTCTCTTTTTACTGCCAGTTCTGTTTATGGGTTGCGTTCTTGCTCCATCAAAACAGTATAATATTGATGTAATAAACCTACCCGAAAGATACCACTACTTTTTGATGCACATTGATGAGATTGAGAGGTCATTGACTCATTAAATATGTGTGTTTGATACAAAGTTATACAGAGGATGGGACAAAAGAACCAAGTTAACTTTATCACAAATGATAAATAATATAGCTAAAAATTAAAAGGTTTTAGAGCAGAAGAAAGCAATTTAAGGGTTTTGGTATTTTTTTATTTTATTACATATTTTTTAAAGAATAGTTTTCTGCTTTCATGGTTTTTTCATGGAGCAGAAGCAATGGGAGCAAGTGGTGCATGCTAATATGAGTTAAATAGATTGCCACAGTTTGGCATCTTTAAGACCTCCATTCTGATGGTATATGAAGAAATCTTCTCTTAACTTTACTCCTTCCATTGCTGTGATCCAACAGGTTGGATTGCCAGCTCGAGGCAAGACTTTTACTGCAGCTAAGCTTACAAGATATCTCCGCTGGTTAGGTCATGAAACAAAACATTTCAATGTTGGCAAGGTGAATCTTCTCCTTAACATTTTCATACTTCGTACCCTATACTGCTGCCATATTCATTACTAAATCTTGTTTGATAAATTGGTCTGATTTGTTGGTGGATGTGTCAACTTTGGTGAACAGTATCGCCGCCTCAAGCATGGAACAAACCAGGTATTCTTTAAATATTTTGTTCTTGATTTTTTTTATAATAACCAACATATTTGCAAAAATATGATGCATACAGTAGTACTCTATGCAGGATCATTGTTTCTTTTGGTTCTTGTAAGTTTGATTTCTAAGGCCTCGTTCGAGAGCGCAGAAATGCTTGAAATATGAGTTTTTGACTCAGAAAGTGGTGTTTCCGAGCACTTTCCAAGCTTTTCTTATGGTTGAGAATTTTTCTCTGATTTCGTGTTTTCTGAGCTTTTCTGAGTGAAAGACACAGAACGGTTTCCGAACAAAACACTCAGATTCTGAGCTCAGAAAACTGAAGGTAGTATACACCTGAAACCAGGAAAGTGAAACTCAAGAACACCGGAATCTGAGTTTTTCTGGGAAAAGCTTAGAAGAAACCAAGAGTCTGAGTAACTCGAGAACACATCCCAGAAAAAGCTAGGAATCTGAGTAAACTCAAAATCAACCGAACGAGGCATAAGAGAATAATTTAGGCTTTTTTTTTTTTGAGACGGTAACAAAGCTATTTTATAAAAAACGGAAACAAAAGGGTACATACCTTGGTGGGTAGTAAGGAATTATCCAAGTAAAGAAACCCCCAAAAACTCACCCGGGAACTCGAGCAAGGGCACGACGAAGCGGAACCCCCCCACGATCGCCAACATCGACCTAGAGGCTACAACAGTCTCAAAGCATCAGGAAGTGCTGGAGCCCCTCCTTAAAATCAGTCATTTTCACGACATTCCAATTAACAACTAGGCCACGAATATCACAGATAACCATCGTAAACGGTTTCGCCCTTCTTTTGAACACAATTATTTCTCTCGACCCAGATAGCCCAAAAAAGGGCGTAAATAGCCAAGGGCCAAAGCTCCTTCCTCTGATCCTCCACACTAATATCTTTCCACATTTCCATCATTTGGACCGGCCAAAATGGTATCACCCAAGAGACATTGAAGATGGAGAAAATCTTATACCAAATCTCACGCGCGAAAGAGCAATGAAGAAATAGATGTATGCCACTGATTCCCTCTCCCTCAACAAAGGAGGCATTTGTTTCTTACCGGGATATTTCTTCTTATCAGCTGGTGACGAGTAAGGATTCTCCCTCGAACTACCTTCCAAGCAAATTTTTATATTTTGGGAGGAATCTTAATTCTCCAAAATCCAGACCACCACCTAGCATTGATATTGATCATCTCCTGCTTCAAACATTAATTGTAGAAAGATTTCACCGAGAAATTCCCTTTTGCTGGGTGTCTCGAAAGCCTACGATCCCTATTACTATCATTGGGGACCATTCCCCTAATGAGGGACATAAGATTCCAGAACTCGTCCAGTTCCCACTCTCTAAGGCTGCGGCGCGTCAAAACGTTCCAAGCCCAAGTGCCCTGATTTAAATGCCCAAAATTGCTAATAACCGCCACCTTCGAATCCGAGAGCATGTAAATAGTAGGAAACAAATCTTGAAGAGGTTGTTCTCAGACCCATCTGTCCTTCCAAAACCGAATCCGCAGACCGTCCCCCCAATTGTACTTGATACTGTTCTCAAGCTGGAGTGCACATTGCTTCACCTCCTTCCACCAAACCGACTGATGAGTGAAACTAAACTTGTAGTTCCAAGACTCCATCGACACCCCATATTTGTTGTTAACCAGATGCCACCACAATTTATCCCTTTCTCTGTCGTCACCCATCGTCCATAGCCACTTGGCCAGAAGGGCTTTGTTCACAAGCCGTAGTCTTTGGATCCCAAGCCCCCCCTCTTTCTTCTGATCACAATAGTCCGCCCATTTCACAAGGTGAAGGTTCTTCCGATCCCCATTACCTCCCCAAAGAAAGTCTTTGATAAGCTTCTCTAATTTCTTCGTGATACTGATCGAGGCCATGAAAATGAACATCATGAACACCGGGATGGACGTTAGCGTGGAGTTTATGAGAGTAAGGCTCCCCCCATTACTAAGCATCTTGCTCTTCCACGTAGCCAACCTTTTCTGGAATCTAAACCAGCACCTCCCAACTTCTCGCTCTGCACTTCCCAATTCCCAAAGGGATCCCGAGGTACTTGAGAGGCAGATTTTCTTTCCTACACCTAATCGTCGTGGTGACGCTCTCCGTATCCTCATTGGACATATTAATACCGACCAGGGTGGATTTCGATAGATTGATTTTCTGGCCAGAAACACCTTAAAAAATAACGATCAAATCCGTAACCGCTTTTACTTCCACATCGCCCCGACTTCCATTACAGAACACCATCGTGCCATCGGCATATTGCAAGTGAGTAATAGACATTTCGTTATCCGCTACCGCAAAGCCCGTGATCAGATTAAGAACTTCCGTCCTCTTAAGCTACCTATGCAAAGCCTCCCCAACGCAATTAAATAACATAGGCGATAATGGGCATCCTTGTCTGAGCCCCCTCTTACTCCTAAAGTAACTGTGCAGGGTCCCATGAATCATCATTGAGAATCTTACTGACATATAACAACCTCTCATCCAATGCCTCCACACCTCCCCGAACCCCATTCTGAAGAGCACATAATCGAGAAATTCCCACTGAATCCTATCATACGCCTTTTCCATATCAATCTTGAAGATCCATCCCTTATCCTCCGCTTTTTAGCCGAGTCAATCGTTTCAACTGCTGTAACCGCAATGTCTAGAAGTTGTCTACCCGGGATGAAAGCCCCTTGCACATTAGAAATCAGTGTGCTGATAACATCCTTGAGGCGCATCGCTAGAATTTTAGTAACGATCTTGTATGCGCACCCAGTGAGACTGATAGGTTTAAAGTCCGCGATGTCGATGGCCTCCACACACATAGGAATGAGCGCAATAAACGTGGAGTTAATGCTCTTGGCCAACTTGCCAGACGTATGAAACTCACCTGGAAGGGCCATAAAATCAGAGCCAATGATATGCCAAGAAGATCTGAAAAATTCCATGGTAAACCCATCCGGCCCTAGAGATTTATTGCTGCCCAAATTCTCCATAGCTGCCTTCACTTCCTCCTCCGTAAACCTTCGTTCAAGGTCCCTAGCTTTATTTGAACCAATAGAATTGAAGGAAAGACCATCTAATGATGGTCTGGTCACCTCATCCGACGCATAAAACAACTTATAGAAGTCCACAATCTTTGCCTGCACCACTTTAGGATCTGCAAACTTGATGCCATCAATATCAATGGCCGAAATACGGTTATGGTTCCTTCTTTCGTTAGCAACCGAGTGGAAGAATTTGGTATTACCATCTCCTTCCCGCAACCAATGAGCCTTAGGTTTCTACCGCCAAAGGTGCTCCTCCTCCAACACTTTTGTATTGTAAGCCACTTTTAACGCCACCCTGCTTTCCCTATCTTCAGCAGAGAGCGGACCACTTTCCTCCAACTGATCCAACATCACAATTTCGGCGACAAGACCTTCCTCCATCCGAGCAGCCGCCCTGAAACTATCTTTGTTCAAAGCCTTAATCTGAGCTTTCAGATTTTTCAATTTGGAGGTGAAAATGTATGACAGTGTACCAGTGATCCGATCATGATTCCACCACCCATGGAGTCTTTGAAATCCTCATCCAGAAGCCAAGCATTTACAAACCGAAACGGACCAGGGCGAGAGCCCAAGACGGTATCCTCGTGACAAGAGAGCACTATCGAATTGTGATTAGATATTGTCGTAGACCAGAGTTGCACAAAGGCGTCATTCATCATATCCAGAAAATCCATCCCACATAAGAAACAGTCAAGTCTACACAAAATGGGGTCATCCTGACTGTTCGACCATGTGAAGCGATCCCCATGTCAAACAAAGCACCTTGCGAGATGCACTCCTTAAACAGATCTTTAGCCGATAAGTCTATGAGACCTCTTTTTTTTCCTCCGCATTACAAAGGGCATTGAAATACCTCCCCCCCCCCCACACACACAGAGGGAAGCCCCATTTGTTGATAATGGCACTTAGTTCAAAAAAGAATTCTCTTCTGAGGCTATTAACCGTAGGACCATAAACAATAATTGCCACCCGTTGGTTCCCATTCCTACAGTCCTAAATAAGGGCCGCCACCAAAAAGCTACCAATCTCGGAGTCCACCAGTTTAAAAGCATTGGAATCCCAAGCAAGAAGCACACCACCCCTGCTACCAACCGCATTGAGTGCCAGCCAATCCCAAGATTTGGCTCCAATAACCGATTGAACCATAGAATTGGTCACCTCTTCCCTCTTGGTCTCTTGCAATCCAATCACCTCTAAATTCTGCCCTCTGATGAAGGATTTGACCAGTGACCTTTTGTCTCGGTCTCCCAAGCCTCTCACATTCCAATTCAAGAACTTCATAACCAACCACAGATGAAAACACCCTGCAAACCGATACCACTTAGCACCCCTCCTACGGACTCCCATAAGGGGAATCACGTCCCTGAGCGTCTCCCTCATTAACCTTCAGTCTTCTTAGACCCTTCCTCTGTCGTGAATAGTACAACCCCCATCTAGATCTAGCCCGACCTTTTTTCTCTCTAATCTACTCAGCCTTGGACATCTGCTTCCCCTTCGCTAAAATATCGCAATATAATTTGAGAAGACTTTCACGAGAACCACAGTAGGAAACCCCTAAAGATTCTCCCAAAGTTACCAATCTTTCCCTTTGGGCCCCTTATGCCCGTCCTTGCGAGCTACGGTGGGCTCACCTTTAGAAGAAAACTGCTCAATAGTATCTGAGTTTTTAGTATTCTGACTGACTGAGACGTTCCTTGCATTATCAGCTAGGGCCTGATGCGATGAGGAGTATCGCTTGCAATTGGGCCTGCATGTGGTTCTGCTACATCTGCACTCAAGACCCATAGAAACATTAGTAAAACAGGAATACAACCCCGACCCTAAAGGCCCGGGCTGTTTAACAGATTCAACATACATCAAAGGCCCACAAGCCGGCCCTCAACAGTAAAAGATGAAAAATCGTTGGGCCACGATCCATTGGGCCACACCTGGTTCCCAGACCCAAGACGAAAGCCTCTCCAGCGGGTCGATCACCATCGCTGGAGTCCGTGTAGCTCACTCGAGAACATGACACCATGCCAGCATGTTCGCGAAAAAAGCCCCTGAGACCACCACGTGTCTGCCTGTAACTGTCAGAGCTACTGGGAAGCGACATCCTCTCCCTTATTTGAAAATATCGTGGGATTATCACCTCAAGAGACGAAACCTTAACATCACTCGTCTGACGCGTCGAGATGGGAGTGTGGTCTACAAGTTTCCCACGTGTCTCACCTACTCTGTTGCAGTCATTAAGACCCATCCCCCCACAATTAATTCCCACCGACGTATCCTAAGACAAAACCCTGCGCTTCGTACTTGAGCCAACGTTCCCCTTAGCCATCCTGCCACATGTAGCTGACTGACGTCAATCCATCGATGGCCCCTCCTCGGGAAGCCCTTTTGCGCCTAAGTGTCCCCTCCCGCCATTACTCTGAGCAGGAGATTCAGATTTCGAGACAGCCGGTTGTGAAGGGTCGATTTGGGCCCTCCAATCCACAACTATAAAGCTTCCCCTGATCCATGTGAGCTTGGTGAGCTTTGGAGAACTCCAAATTCCATCTGTCCAACACCATCTTTGCCTTTTGGTCCATTTGATCATGCCACGACGCTTCGATAGGGCGGTAGGTCCCCCCCGGTGGTGTAGTTCGCTATCGCAACCGTACACCTGTCGGGATGGAGCCCGATCCTCGTACGTTGGAATTCTGGAAGCTCCATCGGCTTCCGACTCTCCATTTTCCCGTCAACCCCACCCTTCTCGCGGAAAACTTCATTCCCTTTGATTGACGAATCTTGTATGTCACCGGACTGTATCCGTCTGGCTCCTACTTCGCGGTTATCAACAACCAGTATCCGTTTACTCCAATCTAGTTCAATCCAACGCTAGTAGCGACACCCGTTGATGAGGACGTCCCCCCACCGCGGTATCTGGCTGGCGCCGTTGGAGTGCACCGGATATCCTTCCCGGCCGTAGTGGAAGAGTCGGTCCCGAGGAAAGTCCCGCACCGTCTATCGATACCGCTGAGGACTTTGTTGGTCCAGGCGTGAGGTGGTAGACCATGGATGAGCAGCCATATGTTGTCTTCTCCATTTTGAAAAGATGTTCTGTACATGCCCTCCTCCCACTGGGCGAAGCAAACCTCCGAGCCCCCCCATTGGGCAGTCCCCATCTTTTGCAACTTGTCGACCACTGTATAGTATTCCTCAGAGAAGGCTATCAGGAAGCTAGCTTTAGAAAGCTTAGACACTGACACACTATGAACCCCTTTTTGTAATAGCAACCGGATTAAATACTCTTTAATGTTAATGCTGTCTAAAGTATAACTGTCTGTAGAAGTATCCAGGGGAAGGAGCTCCGATGATTAAGCAGTTTGTTAGCCTCATAAATATCGCCTGTAACCACAGCAGGGAAGGCGTCTGTATAATGCCTTTACCCACCATTAGGCAGGGAATGTCCGAGGATAGGCACTGACAAACCACTCTCCCCCGACCCTCGGACCTTCCCCTCCTTTGGCATATCGCGTGCAAAACAGTGCTCTCCGAAGTGGTCGGTGTGGATCTGCTGGCTCTGCTTTCTGGTAGTACCCGCCTGCGATCCATAGAGCTGGTTGACTCTTTTAAAGTGTTTACCCGCGATATTCCATCCGTTTCGGAGATCTCTTCGTTGACGCTGCGAAATGATCATCTGCTTGTCAACACGCCTCCTTCCTCTGCTACTGGAGTTGACGTTAATACAGTTAGTAATAGTGACTCCCGTGCTCCAATGAGCCTCACACCCTCGAGCATGGCAGCAAATCGGTCGTTTGAAAATAAGATTACCACAGCCATAGCACATCCAGTCCCTATTCTGAAGCACCACCGGTTTGCCACCCGCGCTCGGTGCCGGATAAACATTCGCTCCCCCTCTTGGCTTCCTCCGATCAATAGGAGGATATCTGGGAGCAAAACCATGCACCCCCCCGGCCACTGCCAGCCTCACCGCTTCAAACCCCTCGCTCCAGCATCTTAGCCTCTGATTTAGACAGTGTTATATATCTGATTGTGAGAAATTTTAGTTAGCCATTTGGCTAGAATGGGAGAATTGGTTTTTGATGCCACTTACGAGTTCTAAGAGTTGAAATGGTTCCAACTGTTAAACTGGCAAATTCGTTGAATAATTTAGTTTTTGATGATATATTTTCATTAATTTATACATCCAAAGTGGTGTGTTATATACTATCAAAAGAAATTGTCGTGCACTATAAGTAAATTCATCTTTTTTTAAAGTTATAACAGTGTCTCCTCATGTTCTCTTATGCTTTTATACTAGTCACATCCACTCAAATAGTTGTTTGGGATGTTAAGAAGGAAGAGTCTCAAACAGTGGATAATTGACATGCTTTTGATGCTTAAAAAGGGAAGGCTTGGATCCTGGCATGTGTGGAGCCTTGTTGGCACTATAGGTCTAGGGTTTTATGGGTAAGGGAAGAGGATAGGTACTACTGTTTTCATTGCTTTGCCATTTTCTGTTGAGTATAGTTTTTTCTGTTAGTGTTCCACACTTTATCTCATTAATGGAACAATTGTAATATTATAATATATAGCATATAAATATCAATGAAAGAGGGAATGAGAGTAGATTTCATCACCCTAGTTCTTTTCTTTTCTCCTCTTTTTCTTCCTTCTAATACAACCTAACCCTAGTATTCTCACCTAAACCCTAGCGCCAAATTTATGCCAACCATAACTTGGTATTAGAACACTCGACCTAGCTGGACGTGTGCCTGCCTCCTCCCTCTGCTTACGTCAACAGTCTCGTGTTGACATTAGCCTTAGATCAACAGTGGACCTGGATGCAACATTGAAGGATAGGTTTTGAGATTCTAATTTTTTTATACGTTTTATCTATATATTTAAAAATTTTTTTTTGGACAGCAGGTAGATGCTGTTTTCCGTTTTATGCCCTATTTCATGGTTTTCTAGGGTTGCTGATCAATGGGGTGCGCCAAACGTTGGAAGGAGGGATATTCGGGCTCCTCTATTTTTAATGTTTATCTCACTGCAAAAATTGTGAAGGTAGTTTAGACTTTATTAGGCTTATAAATAATATGTATAGATCACTTAAGTTATGTAAGATGTCAGTTATAACATTAGGGGTATTTCAGTCTTTTACTATTTAAGTTGATGTGACTGGTATAAAAACCAGAAGATCTACTGAAAATTACTATCTATGTTAACCTTGCATTAACTCAGTTCCTAATTATATTCATATTGGTGTGTAATATTTCTGCGCATTATATAATAAAGACACTCTGTATACTAAATTATTATTATTATTTTTTAAATATTAAATATCCTTATAGTGATTATTTATGTATAAAAAGTACCAAATTTATGTAGGTCATATTTTTATCAAAATTATTTTTTCCTATTTTCTATATATATATTTTTGAATTCTTCAAAAAGGAAAGAAATAACTCACGCCACAAATCTGATACCTATACTTTACGGTCCTAAAATGGGGCCAATATGGTTGTTGATACTTGAGTTTTTAAACATTCTGCATGACTTAACCACCGTATGGTATTATTTAAACTTCCTTCACTCCTTGTAAATCTAGGGTTTATCTTATCAAGAAGAGATATACTAAATGAAAAAGTTTCAACAACTGCTTGGAAAATATAAGCTATCCAGACTAGGAGTAGCTAAAGATTTTCTCCAATGTGCAACCAACCACCCACTTTAACTCGACGTAGATTGCCTTTCCTTCATCTATTAAAATTAAGCTTTACCACCAGGTTTTGAATGAATTTAAAAGGGTATTCCGAGCCTCAATTTGAAGGCGACACACCGCTTGCCTCTAGAGTCTTGCATCAACCCTGAAAGCTATATCCTGTTGAAGTACTTTTCGAGTCTGTCCGTTCCGAAACCTTGTTAAGGCAATGTTTCTGAGAACTGCTATCACATCTGACTTTTGGCATCGAATGCCTGCCATCTATTTCTCAATAAATTGCTCACAAACCTGCAAAAAGACAAAATTGATCATAAACACTCTTCTTGGGTGTTTCTGGCTAGCATATTCCGAACCAAGAAACATAACTAAAAAGGCAAAGATGAAGCAATAAGAGGCCCTCCCAAGTGAATCACACTACTGCCCTCTGCTAATTTTTTGTCACATATATATTTATATATATATTTCTCAATATGATTTCTTTCATTAGTCTTGCTTTTACTAGAAGATAATCTGTTTCATGATCATATAATGATGCTTATTGTTACTTTACATGTTTCCAAAACTGTGAGAACTTTATTTTGTTAATATTTTATTTATGCAGTCTGCTGATTTTTTCCGGGCTGACAATCCTGAAGGCATGGAGGCACGCGATGAGGTGAATACGCATCATGGCACAAAGTTTTTTTCTATCCCCCATTGGGTGTTCTCTGGCATTTTTTGTTGTATTATATCCAGTGAGGCCATTGAAATCATTTTTTGTTGTATTATATCCGGTGAGGCTATTGAAACAATGACCCTATAGAAATATTGAGGTTCCTCTGGGTGGTTAATTAGGGTCTTTTTGGGCGACTAAAACCATTTTTGGTTTATTGTCAGCATCAATAGTATTTGATTATATCAAAACTATGTTATGATCAGAATGCCTGTGGTAGATCTGATGACAGGAGCCCTTTGGATTTGAGGGATTGATTGCCTGCAGTAATCAACCTTAGATCCTACAGATCTGAAAGTCTGCAGATATGATGATCTCAGAATATTGCTGCAGATTGATGGGGCTACAACCCCTATTGCCTTGGGAATGGGCTTCTAGGCTAACAATACCCATTTGATCATTGACTTTGTCACAAACGAATAATAGGGGTAAGCCATCCTAGAGCATAAATCAAAGGGAGTGTGGCAGGTCTCCATGCAAAGCCCTAGGTTTGAGGGACTATGGTTTCCTAGTTCACTGTCAGTTTGTTTTGCATGGTTCACAATTAAGTATGTAGTGTAATTGAGATGAAAATAGCAAAAATTGCATGGTTAGCTAACTTTGTTAAGAACATGTCATGATACATCTCGTGCAGCCGTACACTCTTCGTTTGAAGGATCAATAAAGGATTTCACAGCGAAAAACTGATTCAAAGTTCAATGAATAAGAATAATTACTTGCTTTCCATTTATCTTGACCTTCATGCATGTTAATTTTTCGGAAATTCTAATAGTTGGTTAGATTCTGGATTCTACCGACGGTCCCTAGATGTCAACTATCAAATCTTCTCCTCTCCCTTCTCAATGTCACACAAACCCACCCGTCGCTCACAAGAAATGGTAACTGTGCACTGGAACATAATCAATCATCAAATTCCATCTACACTTCCACCATCCATCGTCTTGATCAGGGTTTATAACAGCCCTCAAACACAATATCATTATAGATCTTAACTTGAAGGGGAAATTAAGTACAACAGGATAAAAGTAAGAAGCTTGGTTACTTTGGGATAGTGGAGATGACTCTGATACTCAGGGTCGGTGACTGGGTTTGTGGGAAATGCCATAATGTTAATTTTCGCCGGCGGTCTATTTGCCATCGAATTGGCTGCGATGCCACCCGGGCTTTGGGCAAAATCGTGGCATCGGCCTATAACGGGAGCCCGATAAAGAGTTTTGGGAAGCATACTTTCTTAAGTAAGGCGCAATGGCGGGACATTGATCAAGGATGGTCGATTGCCACCAAGAAGAATAGAACGGTGGTTACATCCCCGGAGGCGGCTGCTGGTCTACACCCCAGCACGTCGCTCGCTGGTGCTGTGAGCAGCTGCCGGGGGTTTTCGGTGCCGGGGGGGGGCCCTCATGGTGGAAGACCAGCGTTGTTCTGGACAACTCGAATTGGATTCCACACAACTGCGCTCTCTTCATACTAATCTAAGATTTTTCTGGGTGGTCATTACTACTAAAATTGATTGCTTATCTTTGTTATCTGTACATCGTTGGATTAATTACAACTGGGAATTTACAGATAGATCTAAACTATCTACGATTTCTCCATCCATGTTCCTTCTGCGTTTCGGGTCGGAGGAAGGTGCTTTGGAGTTTTCTATCAAAAAGCGGGTTTTCATTGATGGGTGCTCGGTTTCTTGTCGACGATGGGAGCCCTCCGTGGGCGAGGTACGAGTTCTGGAGGAGGAAGAGGGGATTTGGTTGCATATCTTTGGGCTCCCTTTGCATGCGTGGTCCCCGGAGGTGTTACTTGAGATCGGGAGCCGATGTGGTTGGTTTATCCGTGTTGACCGGCGCTCCGCGGACCTCTTGGATACGACACATGTTCGCATCCTCGTCGCGGTCGACTCGATCGCTGCCATCCCCCGAACCTTCGAACTGCGGATCGGCGGCCATTGCTGCTAGCTCGTTGTAGAACTCGAGCGAGTCGAGTGAACGGTCAGTGAGTATCAATCTCTCGAAGCTGTGCCGGGGCCCGATTCCTTTGGTGTGTGCATCGTGGACTGCCCGGAAGTAGAAGTTCAGCCGGTTCGGAATCCAATCGGACACGGAGGGGTTACGCCGGATGGGATACCGATGGGATGCTAGCAGGGGTGCTCGCCCATGCATACGACGAATAGGAGGGGATTTCTCGGCACTCTGATCTCGACGACGACGGTTGATGGTGATGCTTTCCGATTCATTGGAATCACTCATTCTTCGGTGTGAGTGCGGAGGTTGGTGGTGAACACGTGCTCGGATCTCGACCCGATTGAGTCGTCGAGAACGAGATGGTACACACTGCGAGCGGAGGTTAGGTGAAATCAGAGGCTTGTCAGAGGGGATGGAAGATCTTGGAGAGCGTACCTGGGATCCTATGGTGCAGGAGATCGCTGGTTTCCAGATGGGGAAGCCTTCGTCTGTCCCCAACAAAGCCTTTAGGGTTTATCACCGAAGAAGAAAGGGCGGGTTTCTGCCTCGGGGTGCGCGGGGGTATCGGAGGCTGACACGTCGTTTCTGCCTGGAAGCTTCTCGATCCTCTGGGTCTTCGGTTGTGATGGAGCTGGATAGCGACTGCGGGACTTATATAGGGGAGTTGACGCTTTTGAATTCTCAGGGGATGACACGTGGGCTGCTGACGTGTCGCTGGGGTGATTTAAGTGGTCATGGACCCGTCTTTGGTGTTGATGGGCCTCGGGTGCCCCACGTGGGGGCTGGCTATTTTAGTCGTCTGGGCTCGGGTCTTTTGAATTTCGAGGGCGTTTAGCTCAGATTGGTACAGGGGTCGGGCTAATGGATCTTTGGGGCCGGTTGGGGTTCGACCCGTTTCCCCCGTCACAATTTGATGAAGGACTGATCCATGGGACCATTTGCAGGGGAGGATCATGCTTTGACAGAGAGGGTGTCCTCCAGAGGATGCTGCGTCGAAGGGGATCTCCGACTGATGATTCCGGATTGGTAGATGGAATCTGTGATGTGCCTGAGTTGTCTGCTCAAGAGGGGAATAGGTTTGTTGCTGAATCTGGGGATGGTGGGTACCACAGGGGCATGGGGTTGCAGGTGCTGGCCCCTCAAGTGGCCTCTGGGGGTGACGATGATCTGCCGATGGGGGATGACCTGGAAATTGATAGGCTGATTGACGTGGGCCGAAATCTTGACATGACGTTTGGTGGATCGCACGAGGAGCTACGGGCGGTTTTTGGGTCGGTTGTCTCTACTCGTCAGGTAGCCAGGAGGAAGCGGCAAGGTGGTTCAAAGGAACTTGTGTGACTGCAATGGGGGATGTCGGATGGGAGAAGGGTGGGGGACCTGTAAGTGGGGACCTGGATGGGCGTGCTACACAGAATTTGATAATGAAAATGCTAGCATGGAATGTCAGAGGGATATGTAACTGGTCTAAATGGGTTGGGGTTAAGCAGGCCATTGCGGCTGCTAACTCGGCTGTGATCACACTACAGGAGACTAAGTGGGGCTGCTGCGATCAAAGGAAGGTTACCTCAGTTCTGGGCGGGATAGGGTGGGACTGGGTTGGGGCTGACTCAGTTGGTGCCTCCGGGGGCATTTTGGTGGCTTGGAAAGCTGGAATTTTTGATAAAGAAGAGGAGGTGGGACTGTACTCGGTCTCGGTTGTGTTGCGAAATAAGGAGTCGGGGTCTCGGTGGGTTTTTGCAGGTGTCTGTGGGCCATCAGTGGATCACGAACGTGGCGATTTTTGGTTTGAACTGGCAGCTTTGGCGGGTCGATGGAACTACCCTATCTGCCTTGGGGGGGATTTTAATGCTGTTAGGTGGGAGTTTGAGAAGAAGGGTCGTCTGCCGAATGCAAGAGTGATGCGGGAGTTTAATTCCTTTATTTCGAACTGGGGGCTGATGGATGTCCCACTCTCGGGGGCTCGATTCACGTGGTCAAATCAGCAGGATAACCCATCGCTATCTAGATTAGACCGATTTCTCGTATCAGTGGGATGGCTTGATATGTTCCCTGGGGCGAGGTTGGAAGCCCTCGCTCGGCCGGTCTCCGACCATCGTCCTTTGCTTTGCACGTGTGATTCAAGAGGGAGGGGGCCGGTCCCGTTTCGGTTTGAAAACATGTGGCTGTTGGAGGAGTCGTTTCGAGAAAATGTTCCGATGTGGTGGCGGGAGAGGACCTACACGGGAACTGCCGCGTACCGCTTTGTTTCCAAGATTCGTCACTTGAAGGGGCGGATTAAGGAATGGAATCGGACTGTGTTTGGGAGGGTGCAGGCCCCGAAGGAAAATCTGCTGAGTCGTTTGAAGGCCTTTGATGACATGGAAGAAGAGAGGGATCTAAATGGGGAGGAAAGGGAGGAGCGGCTGAGGAAGAAGATGGAGTTTGACAGCGTTTGCAGGTCGGAGCAAGTCTGCTGGATGCAAAAAGCCAAAGTTAAGTGGCTAAAGGAGGGGGATGCGAACACAAAGTACTTCCATATTGTCGCTAATGCTAGGTTTCAGTCTAAGTTTTTGCAGAGGATTGTGGTGGATGGGGCTGCGGCTGAGGGGGATGATCAGGTTCGGGAGAAAGTGGTGGAGGTCTATAAATCCCTATATACGGATGATGGATTTACGCGCCCACAGTTGGAGGGGGTGCCTTTTCAAACTATTTCGGCGGCAGAGAGGGAGATGCTGGAACAGGAATTTACGGAGGAGGAAGTGTGGCATGCGGTCAGATCTGGGGGACGGAACAAAGCACCTGGTCCGGACGGGTTCACTATGGAATTCTTCCGGACATTTTGGGTACTCATCAAGGCGGAGCTGATGGAGGTTATGGCGGACTTTCACGCTGATGGTTTCATCGGAAGAGCGCTTGGATCCACCTTTATTTCTCTCATCCCAAAGCGTGAGGGTGCTGAGGACATTTCTGATTTTCGGCCCATCAGTTTTACAAATTGCACTTATAGGATCACGGCTAGAGTGCTTGCGAACAGATTCAAACCTTTGATGATCACCCTTATTTCAGGGAATCAGGGGGCTTTTGTGCGGGGAAGACACTTGGTGGATCTTGTTGCGGTGGCGAACGAGACGATCCATTCCGCACACATTCAGCGATGCCCCGTGGTCGTTTGGAAGGTGGATATGGAGAAGGCTTATGATCGGGTCAGTTGGGAGGCCATGGACTACATGCTCGGAAGGATGGGGTTTGGGGATATTTGGAGGAAATGGATGCGTGGTTGTTACTCCTCCGCGTGGTTTTCGGTTATGGTCAATGGTGCCCCGGCTGGGTATTTCAAAAGCTCTAGGGGCATACGCCAGGGAGATCCTCTATCCCCTTTTCTCTTCAATGTGGTTAGTGAGATGCTGTCTCGCTTGCTCGATCGGGCTAGGGAGTGTCAACTCATTTCTAGTATTCGGGTGGGATTGCAGGGCAGGTGTATTACGCATCTGCAGTATGCGGATGACACGATTCTCTTTGGGAAGGCGGACGAGGCTGAGCTTCAGGTGTTAGGGGATGTGTTGTCTGTATATGAGGCTATCTCGGGGCAGCGAACTAATCTCCTCAAATCCTCCATTACTGGAGTTGGAGTTGGTGACGCTGAGCTGGAAGTGCTTGCTAATTCAGTTGGGTGTCCGATTAAGCACATGCCTATTACCTATCTCAGTCTTCCACTGAGTATCAGGAAGCTTTCGGCTCGTGATTGGCACCCGGTCGTTCATCGCTTCGAGCAATGGCTGTCCACTTGGAGAGGTAAACTTCTGAGCAGTGCTGGCAGGTTGGTTCTGATCAAGGCGGTACTATCTTCATTGCCCATTTTCTATATGTCAATGTTTCATTGCCCGACGAAGGTAATACACTGCTTTGAGCGAATCCAGCGCTCCTTTTTGTGGGAGGGGTCGGGATTGGGGCGAAAGTATCATCTGGTAAGCTGGGAGGTTTGTCAGTTGCCAATTGCCTGTGGGGGCTTGGGTATACGCAGCCTGAGGCGGACCAACAGCGCGCTTCTTGGAAAATGGTTTTGGAGAGCGGGTAGGGATGAGGACAGGGAGGGGCTTTGGAGGATGGTGCTGGTCGAGAAATATGGACAAGCCTCGGGTGACTGGGGCATCTGTCCGATTGCACGCAGCGGCGCTTCGGCTTGGTGGAAAGGGCTGTGCCGGATCTGGCCCAGTTTTGCCAAAGGACTGGCGTTCAACTGGGGATGTGGTACCAGAATTCGGTTTTGGGAGGACGTATGGCTCACACCCTACACTCTTAAATCCACTTTCCCTGCTATCTATGCTTTATCTACCAACCCGGGGGGGATGATTGATCAATTTGTATCAACCGAAAATGGGGCTGTAGTTTGGAATGTGAACACACGCAGATCTCTGAATGAGCGTGAGATGGTGGACTTCGCCAATCTGCTTCAGCTACTGTATGCTGTGCAACGGAACCAAAGGGGGGCGGATCAGAGGGTGTGGGTTCCGAATTGCGATAGTAATTTTACGGTGAAGAGCCTATGCAATTGGGAGACTCGTCGCCCGCTGGTGCTTTTCGACGGGCGATGGCTGTGGAAAGTTCCTATCCCCTACAAGATCAGATTTTTCGTGTGGACCCTCTGCAAGGATAGAATTCTCACGCGGGACCAACTAATCCGTAGGGGGAAAGATGTTGCGACTAACTGTGTCATGTGTAGTGAGGGGGAGGAGACTACGGCACACCTCTTCCTTCACTGTCGTATGGTCTGCTCGGTTTGGAATGTGGTACTCAGATCCTTGGGCCTGAGCTGGGTTATAGCGGAGACCCCTTACCAGCATCTCCTTAGCTGGGCCCCACGATGGGGGGATGCGGACATACGGTTGCAGACCAGATGTGTAGTCTTCGCGGTATTTTGGTGTATATGGCTGGAGCGCAACGCCAGAATTTTTGAGAATACTAGCAGACCCATGGGTCTCATGGTCAAATCCATCACGGACCTACTGGCCTTTTTGGGGGGGGGGGGGGGAAGGTGCGTGGGGGAGTGGGCAAACCTCTGCTCTGTGGGATCCTGGCTGAGTCGATGGCCGGTGTTTATCATGGACATTTAGTCCTGGGGTCTCTTTTTCTTTTCTCTTTCCTTTTCCTGTTTTGGGTACCCTTTTGGGGTCTCTTTTGTCAGTTCTGCCTGTTGTATTGGGTTCTCAGCGCCTTGCTGTGTTTCAATATAATGATTTTTACTGATAAAAAAAAACAAAGGATAAAAGTAAGAAAGCAACGTGCTATTCAGCCATGAATCCCTACAATTGGGTGGAAACCAAAACTGACATTTCTCGCTTTTACCAGATTCTGTAGACCTAGAAAGCGTTAAAATCCTACTCTTATGTTGTTCAAAACCTTTCCTCATGCACTAAATAAATCTATCTATCTGTCCTCAACTGTGTTTGATTTAGAAAAACTCATTCGTATACATGTTCTTCATAAATCATAATTCCCAACCATTTTACTGATTGTTTAGAGATTTCTTAGGATTCATCCTTTGAGCATCGGTTTCCTCGTGGGTTACATTTTCATTAGGAATTTGTTGTTTTGTTTTTATTTTATTTTTACAGTCTTATTCACTTTATGCGTTAAAAGCCAATGGTTTGATCTATATCTCGTCCACCTCTCCTAGCAGTAGCACTCTGTAGATACGAGACCAGCACTAGGTAAAGCCCTTTTTGTGCGTAAAAAACCAGAGGTTAGGTCTGTATCCCGTCCACCCCTCCCAGCACCTTGTACGTACGTTACCAGCATTGGGTAATGGCCTTTTTTATTCACCGAATTATTTGATAAGTAGACTGATGACTTGTAATACACTGATATAATATTTTCTATTGCATAAGTTATAATATAAGCCCGTAATCTGAAACTGTGTAGTGTTTCAAATATTAGCTAAAATATACTTAAAATCTTTGAAAATATTGCAAGAATATATAAAAGACTAGTTGGACACAATAATGAAAGCATATCATGTTGGGTCAAATAAAACAAGCATAATAATTTGGAGTAGTTGGAACACTAGTGGAGTCCAAGTTGACCTTTTAACCCTTCTAAAATAATAGCTATTTGGAGTAGTTATGAAGGTGTTTCTCTTGTGCAGTTCTTCTAGCATTTGCTTAAGTAAGCTGTTATCTGATTTTTGTAGTAGGGTTTTGTCATTGCATATAGAGGACACCGTAGAAAGATTTAGAATGTGGCATCTGCATGCAAAACTTCTGTTCTTTTTTTGTACTAAGCTGTAGAACTTTTAAGTACTATTTTGGATTTTTTTATGGATTATATTTAGTCTATAGCTGTTCTCATTTGCACAGGATTAACCTTTTTTTCTCTCTCTACATATCTTAATGTATTACATGCCACTAGGTAGCGGCCCTGGCAATGGACGATATGATATCCTGGTTACAAGAAGGTGGACAGGTAAAGTGCTCTCAGTTGTGATTGTGTGATAGTTGTAGTAGATATTTACTTAGTTGATTGGATCACAGGTCGGAATATTTGATGCTACAAACAGTACCAGAAAGAGACGGAATATGCTAATGAAAATGGCTGAAGGAAAATGCAAGGTATTATTATAAATATCTGCATGGGCATCATATTTGTTGTGGAACCGTGAATTTTGATAATTTTGCAGGGTTTGGAACATGCTAGAAGTGCGTTGCTAGAAGCTTTTATTTAAATATTTGAAGTTTTAACTTATATCGTATCAATAGATTAATGAATGATTTTTTCAAATCTAGTTGTCAGAAACCTTACAATAATTGTGTGATTTTTTTTTTAATGCATAAGTTTCTGCTCCTAATTGCTATGGAGAAATGTTCCTCCCATATACTTTACAGCGTTTCTTGTATCCTTTGATTAAATCAAGCAAGTCTGATCATTATATATACAATCAACGGGCTATGTCCATCTTCAATGGGTTATATCTATTGGAGATCTCTCACCATTAGAAGCTGACATTTACAAATGGCAAGAACCCAGACATGTAAATAACAGTTTCTGACATGTAATAGTATCTTAAAGGCTTTCCATTTTTTTTTAATAAAATAAAGACGATGATGGGAATTGTCATAAATATACATGTTTGGCATGTTGCGTGCATGTGCCGTGCTCATAAAGTCTCTGGTGACACCCCAAAATTAAATATCTATTATTATAGCTTTCTAATGCTGTATTAACTTTCCTATCTTGACTATTCTTTTTCTACTTAATAAAATTTCTCATTCATCCAAAAAAAAGAAAACAAGACGACTGTAAATATTTGGTTTCCCACGTTGAACAATGATCTGTCCATGTTTGGTACAGCACTATGAACTCAAATAAATTTTGCTTCATGTTTGATTTTTTGTTTTGTATTTTTTGCTTTTTATTTCTTTTATTTTTCCTTATTGTTGGATATTTTTCTATTCAAATATTACAGATTTAAGGGTTCACAAAAGTCTGGAGGAAGTTTTTTATTAGTATTATTATTTACCAATATAGTATATTTTTACGATGTATTAGCGCATCAGGCTGCTTGAATTTTCTGTTTGACACGTTGTATCTGCATCCAACAACAACACCTATATCTAAATCCAAATTACAATGGCTTGGGCCTGCCGCAGAATGGAAGGTTGACAATATTGCCTCAAGGTCGCAGGTCAAGCCTGTCTTACCCATAGAAAAAACCCAATTACCCATTACAAATGATGAGGTTTCTATGAATTGAAAATCAATGAGGTTCTTCATATGCAGAATGGATCTCAAATCCACAGGAAAGGTTCACTTTTTATGGAATTGTATGAAGGTTTTCATCTGAAGAGTGTTTACGACCTATAGATAATCTTTACAAAGGATGCAGAAGTTCGATTTGAATTTTGGCTTTAACCTTGAAGGGTTTAGGCGAAGGATGTACTTTGTAGATTCCCAACTCACATATGTTCCATTTATTCCCTGCAGATTATATTTTTGGAATCATTATGTAATGATCCACGCATTATTGAAAGAAATATAAGACTTAAAATTCAACAAAGCCCCGACTATGCAGAAGAGTGAGTTGTCAGCATTTTGGTTTTTGGCTGTGCCAATTGTTTGGTTTTATCTTCATTTACAATAGGCGAATACATCAGTCAGTGCTATTTTGCAGGCCAGATTTTGAAGCTGGATTGCAAGATTTCCAAACGCGCCTAGCCAATTATGAGAAGGTCCTTACCTCAAACTTATTTTTTATAACTACCTTATGGGGCTGTTTTCACGATCTTCAGATGTTTTATATATATATATATATATATATATATATATATATATATATATATATATATATATATATATATATATATATGTGTGTGTGTGTGTGTGTGTGTGTGTGTGTGTGTGTATAACATTGTGTGTACTTGTTTGCCAGGTCTATGAGCCAGTGGAAGAGGGCTCTTACATCAAAATGATCGATATGGCTAGTGGACAAGGCGGGCAGATACAAGTAAGTTTTCTGAGCTTTAATTTTCTGTTTTCCTTTAGTTCTTGCTGATAGCTTTCTCTCTCTCTAAGTATATGCTAAGTTTTGGCTCATCTACGTGTCTGGTCATTTGATTTTCTTCTTTAGGCCTTTCAGGTAGAGTGTGCAGTGATGCTTGATTTTCCATGCATAAGCACATTTGAGTTGTAACTGCCTATGCTACCCCCCTAACATTTATTCAATTAGCAGTTTTTTCATGTTGAAAGGTGAGATTTGAAGGGGACTTAGAGCATTAGGTCTGTGCCGACTCAAATTTCCACATACTAATTTACATGGAAATAGGTGTTGCCAACTTAAGATCATAAGCTTATCAACTTTTGATTCAAATAAGATTAGGGAATTACAGGCTCTTTTTATTTATTTATTTCTTAAGGAACAAACATGATATAAAAATAATATACATAACTGCAACTATAAATTGAAAGTAAAAACAATATCCCCATCTTTTATAATTACCATAATATCCATATACCATCGGTGATGTCCGATCGTCATAAAATAACAATGATTACCTGAAACATAAACACATCCAAACCAACGTGTAAAGTAAACTGTTCCAATGTCTCTATCCTGTCAAATGTATCGATAAAGGATCCAAGAATTTTCAATACTTAGGAAAGTGATCCTCTGGCTGGAGATCCTCTGTGTACTTAGGCGGGGATCCTCAGAACATGATGGATCACCAACATCAAGCCCAAGTCTTGGCATGTCTGTCTAGAAGTAGTAACTACCCTGGGTTACGATCAAACATGTGAATGGAGGTTTCACATTCTCAAATTTGGGTTGAAAGACCATTGGGAATTTGAATCCTTATTTGATTCTTGCACTTAAGAGATTCTTCTTGACATCCAGTCTGAAATTTGGGCTGTTGGGGAGCCATCATGTTCTGCTGATCCCATGACATTCTATGTTTTAGGTGTCAATCAAGCGCTCAGGCTTCTCTGGCTGAGATAATTCACCTTCTGTTGCAAGTATAAAACCTTGCTAAGTCATTTTGATGATAGGGACTTGAGAATATATTCTCAATTTTCCTGTGCAGTCACCAATGAAGTTATAGATGATTGGATATGAAACATGAAGGAGCTACAGAGGATAGCCACTGTGGTTGTGGGATAATTTCCAGCCAACAAATCATGGAGCAATTCATGATATAGACAATTACCAGCCAAAAGTTTCTGGACCGTGACAATAAACCCAAGAAAATCCATTCTTTCAAGATAGATTATGCGGAGAGTCAGGTATACCAAACAACAATGCATGAACAAGATCCTGCGATCCAACTTGATTTTGAAAATTTTGTTTGTAACTCAACAATCATAAAAATCAGGTTTCGATCAAAACTTGCTGAACTGATATAGAATTCAACAAAATTCTGGACAAATGCCTCTCAAGCTAGGATAAACAAAACCCAAATAATAATCCGCTAAAGAAAAGTGGCTGCGATTGAGAATCTTTGAAATCTTGAAAGTAGTTTGTATTCGATGCTGTAATGAATCTAAATAGATGGCTGCGATAAAGCTTTGATACCATGCCATGGGATGAAGAAGAAAGGATTTCATGAGAGAAAGGGCGAGAGAAAGGCAAAAATCTATATATCCTGTATGGGTATGAATAGTCTCCTATGTATTATTTAACTCTCTTATGGATTATGTACATCTTTAAGTTACAAAAATGGCTAAACTACCCTTAATTTCATGTACAAAACATATGCAGATGATAACACATATAATAGTAGATCTATCTCAAGGCCTCCTGATGAACAAAGCTATTGAAAAAAGGGCAGATTATAGGAGATTTTTGACAATCTCAAATTTTAAACAGAACAGTTGAATCGATCTACTCCCCTAGCCAACTTCTTGGATATGGACGACTTTTACTTTACTTTTTTTTTGTACCATTTTTATTATTTCCCGCTTTTGTTAAATTACCATATTATATAAATGTCAAACCACCCAATCTAGCTGAACTTTTGATCTTTAATTTTTAGATGATGATTTAATCTTTTGGTATTATACTTGTTTCGTGTCACAAGTCCTTCCATTCAGTATTTGCACAACATTCAATATTTGCATGTAATGCATGTAATAGTGACTTACCAAATGTAGTATCGTCTAAACTGTTTGTATTTTCTGCTTTGATATTTAAGAGTTATTAAAAACTTTTGATTCTTATTTCAGGTGAATAATATCAGCGGGTATCTGCCAGGAAGAATTGTTTTTTTCTTGGTATGTTTTGAACTTTAGCTAATTTTTCTACCAAAGTATTTTACAAATATGGATCGATTTTTTTTGGTGCTGTCATTATGAAAATTGGGCACATCATCCTGCTATACAATTAAATATGCAGTGACTAAATATAGTTTCTCAAGCTTCAGAACTTTCCATTGAACCTCTTGATTGGCTAAATCATCACCAAATTAGTTCCTTCTTTGACATAGACACATAAAGTGGATACCTAAGATCTTGGTTGTCAATCTCTAACGATACACAATACGATATATGATACAATGTATGATATTATAGAAAATGATACACATCAATGATAAGTATCTTTTTTTATCATATCTTACGATACACAATATGATACATTACGATACAGACAATACATGTGATTTAGATTGTACCTAGTTTTTTATTTAAGAAAATATCACTCATTTATCCCTACTCTAATCTCAAAAAAATTATAAAAAAAGAACGACAAGAATAATGGAAGAAGAGGAATAACGGAATAATGGAAGAAGAGGCGCATACTAAGTCACTCTCTTAAAAGAAGATTCGCTCACCCTTGACAGATCGAGCGGTGCACAAGGTTTCTCACACAATGCCTCCAGGATACAACAGCTCACAGATCTGATCTCGAGTCAATCACAAACTTTTGATCGCACACTATTACACCATTTTTCAAGAAGAAAACCGTAGAAGGAGAGGAAAAAGATAGCACTATATAGTATCTTAGGGTTTTGAGAAAACACATAATAAAGAGACCATGATGTGATGGTTCAGTGTGACCATCAGATCTTTTGAAAAACAGACGCGTGGTAAAGGATGATATAAATAACGTGCACTTCCCAATGTGTGCCGTTTCATTTTTCAACAAAAATAAATATCTAACGAATAAATTCAGTGATAATAGAATAAAATAATTGACAGAAATTGCAAAAGTTTCCCTTGTCTCGCAAGGCACCAAATCCAGGATTTTCACTCTCTACGCGCACGATAGCACAGGCATGCACGTGCGCACACATCCGATTAAATGATTTCCGGACCAGTCCTTCCAGATTGGCTCAACACGTGCACTTGCGATGGCTTCCTGTAATGATTTCTTAAAAAACTAGAGGGTAAGGGTCTATATAAAAGCACAAGCAAGTTCTTATCTCTTTCAATGTGGGACTAGAACACTAGTAGGCTAGACTAGGAAGTAGCGTATAAGAGAAAGTGGAAAAACTTGAAAACACAAATTTTATTTTAAAAAATATACTAACAATCCTCCACTTATTTCTATAAATAAATAATAAAGAAAAATTAAATTCTGAGCAAACTTGAACTTCCATGATAAGTAAAGGTATCTAATAGATTGGAACCTTTACATATTCTAAAAAACATAACTTACTAGAAGTTTAGTGACCGGAGTGTTGCACAACTAAGTTTCTTTGACAGTGAGGTGTATGTTTCAGACACCAAATTTTGTGGTGTCTACAGCCAACACTTGACGGGCAAGTGCTTTTATCTGGATTTAATGAGTGCTTCAGAGAATTTGCTAATGGCCCCACTACCACACTCAAATAGGTGAGTCTATCATGGGTGTCTATGTGACTGTACACCTCACTCAATAAAGAGCTGTAAAATTCACTGAAAGGATAAATCTCAACCTCTATCGTCACATAACTCATGCACTATCAACAACATAGGAAGGGACTTTGGAATTATATTCTCTCAACTATTAGTGTGTCTCCTTGAATCACTTAGTAACTTGCTTTTCCCTTTGAACCTGCTTTTTGGGATCTCCAATCCTCAGGTAGGGTGACCATTATGAGTGATTCATTTTTCTATTGCCTTGAGTTCCATCCCTTCGAATTATTATTGACTCTGCCTATAGCGGCATTGCTATACAATTCAATATTACAGCTGGAACATGTTTAACCTACAATGGTATATCATAAAGAAAATTTTACATTGTGTACTTCTCATAAAATGTCATTGTAATTAAAAAATGGACTTAAGAAACATGTATATATTGAAGCATTGGGACTAAAAACCAGCTTTAGACAATGAGAACTTCCTTCTCTTCATGCATATCAATTTTGGTTAAAAATTCTAAGCTTGCAGTAAAATATATTAACTGTACATTATACCCATGCAGGTGAACAGTCATCTAACACCCCGCCCGATATTGCTTACTAGGCATGGAGAGAGCCGGGACAATGTCAGGGGAAGAATCGGGGGTGACACAGTTTTGAGGTTATACTCTTTCAAAATTTATAAAAAATGAGACTTTATTTTACTTGGTTGAGAAATTTATAGCCAATAGTCCTGATTGCAAACATTTTCCATTTATTCTAATTCTTTCTACATCGGGAAACCCTAAGTATTTTCTCATGATAGAATCCTATGTTGTTCATATTGTTGAAGACTTTAGATGATGCTTTTTATTGTTTGTTCTTTCACCATAGATGGGCATGCTGATGGTTGTTTTGAAGCCTATTACAATTAAACTTTTATAACTATTAATGGTGATCTAAAAGTAATGCCTTATTTCAACTTGAAATTATTATTTACTGATGTAATATTAAAGGAGAAGATAACAAAATAAAGAGGAAAAATATGAACATGGTTATCAATGTTGTACGATACACGATACTATAGAAAATGAAACGTACGATACACAATGTGAACAGTTAATGTTATTTCCTGTACAACTTTACTTTTTCTATAAATAAAGTTTGATTAGTTATTTGCTTCCAACCTAAGAAGCACGGATACGGAACACGGGTATGATATGATACAGGTACGGCGATACGATAACTTTCAAAAAATCACGATACGTTACGTGGGGGATATGTGTATATAAAAATTATTTTTTACATATTTTTAGGTATAACTTAGGTTAGTAAACGTAAGAAGAAGAAGAAGAAGAAGAAGAAGAAGAAGAAGAAGAAGAAAACGAAGAAGAAACAAAAAAAACTTGGAGAGACTAGTTTCGAATGGGTAGGTGCACATTGGCAAGCTCCTAGGTATGTTTCTTCGATTTCTTCTTCTTTTCAGAAAAACTCTAAATCCCAAACTCGAAGCCTGTTTTTCTTCCTCTTTTAATTTATTTTTTCTGAAATGCCTAGGATATGCATGCAGCCGTATACCTCAATTATTGGTATCCGATATGGATACGATGTGGATACGTTGCCAAAAATGGAGTATCCGTGCTTCCAACCTTAGTTTCCCCTTATAAACCGTTTCAGAGAAATAAGGAAAAAATGACGATGATTTAGCTGATGATGAAGATGATGGTGTTGGTATTGTGGAAGGAGATGAAAAATGAAGATGTGAGTTTTTAATTTTTTTTTGGCAGTTTCAAACTAACAATGTAAAAATACAAGTATATGGATGTATAGATAGTACAATTATAAGTTTTTTCTGTTTGATAGTCAAAGTTAGAACTCGAAATATGTTGGTGTATCTCTAGTAAAAGTTGGTGTGTGTCTGATTGTAGCATGCATATTTATAGTGTTAGCGTCTTGTGAGGATCCTATTGGTGTGTGTCTAATTGTAGCATGCATATTTATAGTGTTAGTGTCTTGTGAGGATCATATTGTAACTATATATATATATATATATATATATATATAGTAAGTGGAAAAGGGTTGAGATTATCAACTCAATACTCTAATTTTTTACTTTCTTTTTCTCCTCATCTGTAATCTTCCTCTTCTAACCTTATCATCGTCTAAACTAGTGTTTCAAAAATCGGCTGGGGCGGCCGCCCGGGCGGATCGGGCCCCCAGCCGATTCGATTTTGCTTGGGGTGGCTCATGCGGCAGTTTGGGGCTTGGGCGCCCGCCCAGCCCGCCCGAGCGGGTCCAAAAGCGAATCGGGGCAGGTCGGGGGCGGGGCAGCTATATATATATATCTTCTTTTTTTTAAACCCTTTTCATTTGCAAATCGAGGGGTGAGGGTTTTAGGGATTTCTTTCTTTCCTCTCTTCCTCTCTTCCACTGCCGGCCACCGGCGGCACCGACGACCACCGGCGGGCGTCCGGTGAGTTATTTTCTAATTTTTTTTTTCATTTTTTTTCCTTCTATCTAATTTTTTTATTTTTTATGCATCAATCATTTGTTCGTTTTTGAAGCATAAGGATCCGGTGATCCTCTCGCCGGTGCACATCAATCCTTTTGACTCCGGCTCCGGCAAGTATTTTTTTTTCCCTTCTTCTTCTCTGACCTTTGTATTATTTATTTTATTTATTTTTATCTTTTTTGGCAACAACTGTTGTCTTTTCTTCTTCGATTTCGAAGTTCTGGCAAGCCGCGACACCCTCTGACAACCCTCAGGCACCGGCAATAGCAAGTATTTATTATTATTATTATTATTATTTTTTCTAGTTCTTTTGTCTGATTTTTTTTTTTTTGCATCAGTTTCTTCTTCTTCTGGCATGCAGCGATTGGCTGCATCAGTGCGGCTTTGTTTTTTTTTTCTTCTTTCTTGCAGTGACAATAATCGATATATATATATATATATATATTCAAATAATCTTATTAAACAAATAGGAAAATATTTTGGCCTTCTCGTGCGTGGTTACTAAATACTAATACCATCTAAATAAAAGTGTTTGATGTGATCATTAAGAGCTTCCAATTATTAATTTTTCTTTTATGGGTTACATGTCATATTCTAATGAGTTTTGTTCATGTGTTGTGACCGTGTGTACTGTGTATAACTCTAATATATATATATATATATATATATATATATATATATATATATATATATATATATATATATATAGCGGCCGCCTGGATATTGGGGCGCCCGCTTGGGCGCCGCCCAGCGATTTCCGCCCGAACATTCCCCTGACCACCCGAACCCACCCGACGATTTTAAGAACATTGATCTAAACTTAATCTATCTACTCTAACTAACCATACATTACAAAGCTAACTTGGTATCAGAGCGATGATCCAGGTTGACCCACGCCTTGTCCCTTTTTTCGATGGAATCAGCATGACGTCAGTCAACATTGTTGACTCTGATGGTACTCGAAATTCATCTTTTCTGACCATTTCCTTTTCTAATGATTTATTAGTTTTTTCAGGATTTATGGGAACCATTTAACTGTTTAAGTAAAGTTTTTTCAGTCTCTTTGAAGTTGCAAAAAATAAAATTTTCACGGGTTTTTGGGCCTTAGAGGTCCTAGAATCACTTCTTCCCAGATCCCTTACAGAGAGTTGATCGAAATTTCCTAAGGATCAGTCCTATGTAGCTGCTTTTTTAGATTGTTGAGACTTGATGAGGTTTTGTTGCTGAAACGTGTCTCCTCTCTCTCAATTTTCTGGCGCTATTATCATAACAGTGTATCTTGTGGAGCTTGGGTCGCATATTTTAGATTTCTGGAAGGCTGATTGATGACTTCTTGAATGATCTGATCTGAAGTTCCCGATCTTGAAATTGAGTGGAAGTTTGATGGTTCTAATAATTGTTTTTATATTTATTGCCTCATTGTGGTTGCAATCAGTTCGCTACTGATCTGGGTTATAACAACCTTCTTTCTTATATTATTGAGAACGCAAACAGGTTCAGAGTTGTTTGTTGGAACTGCCAATGCTTCTGTGTATCTTTATGATGGTTACCATGATACTGTATGCGTTGACTGCATTGCACACCATGGAGGATTGATACTGTGGTGTTAACTGATGCAATGCAATTTTGTTAGAAATAAATTTATGCCTGTGTGTAGTCTTGATAACCTGTTGACTGCTTAAAATTTTGACCTTTGATTGTTGAAGACGTGTAGCTGGGGACAGAAACTGGAATAGATTCACATTCCATTCGTATTGCTGATGGATCTCTTGTTCCAGCTGCAGGAACAGGGACGGTTAAAACTGATTGCTTTCCCTTAAAATCTACTCTCCATGTCCCAAATACGTCTGTAAATCTTCTTTCAGTTTGTAGCATTACCAAACACTTAAATTGTAGTGTAACATTTTTTCCTTCACATTGTGTATTCCAGAACTTCTCTACGAGAATGATTATTGGTCACGATTATGAAAAAGAGGGGCTCTACATTTTAGAGAGTAAAAAGATGGCTTCTACTACTTGCTCCGCCATGTCAATAGAATCTGTGCGTTTGTGGCCTATTCGTCTTAGTCACTTGCCGTTGCTTCGTCTGTGCGTCATTTTTCCTCAAACCCCTTAAATCCTTTGATATGTCCTTGTTTGAATGTGATGTGTGTTAACTTGTAAACTATGTATGACCTCTATCCAGTGAATAACAAAAGAAATACTGTCCCTTTTGTTATTGTTCGTTTCGCTATATGGGACGATCTCTTGTTGTATCCTCTCCCTGATTCCGTTAGTTTGTTTCTTTGGTCACTTGCCGTTGTTTCTCCTATACATCCTTTTTCCTTAAACCCTTAAATGCTTTGGTATGTCCTCGTAAAGGTGATGTGTGCTAACTTGCTAAACACTGTAGGACCTCACATTCAGTGAGTAACAAAAGAAACACTGTCCCTTTTGTAATTGTTCAATTTTGATGTATGGGGCCTATCTCCTGTGCTATCCTTTTCTGCATTTTGATCGTCCCTTTTATTGATGGTTGCTCTTGCTTGACTATATTATATCTTGTGCAATCCCAAGAGAAAGTTGCCACCATTTTTCCTATATTTCACAAGATGGTTCACACGTACTATCGTGCTACTATTAAAGAATTGCGATCTGAAAATGGGTGGAGTACGTCTCTTAACACCGTCAACAATATCTTCAAAAACATGGAATTGTGTTGCAATGGACTTGTCCTTACACCCCCGAACAAAATGTGTCACTGAGAGAGAACCAACATTTACTTGAAGTTGCTCATGGTTTATTATTTGAAATGCATGTCTCAGACGTTTCTTGTTTGAAGCTGTTTGATGCATATTTTAGATCCGCCTGTTTGAATCGTGGTCAGATAAAGAAGAGACGTCAAAAGAGAAAGTGGACCCACGAATGAGTTTTAAAAAAAGGTCCGTTAAAGACCCGTTTGATCAGAAAGAAGAAAATCCAAAATTTATTAGGGTTTTTAACTTTTAATCCTGTCACTTTTATGTTTGGCCTATTTTGAAGTGTCAAACGAAGTCGGATTGATACAAAATTAGTCATATTTGAAAGCTTATCGATGTAGCTTTCCAACGAGCCAAAATTTGAGCAATTCTGACAAGTATTGAAGAAGTTATGGTCAGTTTTCGGAAGCTGGACATAAAGTGACGAATTTCAAGAATCCTAATTGAATTAAGATTAGTATCTTTTATTATTTTATTTTAGAAAGTAAGAGTTGTTTCTTTTATTAGAAATATGATTAGTTTCCTTATTGTTTTAGGACTTTATTGTTTTAGAAGAATTAAGATATTTCTTTTATTTGAACTAGGAATTAGAGTTATAATAGGATTTCTAATTTTATGCATTGGCTAGCCTATTTAAAGGCTTGTAAACACTTTTATTGAAAGTTTTTTGGTTAATGAAAATTGCTTATGCAAATTGAGAGTTTTAAACTTTCGTGAGGGTGTGATTCTCTCAAAACGGAGAGCGATTCTTCCATTCCCGCTTGCAGTTTGGTGCGAGGCCAACTCTTCTTCCATCTCTATCTTCTTTAGATCTACGGTTTGCGTAAGTAGCGTAATCCTAATTATTTTATTGATCTCATAAAAACCCTTAAATCAATATTTTGTTCATCATTAATTTTATTAGCCTTTTATTTTCGTTTGGTATCGAGGGAACCCGCTTGCGAGTTCGTTCGACTCCCTAAAACTATCGGAGATCTAGTCGTTCATAAGGACCCTAGTCTTCTAGATCCGCGATAGGGAACGCACACGAAAGTAACGCTATTTTGAGTCGAAATTAAATCACCTAATTGAATTTTTAGAATTTTCGTGGTAATTTGTTATAAGAAATTATTATTTTTTAATTGATTAAATTAATTTTAATCCTAATCTTAGCCCTAGCATTGCATTTAGTAAGTTCCCGCATCAAATTGGTATTAGAGCATCAGTTTAGTTTTAGGGTTTTAGTGCTCATATAAGTTTTAGCGTTTATTTTATTTTATTTTTTGTTAAAAAAATAAAAAATAAAAAATGAAAACGTCTAGCTTTTGTCTATAAATTTTCGTCTGACTTTTGTTTGAAAATTTTTGTCTGTCTTTTTATCTGTAATTTCTGTTTGGCTTTTGTTTGAAAATTTTCGTCTGCCTTTTGTTTGAAAAGTTCATCTGGCTTTTGTCTGCAATTTTTGTTTGAAAATTTTTGTCTAGCTTTTGTCTGAAATTATTCGTCTAGCTTTTTGTCAGCACTTTAAATTAAAAAAAAACGCTTTTGTTTAAGTTTTTTTTGTCTAACTTTTGTCTTACATCACTTAGTTTCATAATTGCATGTCATTTCAATCTTATTGCATTTTATTTCATTAGTGTGCACGTCTAGTATTTGACAAAAGTCCTCATCCATTGTTGGTTCATAGTGTCTTTTTTAGTATTGTGTCTGAGTTGTGTTTGTGTCAAGCATCATGTATGAGTCACTTATATGTCAACGCAACTTTCTTACCCGTTATGAAAGGGTACTAGCCAAACAAGAAAATCGCTACACTCTAAATTCTTGGCAAAGTCTCAAAAATCGTGATGAAACTAGAGTTAGGGGATACCCTCATCATCGTGAACCCGAGTATGACCCAGCCGAGAAGTTTCTCAAATTTATTCGAGATAAGGTTCCAAATTTTGAGGGATGGATGAATCCCAAAACCTTCGTGGAATGGTTGTTTAGTGTAGAGGAATATTTTGATTGGTATGGCGTACCAAAGGAGTACAAAATTAGGCTAGCAAAAACAAAGTTGGAGGGTAATGCCAAAATTTTTTGGACTCGCGTAGTACGTCATACTGAATCTCTTTGAAATAAACACATCTCCACATGGGAGGACATGAAGGTGAGACTTATTATTGAAAAGTATGTTCCTTTAACACACCATCACCTTCTTCGGGGTTTGAAAACTAAGACGGATAAGTATGCTGATTGCCTTAAGTGTCAAGGGTTTGGACACTTTGCATACCAATGCCCCACAAAATTTCTCACTCCGAATTTATTGACTAAAAGAGTGACTCCTAAGGAGCCGGAGAATAGGGAAGTGAAAGAAGTGTATGACCCTAGTACCATGCTGAGTGAAGAGGAGATAGAAGTAGTTGAAGAAAGTCTAGTTTGTGTTAAAGAGACTTCTATTTCCCTTGTGAGTAGTGATGTTGAGTCACCCACACGTGAACCAATCGAGTCACTTGCCTATGAGTCATTGGTATCCGTAGAGTTGGGTGCATATGATTTGTTGGTGCCCCTTGAATTGAGTACACGTGAGGCCATCGACACGGGTACACAAGAACCATTAGGGTCCATTGAATCAAGTATCCCAGAGTCTTTGGTTTTGGTTGAAGTGAGTACACACGAGTTAATTGAGTCGAGTGTAGATGCATGTACACTTTTTTTAGGCCCAATAACAAAACCTTTAGACCCATTTCTTGAGGCCCATCCACCTGAGCTCAATTCTGTCTACTCATTGATTTCCAAATACCCGCCTGAACAATATGTGAAGAGGTTAGATGGAAAAGTTTTGGGAGATCCATATTTTGTTATTACAGTAAAGACACACCAAGCATATCGAGAGTATCTTCTTAAGTGGAAAGGTAAACCGAAAATTGACAACACTTGGACTGCAAGGAAAACACAATCTGAGAAACATCAGGCATACCTCATCCAGTGGAAGGGTAAGCTGAATACTAGAACACACAGAGTTTCTCCCAATGTCCATTCATCAAAGGTCATCAGAGTTTGCATCCACTTTTGCATATTGCATTCATGAGTTGCATGCTGAGATTAAGAAAAGAATTAATTTAAAGAATGAGAAATAAAAGTTCTTTGCAGATTCTCATAAACGGTTCAAAGAATTCCAAGAGGGTGATTTTGTGATGGTTCGAAATAGACCCGAGCGATTCCCGCAGGGAGTTGCAAAGAAGTTACAAGCTCGTGGTGCTAGACCCTATCAGATCTTGAAGCGTGCTGGTTCTAATTCTTACATCTTAGATCTTCCGCCGGAATTGGGGATTAACATAACTTTTAATGTGGAGGACCTTGTTCCATTCCATGACCTTTCAACCATCCCTGCTAACCCCTTTGAGTCTTCTACATCCGGTGATCCGATTATTCCCCTTCCTACACCATTACCCCTACCCACCTGACAAATTTGTGAGATCATCGAAGATGTGTTGGAAGATTAGATTGTGTCCACCAACCACGGGGACTTCAGAAGTATTTGGTCAAGTGGAAGAACAAGGCCGACAAAGAGAATACTTGGATTACACAGGAGGAATTTTAGCAGTTTGATCTAAATCTTTTGGATCTTTATCACAACAAGTATTCATCGGAAATGCATCCTTCTAACCCGGGGATTGTTAATGGGGATGCCCGATTCAAGCCGCTTCTGATCGAGGTTCCCTATATATTATTTGTGATCGCAACTGTGAAAATCCATGCCAACCAAAGTTCGGGGTTGAACTTTTTCAAAGTAGAGGAGATTGATGCATATTTTAGATCCACCTGTTTGAATCGTGGTCGGATAAAGAAGAGACGTCAAAAGAGAAAGTGGACCCATGAATGGGTTTTAAAAAAAGGCCCGTTAAAGACCCGTTTGATTAGAAAGAAGAAAATCCAAAATTTATTAGGGTCTTTAACCTTTAATCCCGTCACTTTTATGTTTGGCCTATTTTGAAGTGTCAAATGAAGTCGGATTGATACAAAATTGGTCATATTTGAAAGCTTATCGAAGTAGCTTTCCAATGAGCCAAAATTTGAGCAATTCCGACAAGTATTGAAGAAGTTATGTTCAATTTTCGGAAGCTGGACATATAGTGACGAATTTCAAGAATCGTAATTGAATTAGGATTAGTATATTTTATTATTTTATTTTAAAAAGTAAGAGTTGTTTCTTTTATTAGAAATATGATTGGTTTCCTTATTGTTTTACGACTTTATTGTTTTAGAAGAATTAGGATATTTCTTTTATTTGAATTAGGAATTAGAGTTATAATAGGATATCTAATTTTATGCATTGGCTAGCCTATTTAAAGGCTTGTAAACGCTTTTATTGGAATTTTTTTGGTTAGTGAAAATTGCTTATGCAAATTGAGAGTTCTAAACTTTCGTGAGGGTGTGATTCTCTCAAAACGGAGAGCGATTCTTCGATTCCCGCTTGCGGTTTGGTGCGAGACTAACTCTTCTTCCATCTCTATCTTCTTTAGATTTACGGTTTGTGTAAGTAGCGTAATCCTAATTATTTTATTGATCTCATAAAAACCCTTAAATCAATATTTTGTTCATCATTAATTTTATTAGCCTTTTATTTTCGTTTAGTATCGAGGGAACCCGTTTGCGAGCTCATTCGGCTCCCTAAAACTATCGGAGATCTAGCCGTTCATAAGGACCCTAGTCTTCTAGATCCGCGATAGGGAACGTACACGAAAGTAATGCTATTTTGGGTCGAAATTAAATCACCTAATTGAATTTTTAGAATTTTCGTAGTAATTTGTTATGAGAAATTATTATTTTTTAATTGATTAAATTAATGTTAATCCTAATTTCAGCCCTAACATTGCATTTAGTAAGTTCCCGCATCACTGTTCTCCAAGTCTTGTGCCCGTTGTTGTTCAAATTTCGATTACAAATAAACTCAAAAATCACCTCAATTAAACACTTATGAAAATATCGGAATTTAAGTTAAAAACTCGCAAGTATACGAATCAATGTATAACAACGCTTAAGTAGTGCGAGTGTCGATCCCTCAGAGATTGTTTATGGAAACTAAAGTTTAAAACTCAACTAATCAATCCAAACAATTACTGGAAATGCATAAATCCGATATATTTGGGAACTCTAAAAAATGAGATTGAAAACGTTTTTGAAATCAAAACTTACGATAAAATTGGAGAAAAAATTCTATTAAGAAATAAAATCAAAGTTTAGAATCCACACCTAACTCTTTTTCTAATGTCCTTTTTTACTACCATTAGATCAGCAATTAAGATATAAAATCTAGACACCAATAATCTCGATCAAATTAAAAGTGTTTAAATTCTATAGAGGCAGTCTTCTTTTTTTGGACAAATCGCTGTGTAAATCGAAAAGTTCTCATGGATGGATAAAAATTTAGATTATTAAAATTCTCTATTTCTCTTGAATGAATCATATATGTTTTCGATCATTCTCATATCTGATCATACTAGTTTTCCTTAAATTTTTTAATAAAAAAAGTCTAATCTTATCGAATCATCAAGTATAAAATAGGGGACAGCCCTTAAGCATACTAGATATTCTTATAATTGACTTAAAAATCAAGTACCAAAAGGTTTCATAGTAAGTACTGAAATAAAAAATGATAATTAAAACAATGGATCATAAGAATTCAAATTAAAACTCCATAAGAAATTAAGTTAGAGCTTCATCTTAACTTTGATGTATGGATTTAGCAATCCATAATCCTCGCAATGGTCTTCATTATGTTCTTGATCATAGTGAATTGAAAGAAAGGTTCAGATTTTAGAAACGTGTCAATCTTCTTGATCTCTCTCTCAACTCAACTTTCTCAATTTGAATCTCTTTTCTAATTAATTAGCTAAAATTAGAAAAATAAAGTGCATAAAATAAAAAGCGAAAAAGAAATTACATCAACCTACTCCTCCCCCTTAACATTCTACTTGAATTGACAAGACATGAAGATAAAATAAAAAAATAAATAAGAACAATGCATTAATTAAAAAGAAATTACAAAAGGTTCCTATGGTGAATCAGACCAAAACTTTCATTTTCCTTAACAATCTATTTAAAAATAAAATGCATGGAATAAAAAACTAAAATTAAATAAATTACTCAACTAATGCTAAATAAAAAACTAGAGATTAAAGAAAACTAGAGGGAGAGATCTATGCTTGAAGAAAGCTTGAATGCCAAAGGTTTTTTCTCTCGAATGAGTGGAGTGTTTATGTAGAGTTGCAAGGCCTCTGTCTTTCCCTCTTTTGTCTTGGTGATCCTTCACCAACTGATTTTTTGGAAAATTTGACTTTCTCAATCCTTCATGTGAGCTTTCCTTCTTTAGAATTTTACTACCTCAAATTTTAATATTAAAACCTTAATTGATTGATTATTTCGTTTCCCATCTCTCTTTTTGAATTTATGTATATCAAACTTGCTCGATATATCAAATTTGATCGAATGAATCAAATATTCTGAAATCTCTCTTCCCAAAATCTCCCATAAATTTTTTTTCTTTATTTTCTCTTTTAAACTTGCCTTCCAAAATGACCTCCTTCACTAAAAGTTCTTTGACTTTTCTTCTCTTTATCTTGACCAATCTCTTCCATATATTTCTTTGACTTTGTTGATCATGAAAATTGGTATTTGCAACCCAATTTAACTCTTCTTTTGAAATACCTACCATAACCACAAAAGAGTGTAATTAGTGCAATTTTGTATCAAATGAACTGGCAATTACAGATAGTTTAAAAGGGAAATATGTGATAAAATTGAACTTATCACTCGTCAGCCTAGTTGTTTATTGTTCCTCCTAAAGTATTTCGATTTGTATGCTTTGTTCATGGTCATTGTTTGGACGCGATAGACTAGACCCTGACGCCATTCGATGTATATTTCTTGGGTATCCTTCCTCATATAAAGGGTTCATGTGTTATGATCCCTTCCACTAAAAGTTCGTTCGTTTCTATGGATGCGACCTTTTTTTCATAATGTACCTTACTTTCCTCTCTATTAGCCATCAGTGCTCCCCTTAGGGGGAGACATATTGTAGTGAGGAGAGCTGCTTTTGTTTTCTTTCGGTTCCTTCATTGTCTACAATTGAATCTTTTAAGCCTCATATTAAGGCTACAAGTGTTCTTACTGAGGACACTACTATCGTTGACCCCTCAGTCGTACAATAAAAAAGATCTCAGAAAAAGAAGTTTGTGAAATTTGATCTTAGATATGTATATATTGAAAGAAGAATGTTGAACCCACTCTTCCTTATACTGTGGACCAAGTAACACCTCTTGAAGATCCTCCTGGCAATGATTCCCCTGTTGCTTTAGATTTAAATTTACTCATTGCATTGCATAAAGGAATGAGATCTTGTATGCCACATTCTATTAGCCAGTTTGTTTAGTATCATGCTGTATCTTACTCATATCATTCGTTCATTTCATCCATTTCTTCTTATAATATTTCTTCTAGTGTTTCTAATGCCTTGTCTCAGCTACAATGAAAAGATTCAATGATTGAAGAGATGAATGCCATTGAGCAAAATAATACTTCAGAAATGATAGTGTTGCTGGCAGGACAAAAAGTGGTTGGTTGTATACTATAAAATACCAACCATATGGTTCATTTGAGAGATACAAGGCTAGGTTGGTGGCTAAGGGGTTAACTCAAACCTATGAATTTTATCCATGTTCTCCTATCTCTTGCAGCCCATTAGACATGACCTCTTTAACAATTTGATGAAAAATGCTTTTCTTCATGGTGTCTTTGTGGAAGAAGTTTACATGGCTCTCCCTCCTGACTTTAGTCGTAAGGGGAAGAATGGGAGAGTACCTCGGCTCAAGAAGGTAAGATACAGGTTGAAACAATCACCGAGGGTTTGGTTCAAAAGGTTCAATGATGCAATTGTTCAATTTGACAATCATAGAGGTCACTATGCTCATACCCCATTTGAAAAATGGGTGCTCATTGCACCGCTCTAATCGTTTATGATATTGTTGTTACTAGTGATGATGAAGAAGAAATTGGAAATTTCAAATATACATAAGTCGAGTATTTGCATTAAGGATTTGTGTCCTTTGATATATTTTCTTGGAGTTAAGATTGCTAGATCAAGAAAGGGCATCTTTATCTCCCAGAGAAAGTACACTCTTTATTTGCTTAAGTAGTCTTTTAAGTTGGTATCTAGTCCCCTAGGTATTTCCATGGAACAAAATCAGAGGATGAGTTCTGAAAGTGGAGAGCCACTTCAAGATATTTGAATGTATCAGGGACTTTATATCTTACAATCACTAGAGCAGACATCGCTTATGCAGTGAGTGTTGTAAGTTCGTATATGAATGCACCCCAAACTACTCACTTAGATGTTTTATACCATATTCTTAGATACACTGATGCAAATTGACGCAGGACAGTACCCTAAACTACGTGAATGCGATGATTGATTTTACCAAAATTAAATTGAATTAAATTAAACAATAAAACTTGCAAAATATAACGAATACCTCAGGCTTTCATAGTATTCCATAGGAGAATCACGCATAATTCAGGCAAGGTTCAGTCCGGGCGTTAGATCCGTTATGTTGCAGCGTGGATCGTTCCTAGAGATAGGACTCTAGAATTCCTGATTAAGGCGCTCAAAATGCAATGATGGAATCTCTGGTTTGAGTTATTTTGATATGATTTGGGCTTAACAGTTTGATAGAGGCTACGGTTGTTGAATCGGATTGATTCAATGGTTTAGGGAAAATTAGGGTTTAGGATCTCAAAAGGGATGATGGTCGATTTAGGGTTGTAGAATCATGCAAGCAAAGATAATAAGATAGATAGGTAGATAGATAGATTTGCAGGCTTTACACGCTTGGCTTCACACCAAACCCTTCTCGGGAAGAAGAATCACTCTCCGTATTGGTTCATCTCAAGCACACAAGCAAAGCTCTTTTCATTAATCATCAACTAATTACATTGTTCACTTAAGGACCTTATATAGGAGTCCTTTCAATAAAAGAAAACCCTAAAACAAATAATAAATAAAAGACAAATAAACCCCTAAGACAAAATTCGAAACTAAACTTCTAAAACAACTAAAACAACCCGACACGATTTCGATCGAAATTGAAAATCGTTTGATCGAAATTGAATTTCGTTTGATCGAAACTGAAAATCGTTCGATCGAAATTGAATTTCGATCAATCGAAATTGAAAATCGTTTGATCGAAATTCTCATATACATAAAATATCGCCGTTGACATTTCGATTGATCGAATTTTAATTTCGATCGATTGAAAATTTTTGATCGATCGAAATTTCTGTGCTCCTTCAATTTCCAGAATTTCATCTTTCGCCTAGTTTTGATTTCCATTCTGCTTCTTCAGACGTCGGTATACACGAAACGGTCCATATCCAATGTCTATGATGCCGACGTCCTCGTCAATTCTTCCGGGCCGAAAAGGCTTCATCACCGATAAAGCGGCATCGTGATAGCGCTCGAGTATGTCGGGGTCTAGGCGCCACACTTCGTCTTCAGCTAACCATGAGTTCTCGGAGTCTGGCTTTCCCTACCACTTAACTAAGTACTTTTGAATTCCGCCCTCATGGGTGGATATCACCAAATCATCTAATATCCCTTCGATCTCATCTCTGCACTGCTTGCGTGGGGAAGGAAAGGGTAAGGGTTGTAGGGTGGGGCTGGTATTCGGGCTCGGGGCTGCTTGGAAGGGGTTGTAAGGGGGTAGGGCTGGAGCCAAAGAAGGAACCAGGTCCTCCACATTGAATGTAGAGCTGACCCCTATATCCGGTGGAAGCTCGAAAACATATGCATTAGGTCTACTTTTGCAACAATTCTAAAAGGCCCAGCACCACGAGCTTGAAGTTTCTTTGCGGCTCCCAATGGGAACTGCTCAGGCCTAACCCAAACCATGACGTAATCTCCAACCTGAAATTCTTTGAATCGCCTATGCGCATCCGTAGATATTTTGTACTGTTCATTGCTTGCATTAATTCTTTTTCTAATTTCGGCATGTAATTCATGTATATGCTGTGCAAATGAATTGGCTGACTCGGAGACTCGATGGGATGCAGACATGGGAATTAGATCAATGGGTGTTCTAGGCCTATGACCAAGGACGACCTTAAAAGGACTCATGCCTAGGGACCTATTAACTGAATTGTTGTATGCAAACTCGGCTAAAGGTAAAATAGAATCTGAAGTCCTAGGGTGATCACCAACAAGACAACGGAGAAGATTACCTAAGCTCCTATTGGTGGACTCCGTTTGGTCATCTGTTTGAGGATAATAGGCCGATGAAAATTGGAGCATGGTACCCATCATGTGCCATAGAGTTTTCTAGAAATAACCGGTAACTTTCACATCTCGATTCGACACAATCGTCTGGGGTAAACCATGTAGACGCACAACCTCCCCGAAAAATAATTTGGCTATGTGAGCCGCATCGGAGGTTTTGGAGCATGGTATGAAGTGGGCCATCTTGGAAAAGCGGTCCACTACCACAACAATGGAATCGTGCTTCCGTTGGATCTTTGGAAGTCCAAGCACGAAATCCATAGAGACGTCTTGCCACGGGGTGTGCGGCACGGGTAAAGGGGTGTACAAGCCGGTATTTTGTTTGATATGCTTCGCAACTTGGCATGTACGACATTGCTTTACGACTCTAGAGACATCTCTCACAAGGCTAGGCCAATAGAACCTATCCTCAACTAGCGCATTGGTTTTATCGCGCTCAAAATGTCCGACAATCCCTCTGGCATGTAACTCCCAGATGAGGAAGTCCCGCAATGAAGTACGAGGGATGCACAAACGATTCCCTTTGAACAAATACCCATCCAGCAGGGTATACTTGGAGTTCATGTTCAGATTTTGAAGAAAAGCAGTGTATTCTGCCCCGAAATCTGGGCAATCAGGATAATCTTGCTTCAACTGCTCAAATCCGACGACCTCAGTGCTCATAGACTGCAAAGTCGCCACTCGACGACTAAGTGCATCAGCAGCCTTGTTCTCGGCACCAGCCTTATGCTTCAAGACAAATGTGAACTTTTGAAGGTACTCGACCCACTTCGCGTGCCTCAGGTTCAACTTTTTCTGGGAAGCAAGGAAACGTAAGGCTTCGTAGTCAGAAAACAACACAAATTCCTGCGGTCTCAGGTAATGTTTCCAATACCATAGATATCGGACGACCGCATAAAACTCCTTGTCATATGTGGAGTATTTCTGCTTTGCCTCATTGAGTTTCTCACTAAAATAGGCCACAAGGTGACCTTCTTGGCTCAGCACTTCGCCTATGCCTACACCCGACGCGTCACATGCTATTTCAAAGACTTTAGAAAAGTCTGGTAGGCGCATGACGGGTGCAGTAACCGTTTTCTCTTTTATCTCGGCAAAAGCCCTCGTCGCGGCTTTACTTCATAGGAACTCCCCTTTTTTCATGCAATCGGTAATGGGAGCCATGATGGTGCTAAAATTTCGGATGAAGCGACGATAAAACGTGGCTAAGCTGTGGAAGCTACGGACTTCATGAATATTCCGAGGTTCGGGCCACTCCACAATAGCCTTAACCTTTGCAGGGTCTGCAACCATCCCGTCTACCGAGACAATGAATCCCAAGAATACAACAGAGTGCTGCATGAAGGTGCACTTCTTGAGATTCGCGTATAACCTTTCTCCCCTCAAGGTTTTGCAAATCAACCTCAGGTGGATAATGTGTTGTTCATTGTCTGTGCTGTAAATCAGGATGTCATCAAAATACACAAGGAATTTGCCAAGGAATGACCTCAACACTTGGGTCATGAGCCTCATAAATGTGCTCGGGGCATTGGAAAGCCCAAAAGGCATGACCACCCACTCATAAAGATTGTCTTTAGTCTTGAAGGCGGTTTTCCATTTATCGCCAGGGCGAATACGCACATGATGGTAGCCACTTTTAAGGTCTATTTTGAAAAAGATAGTGGCTCCAACCATCATGTCAAATATGTCATCATGCCGCTGTATGGGAAACCGATATTTAACAGTGATCTTATTAATCGCACGACTATCCACACACATGCGCCATATACCATTTTTCTTAGGCGTGAGTAACGTTGGTACGACACACGGGCTCAGACTGCCTTGTATTAACCCCTTTTGAAGGAGCTCACTGACTTGCCGAGTCAACTCGGCGTGCTCAACCGGATTCAACCTGTAATGGGGCAGGTTCGGTAATGTTGATCCGGGAACTAAGTCAATTACGTGTTGAATGTCACGCATGGGAGGGAGCTCATTAGGTAAGTCTTCGGAGAAGACATCCGCAAATTCATTCAGGATGGGCTCTACCTCCTTGGGGTACTCACAGACCGACTAAGAAGTACTCTCAACAGTGACAACGACATACACGACACTCTCATCTACCGATGCCCTCTCGAACTCTGAAGGGCTCACAATATTGATGGCCTTGGATTGGCCTCCCTTCTTCTCAACTCTATTGACCGATGGTGCTTTGGGAGCCAAAGGGTTAAGAGTGATTTTCTTGTCGTTGTAATTGAACTTGCAAATGTTAGATCGACCAAAGATGGTCACGTTCAAATCATAGAGCCGTGGCCTCCCTAAGATAATGTGGCCCACATCCATCGGCACCACATCGCACCATAAGGTGTCTGAGTATGAACCCAACTGTATGGGTACAGGACACCTCTGAGATATGGGAATGGATGAGGAGTCAACCCATGCGACTTTGTAAGGTCTCGGGTGGGCTTCAGGTGTAAGCCCTAAGCGGGTGACGGTATGTTCTGACACCACATTGGTGCAACTTCCGCTATCCACGATTACCCTACAACTCTTTGTCCCACATGCGACAAAGGTGTGAAAAATATTCTCCCTTCGCCAATCCTCCTTTTCATCCCGTTGAGGTTGTGCAAAGGCACACCTCGTAACTAGAGCGCGACCCATGTCATCACCTTCCTTGTCACTAGGTGTGGCATTCGGCTCAAAAACCTCCTCCTCATAAACTCCTTCACTTCTCCTTCCCCGTCGATGAAGAGATTCCGTTGTGGGTCTCTTGTCGGGCATTGGGCGGCAAAGTGTCCCAGCCCTTGTCATTTATAACACTTAACATGAGACCCACTTTTCGAGGATTCTCCGGCTACACCCTTACCTTTGTCAAACCTCACATTGATAGATGTGGGTTGTGTGGGTTTGGTAGGGGGTTTCCAGCACTAGATCTCACTTCGCCGGTACGGAATTGACCGGGGTGAAAATCAGATCGCCTAGTTACCGTCATTTTTAAATATCGTTCAAGGACTTAAACGACGGTGTAACACTCAGTGAGAGTCTCAACAGGGTGGGAGACTAACTCTTTTTGCAAGTCCAGTCTCAATCCAGTGTGAAATCTGGATAGAGTGACTTGAGGGTCTTCGGATACCTTGACTCTCATCATGAATTCCTCAAATTTGCCAATGTAATCCGAAAGGGGCATATTACCTTGGCGCAGATTTTGCCATTGGTCAAGGAGACGATGGTAGTATGAAGAAGGAACATACTTCTCTGTAAGTCGTTCCTTCATGTCCTCCCAATGGGTAATGGGAGTACAACCCGCATTCGTTCTGATACGTTCAACGTTGACCCAAAAGAGTCGAGCTTGGCCTATGAGCTTCATTTTAGCAAGTCTAACACATCTTTCATCGCTCATGCCAAACCACTCAAAGTGCTAGTCCATATCGGATAACCAATCGAGGAAGACTTGAGGGTCTAGTCGCCCATCGAAAGTCGGGAACTCAACTCGGACATTTTTGAGGAGTCTCCCTTCCGGGTCGTAGTCATCTCCATGATGATCAAACCTATGGTTCCGGTTTCGATTATGTTGGTAGCCATTTCGTTCGAAACGTGGATCATTACGCTCACGGGGTGGTTCGAAGTACTCATCACCCTCGTCTAACCGATTGACTTGGTTTAACAACCTCTCATTGGATGTTTCGAGAGTCCTTTGGGCTGTCTCTAAGGCAGTCATTCGATCATTGATCAATTTTAGATCAGCCCTCATGCCGTTAAGAGCCTCGGCAATCCCACTCATGTCCATGGTGATACGGGTCACTACTGACGGGTTCTAGAATGGAATGCAAGATGAACGCTTTGGCCAAAACATAAATAATATGTGATGAAAATTAAAGTGCATTGAATGCAATGTCACACAGTGTGCCCTAACCTAGAACCTATGCTCTGATACCAAAACTGACGCAGGACGGCACCCTAAACTACGTGAATGCGATGATTGATTTTGCCGAAATTAAATTGAATTAAATTAAACAATAAAACTTGCAACATATAACGAATACCTCAGGCTTTCGTAGTATTCCATGGGAGAATCACGTATAATTCAGGCAGGGTTCAGTCCGGGTGTTAGATCTGTTAGGTTGCAGTGTGGATCGTTCCTAGAGATGGGACTCTAGAATTCCAGATTAAGGCGCTCACAATGCAATGATGGAATCTCTGGTTTGGGTTATTTTGATATGATTTGGGCTTAACAGTCTGATGGAGGCTATGGTTGTTGAATCAGATTGATTCAATGGTTTAGGGAAAACTAGGGTTTAGGATCTCAAAAGGGATGATAGTCGATTTAGGGTTGTAGAATCACGCAAGCAAAGATAATAAGATAGATAGGTAGATAGATAGATTTGCAGGCTTTACACCCTTGGCTTCACACCAAACCCTTCTCGGGAAGAAGAATCACTCTCCGTATAGGCTCATCTCAAGCACACAAGCAAAAGCTCTTTTCATTAATCATCAACTAATTACATTGTTCACTTAAGGACCTTATATAGGAGTCCTTTCAATAAAAGAAAACCCTAAAACAAATAATAAATAAAAGACAAATAAACCCTTAAGACAAAATTCGAAACTAAACTTCTAAAACAACTAAAACAACCCGACACGATTTCGATCGATCGAAATTGAATTTCGTTCGATCGAAATTTCGAAATTGAAAATAGTTCGATCGAAATTCTCATATACATTAAATATCGCCGTTGACATTTCGATTGATCGAATTTTAATTTCGATCGATCAAAAATTTTCTGTGCTCCTTCAATTTCTAGAATTTCATCTTTCGCCTAGTTTTGATTTCCATTCCGCTTCTTCCGACGTCGGTATACACGAAACGGTCCATATCCAATGTCTACGATGTCAGCGTCCCCATCACAAATTGACTTGTGTCTCTTAGCGATAGGAGATCTATCACATGGTATTGTGCCTTTGTTTGAGGCAATTTTGTTACTTGGAGGATTAAGAAACAACATATTGTGTCCAATTCAAGTCCATAATCTTAGCATAGAGCAATGTCACAAGGGGCACGTCAACGAATGTGGCTCAAGTTTATTCTAGCCAACTTGGGAATTTATGTCATACTTCCTATGAATTTCTTTGGAGACAATGAGCTACCAAACATATAGCCAAAAATCCTATTTATCACGAAAGAACTAAGCACATTGAAGTTGATAATGAGGCTGCTAAAAAGATGATTTCCAATTTTGCGCTTTAGGGAGGACTAAGAATATCGAAGTAGATATTCACTTTGTTAGACAAAACGTGCAGAATGACACCTTGAAGCTTATTGACGTTTCTTCCTTACAAGTTGCAGATATATTGACTAAGGCTGTTAGATTAGGTACTCTTCATGATGTTATTGTCAAGATGGGTATCTTAGATGTCCGTGCTCCAAGTTGAGGGGAAGTGTTGATGTACTATTTGGTTGTTATTAGTGTGTGGTGTGTATGTGTAAATCTATCCACTTAATATAAATGCTAGTGAGGGCTTCTCTACTCACTAAGCCTTCTCATATTTCTCTCATCTCTCTCTCCCTGTCTATCTTCTCTCTCTTTCTATATCTATGAACCTAACCCTAATGCCAACATCCAAACCCTACAATGTAACAACCCGAAATTTCCGACCAGAAAATACGTGAAAATTTCGGATCGCTAGATTACAATTCATAATCTAAACACAGAAATTCTTTGGTATCGATTAGAGAGCAACTAATATAAATAAAGTGAATGCATAAATATCCATAACTAAATCAATTTGCATTAATGTCCATAACGAAAGTAAAAAAAAAATTAAAAGTAAAACCACCGGTGACGGCCGTTCGTCACCCAAACAGTGGCACTTAATATCTCAAACCTTAATAAGAGTCCTAAGAGTTCTAAATAAACTATACCAAGTCTATATACTCAAAAGTATCTAAAGATAAAACTCCTCAGGTGGAAGATCTGCTTCTTCCGGTACAAAGTTGTGGTTTTCTGAATCGGGATCTGGAACCACTTCTGTACCTGTGACACATAGTGTCGGGGTGAGCTCACCATCTAAGCTCAGTAGAGAAAGTTCAAGGCCAAAATTACATCTTATCCGATCAATGCATAGTTCGATGATAAATTCAAACGCAATTTAAATGACAAAATAGAATTCAGAAATATCATGGGTTCAAAAGCACATATGCTGAGTTCTAGTTTCATATGATATTCGATAGCATCGACTCTTAGGTTTCATGTGAGTATTCATTAAATCGTTTCATTATCAAATTTCATGTGTAGTCTTCTTAATTTATGATGACTTAAAAAATATAACTTAAATATCACTAGCACAAAAATATAGCACTAGAGTCTCCAATTTCCGATGGGAATCCCCTCCTAACCATCGTCGTTCAATGAACAATTTTTCTAAGTGCTCAAGCCCCTGCGTTGTGAGGGATGCTTGTGCGGTTCAATGGGCCGTTGAAACGGTTCCAAAAGTGCCGAAGCACAGGATTCGGTTCAAATTAATCTCTTTAAATCACATATAGAGTTCTAATACATAGGTTCAATGATTCATAAAATAATTCTCATTCTAATCCAGATTCAATTTCAAAGGGCTCGATGTGCAAATGTTTAATGATTATAATCCATGCAAGTTATATATCAGTCAAAAGGATTCCAAATATTCCGTTGCAATGCAAAAGATATAATATTCAAAAATTCAATAATTAATGCATGTTATTTTCACTAATTCTAATGTTTAGATACCATACTATTCAACCAGTTCAAATTTAATTCTAATAATTATGGATCTGGTTCGAATACATCATTAAAGCCTATGATTTAAAGTCTAAAACATAATTTTGTATTGAAATTCCCCTACCTCGGGTCCTAACGTCGCAAGGAGAATCGAGACAAATATGTGTGATTTATTGATGATTGTAGCAAGGTGAGTCGTTTTAAAATTCCACGAATTATGCGTCCGATTCTTCTTCTCGTCGTCACTCTAAATAAAAGAGATAAGGAGAGATGATAGAGAGATTTCGGGTGAGAGACGTTTGCTTGGCTGCTCGGATCGTAGAAGGTAAGAGGGAGACGTTTGAGGAAGAAAGAGCTAAATAAGAAGTTGGGTTGCTGGTCTAGAGAGAAGGATTAGACGTTTTTGAATTTATTTTGGTTTAGCCGTATTAAGAGATAAGAGGTATGTAGAGAATTGGAAAGTCAACAAGCATAAAAATAGCAAGAGCTTTATATTATTTTATTTAATTTAATAATAAAGAAGGGGAAGGAGAGTGGGGAAGTCGGCTGCATAAAAAGAAGAGTTCAAGAGGGGACTTGAAATTTGCTTGGTTTGAGTAGATTTATTATTATTGTAGAGAAAGAGAGTGAAAGAAAGTTAAAGTTAGAGAGAGAAAGAGAAAAAGTGAAAGAGGCGTGTGAAGGTAATTAGTTTGGTGGAGGTTCATAAAAGACAAAAAAAAGGAAACCATAAAGGCATTATTAGGAAACTATAAAAGCATTATTATATAAAGAGGAGAGAGAGAGTGAGTGTTGCAAGTTGGAAAGTGACTTACATATAGAGGAACGTGGGCTATAAGCAAGTGGCTATTTTTGGAAAGTCAATAACTATTTAACTAATAAAAGAACTAACACAATAAAGATAAATAGCAATAGTCCAAAAAGGACTTTAATACTTCCAAAGAGGAAATCAAGGGATCGGTTGGGTGCTTAGCATATATAAAAGACATGCCCTGTTGGAGAAGGTAGCTTAATTGAAAGTCAACAATTAATTATTAAAAAGCAATACCATAAAAAAATCATAAACTAATAAAAGCATAAGCAATCTAACCTTGGGATTCGGGTGCTATCTTTGGTACCCGAATCCAAGTTAAATCTTTTTTTTTTTTTTTTTCATTCTTATTTTTGTTTTATATGGTGTGAGTGTTAATAGGGTGTAGAGCACACATATAAAGTTTGGTGCTCCCCCCTATCTAATACCATACTTTTGGAAGTTGGGTATTAGAATGGATAGTGCAAATTGGGATGGGTGCCCAAAACCAATCCGTCCCAGCACCCATATCTAATACCACACAAGCATATTGTTTCTTATTTATTGTTATTTTTTGAATTTGAGTTACGGTCATATTTGGGTGCATTCGCCCAATTTAAATATGTGGGCTAGAGACCACGTCACAAATATCAAAAGTTTGACCAAAGTCAAACCGGTCAAAATAATTGTATTATCATCAACGGTCAATGAGTCAACGTTAGCGAAATTAGTATCGTTACATACAATCACTCACCTAATCCACTACATGTCACATACTAATCCACTTCTACTTGTTGGGTATGAGGATAGTGCAAGTGCATAGCTGCAAGCTCGACTGTGTCTTTATAACGTACATATGTTTCGATGAGGATAGTATAATTAGTTTGTAAAAAGAAATAATGTTGCTAATTATGAGTTCTTCAAAACGTTAAATACGTAACTTAATAAGGATATTTAAGTTCTTCACTTTTTAAGAAATAGAAAATCAAGAAATTTGATTTTCGGATTATACGCTATCAAATTGTTTGCAACCCAATAGTAATATGAATAAAGAATGTCTGATGCATTATGCTAAATTGTGAATAAAGTAGTAAATTTGAGCACCCTGACTTTGGCAGTAGTTTAGGATAGCCCAAGGCATGTGAGTTGGTCAGAACAAACAAAAGTTTATTAGGCTGTTGACATAGAGCAAAAAGGAAAATAAAATGTTCAGACGACTTGCAGCTGATACTAACTATGACTTGTTGTTAGAGAGCAATTGTGGTTAAAATCAGGGTTACCTAATTCGCTGAGACAGGCTGCAAATTGCAAACAGGTTTGCAGTTCAATTCGCTTTGGATGGGCGAACCGGACCAAGGATCAAAATATCGGGTTGGATTTCGGTTTCAGGCATGACTGAAACTGAAACCGAAAACCGAAATTTTGGCTGATAATTTGAATTTCTGCCAAAATTTCGGCCGAAATTTTGGTCTCCATACAAATCTGACCGATAATTTTGGTTTCGGTTTCATTTCGGATAGGACTGAAACCGATGCGTTTTAGCCGAAATCTTCAGATTTCGGCCGAAGTTTTTAAGCATGAATTGGCTACATCAGATATTTTCCTCCTTTAAATGCTAGGAACAAAAAGACACTCCCAGGTTTCGAACCCTGGTTAGTTTAGGCGTGCATAAGCCGTGCTACCAGCAATCCCTTCTTAATGCCTTTGCATAATTCTATATATTATTTTATATATTGTATCTCAAAATTTACACAAATAATAATTAATAATAAATTTATTAGAATAATTTTTCTTTTTAAAACTCGTCCTACCCCTAGCTAATTGGGTTCGGTCTTTGTGAATTGCCAATTACAAACCCGAACTCGAACTGAGGGAACCAACGAATCAGGTAACATTGGTTAAAATCATATATTGTTTTTCACAGGTGGAACCTTTTTTGAGGACTTCGTCACTTAATTGCTATTCATTTTTCTTTTGAGAAGACTTGAAGCTGCTTGATTATTAGTACAGGCATGCAAATTTTTTCTGTGTTTCCTAGTGGAGTAAATAGATTGGCTGCTTGGAGACGTGACAAAAATTTCCAGTAAGATGCATTAACTTTTTGTGGTTGCAGTAGAACTCAGGGCATGACGATAGTAGGGTTTTGTATGGCTGTTGGCTCACTGATATAGCATGGCTCAAGAAAGTTATTCTGTTCTTTTATATCTCAAGAAAGTTATTCTGTTCTTTTATATCTATAGATAACTGGTTCTTGCCTAAGTTGCCTTTATGGTCCAAGTAGGACTCACATTTGTGATGGGTCATGAAGATAGGTCCACTGTGGGATCGGCCTTAAAGGCCACAAAGTTACTTTGGACCATGAAGTTACATTGGACATGGACAGCGGGACGACTGCACCACAGGTGTAGCGTTCGACACTGCCCTAATGCCATTTGGGTGCCAAGTGGTGCCTAATTCGAAGATCAGGTGCCAAGGCAACATGCACAAGGTCGATCAAGTCCATCAAAAAAGAAATACATCTTATCCACCGTCCAAAACCTGGTCAGAGTTGAAAAAAATTCAATGCACCAAGTTAAGTGGGTGGAGGTCAACCTTTGACCAGGTGTTTGAAGGGCAAACAAGTCATAAAAGCACTTTTTTTAGATCACATGCTACGTGGCTAATGGTCCCAAAATGGGGTTTGTTTTGGGATCACCTGCCACGTGGCACGTGATCTCGTTACTAGTGTAGCGTTCAAATGCCACCTCTAAGGCAGCCTCCCCATAACCTATCTATCTATCTATCTATATATATATATATATATATATATATATAATCAGAACAAAAACTGATCCACTGTGGGATCGTCCTTAAAGGCTACTAAGTTACTTTGAATATTGAAGACTCTTTCTCTCTCCATATTTATATATTGAATAATGACGACTCTCTCTCTCTCTCTCCATATATATATATATACCTTTGGCTATGTGCATAAATGAACATTGATAATGCATGTGCACATGTGTGTACTTGTACACCAACCGTGCATACATGTATATAAGCAAACATGCATTCATGCATCCTATCTGCACCGCCCTGAAAGCGAGTTGTTCGTAATTTTTCTCAAATAGTCAACAAGTAAGACTAGAAAATGGACTAGCCCACAAACAGCTACAAAAATACCTATTGTAATCTCTTTTATGAAGGCAGCTTACCAAATGTCATTTTTTTCCAACAGTGAAGTTGGGGAACTTTATGCAAAGAAACTTGCAAACTTTGTGGATAAGCGATTGAAATCTGAGCGGACTGCTTCTGTAAGCTTCTCCTTACAATTTTAATAATCTTGTTATATTTAGTTTGCAATTGGTGAAGCATATGTTGATATCCTTTCTATATATAGTCTTGCTAGATTTCTTCCACCATCTTAATAAATTTTTTCTGATTTCGTCTTTTATCTACTGCAAATATTAGTGGAGCTATGATATTTTTATTTATTATTAATTTCTGTATTAAACATTCTATTAATAATTTCAAACGTATTTACAGCCTATCGTGGTCACAGCGACACACCAAATAGCTTGAGCACAATATGAAAATTCATTAAAATTCCCTTGAAACACATTGGTATTCCACGAAATCTGTCACAAAAGGTTCTGTATGAAATATCGCAGCAATCCCATACCACAAATCTCACCTTAAATCTGCACAGAGAATGGGGCCCCTAAAAACGAGAATCGAATCCCTTTTTGGTGCACAAAGGAACTCAACATAACTTCTTCAAATCTCTACAGTACTCCACAAAACTATAGGGGAAACATTCTAGAGGAGAAACTGATGTACTCCTTACCTTTGATTGCAGCTACAAGTGAAACATTCGTCAGATCCACCAAAAAACGTGAAACCTCAAGATCTTCAGAAATTCATTTGAAAGTCACTAAAAGAGGTCTCAAATGCACCAACTCCAAGAACAAAAGTTGTTGAGAATGAAAAAAAGATCATGGAGATATATTTTTTGTTTTATTTGAGGGGTCAAACTGCTGATCCTTCTGACGTTAGCAGATGACGTGGCCAGTCATGTGTTATGGTTTTGATAATAAGATGACTTTGGTGGTCAGAGTTAGAGAGGAAAATGGTATTTGGTTCTAGGGTTAGGGGATCAGCGGCGCGCCTCCACGTCGCTACACTAAGTCTTCTATTCCTGAAAGCCGCATGCAGCTTCTACTACCGACTAATCCCCACCCCACAAGTGAAGTCGCTGAAGGGAGATGGGGAGGGGGAGAGGGAGGGAGGGATGGAAACACACCAATGTAAAGAAGCTGTTCATGCAGCCTTCACTATGCTTATGTCAAAACCCTATTCAGGAACCATTTTTTGTGCTAGAAAATAGAACTCATTATCTGCTTATGGGTTTCAGTTGTTCTCTCTCTCTCTCTCTCTCATACATTTGGAGTCTGGGAAGCCTATCACTTAGGGGAAAGTTCTCGTAAGAGATATCACTGGAGTGACATCTCAAGAGCGAGAGAGAGTGAAAATAATAATAAAATGGTGAGAGTGGGTCCTCATTATGTGAGAGGCTTAAGGAAGGTGAAATGAGAGATCCTTCTTTATTTATATCTCATTTATATCTTTAGTAAGTAATTTTTTTCTTCTCGCTAGGTTAATCTATTGACCATATCTCACCCATTCATTGAGTTCAAAACAATAGACCCTGCATCATATAACGTTGATGTGGCCTTTCAGTTATTTCTTTGTAGAATCCATATATATTATCAGGAAATTAGATATTTTTCATTATCTAATTATTTCTTAAATTTCTCTGCCAGATGTCTATATATGCAGTTTATCAGTTTGTGTCATCTTAAACTGCTTATAGTCATTTACTGTATTCTTTTTTATCATCTAGATATGGACTAGCACGCTGCAGAGAACGATTTTAACTGCAAGTCCAATTGTTGGATTCCCGAAGGTTAGTCCTGTTAATACTTAACTGGATAAACATCTATCATTTTTTCATGTTTAAGTCTTTAGCAAACAAATGGCAGGCTCGATACAATTTTTAAGTTCGTTAAATTTCGAAACCATTGCTATTGTTGATATTTTTGTAGATACAATGGCGTGCTCTTGATGAGATAAATGCTGGAGTATGTGATGGAATGTCATATGAGGAGATAAAAAAGAACATGCCTGAGGAGTATGAGTATGTAATTATGTATTGTTGAGGAGTTCAAATATTGCTTTATCTCTTACATCATATTAATTTTTTTTTTTTTTTTTTAATTGTTGATTTTTTGTTTCCTTTAGGAGTATATATATATATATATATATATATATGGATCGGTAACGGTACAAAATTGTATTAAAAATCGGCAAGGCACTGAGAGAAAACAAAAACAAACCACCCGAACAGAGGCATCTCGTGCCACCAAAATGGCTGCGGAGCAGGAAAAACAACAGAAGAAAAAGCAAAAAACAAAAAGAGGGGGGAGGGGGGGGGGACCACAAGGAGCTAACCCGGGTCCCACATAAGAGGGCCCCCACCATCCCACTCCTTGTCCAAGACCGCCCAGTAGCACATAAGGTCCCGGATATTCTTCAAAACCGCCCTGACAGGACGCCGCCATCTCTTATTAAAAATGCGAGTGTTTCTCTTGAGCTAGATGCTCCATAACACGGCAAAGAAACTAATTCTCCAGAAGGCCCCCGTCTCTCCCTTCAAGCTGACTTCGAACCAAACCAAAAACTAATGCTTGACATTGCCCGAGGTAACCCACATCATGCCGAAAGATTTGAGGATAATAACCCCCACCCCCCCCCCCCCCCGGATCTTGGCAGCCGCCCAACAATGTAAGAAAAGATGCGAGGATGTTTCTTCTGCTTGAAGACACATAGCACATACATTAGCGATGACTTTCCCCCTCCTAATTAGCTGATCGATCGTGGGGATACTCTCTCTCATCAAGGTCCATGAGAAAAAACGAACTTTGGGGAGCACCGGTGCCTTCCATATCCCAACCCAACTCCATCTAATTAAGGGTCGGCTCGACAAAACTCGAAAATACGACTTCACAATAAAAACTCCCTTTTGGCTAGGGATCCAAAACCGATCATCGACCCGACACAAGCTTCTCACAGCACCATAAAGCAAATTCAGCACCCGGTGATACGGGGAAATCTTTGGCCTTAGATGCCTACGGATAGTCATATTCCAAGCCAGTTTCCCCCTCCAAGAAAAAATAGGCCACAGAATTGTGGGGAAGAACAACAATTCGGAAGATCCCGGGAAAATCTCATTGAGAGGTCTGACCTCCACCCAAGGATCATCCCAAAAACAGATTCGAGACCCATCTCCCTAAGGGAACCGAATCCATCGGGAGGAAATGAGCCAGGTCCCACACACGCCCCTCCACCACGGCGAGAACGCACTAGTAATTAATACCCCAGCTGTCGTCCGTCCACCCATATTTATCCGCCAAAACAGACACCCACAGGCTATCTTTCGTTCCCCAAACCGGCTCGCCAAAACCATTTCCCTAGCAGAGCTATGTTCATCATATTCAGGTTACGGATTCCTAACCCGCCACCGCTGAGAGGAGCTGACACGTGTCCTAGTTAATAAGGTGAAACTTTTTGTCCAAAATCGCCCCCTCCCACAGGAAATTTCGTTGAATGCACTCGAGTCTCTGGACAACGCACAGACGGCATTTGTACGTAGACATAAAAAAGGCAAGGAGGGAAGATAGGACGGTTTTGACAAGTAGAAGTTGACCCCCGCTACTAAGAAACTTCCCCCTACACGTGGCCAGTCTATGTTCAAACCTCATAATAATAGGGTCCCATGCCCTTGCAGCTGACTTTTTGAAGCCTAACAGAAGCCCCAAATAGGAGATGGGAAGCTCCGCCGTCTCCCCCTCCACCACCTCGGCTATCTGATTCAGAAGCCCCTCGTCAACCCTAATACCTGACACCGCCAATTTGTGCAAATTGATATGCTACCCCGAAACCGCTACGTGGATGGACAGGACCCCCGCCAAATGACGAAACTCAAGTACATCTGCCTTACCAAAAAGAATAGTGTCGTCCCAATACTGAAGAAGCGTGATGTGCCGACCCATCAGCCCCACTTGGATACCAGAGATAAAATTTAGCTGCTGAGCACGGGTTAACAGGCCATGGAGAGCTTCACCCACCATATTGAATAGAAAGGGGGACAAGGGATCTCCCTGACGAACTCCTCTGGAGCTTTTGAAATATCCCACCGGCGAGCCATCAACCATAACTGAATACCACGCAAACGAGTAACACTCTCTCATCCAACTCTTCCATCTCTCCCCAAACCCAAATCTGCTCATCATGTAGTCTAAACTCTAAACAGCCCCAATTAATGCGACCATAGGCCTTTTCTATGTCAATCTTCCACAGAGCAGCGGGGTTGCGGGCGCGGTGAGCATAATGGACCACCTCTTGAGCCACGGTCATTGTATCGACCAATTGTCTCCCCGACACAAAAGCTCCCTGATTAGCTGAGATAACAAGGGCCATTAACGGCTTGATATGGTTGGCCAAAACCTTGGACAATATCTTGTAGATACAATTGAGCAAACTGATAGGCCGAAAATCCTTCAGACCCACCACACCTTCAATCTTTGGGATAAGCAAAATAAAGGTAGAGTTCATGCTGCGAGCAGTAAAGCTGCTGCCATAAAACTCATGAAAGATGGCCATAATCTCGACCTTAAGCAGGCCCAGAAACTATGATAGAATTCCATCGTAATCCGTCAGGGCCCAGGGCTTTGTTCTTTCCACTACCCTTGATTGCCAGCCAAACCTCACCCTCTTCAAACGGGGGCTTGACTGTCGCCTGATCCCCAGCTGAGATGGTTATAAACGGGACTTCATCTAGGTACGACCAAGACCTCAGTATGGAGAGCTTTGTAAAAATCGACCACTTGAAGTTTGATTTACTCCGGATCAGTGAAGATGGACCCTGAACCGAAATTTGTCCTAAGAATTTGCTTTTGTCCCGAGCATTAGCCATCGAATGAGAATACTTGGTATTGTGGTCCCCTTAAGCCAATGCATCTTAGACTTTTGTTTCCAATAAATCTCTTCGGCCAAACATTTGTCATTAAAATCCATCCTCAACTTGAGCCTATCCTCTAGCTCCGAAACGGTCAAAACTCTAAGCTCTTTGAGCGCATCTAGGACCCTCTGCTGCGCTAGAATCGCTTCTTTGGCCACATGCACCAAGCCCGAAAACCTCCCGATTCCAAATCCTGATACGACTCTTGACATGACTAAGCTTGGAGATGAATCTGAAGGCCATAATCCCAACAGGATACACTCATTCCACCAAATAGAAACAAAATTCTGGAAATCCTCATTGAGAAGTGACAAGTTCTCGAAGCGGAAAGGGGAGGGGCCCCTTCCTCTGGATTGACACTGAAGTAGAAGCGGGCGGTGATCAGAGACTGCCCGAGCAAAACCGTGAAGAACAGCTGCAGGGAACATATCTAGCCACTTCACAGGAAACGGTCCATGCGGCAGAGGGAGGGCACGTCCTGAAGGCTGGACCACGTGAATTGCACACCCACAATGGGGAAATCAATTAGCTCCCAATCTTGAATGAGAGCATTGAAACCCCTCATAACCATCATATCCCCCCCCCAACCTTCTTGTGGGGCCATCAGATAGCGTTAAAATCTCCACCGAAGCATATAAGAAACTCCCATTGGGCCACCACAGCTGCTAACTTGAGCCAGAAATCTGCCCGACTACCGTCGGTGGTAGGCCCGTTCACACCAGAGAAAGTCCAATTTTTTCCGCTGTCCTTATTCCGAAGCACCACAGACGCCGAATGCACACCCACCTCTTCATCTTATCGAACAAGAGAGAGTTCCAAGCAACAATGATTCCCCCAAATGCGCCCTCCGAATCGATCCCAATCCAACTCCACCGGTTCCCCCCTAACACGGAGACAACCTTACCCTGATCACAGCTGCCCCTCTTAGTCTCTTGGAGGGAGATGATCGCAGGATTGTGCATCACTATGATTTTCTTAACCCCAACATGCTTTTTAGGGTTGCAAATACCCCTCACATTCCACGAAAACAATTTCATATGGGAAACCGAAAGAAATCCCACCCACTTGAAACACCGCAACAATTAGGCTCCCGCAGAGCCTTTACCGTCCGATATCCCCCATTACAACCGAGCTAGCTCTCTGGATTTGGATTGTTTCTTTCTCTTCCCAGACCCTCGCTACGGCTAATAAAAATGGACTTAAAAGCCTTCCATAGAGCTTCATCGGAGCCTTGGAAAGGCATGCCCAATTCACGACTGAAGCGGATAAGCCTATCAACGACATCATACCATTACCCCCAGAGTTGGCAGCAGAACGGGTGGAACTGAAGGAACGCTGGACCCATTCCCCTGATTTGTCGTATCTGATAGATCTAACGGGGACAACCTCATCTGTTACTGACGCCGTCGAAGAAAGGGAGTCGGACAATGAAGAGGACGCAAAGAGCTTGGAGCCGGAATCAGATGGAGCCTCAAGGGTTAGAGGAGCTGCAGACGAGGATTCCTTGAATTCGACCCGTGCTCGATTACTCCATGTGCCAGCTGCTGTGCACGAGGATAGGCTGGTTGTCACCCGTTCTCCAGCATGACCAAAAGCTCTCCCTTCCTCAAAACCCAGACCCTTTTGAGCCCCCAAGTGGAAACCAACCATCGACGTGCCTGCGGTCCATCAAAATCCAAACCATTGCCAAGACCCCTCCTCAGTATAGAGATCTTTGTAAAAATCGACTACTTGAAGTTTGATCTGCTCTGGATCAATGAAGATCGAACCCTGAAGCTAATGCTTGTGTCCTCCGAATTATAAAAACCCTTTTTTAAGATGGAGAATTTGATGCAACTCATCTATGAATGGAATCTATTTTCTACACAAATTTATTGTGTACATAATATGTGCTCACTTTATGGTTTCTAAGAGATTAATATTTAATTTAATTCATCCATCTTAACTCACTACTCAGTTCCATTACCATTAAGTAGATCCAATTTTCTTTTCCTAAACAAAAAGGATTAACATCAACTTCTTTTGGAAAATAATAATTTTCATGAATTTCAACAATTTAGCTTTGCAAAGAATATTGTCAATGCTCGACAAAGATTTTACAAGATTTATAGAGGCCCAGGGATATGCATTCGAGCGCATGGTCTATCCCAAAGTTACTTAATTCACTAGTTCACTCGGTTCGAATACGAGTTCGTAATTCGCAATTCACTACTATCAATCGAAACTGATTTGCTATGGGTAGGATGAGTTTTAATAGTATTAATTAATTTTTTATAATAAATTTGCACTTTAATAATAGAAATGCGAATGACCACTTGATTAGCCCTAAAAGTCAAAATACCATAAAGTCTTAGGTCCAATCCCCTCTTTATGCTTTCAATTTTTTATTTAATTTTTTTTTTTTTAGCATATTAACCAGTCAATTCGCTTATGTCGAATCGAACTGAATTGAACTGCAAATTGATTCGCTGTACTCAATTTGTGATTTGCTAGGCGAATGAATGAATTACGTAACATAGGTCTATCCATACTTTGAAGCAGCTGGGCACCACGTGGCACCCAATCCGAGGGTCGGGTGTCACGGCAACTTGCCCAAGGTCGATCAGGTTCATCCAAAAATAATTAAAAATGGTATTTATCCACCGTTCAAATGTTGGTCAAAGGTGCAAAATTTCAATGCACCAGGTTCATGTGGCCTATGGGAAATATTGACCTGGTTTTTGAAGGGAAAAATAGTCCCCAAAACAATTTTTTTTCTTCTAAAGCCTGAAGGGGCTGGGTGAACCCTTAGAGGATGGGTGTAATTCGCGATCACGTGCCACATGGCACATGACGCAGCATTTGAGTGTACGATCACTGCCATGCACTCAAATGCATATTCCCATTTTCAATATATATATATATATATATATATATATATATATATATATATATATATATATATATATATATATATATATATATATATATATCCATTTTTAGTTTTTTTGTCACTGCGATGTATGATGTGCAGTATTGTTAGATTTGTATTACTTGAATTTCAAAAGTAGTGTTCATACATCCCACCACTGTAGGAGACTCAAATAATTATCCTGCACTCGATTTTCCCAAATTTATGCTTAATTTGGTTGTATGAACTGCCAAACCATTCGACACAGACAGTTATTTATGCATAGGTATCAATAATGCTCAACGATGACTGGAAGGATATGATTAAACCATATGTTGTACTAGATTTCTTATTTTTTGAGTTCTTTTGGTCATCTTTATACACACACACACGCGGGTGTGGAATGCTAGCATCTTTCATTATCTTTTGGATCTATAGTTCTTTTTCTTCCCTGAAAACTACATTTTCTTCCCTTAAATCTACATCCTCAAAAGTCAAGTGTCTCCTCACAGCTCCTATACGTGAAATGTCCATTGGACTATTTTAATGCACAATTATTTGCTCAGAGTGCAGAATAGTTACGAACTTTTAGTCCCCACGGGAAATCTATATGCCAAAAATTTGAATATCACATCTTTTCTAGGAAATCATTTGCCTCTAGGTTGTCATTTCATAATAATGCATTATCACTAAGAATTAATACTCAACTTTCATGTAATCTCTATATATCCAGAATCTTAAATGGCTATCTTACTATTGAGTGCTCTTCACTAAAAAATATGAAAAATGTATTCCATTTTTGTCCAAGATACTCTAGTGTTCTAAAGCCAAATACAGGTTATTGTAGTTGTATTTGGATTGACCTCCGTTCTATCCTCTATTTTCAGATCACGCAAGAAGGACAAGCTGAGGTATCGGTATCCACGAGGAGAATCATATCTCGATGTCATTCAAAGGTTTGAATTAAATATGACTTGCATTGAGATTAATCTTAAATTTAGGATTAATGGGAGCTCACCTCAGGACCCTCACAGTCCCGCTCTTTATTCCACGTTGCGGACATTTTCAACCAATCCAAATTGTCGAAGTGGCTAAACATCATATGAAAGTCACTCAGCTAAAAAAATATGGACAAACTATCTAAGATGGACCGTTGTTCACATGTAATGTATTGCTCACATTGAAGTGCTTGAATTTAGAGGTGCCCATGGGTTGGGTCAGGTCTGGCTTGGGTTATCCGACCCATAATTGATCAGTTAAAACATTTGGACCCAGCCTCTACTCATTTTGGAATCAGGAGGGGTTCTGGTATAAATGTGTGTCCCCTTTTGGATCTGACTCTGGGCCTGGGTCATGCAAGATCTATATCCAACCCATTAATAAGTGGGTCCGGGCCTGGGTCCGGTATGGGTCTGTTTGGGTTCGGGAATGTATAATCTCAAACATATCTAGCTTAACTTCTTTATTTTATTTTTATGTAGATGGAAAAAAAGGTAATTTTTAGAGTTTGTATGTCGTAACTAATAAAAATTCTAATAGCGAAAGGAGTTTATACATTTTATATTGGAGGGTTAAAATTATATGAACACCCCTGTTAAATTTATTTGGGAAATTATAATTAATGGTATTTTAGGCATTTTCATGAAAAATTTAGATGAAAAATTTAAGCCAAACTATTGAATACTCCTCGCATTATAATATTGAAGATTAAAATATCATATGTTAGTTGGGTTTTGAGTCGAGTCCAGGTCCGGGTACAATCATGAGGGCCCAGATCCAACCCAAATTTGACATGGGTCTAGGTCAAATCAGTGCGGGTCCTAATTTATATGCCCCAAACCTGAACCCCACTGGGAATTCGGGTCTAAGAATTAGATCTGACCTGGACCTATGGGTCCAACTAGATTGAATCCAATCAGGTCGGTTCTCGGGCTGAACTGCCATGTGGAGATTACTTGGATGGTACAAATCCTTTGATGGGTATATTTTTTGGGCTGCACGGAGTATATATGTTTTGCCTCTTGGACGATTTGGAGTCATAAAATTTTTGTGCATATGACTAAAATATGAGATGATGAGGGTTTTATCTTAAGCCTAAGGTGAGGCAAGTCAAGCCCCAAGTTTAATATCGTCCATTCACGTTATCCTTTTTTTTATTATTTATAATTATTATTTGTTTAAGGGGTGCTGGTGTTGAACCTTCGACTCCGAGGTTGCAATATTGTCAACCTTCCAGTTGAGCTGCAGGCCGAACCCCTCCAATCTCGTTACTCGCTCCCTTATCTAAAATAGATGTTTTTTTACCATTTTTATCCAGGTTAGAACCTGTAATTATCGAGCTTGAACGACAACAAGCGCCTGTTGTAGTCATCTCTCACCAGGTTATACTCATCGAAGTTCTCGTGTTTTCTATTAAATTTGCAGACTGTTTCTTTACCTTACTAGTTTTATCATGTAGGCGGTGTTGAGAGCATTATATGCTTATTTTGCAGACAGGCCTTTGAAAGAGATTCCTCACATTGAGGTAATTCATACATAGCTATTAATTTCAACCATGGTTCTCTCTCTCTCTCTCTCTCTCTCTCTCTCTCTCTCTTATTTGATAACGGGGTATTTGGCCTCTTAGAGCACCGGACTAAGTCCCCGGGTAAATGCAACACCCACACTTCACACACATAAATCCTTAGGCGTGGTCCTGGCCACTGCACCAAACCCTTGTTGGTTTCATATGTTCTTATTCTAATAAAAGGGTGCTTTGGAAATATTCAGGTACCACTTCATACTATAATAGAGATTCAAATGGGGGTTACTGGTGTCCAAGAGAAAAGATACAAATTGGACTGAGGTCAGTTCTCGATGGTCTTTGTCTGTAACATGCTCTACTACTCTCTATCTTAATTATTCATCTAACCATCATTTATTGACAAGATGTAGAATAAGATTGAGGAAAAATACATTCTTCACTGCTTTGTATTAACAGATAATTTATGATGGTTTCATGTTCTAAGTGTCAGAGCAATCTGACCGATTCTTGCGAAATGCTAATAAATCAGGAAATTTTCATTCTTTATTAAAGCAAGTGGTTAAAGTATTTAAGAATATTTGTCCCTTTCTATACTTTCTTGACAGAAGAAATATGGGCATGGGGCTAAAAGTGTTCTTTCTAGATATTTTCTTCTTTAAACCCTGTTATTAGTTGGGAGGTTTCATTAACACCAAAGCTCACTGGATTGCATTTTTTCTTAAAATTAACATACTCAAGCCGTCTTTCTATTTTTGTTGTGATACAACTATGGGTGCAGATTCGATGAACCGAACCGAAAGCGAAAATTACAGTTTTCGGTTCGGTTCAGCCTGAACCGAAACCGAAACAATTCGGTTCAGTTTCGGTTAAATTTTGGAAACTTGAAACCGGAATTTTTTTGGTCGGCTCAGTTTCGTCTTTTTTTTTTTTTTCTGGTTTTGGGCGACTTTCTAAAACTACCCAACCGGTTTTCAGTTTCGGCCACCCAAAACCGAAATTGAACTGGTCGGGAATCAGTTCGATCTATATATATATATATAGGTATTCTTTAAAGGCTGGTGTTGCTATCACCACTTTTTACAGCCGCCTCACAGAAACAAAGTAAAACCAATCTTCCAAAATAGATCTTGAGCTCATTGGCTTACTATCAGACGCTCAGATGTTGATTCTACGTGGCATACATCCCAAAAGGTGTACGTGATCATTGTACTATCCAACGTGATTCACATTCACTTTTGAGGATTTGTGTCGCATCGAATCAACATCTGACCGTCTAATAGTAGGCCCATGGTCTCAACATTTATTGTGTGGCAGATTGGGACGAAAAATAATCTCCATCACCCGATTTAAAGCAGTCAACAGATTTTTTTGTGCTACCTCATCGTACTTTACATCATCTTGATTTTCAGAGGAAGTGTTTTTATTTGGAGAGGAGTTTACATTATTTTAGTGCTTCAATGACCCTTTCCCTTTCTGCTTAGCTATAGTTGATGCTGCTTTTGCAACGTCCTGTGCTACATGGTTGATGGGTTATTGTGAGGATTTCTTCCTTTGATAATCGGTAGCTTTCTTTTCATTTTCTGCTGTTGGTGGCGGTGGTGGCGGCAATGTCAATGTTATTATCTTTTATCCGTAGGGGACCCGAGGCATAGGAGGCCTGGATAGATGAATTGGCCGTCTCGACCGAAGTTTGGTGACTTCAGCTTCTGTTATAAATTAGTCTCGATCGTCTTTGATCCATGGGAGGAGCCTACGGAAGCAGCTAGTTGGAGTCGCGAATTTAGAAGATATATTAGCTCACATCTGTCTCTCAATCAGTTTGTTTATGTGAGGTGAATGTAACATAAAGTGGCGTGACAGTAACACCAGCTTTTAAAACTGAATTGGGAAACTAATAAAAGCTAGGTTAGAGGGTTTCTTTGAAAAACAAAAAAATATAACACTCTGGGGTTAATTAGAGGCTTAATACCCTATTTATTAGGGTTGTTCACCTGATAGGGTCCCAAACTGTCAGGTATTTACCTGATAGGGTCCAAACTTGCAGTAATTACCCAGCACGGTCAAGACCCTCAAAGTTTTCAGTTTTGAGGTGTTAAAGAGACATATGCGCTTTATGATATCTTTTAAAAAATTTGACATGTGCTTAAATCGGACTCTGTGAGATATGAGTTAGAGGAAAATATCCTTAGGTCAGTGTGAGATCTATCGATCAATCTCATATGAGACCTATTGGTACACTATAAGATCGATTGGTCAGTCTTATACATGACTGATCGGTTTCACATGGGACCGATCAAGACCGATTAGTCTCATATGAGATCGATTGATCGATCTTATAGTGGACACATCAGTCTCAATTGAGACTAATTGATCAATCTCATATAAGAACAAAGGGTATTTCCATTAAACCCATTTTTCACTTGGTCCGAATTTAAGCACATGTCCAAAATTTGGAATCCTATTAGGTCAAAAAGCAAGAGTTCACCTTACGGGTGCAAAACTTTTGCTATGGACATAATCTCATGACTCAAGTCTTTAGCGAGTACAAGTCTTTAGCGAGAGTTTGAGTCCAATTAGATAAACATTTTAAGTCACAGGCTTAATATGATGAATCGAGCTATCATTGGCTCTATGTCACATTAGATAATCTCATGACTCAAGCTAAGCTACGATTGACTCTATGTAACATTAGGTTGAAATTTTAAGTTATCTGATGTGACATGTAATCAATTAGAATCAATATAGACTAAACAATCAAGTGTAGCTTGGGCTGCATTCGAGCAAATTGAGTGCCACGTGGCACTCAATTCGAGGATCGGGTGTCACATGGACTTGCCAAGATCAATCAATGTCCATATTAAAAAAAATAATAAGAGTGATTTTCCTTTGTTGATTATTTGGTTAAGCGCAACAACTCTTAAAGGGAAATTTTTGGATGGATACCTTATACGTTTAACTTGAGAAATGAAGGGCAAATTTTTTTTTTTTCCTGAATCACTAAGGATGTGATGAACCCTTAGAGGATTACAGAGCAGATGTTCTAGCAATTCAATGTAGCATTTTTAAGCGGTGTTCAATATATATATATATATATATATATATATATATATATATATATAGGGAAATTTATATTTTCGGTCCTACAAGTTTGCTTATTTACAGAAATAGCCCTATAGTTTGAAATTGTGTATAATAGGCTAGCTCCAAGTCAAGCTGTTTCTACGTCAACATCGACCTCTAAAATGTCTAAAAACCCCTACTTTAAAATTTTTTTATATATTTAAAATTTACTTTGTACTTTAACTTCTGTAAAAATCGAGAAAGCGGCGAAATAGCGACCGATAACTTCCATTTCTCGCAGGTAATTTTTTTTTTACTTTTATGTCAATTTACTAATCCCTTATCATGCCCAAACATGCTGCTAACTTGAGATGACGACCTCTAACTTGAGATAGCGGCCGCTAACTTAAGTTGGTGGCATGTTAGCGGTTCTCTTTTATCCTTTTTCTTTTGTTACTTTAGTGTTTCTTATATTTTTTGCAGATCTCACTAGCTGATTTTAAGATGTCGAAGTCTCTAAGGCCTTCAGGAAGGTACTGGAGTGAGTGTTAGAAAAATTTATATGCGTTACAACGAAGAGAGGAAGAGGATACTAGATAAATCAATTTTCGGTCATCTATTTAAGAGAAATTGGTGTTTGTTGGAAACTTGATTGATGCGATTTTGAGCTTTTGGGTTCAAGATAACGTGTTCAAGGTCAAGAACACCAAAGTAGTGCTGCAGGAGTTAGACATAGCTTTGATTTTAGGCCTCAACATATTAAGAGAGCTACTGGTCTCGCTTGAGTCTGAGCCTGCGCCAGTGTCGGAGGAAGAAACAATTCGATACAAATTCTTTCGGAGGCAGCCAGCTAAAAGGGCTCTTATTGAAGAAATTGTAGATAGTGCTCAGCTCTCATTTTGAAATTATCATCGTTGTTTCTCATCTGCTCCTTACTTCCAGACACATACCAGGAAGTGGATAGTGAATACTTGGACTTAATTGATAACCACAAAAAGTTCAACGAGTTTCCGTGGGGCTTGGTAGCTTACAAAAATTTAGTGGAGTGCATATCAAAGGCGATGATCAGAAGGAAAACGGCCAAAACTTTGTCAAAGGGGCAATACTATCGCCTTATAGATATGGGTATTTGAGCACTTTCTAGGAGTCGCCCCCCTCGTACGCCGTTGAAAATTCTATTTTCGAGGATAATGAAATGGGAAACCCTGAAATTCAGCTGGACTCTAAATTTTTTTCGAGATAAATTTCTTAAATCTTCAATCCTCGTAGAACTCGATGTTGAGAAACACGAGTTACAATATAGATAAGTTTGTCTCTTCTTTATGGAATGAGAGATGACAAGGGACCGGGAAAGCGAAAACTCTAAGAAAGGAAAAATGAAGACGAAGTCCCAGATTATGGGACACGTTCACAATAAAGAGCCCAGGAGGTTCACGATGATGACGGTGACGATGATGATGAGGATAATGAGGATGACGACAGTAAAGATAACGACGACTACGAGGTCGTTATACGTCAACAACTGAAATTAAAGGGCAAGCAACCGCAATTGGAAAGTTGGCAAGAGCCAACTAGGGAAAAATCGGTTAGGCAATACCAACTTATCATTGCAGTAACTGAGCTGAGGAAAGAGTGCACATCGCTCTAGATAGCGGTTAGAGAGATGAAGGGTGATTTCAAGCGCGCCTTTACGATTTTGTAAGGACAAATTATGTCTATTGAGTAGCTGGGGAGAGACAAGAAGATCCTACAAAAGCAAGTAGCATATCTAGAAGATCAGGTAGCATATTTACCAAGCGAAAATGTCGCAATACGAAAGGATCTCGACGCTGTCAAGGCTCATTTGTCAAAGATACTAAATCTCTAACTTAAATCCCTAAGTAAGTGTCTTAAACCTATAATTAAGTATTCTAAATAGGTGTAAATTTTGCTAACCTAAGATAGCCGTTTGCTAGCTTAAGTTAGCATACCAATTTCTTAGGATAGCGGACCGCTATCTTAAGTTAGCAGACCGCTATCTTAGGATAGCGACCACTATCTTAAGCTAGCGAACCGCTAAGATATTTAGTGAAGTTTAAACTTTATTTAGCCCTAAGATTTTTATGTCATTTTTGTACTGATGTTGTTGTAAAATTCTGTAGGGTGACATTTTTTCTCCCGTTCTCTTTGACGCCTTCGTTGCCCTCCAACCCCCTGCCCCCAACCCCTTACCCCTAACTTCCTGCCTATCAACCCCCTGCCCCCAAACCTCCGATCGAGGGCTTGGACCCTACGGTCCAAGGAGAGAACTGAATGGTCGATAAGGATGCTCCACTTACCCAGCCTTCTCGCGATTCCAAACCAGTATCACTTAAATTCATACTAATAAAACTATCTATATCAAAGAGTAAGGTCGACGGACGATGGGCGACAGAAGGACTCAAGATATGACATGCGGGCTCAAAAGAAGAGAAATACCTCGACCAACAGAGTATGTATAAAAAAATCAAATAACTTATAGTCATTTAAATGACCAAGAGCGGTGGTGGAGGAGGATGAGCCATAGTCCATGTAGTATAAATTCATGTTCAATATTTGGAACCAGCTTGCTGCCGATGATATTATGATGGTCAATACCGTCTTGGGTATTGACATCACTATTGGAAACTTAAGGGTCCTCAAAGGACGGGAGTGGCTTGACAATGTGGATGCGTACTTTAAAGTCCTTGAGAAGAAGAACGACTCTATGTTCCTCGAAAAGGCGGACAAGAGCTGGTTTGCTTCTGCCACGACCCTGGTAACGTTTTGATTATTTATTATTTTCTTTATTTATCCACCTTTATTTATTTATTTACTTTATTCATGCCTTTCAATTCATGACTTATTCTAATGATCAATTTCAGACCCTGATTATAGCAGACCAAGTAAAATTTAAAAAATTTGTCCGTGATCAAAATCTGGGAGCACTCAGTGACTTCGAGACGTGACAGGCTTACTGTGACAAGTGACAGGTTCGTCATTGTTGCAAGCTGCTTCAGGCCCAGGTTACGATTGCGACATGCGGTATTCATACTATCAATTGTGGAACGGTAAGTTTTTTTAAGGTAACGTTAACACCTTTTTAATTTTTATTTAACACTCCATTGATTAGACCTTCTGTTGCATGTAGATTTATTTTCTGATGCATAGCCAAAAATATCACCTTGGGCCTTGGCTATAGTGTCCGTAGCAGATCATGTTATGAAGGTGATAGACCCGACTGATCGAGAGTGTTCACAGAATTTCAATGCACTCAAAGAATATCTGATGAATCATCTGTCGCTCCTTTTTTACGCTGTTGGTCTGAGGTCTACTCTCAATCAACCGTGGCGGCTAACAGTCATGGATAGTGCCGATCTCCCTGGCCAACACAATGGTTGGGCCTGCGGTGTTTTTGTAGTGAAGTATATCGAATACTTCTTCAAACGACGGACTCTCGATTTCGAGGAGAAAGACATGTAATTTAGAGCTAAAATCGGACATTCATTGTTTACGTTCAGGTCTTAGCTTTGTGGAACGTAATTTTTTTTTTTTTTTTTTTTTTTCATTTCTATATTTTTATATATTTTATAATAATTAACAATTGTATAGATTAAATTACTGAATTAATTTTTGTATATTTTTTGTATATTTTGATAAATTTATAGATTATAAGGTACCATAGTGGACCGCTATCTTACTATAGCAGACCGCTAAGGTACCATAGCAGACCACTATGTGGACCGCTATCTTACCATAGCGGTCCGCTAAGGTATCATAGTGGTTTGCTATGGTACCTTAGTGGATCGCTATGGTAAGATAGCGGTTCGCCAAGGTATCATAGCGGCTCGTTATGGTAAGATAGTGGTCCGCTTTGCTACCTTAGCAGTCCCATTATCTTAAAATCAACTCTTTGATTATCTCTTTGGCGACAATTTACACCATTTTTTTATTTTATTTCATATTCTAACAAATTTATACGAGCGACGGTTATGCTCGTATTTGTTATAATTTTTATACCTTAGCGGTCAAACTTCGCCTTTAAATCTAATCCTCATTTTCTTCGGGCGACTGATTTGATGTATTCTATGCTAAGGCAAAACCTCGATCTCTTCCCTTAGTCTATTGACGGTTATCAGCGGTCGGAATAAAGTGTTCTTTGTAAGTTTTCCTAAACAAGGTAATGGTAAACCAATGCTTACAAAACTGGGGGATCTCACTTTTCCTGTTCCGACGCGATAATGCAGCGATCACATGTGAATATGGTAATCCAATGATAATCCAACGTTGGCATGTACATGTTCGTTTATCTAGATTGACACTGTGAGTGTATGCCCCCCGCCTAACTTGAAATGTATCGCAACCATAGGAAACAATATTTTTTCGATGGGCCTACCCTGAATTTTGTGTTATGTGATCTTCCACCATCGGTGTCAACACATGTATCACTTTATTTCCTTCATCCTAATACTGAAGGTAGAATTCGACTACTTTCGTGCGAATGATTTCTAGCATGATCACGATCAATTTTTCCCTGGCTATCTTCAATACACTGTTAATACTTTTAGTTATATTCGTTGTCAACATATCATAATGTCTCCTTAGAAAATATGCACGCGCTTAGAAATGGTCACTGATTTTTTTTAATCCATGTTGTACATTATGGGGGGGGGGGGTTAGTCTTTAATTTTTCATAAAATTTGTTTAAATTTGACCTTCGAGAATGCATGGGCAGTAACCCAAAATAATGATCGGGAGATTGTATTCTTATATGTATAAAAAAGATCCAAAGCTTGGTGTCGCATATAATAACTGTGAAAGGCATTAGGAAATTTTTTTTACACAACTTCCATCAATCCCTTCTGTTGGTTTGATATCAACACAAACTGCTCTTGAAAGTCTCAGTTTACGCGACTCCCTAATAGTTCAAGAAACCATGCCCAATAATCTTCGTTCTTTTTGGGTACACTGTCGAACGCCAGGGGCAATAAATATCTATTATCGTCTATCCCTGTAGCTATTAACAACACTCTTTTATATTGTCCGCGTAAATGCGTCTCATCTATCGTAATTATTCTTCGTAAAGTGTTATGAAAACTCCTAATACAAGGTCCAAATGCCAAAAAGAACCTCTGAAAGGTATTATCAGGCTTGCGTCCCAATTTGGTATCTATGCTCTAATTCAGCGAGATAGGACGGTAACATCTTAAATTGCTCATTTTAGCTACCTTGGATGTTATTTAATCCATCTCTTTTTCTCTCTACGCTTTCCAGTAATCTATTGTTATACCGTATTTATTTTCAATATAAAAAATTATTGAAGCAAGACTCTCATAAAAACCCTTTAACAACTTATCCTTCATGAAGGAAGTAATCCACGATGTCGTGGCTTGGTGATGTCCGCTTCTGAAAGCTGGCTTTCGCAGATATATTCTGGGTGGAAAGTTTTCATGGCAAACATGTCCACACCCATCAATTTCGATGCATGTATTCGCCAAACATATCCTACTTCAACACACCTCATCATAACTTGAAGAGGGTTAGTTTTTATTAGTTTAATTTAAAAATTATTTATCAAGATAAACTCTTTAAGGGCTTTCTGAAAGAATTTCTTATTTCTGAATGTCTGACCAACAGTTAATGACCCTCCTTCATACAGTTCCTCGTCATCCGAATCTATATACTCGCCTTTCGAGTCATTAAGATCATAGTCTTCGTCCACCAGAGGTTGATCAATTCCCCTATTAGTATAAACACACTAAGTGGGTGAGGGAGGTGTTTCATTATCATCAGGATCACTATCACTATCATCTACTGGATGATTATTACGTGCTTGGGGTTGAGTCCGTCGAGGTAGGGTTGGTTGAGGTGGAGTTGTTTGGGTTACAGTTAGCCGAGGTGGGGATGTTTGAGGTACGACAGGCTGTTGTGTTGTTGCCTCGATTACCGTTGGCTCTAAAGCTATTGATTCAGAAGGCCATTGGTATAGACTAAGGCCTCCCAAAAATGCTTCCCACTGATGTAACTCTAATGTATTGTTTATTGATTGGAAATTAAGCTGACATATATTATGTATCGGATTCAGTTGAGGAGAATATCCTTAATCCTCATAATCTTCTCTCATTGGAATGTCTTAAGAGGGTTGCTCCCGTGGCCTACGGTATGGGCGAAATCCTATATTCATATTTTAATTATAGTCGACTATCATCAGTGCAACGATGATCTCCTCTTCAAATCGTATTCCTTCATTTTCAATTGAATGCTCTGGTTTCGTACCGTCATCATCTCCTAATCTGACGCTTTCCTCATAATATTTATGATCCTCGTTTGTTTCCTAGAATGGTTGAAATTCTTCGAAAGATGATAAAATTTTCATGAAGGTTACTGATTTTTTGATATTATCACACTATCACCGCTATGATATGCTTTGAATAAGTTTGCAAGGTCATCAAAATTCGACAATTCGACAATTCGACAAATACTAACTCCTTCCCGATGCGCAAAGAGACCGAAAGTGTAACTGAATGTTCTTCTGGTCGAGTCCTACTTATCTTGTACATTTTCTGTATAAATTGATCAAATGATATCTTCTCTGTGATAACGACAATTCTTCGATGTCCACCGTTGTAAGTATTATCGTCGATACAGACGCCATCAAAATAATAAAAAAGGGAAACATCAATTTAATCCTAAAATATTAAAACTAATATAAATTAGCGAAAAAAAATGTTATACATTAACTAATTTTAGGATACTTTAGCTAACGATAACATACAATAGCGCCCGCTGTCTTAAGATAGCGGGCACTATCTTACAATTGTGGCCGCTATTTTATGTTAGCGGGCACTATCATAAAATAGCGTCTGCAATCATAAGATAGCGGTCCCCAATTGTAAGATAGCGAGTGCTATCTTACAATAGTACATGCTATCTTGTGGCGCTATCTTACAATTTCTGATGTTTTGTGTTTTATTTATGTTTGCTATTAAGGATTTTAGGTTATCAGTGCTCGATTGTCGTTTACTGGGCTACCTACTTTAGTCGGAATTGAAAAAATGAATGACAAAAAAATAATGAAAAATAAACATATATATAATGAAAAAATAGGTCGATGCTGATGTGGAAACGATTTGGCTTGGAGCTGGCCTATTTTGTACAATTTTAAACTATAGGGTTGTTTTTGCAAAAAAAGCGAACTTGTAGGGCCGAAAATGCAAATTTCCCTATATATATAAGGGAAAAAAGATGGTACCTATGAAGGTAGCGTTCTCACGCTACCTTCGAGTGCTAGATCATGTGTCACATGACAAGTAATCACGAGTTGCAACACATCCTCTAAGGGTCCTGCCATTTTGCTACGGTATTAAATTTTTTTTTCTTATTATTGGAACTTTTTTGCCCTTCAAGTAATAAGTCAAATATCGTGATTTGCAGTTCAAGGATGGTGTATTAAATTTTTTCAAACTTTCACCTAATATTCAATAGTGGAAAAAACTCATTCTTTTATTATTTTATTTAGATGAGACATGATCTACCTTAGGCAAGTTGTCATGGAATTCAATTCTTGGTTTGGGTGCGACATGGTGCCCAATTGGGTCATAAGTAGCGCTAAAATGCTACCCTCATGGGTAGTGAGTCCCATGCCTCTCTCTCTCTCTCTCTCTATATATATATATAGTGCTAAAATGCTACCCTCGTAGGTAGTGAGTCCCATGCCTCTCTCTCTCTCTCTCTATATATATATATATATATATATATATATATATATATATGGTGTGTGTGTGTGTGTGTGCATATAGAAAATGATAGGGTAGAACCAAAATATACGCACTTACTACAAACTACAGATGTATGCAGCAAAAGTAGTTGTCTAAAGTTTAGACCCTATTTGGCAACCTTTTCTAAAAAGCACTTTTTAAAGGAAAAGTGTTGGGTGAAAAACACATTTATCACCTCTAGCTGAAAATGGTATTATGTTACTTCTCAAACCACCATTTCCAACATGTGAAAGGCCTTTATGAAAAAACAACATTTGAGCGACAACTTGTGATACACCTCTTTATAACACCTGTAAACTACTTTTTTGAAAAGGGTTGCCAATCAGGACCTTAGGCATTGTTAAGGACTTTCCTAACAATTCTCCCCATTTCCAACGGATGTAGGATTTGACACTGACCAATTGATCTACACTATATATAATGCCCTAACCTGAGAACGATCTCCATCATATAACTAAAATTAATGGCTATCATGTAAATCCAATCGTTTAGGGTTTAGGGTTTAGGGTTTAGGGTTACCATTAATTTTAGATGGCCTTTTGACTACTTTGAATCAATTATGGAGATTGTCTCTCGACCTAATCTTTTACACAATAAGTCTTGAGATCATGAGCGTCAAACCACACAGAACAATTGGAGGTTCCAAATGGCACGATCATGAGGCATCCCAAAAGGTGACTCGAGTACCAAGAGCATCTACATTTGGGTTAGTACCTAATACCAACTCCTAAACAAGATAGGGAATAATGGCTATTGTCGAACATTTCAATACTAAAAAGGTGTTTAAATAATCTTACACCATTAAATTAAACTTTTGACTTTACACTATTAAAGTATGGTTTACTATCATCCTCATGACATATATTTATCTATTTAAATTGTCCTGTGGTAATCCATCATTTGAACATGTCAGCCAAAGATTCATGTCTATGAGTAGAGGTCTCAAAACTTGCAAGTCTTTCTTTTAAACTCTGTGCAATCTGGTGCAATTACTTGAAACGCATGTGCAAGTAATGACTCCCATTTTAATATCAGCTAGAATAATTAAGATGTGTGTTTTTTGTACACTAGAAAATAATGGGCTTTTAGCAGCGGACATAAAGGCCGCGTATGAGATAGCTCTCTGTTAGCCCTGGCCATAGCAGAGTTCACCTGCTTTAGTAGGTACCTCTTCTCCTTGATAACTCCTTGCATAACAAGATTTTATGCAGGATTTATCTGTTCAGCAATTCTATCCTACTCTTTACTCACTCTTTGTTAGAGTAGATTTTATTTGCTCTGGTAGGGAGTTAATAGAGAGCAGGGAGGATGCTGCCAGAGCAGTTAAATCCTCTTTTGCAAGGAGTTGAAAACAACAACGGGAACCATCTAACGCAGGTGAACTCTTCTGTGGCGGGGGACTAAGAGAGAGCTATGCCATACGCAACCAAAATGACTGCCACAAAAAAAACCGACTATGGACGCTATGTCCGCCACTTCGCTTCATAACTCATTACCAGCGTGCAAAATGAATGTGTCTTTGGTTTCCCTCGCGCTCTTAATTTGGTTTCCCTCTTTCTTAAAACTCTCATTTGCAACTAATTAAGCACACGCGCCCCAACCATGTTCTCGTAGATCTCTCCCAAATCTCTCTCGTTTTCGCAGATCTCTCCCAAATCTCTTTGGCTCTTGTAGATTCAGCTACGATTTAGGTATTTTCTCAAGCCATTTTTCCTGTACTTCCCAGCCACAATCCAACCCTAGAGCTGATCGTCTCTGTTCGACCTCAGCTCAATCGGAGAAGACGCTAAAACTATGAAATCTCTCCTCAAGTAAGTAATTTAGAGAACAAAACTTGTATTTTCATTTTTTTCTGCCATGAAAACACTAGTGGTGGTTTCTTTAACAACAACAAGCTCTCAATCTCCACCGTCCAATCTCAGGGAATCGGAAGCAAAAGCCCCATTTTCTTGCATATTCTAATTTCGAATCAGTATCCGTGCACACAAGCTTGCCCTACCTGCCTTGACTTTCTTTTATTGGCTTAATCAAGTATTTTATCTTTTATTTATTTATTTATTTTATAATTAGTTTTTTTAATATTTTAATAATTTTTTATATTTAGCTTTTATGCTCATCACTATCTTTATTAAGGCATTTTAATCCCTAACGATTTTGTGACTTAAATTCCATGTTAAGTTTGGGATGTCCAAACCACCATCATCTCATCCCCTTAAATCCATTTACAACTCAAAGTTTAAATACTATTACTGTTAATGTTCAGAAATCTTGGATCACACAGTCATACTCAAGGTATCAACTCGGATATCGGCCCATGGAGGACTGATACATATCACCCTTGCGTATCAGCCGATACTAATTCGATACACCTTTATTTTTGAAAAAAAATCGAGTAAAAGAGGTATCACCCGATACTATCTATATCTGTGACGACCCGACTTTTCCAATCCCTCAGGTATAGGAAAGGCCGGTTCGCCAATCTATCGGTTAAACGATAAGCCGGACAAACAGAGCACACATCAGAGTAAAGCGTAATAAATAACCAAAGCTAAGAAAAATATAAAAGCAATTAAAGTGCAGAATCACCGATGATGGCCGACCATCACCGAAATATGGTTTATAACTGTAAACAAAAGTCAAGCATAAAGCCATAATATCCAACAAAATGGGCCCACAACTCCAAGTCCAAAACTCTCGCCAACAGAAAATAAATAAACTACATTCTAAGCCGAAAAATACTCCTCAGGAGGAACCTCAGGCTCTTCCTCGCATACGTAATCAGGATTAGTCTCGCAACCTTGAACTGCCATATCAGTACCTGGACCTGTGACGTATAGTCGGAGTGAGTTAACCAACAAAGCTCAGTAGAAAAATATTATTAACGGCATTGTATTTTAACCAACATGATTTTTAAAATATATTTCAGAATATAATATGTCAGAACTAGATAATGCGGTAAAAGGCTGAATTTAAATACAGAAAATCGTACGTAAGATCAAGTTCTAAATAGGTGAAAATAGATTCAAAGCAGATGCAAATATTCAGCGTCTTAGTATCTCTAACTTCTATATGCAAAGTTCAGTAATTCATTATTTAATTTAAAATACCTTCCGAGTTAACTATATCTCGAGAGTAAGAACATAGCCGATGGGAACCCCTACCTACCATCGTTGTTCATGAACCCTTTTTCAGAATGCAACAAACCCCTACACTCAGGAGGGTAACTTGCGCCAGGAAATTATTCAGGAAATTTTGAGGGGTCGTTCAGGTGAATCATAAAACATATGCAAATACTAATATAGTTCAAATGCAAGTTTCTTAGACATAGTTTAGATTTCAGATTTTAGAGTTTATATCAGATTTTTAGTTTACAGACGTGATTTCAATGACATATGCAAGTTCAAAGATTCTAATTCAAAATATCCATGCGAATTAAAATAAAATGCAATAATGATGAGATTCTCCTACCTTAGAACGTCTCACACAAACCAGAGTCCAAACTATGCTTAACGGACGGTATCAAGATCCACGATATAACCTAACGCCAATACAGACCATATGTTACGAGTTTAGTAGCATACAACCATAAAATTCGGAAAGAAAATAAAAAATAGACCAAAGACATACTCTGATACTCGCGCGAGCGATGATAATCCTCGCTCGAGCGGTAACTTAAACTCGCGCGAGCGAGCATAGAGACTACAGTATAATTAACTTTTTCGAGTGTCTAACTTCTCAAGTCAACTCTGTAGACTGCTTGCGCGAGCGATGATAATCCTCGCGCACGTGAGCTACAGCAACTGCGCGATCTGAGTTTCAGAAACTCAAATAAAGATGCAATTTTTTTGCCCTGCTTCCACCCGAATCGAAACACACCCAATCCAAATATAAAACCCATATCTAATATATAAATTTTAATCATTAAATTCAATAAAAATCGTACCTTTAACTCTAGGATTTTTCGATTTGAAAAAGAATCGTACCAAAAGTTTTTGGAACGAAACCGTCGGATTTCCTTGACAATTTGCGCCCCAATCGATCCCACTAGTTCACAGACCCAATAATCTCAACCTTTCCCAGACGTCAAAAATGAACCCAATGTTGATTCAAGTTCGTTCCAAGTTTAATAGATCTCAAATGAAAAAAGTTTTCTAGAGAAGAGGGTTTGGGAACAGATCTCTTACGATGATTTATGGCAATGCTTCGTGACGATCAAACGACTCTAAATGCGGCTAAGGTTTCAGGCGGTTGGGCTCTCGTCTCTTTCTTTCTTAAGTAATAACGTAACCTAGTGTAAAACGGGAGGAACTTCTTCTCTTATAATGAGTTTCCCACATGTGTTAAGCACACACACACACTCCTTAGTGTGTTAAACTTCTATTTTTAATATTTCAAGTCCGGTGTTTGAGTGGCACACTGAAGTCGATGCACGACTTTCACACAAGGGTCCAAACGTGCTGTAAATCAGAATCCGTCCGCACAGTCACATCTAAATAATAATTCAAAACAAATGACGACGTCGATCGCCGAGCCGAATACGCCCACAAGGTTAGTCTAACTCGGGTTCAAAATATGGGTCTTTACAATATCGGCCAATACTCAACCCGTATCGGCCGATACCCGATATTCATACTGATACCGATACAACCTTGATATTATATCAGGGCCATATCGGTATCGATTGGCCAAGATACTGGTAAGTATTATCGATGCTTATTGGTATCAACCGATACTTGATACCATGGTCGTGCTATAAAAATTTTAAAAGAAATTTACGAGATCTCACTTGAAATGATTTCCATTTGGATCACAAGTTAGACTAATCTTGGAATCATTCCCAAGGGGTCCTATAGGCATAAGTTTATGGGCTGAGAGATATTCTCTCTACAAAATGAGTGAATTTCTGTTAGCTGACTCGAGTGACATGACTATATTTATAGAGTGAATTTCTGTTAGCTGACTCAAGTGACATGACTATATTTATAGGGGTCTATCCAAGTATTTATTTAACTAGTTGTAATGCTAATATTTGATTATAAGATTTTATATTGTTAAAAAGGTATAAGAGTTATTTCCTCTAGTTATTTTTGGAGCATAAATCAATTTCTTTGATAGTGCTCTAGATGGCACAACCCAAGCCTGAAATTGATTAGTTCCAAAGAGAGCTATTTAGAGCAATAGTCACTTGTTGCGCTTGGGTTTGTTTGGGTTTATATATATATATATATATATATATATATATATATATATATATATATATATATATATATATATATATATATATAGATAGCAACAAAATCCTACACTTGAGTTGTAGAGTTGAACTCTATGGAGTCATTTGAATGCACATGACACTTAATTCAAGAATCTAATGCCATAACAACATGCACAAGTTGGTTCGGGAACATCGAAACAAAAACAAAGAAAACATTGTTTTTGCACTATTACTTCATGGTCAAAAGTTTAATGACAGAAGTTTTACGTGAAAATTTTATAAGGGAAAAAGAGTTAATTTTTGAAATGTTTTTCTAAAACCTTAGAGGGTAGGGTGAGCCCTTAAATGTGAAAAAGCTCTAGATCATGTGATCTCACTTGAGTATAGAGTTCCAACTCTATAATTCAAGTGCAAGGACTCTACAATTCCATTGTTTTTGTAAAGTCAAGCAACCAATAGGAGCTAGAGTTATTGAATATAATCACATCACTCAAGTGAGGGGATCTTTTATATATAAAATAAATTATTTAGTTACTCCTTGAAATTTCATGTGCACACTCATATTTGATTTTATTTATAACTATAATAGGGTGTTAAATTATCTTTCAAATTCGTGGCATGGTTTTAACTTGATAAAATTATTTAGATTTTTTAATAACACTCCCGTGTTATCTTGGCAAAAATAATATTAAGTTGGAAAGTGTGGAATATAAAATGTTGAGAGCCGTAGTTCTAATTACGTTCTATTACCTTTTGGATAGATGCATAACGAGAGTTGTCAGCGTTCATTTATTTGATAACTACTACGTCAGTTATCATATATTTATTATCTTAGCCCGAACCATATTTTGATAAATACCATGCCAGTTATCTAAAACAATTGTAACCACTTAGGGTTATATTTGTAATCTTATTTATATACGCTTTCTGATCAAAATATTGTAACACATTGTAAAGCAACGCAATCAATTTGTGGCAATCTTCTATTCTTTATTTTTATCTTCTTCTCTCTTTCATCTTCTTCCAATTTTCTTCTGTATTTTATAATTTTAACTTGGTATCAAAGCCATGATCGGCTATGCATGCAAGCCGGTCATGGTCTTGAAATTGCTTCCGCTATCATATTTTAATTATTTTTTTTCATCTCTTCTGCATGAAAGAATTAATTAATGTAATTTTTATTTCTTCTTTTCATCACTTTTACATTCAATAAGAGTGTCTTTTTATTCATGTGGATGTCTTTTTCCAAGATGGTCTTTATTAGCCTTTTATATTTTATGTGGATGCCTTTTTTCACATATTTTTTGGCCTTTTATTTTCATGTGGACGTCTTTTCCTATAATTTCTTTGGCTTTTTTTATATTCCATATGGATGTCTTTTCTCACATTTTCTTCGACTTTTTATTTTTGTGGATGTCTTTTCCCACAATTTCTTTGGCCTTTTATAATTCACGTGAATGTCTTTTTTCATATTTTCTTTGACTTTTTATTTTCATGTGGACGTCTTTTTTTTGACTTTATACGTCCCGGCTTATAAAATACAAAAGAAAATAAGAAGAAGATGAAAGAGAGAAGAAGAAGATAAAAATAAAGAACAAAAGAAAATTGATTGCATTACTTTACAATGTGTAATAGTATTCTGACAAGAAAGTGTATAGAAATAAGATTACAAATATAATCGTGAGTTTTACCGAAATATATTCATTTTTGTGGATAGAGATTTCCTCTAGCAACGAAGGTGACATGGTGATACAGTGAAACCGAATCTTCGGGGATTTCAAATTCGGAGCAGATTGTAGTCAGTAGTTCTGCACATTAAAGACCATATATAAATAATTAAGTTTCTTTTTATGACTCACGTTTCTCATCAATCCAAGTCCGAACTAGATCAGCCCAAAATATGATCTCTACCGTCTGATTCAAGAACATCAATGGAGAGTTTACTTAGATATAAACAAAAACCTTATATTAAAGGTCCCAAATTGAATGATTCAAGCCATTGGCTTACAAAAAAATCAAAAAAATTTGATAAAATTCGTTAAATTTGAGAAAAATATAGTGAAAGTTTAGAAAAAATAAAAAAATGTTTGTGACCAAAAACGTCTGAATAACTCGGTTGGCCAAAATATCGATACTTATCAGTATCGATCGGCCGATGTTTGACACCATGTTTGTGATCCCTATCATTTATTGAAGTGTTGCTTAGGCGTACAAGAGTAGCTGTTCTCTATCAATTTCAATGTCCTTCACTGTTCCCCCGCAACTCATTTTCTACAATTCTCAAGCTAGTTTTTAGAGATACTTGCTCCATATGTTTGGTTACACGTGGGACTTAATTCTTGATATGATAGACCCTGGTGACTCTATCTTCTACAAAATTAAATACAATTAATATATTCTCATTAAATGTTTAAAAAAAATTCAAATATGTATGATAGTAATTTAGTCTTTGATTTATTCTTTGGCAAATAAGTTTAAAGTTTGCATGCACTACTTTCTCTTTTTGCAAACTATTTTTAGACACATACCAACTTTTGCCTTACACATGGAGGCCCTGTTTAGCAATCTTTTTCTAAAAATATACTTTCTAAGGGGGAAAATATCGAATTAAAAACATATTTCACCAAAAAAATATGACCACCTCTAACTGAAAATGGTGTCGTATTGAAAAGCTACCCAATGCTGCTTTTCTCACATCTCCATTTCCAACATGTGATAAAACTTTTTTGAGAACCAGTATATTTATGAAGTAGCATGTAAACTGCCTCTTTACCACCCCTAAAAAGTGCTTATGGAGAAGGGTTGCCAAACAGGACTGTAGTACTTAGCAAAAAGTTATTCATAGCAGCTTTTGAGCGCCCATAACTTTTCTTAATTTTATTTTTTTCTTTGTAATTAAATAAAACTACTTTGTTCAAAGCACATGGATTTTTGCTATTCGCACAGCTTTTAAATTTATAATCTTGATAAATCTTGAATACCCCAAGTGGTATCATCGGAGCAGCTTTTGATCGGGCTCGTTGAACGTCATAAAGATAATGATATATATATCATGCAGTATTTTTTGAGATTTCCTTTTTTTTGAATTTTTTTTAACAAAATCGTATACAAAAATCCTTATGGTTTAGACAAGATTCATAATCTTCAAGACTCCCAATATTACTGTGAGTACACTACTATATATGAAATATTTTATGTTATATATTTTTAAAATTTGTTAAAGATTTGTTATCTGAGTGTTTTTTGAAAATACAAAATGCAAATACAAAAAATTAGAACATGCCTAGTTTCAACTAGTTTTACCTTTAGCTAATCTTAAACTCTTATTTTAGGAGCAGTGTTACTGCCACACTTAAACAAAGGAAAAAATGTTGATTGCTTTGAATAAGATAACTTTGAATCTGATGAAGGAGATCATTTTTTTATCGTAATGTTTCACATAATAGATCGTGAGCTAATGGGTCTATCATTAGACGGTCACATGTTGACTACACGTGGCACATCCTAAAAAGTGAACATGAATGATATATTATATGATGAGTAGTGAAATATGATCATATTTCACCCCTTTAAGCTTACATTTAGTCATCCGATGAGGGCAATCTGATATATTTGTGAAGTTCTAATTATTTAAGGAATATTTGACCATTGAATGCATTTGGAAGCATAAAAGAGCTTAAGAACAGCAAACGTTGGAATATTGGAGTAAAGAAGTTAATGGTCCTTGAAGTTTAAAATTCAAATTTGATTTTTGAATTTCAAATCTGGAGTTGAGACCCTATTTAAGCAAACTGGAGAATTGATTTTGGGAGTTTTTTCCTTTCTAAGTTTTTATTTTCTAGAGCATCTTTACTTTTCTCTCTAGCTTTTCAAGCATTGTTCTTTATTTTTCTAGGCTTAAGTTTTTATATGAGTTTCAATTCTTGCATCCGAAGAAGATTGTACCCGCGTGGATTAAAGTTTTGTAGATCTCTGTGAAGTATTTTTACGGTATTTTAGTATTTATTTTGATTTGTCTTTCAATTGTGTTGTATATCTCCATCATGCATAGCTAGATCTTTTAGAGGATGGAGATCTAATAAACCCCATCCGAGGTATTCATTTATTATAATGTAGATCTACGGTCAAAATATCAGATTGTCATGGATGTCTTATTTTTATTTGTGATTATTGTCTATGTTGTAAGATCTAATTGCTATTTAAGGTATGAGTGTTAACCACACATTCATGGGATGCTAATCATGCATCCCCATGATCTTAGATCAACAATGAAATCTTGCTCTAATCTTCATCTTTAATACCTATCCTTGGGTAAATTTTGATTGCCATCAAAGGTATGAGTGTTAATCACACATTCATGAGGTGTTAATCATACATCTCCTTGACCTTTGATTTGTAATGTGAAATTTATCCGAGAATCAAGCTCTGATTGCTATCAAAGGTGTGGGTGTTAATCACACATTCATGAGGCGCTAATCATACATATCCTTGACTTTTGATCTGTAATGTGAAATTTATCCGAGAATCAAACTCTGATTGCTATCAAAGGTGTGGGTGTTAATCACACATTTATGAGGTGTTGATCATATATCTCCTTGACCTTTGATCTGTAATGTGAAATTTATCTGGGAATCAAACTCTGATTGCTATCAAAGATGTGGGTGTTAATCACACATCCATGGGGTGTTAATCATACATCTCCATGATCTTGGATTGGCAACGCATGCTTGAGGAACCTACGATGGGAGGATTTAGTAGATCTGCATTGTGTAAATGAGGAACCTACGATGGGAGGATGTAGTATCCTAATCCTCACCTTTTCATTATCTGTTTAAATTTCAATTTATTGTTTAGTGTTTATCTCATCCATCAAACTCTTAGAATCTTTAAATTAGTTAAATACTGTGCTAGATCTGTGATAATTCTTTTGGTTAATTGCTATTTCCTCTTTTAATTTTTTGACCAATCCTCGTGCGAACGATCTCGTACTCTACACCCATTAATTGCAATTTGATTCTTGCACTTGTGAGTTTAAAACAAGATTAAAATCACAATATTATGGTATGTTGTGATAATTCACTTTCTGAAATGTGTCTCACGTGGAATCAACATGTGCCCGTCTGATGGTAGGTCCATGATCTCACAATCTAATATTATGTTGTCGATTGAGATAAAAAACTATCTACATTGTTAGATTCAAAGCTGTCAACGAATTTTCCTTTGATTAAGTGACATGGTATCAAAAATCGGCCCCGATACCAATATGTATCGGCAGTACGTATCAGTTTCTCGGTAAATTGATACATATCGGCTCCGATATGTATCGATATCTCAACTCGGTATCGGATACCGTATCAGTTTCGACTGAAACCTTTATTTATTATTTTTTAATATAGGCCGATACGTATCGGTATCGGCCGAGTCATATCGGTCCTCCATGGACTGATACCCGAGTCCGATACCGATTTTGACACCTTGTTAAGTGCTGCGAGAATAATAGTTTAAACAACTGAATGATGTTAAGTAAAAATGATAGTTTAAAGCTGCGTATATTTTTCCAAGTTTCCAATTTCTACTTGAAATATTTAGAATTCACGATTTTTTTTTTCGAAGCTTACAAAAGATGGTGATATAAAATATTTAGAAATTTTTTTTGAAGATAAATCTAAAAGATATGAATTCAATCATATATATATATATATATATATATATATATTACTGAAATTAAAATCATTAATGCCTCTTTAAACTTCATATGAAGGATTTACTAAGACTAAAATTCTTTAATCTTTACTAAGATTGATTTAGAGATGTTTATAATAAATATGAGGAGGAAGAAAAAAATCTCTCAAAAAAAGTTGCTGCAACTAACCCCTACCAAATGTTGAATATCTCCCTCCATTGAGTACATATGAAATCGTTGACTGCTTTGAATCAGACGATGAAGATTTCTTTTGTTTCACTCTTTCACATAATTGATCTTAAGATTATAAGAATATCATCATAGGGCCAGTTTTTACCCAAAAGGTGACCTATGAACCTTGTGTGTGCCACATAATCTTTGGATCACATTTTGTGACGTGTATCACATGGAATTAAAACCTGACCATCTAATTATACGAGGAATATTTATTTGTTAACTCTCAAAATCTTTTGGTGAATATAACTTATAAATTTTGGTGAAAAATTTACTTGATTTCGCTGAACACAATGGAGAGTGGTGTGGAAGAGTAGGAAAGAAGGGAGAGTTACTTTTTGTTTAAATTGTGAGGTCCTGTGAAATTGCATCTCCTTCGTTAGGGCTGGCACCAGGCCTGGCCGACTCAATACCCAACCCGACCTGATTTCTCGCTGGGTTGAGTACAAAAATTGATTTGTCATGTCGGGTCGGGCATGAACCGACCGTTGGGTCGGGTTGGGCTGGCTCGATGAAGAGGTTTTGCCGGGTCGGGTATGTGTTGGGTTAGGCCGGGTTGACCCGACTCTATATTTTATACGTAAAAATTAGAAAATAGGGGGTTTTAATGGGTAGGATCGGATTGATTCAGCTTGAGTGCACCATCACCATCAGGTAGGGTCGCTAATCGTGCCGAGTCAGAGAATTACAGAGTTCTTGATTTTAGTGCCAACTGCTTTGAATTAAAAGGAAATATTTTTGTCTCAAAATCTTAGACAATAGTTTTTTTAGATTAGAGTTTTTACATTAGACGGCACACATGAAAAAAAATACGTAAGAGGACTTAGATTTTTGTTCATTTTATTAAACCTTTTTGGTAATTCATATATTTTAGTAGTTATATCATCAATTATATTTGTTTGAAAATTTGACTTGCTTATATTTGCTACAATTTATATATATATATAGCTTAAGACCTAAAATCTCAGTTTGATTAATGAATTAGGGCACTTAATGTGACGACCTGACTTTCCGGAACCTGATTTTTCGGGAAGGCCGGATCGTTATTGACTCGGTACATCCACAACATAAACGGGAACCACAACAAATATCAATATATGGGAAAAGGAAGATATCCAAAACATGCTAACAGGTCTAATAAAATAAAATAAATCACCAATAATGGCCAATCATCACCTTAATAGTGGTATACAAAATATCTGTACAAATACTGAATTTATCATTTAAAAACCCATCTAACGTACCAAGCTAAGAAACTAAGGTAAAAATCCTCAGGTGGAAGATCTGGTTCTTCCTCTGGGACGTAGTCAGGATTAGCCTCAGCCTCAAGGTCCTGGTCTAAATTTGCACCTGTGGCGTATAGTCAGGGTGAGCTAACAGTCTAAGCTCAGTAGAGAAAAGATCAATACTATAACATCTTATAATTTCTAACATGGTTTCAATGACATAATTCACAGCAAATGATTTTCAAAAGAGATTAGATAATTGAATTTCAAAGCAGATATTCAAGGATCAGATGCAGTTCCATATACAAAATTTCAAATGTAGATTCTTAAATCGGATTCAAACAGATCAGACTTTCAGATTGGTTCGGATTCTTATTCATTCTTAACTTGTACATGCCATGCTTATTTTATTAATGACTTAATCAATAACTTAACTAATCTCCCAAACAAATATAACTTTAGGAGCCGGAATGTACCGATGAGAATCTCCCTTACCATCGTCGTTCAATGTAACACTTTTCATAATTCAGAATCAGATAGCTGTTGGCTAGTTCTGAGTGTACGGATAAACCACTGTACTGGTGCAAAGAGCAGACTAGGGGACTCATTCCGATGAACCTCAAATTAGCTTATCTTATCAAAATCATTCATAACATATATCTAATTTCGGATTTCAGAGTTCATATACAGAGTTCAAATATAGAGTTCAAATGTTCAAAGTTCGAATATTCAGATGCTTATTCAGATGCAGAGTTCAGATTTCATATGCAAAAGTTAAAGATTCTAAAACAACTTAATTTATCACATGCAAATCATTTATCTCATGATGACCACAAAAATCAAGTCAAAATGGTATGGAGTTGAGTTTTCCCTACCTGGGTTTGGATCACGTGAAGACAAAGCAAAGATCCTACGGACCGATCCCCTTACCAATCTACATCATATCATGTATATACGTCACATTTTTCACTACCCAATAATGACTAAAAAGTCAACAAGTCAAAGCTCTAAGGGCTCGTGAAGGAAATCAGACATTCCAGACACACATGACAATTCGCGCGGGCAATTTCGAACAACTTGGGCGATTTGCCATTTCGCGTGGGCGAATCCCCAATTCGCACTCGCGAATCTGCCTGATACAGAACTTATTAACATTTTTTTGGGTCTCGATTTTGACACCCATCTTTCCTAGATCTCACACATGATTTATACATAAACTAACACTTAATTTACACAAACTAAGATCATGTTTTCTTACCTCTAAAACTCGCGAAATCGGACCACACGATGAATGAATCCGATAATGCCGAAACTCACGCTCCTCTTGAATCGAATGATTTTGAAACTCAATCTTCTTGCAATTGCAAAGGGGTGAAATCAAAGGTCATATTCCATGGATTGCGCCCAATAAATCCGTGAGATCCTTGCGAGCATATGGTTTTGTAAAAGAGGGTTTTAATCGGGGTTTCTAACTGAAACAAAAAGGGGTTTGGGAAAAATGGGTTCCCCTACTCTTGAAGTGCATCCATGTCGATGATCGACGTTCTTTTGCGATAATCAAACGAAGAAGAAGAAATTTTGAGGGAGATCAACCAAAACGCAAGGGGCATGCCCCTCTTTTCCTCTCAAGCTCTCACTCTCTTTCTCAATTTCTTGCAAGGCAAAACTTACGTGAGAAGCTTCTTGACCTTTTATTTTTGGGCCCGATTTTGGTGTTAAGCTATAATACCAAAACAACTGTTTTAGTCTTATCTACTTGTTTTGGTTTGGTGTGAAGCCCACACACCAAAGTCGGAAATTATTATATATCTACAGGTCCTAATTAAGGCCCAAAGTGGGCCTAAATAGTCAGTCCAATTAGTCAGCTCAAACAGTCGGCCTAATTAGTCGACCCAACTGGTCCAATAAGTTTTAATCATTAATAAATTTTTATTTTCCACAGAAAATTTGCCTTTAGGTTACACAAGTGCACAGTGTGCCGTATCAAACACATGCACTTGGCCTGTATGTAATGACTCAAATTAAAACACGGATGTTGTGGACGTCACATCTACTCCTCAAGAAATTTTCGTCCCCGAAAATTCATACGTCTCATTTGGCTGCAAATACACAGTACCAAGCTAAAGAGCATGACTACTGTTAACACTGACTGTACACCAAAATGGTTACACTAAATCTGGAACATTAATCCACATAAATTCACGAACTCCTAACAAGATATCCATAACTAAGTGTGACATTTTGATAACGATCTACCAAATCATCCAAAATTACAGGTTTAACATGAGATATCCACAACAAAACTTAACATTTATCTACAACTAATTATACGACAATAATATCCACAACTAAGATGAACATTTATCAACGACTAAGTTATCCATTTATTCGATAAACTTTGCAGGCTATTAATGCATCTCGGATAATCAAGATTATCAAAAATGATAATTAAATCATTCATCTATAACCTATAACCATTCTAAATACTAACCACAACCACAATCATCCACATAGTGAATTAAACCATTCCATAAAATAGCCATTCCATGAACATGGAGGCTATTTAAAGCATTACCCTGCAAAAGGCTCATTACCATTTAAGTTACAATCATGATCCTGCAATTATTTCTCATTTTCTATTTGCATCACCAAACAACAATCAAACATTGAAACAAGCTAACCACAATTTAAAGCCATTAATCTCCAAAACCAACAGCCATTAACAAAAATATATCGAACCATCTACAAAATAACCAATTTAAATTAACGACAACTATCTTCAAACGATAACCACGACCATCTAAGCATAACCAAGTTCAAAGTGAATCCACCAGGATTCAATAGTCAATTACTCACAGCATCCATACCATCCAAAATATTAAGCAAAGTAAAAGTACTAAGAACCAAGTAAAAGTAGATCTGCCAAGATCTAATAGTTTGCAGGATTAATTACAAATTCACCAAATTTCCAAAAGTTTCAATTTTAAAATGCCACCAACGAAACTAACAGTCCACAGACTGCTAATCTGTCATCCCGCCAACCTGATCTGCATCGTTCATCACCACCATCGTTACCTCCACGTGCTCTCGAACTAGACGCACCCGGTGTAAGGGTCCGGGCTATAGCTATGCGCTGCACATACGTGGCCGGATACAAGTTTCGCATCAAATCCGTCAGTAGCGCCTCATGAAATTGAAGTTGATGTGACATATCTGCACATCGCTGTGCTATGGGAACTCGCGCGGGTGATTGCTCCAGGATATGCCTTCTTCGTTTAATAGGCTATGGACAATTTTCTTACCTTACACCCATCCATCTCATGATCACTTGCATCACGTTCATACACACTGCCATTTATAGCTTATCTAAGCAATATTTAAGACATTTGACCGTCAAATTAAGATGATATCATAATTTTAAGGCAATCTTAAACCGTTGATCACAACTATATATTACAAAAGTGAGTGTGGCATACCACACTTATACGTCATGATATCTTATAACACATACATATTATAGTCAATATCACCATCACTCAAAGAGTTGCAGATATGCATCACTTATATCAAACTCTCTTTCCCCGGTGGCCTCCTCTAGTGAGTGGTTCCGCCACCTGACGAGCACTAGCGGAATCCTCTTGGTACGTAGTACCTGATCTTTTTGGTCGAAAATCTACATTGGCTCCTCTCTATTGGTCAGATCCTCTTGAAGTTCAACCAGTTGATAGTTCAAGATATGAGTTGGGTCTTCCACCTACTTCCTCAATATCAAAATGTGAAATACATTGTGCATACTCGAAAGTTACGACGACAAAGCGATTCGATATGCAACTTCGTCGACCCGGCCCAATATCTCGAAAGGTCCAACATAATGTAGGCTTAGCTTCCCATGCTTTCCAAAGCGCATCACACCTTTTGTAGGTGAGATCTTAGTGAATATATAGTCTCCGACTTGGAACTCGACGCTCATTCTTTTCAGGTCGGCATAGCTCTTTTGTCGGCTTTGTTTGGCCTTGATTCTTTCACAGATCATACGTATCACTTTAGTAGTGCTCTCAACTATTTTCAGACCCAATATGAACTTCTCCTTGGTTTCTTCCTAGGTAAGCGGAGATTTGCATCTTCGCCCATATAATTCTTCGAATGGGGCCAGTCCAATGCTCACCTGATAACTGTTATTGTATGCGAACTCGATTAGGAGTAGATGTTTATCCCATGACCCTTAAAAATCTAGCATATAGGCCCGCAACATATCCTCAATGATCTGATTCACCCTTTCGGTTTGTCCATCAGTTTGCGTGTGAAATATTGAGCTAAAGTCTAATCTTGAACTCATTCCTTCTTGAAATCACTGCCAAAACTACGATGTGTACAACGGGTCCCTATCTGAAACGATGCTAGTAGGGATACCATGTAGTCTAACGATCTCTTTAAGATATATCTCTGCCAGCTTGCTCACCATATACCTCGTACTATATGACAGGAAGTGAGCTGATTTGATCAATCTATCAATGATCACCCACATGGCATTGTGCCCTTTCACTGTCTTTGACAATTCAAGGATGAAATCCATGGATATCGCTTCCCATTTATATTAGGGTATCGGTAAAGGTTGTTATAGACCCTATGGGTTCCTATGGTCCACCTTTACCTGTTGACATGCCAAGCACTTTGACACGTACTCGACGACGTCTTTCTTCAAAGCTCTCCACCAAAATTTTTTCCTTAGATCCTGGTACAGTTTGGTACTACCGGGGTGGATGGCGTACTTTGACTTGTGAGCTTCCTCTAGAATTATATTTCGAAGTTCAGCGTCAGTTGGCACGTACATTTGGTCTCTGAATAGTAGTGCTTCGTCCTCTCTGATGGAGAAATCAGGCCTATTCCCGCTAATCACTTCTTGTCTGATGGCCATGAGGACTTCATCGGCCATTTGTAAATCTCGGACATTGTCAAGGAGTGTTGACCTAATAACAATATTAGCCATTAAGGCTCCAAAATCTTTAACATCGAACCTCATGTCTCATAAGGCCATATCTTCAAGCAAATGCCACCTCTGTACTCTTGTTATAATATGTGACCATTGAGCAGATGACTTTTAGCTTAGTGCATCTGCTACCACGTTAGCTTTTTCGGGGTGGTACTGGATAGAGCAGTCATAATCCTTGAGAAACTCTATCCACCTTCTCTGCCTCATATTCAAATATTTCTGAGTGAAAAGATATTTGAGGCTTTTATGGTCAGTGAATATCACGAACGTCTCCTAGTGAAGGTAATGTCTCCAAATTCTTAAGTGTTGCTCATGCTCTTCCCTCGTCTTTAAATTGATGAGAATATCATCCACAAAGACTACCACACATTTGTCGAAAAGATCATTGATCCTTGGAAGTGGATAACAATTCTTGATCGTTAACTTGTTCAACTGACGATAGTCGATGCACAGTCTCATCGACCCAAGGAAAAACACTTGGTTTCATGAAGCCTTTGTCCAATACTTCTTGCAGTTGTTCTTTTAACTCCTTCAGTTCCGCCGGAGCCATGCGATATGGTGCCTTTGATATCGGTTATGTGCCTAAAGCCAACTCGATTGTAGACTCGATTTCCCGATTGGGAGGCAATCCTGGTAGTTCTTCATGAAATACATATGAAAACTTGCATATCACGGGGATGTTGGTAATGTTGTTCTTCTCTTCTCGTTGGTCTTGTAAGAATGCGAGGTATTCGCTACATCCATTCTGTATAAGACGTTCAGCTCAAATCACCGAGATGAGTGGTGCAACTTTGGACTTAACGCCATAAAATCGAAAAGATTTTTCCTTTGGAGGCCAAAAGGTAATCACCTTTCTAAGGTAGTCAACGACAACCAGTCCATACTAAGGATCACACCGAATCCTTGCATGTCTAGCAAAATTAGATCAGCCACCGTCTCGTGGTCTTCAATTGGGATGATTACTGATTGGCAAACTGTGTCTGTAGAAATCGACACTGCTAAGACGAAGTCCAGTGGCTCAGGAGTGATCCTCAATTCAACAACGAATTGAGAAGTCACGAAGGAGTGTCCTAGATTTATCAAAACACGTGCTTTGTGGTGGCATATGTCACTACTCTGGTACATGTATAAGGTACTGACGTGTAGTGAAATATGATGATATTTCGTCCCTAAAAATATACATTTAGCCACCCGATGAAAGCTATCTAATATGATTTATAAAGTTTTCTAAGTTTCAGGATAAAGTGGTCATTAAATACATTAAGAAGCGCAAAATGGTGTAAAAGCGGAAAGGAATTGGATGATTGAAGCAAAACAGAGATGAGATGGACCATTTGACTAAGTCGATCGATCTACCCTCTTTGTCGATGGATCAACATAGTCCGGAAGAATTCGAATTTAAAAATTAAAACTTTAACTTGGTCGATCGATCGACTACTTCAGTCGATCAATCGACCAAGTTCGAATTTGAATTTGAACTTGAATTTGAATTCCAGAATTGGATACTATTTAAAGAAAAATCTGAGGATTCGGAGGGGGATCTTTCGCTTGCATTTTTCTATTTTCTATTCTTCCGCTTTAGTTTTGAAGAGCATTTAGTCCAGTTACTTGGAAATTCTTAGTATTTTATTTCCTAGTTTTAGATTTTAGAATAGTTTAATTTTCTGCATTCAAGCGAGGAGTTGTATGGAATTTGGATTAAAGCTATTCGTGAATTTTGTTGAAGCCCTTTTACGGCATTTTAATATTGATGTTCATGTATTTTTCAATCATGCTATTTACTTTCATTATGTTGGGCTAATCTCATTTAAGGATAGAGATCTAATGAATCCCATTCGAGACATTCATTTATTATGATATAAATGTGTGATGAAGATATCATATCGGTAGTGGACTTTGATTTGATTTTATTATGGATAATACTTCCTTGCCATTTGAGATATGAGAGCTAATCATGCCCCGTAATCTCAGATTTGCAATGGAGATGTTACCCTAATCTCTTTTACCTCGGGATAAATTCTACCACTTTCTAAGGTGTAAGTGTTAATCATACACTCATGGGATGTTAATCACACATCTTTTTTATCTCGGATCGGTAGTATGGACTTTACCCTGAGATCTGATTCTAAGTGCCCTTTGAGGTGTGAGTGTTAATTAAACACTCATGGGATGTTAATCACACATCTCATTGATCTCGGATCTGCACTTTAAAATTCACAGGTGTTCAGATCTCAGGCATCTTTTATAAATCTCATATCTTCATCATAAATTTATATTTCATAAATGATAAACCTACGATGGAAGGATTTAGCATCCCAATCCTTATCTTTCATTATTTATTTAAATCTTGAATTTCATTAGTATTTATCTCATTCATCAAAAGCTCTCAAAATATTAGATTAGTCGTTACTGTAGTAAATCTATGCTTGTTCTTTTAATTAGTTGCTATCACTCTTCTAAATTTTCTAACCAATCATCGAACGAGCGATCATACCCATTATCTATAAAATTCGGTCATTTACAATACTTAATTTTAGCCTTGTTTCATGATCAAGATAGAAAATTTAAATTTTTTTTTGGGAAATAGAAAAATTAATTTAAAGAATATTTGGAGGTTTAAAATCAGTAACGTTGTTAATTAAAAATTTAAAAAAAAAAAAAATCTCCTTTGTAATCTTCGAATTTTTGACTTTTCGAATTAAAAAAAATAAAAAATAAAATAAAAAATAAAAAAATAATAAAAATAAATAAAAAATTTTAAATTTTGAATCCTCGATCGATCGACCTAAACAGTAGATCAATTGAATATAAGAAAAAAAATAAAATAAATTTCAAATTTTAATTTTTATCATAAAAATGATCAATCGAATAAAAAATTCTAAAGCAAAATCAGGATTTGTGTATATTAAGGTCATCTAAAGATAAAACTTTAGAACCTTTTAATTCTGAGATGGAGCGAACTTGTCGTTCGAATCAAAAAGAAATTAGAACAAGACGAGAAGCTAGAATCGAAATATTGATTCAATTCAAAAAAAATATAAACGATTATGAAAATCACCCAAATGAAAATGAGGAGGAACTAACTCTGAGAGAGTTATTTGCTCCTATAACCACAAATACCCCGTCCTACATCACATATCCTGCTATGCCTGGTGGCAGATTTGAAATTCATACTAATGTGATTCAAATCCTTCCAATCTTTCACGGCATGGATAGAGAAGATCTATATCAACACATCAAAGACTTCGTTGAAGTCTGTTCATCAGTATATCAGAACTTCTGACAGCTCGACTTTTCTCTTCTCGAAAATGGGAAAGGTCGTGCCGTCGGATCACCTAATATGATCCTGTCATACAAGGATATCGTGTACGAAGTGTTACATATGCGGAAGTAAATTTAATTAACTATGATACGAAGAAGTATGACAACAACTGATATCCATTCCTTTATCTAAAGTAGTAAATTAAACAGGAAATATAAACAGAAACCTATACCTGAAGTAGTAAACTATCTTAATCCATACTGCTGTTATACATGTTTAAAATCACTACTCTCTCTCTCTCTCAAACTTTTCAAGGAAAGATGTCTTCCACAGAATCTTCCTCCTTGTCTCCCTCATCCTCCTCCTGATGGTAGGTAGGATCAGCCTCGTGCTGAGGGTCACAGTCAATATCTGCAGCTAAGACATGAAGTCGTAGGATGAGCTATTATCGAAGCTCAGCAGGGAAATTTAAAGTGCTACTTTATATGTTAGATTTTCAATTCACTTCTAGATGCATAAATTATAAAACTAAACACATTATATCTTACCTTGTATCTATTCTAGCAACATTTAGCATTTATTCTAGCAGCATATAGTATAACAAGCAATAAATCATGCAAATATTATATCATGCTAACAGATTCATGTTGAACAAATACGAGGAATCATACTGACAAGGAATCATGCTGAACAATTACAGAAATCATACTAAAATAAGACATATTCAAGAAACAAGAAAATCAAACTCCTGAGTTAGTGAAATTACTTGTCAAGCTCCCGAGTTAGCGGGATCACTTGGACCGAGAAAATCAAGCTCCCGAGTTAGCAGGATCACTTGGACGAGATATCAAGCTCCCGAGTTAGCGGGATCACTTGATTCAAGATGAAACAAAGACGTGTACATGACATTAAGGATAACAGGACATGAACAATGCATGGTAACATATATGCAAGCACATCGTGAACAGATATCATATAGCAAAACTGATTTGAATAACTGAACTCACATGATCATATATGACTGCAACTATCATAATCATTGATATTCATGTATCCAAGTTGAACGAGCATCATAATCATGCAAAGCATACATCAAGAGTGAAGCTCTCTAAATTGATCTAACACCATCAATCATAGTCATACATTAAAAACTAGCATGTGCATACATTATACTTCGTCTAAACTCATCTAGTATCATCATACATACACATTCATCTGCTGATCTATATCAAGTCATCTAAATTGGTTTGACAATATTCCTAACATAATAACATATGTCAAGCTGATCTTATGGAACTGATATGCTCATAATCATATATCATCTTTAAAACTGAATTAGCATACGTTCATGCATCAAGCTGATTTGATGATCATAAGCATGCATCATGGCAGACGCATATAGTACAAGCATCCTTACAACAAAACATCAGACATATAGCCTCACATGTATATCAATATGTCAAATTTAACATTTTCTTAAGTGAAAATAAGTATATATATATCATGTACTATCCAAGATGCGAAGAAGAAACTAACTATAGCATATCCATACAAAATCAGATGTCAAATTTGGACCTATCATGATTATAACTCAAAACCGACTTGAGTAGTCATGCAAAACATACATCAAAACTGATATCTATTATCCTTAACGATTCATCAAAACTGACTAAAACTGACATGAACTCGTAGTACACTACATAAAACTGCCATGGGTATAAAGTTATATAAGCATTCATGATCATATATGGGCATCCTCAATAACTTACTATCAGATGAGAATGAGAAAATAACATATAGATTAGTAAGGTAAACTCCCTACGTTATACCAGGCTTATGTGTAACTGGTTACCTGTGCACGCATGTCTTCAAGCAAACTCGTCATGTGCACCAAATACCTAGGATTTATGGTCATAATTTTAATATTTTTAATGGTTTATTGGGTCAACATAGACCTCAAATATGGACCATTTATAGTCCCAAGTCTCATGGTCAAACTCAGCAGTCATCCCAGCACAAACCCCTGACAGAGGTATCACCAAGTGCGTCAGATGCAGGGTTACAGCAACAAGCTTTGCAGCTGAGCATATTGCCATAACTTGTCACTAATTTTTGACCCCTTAAACGTTGGATTCAAAAATTTGTTCCTTCATGAAAGTTGTAGGTGTCGTTGTCCCCTTTCTAATGCATTAGGAATCGTGCCAATCTGAGTTCGGGATTCAAAGTTATGAGAAAACTATCACACAGTAGTCTGAGCATAATGTTGCCACGGCAAGCCTGAGTACCTTACCATATCTTGTCACTTATATTTGACCCTTTTAACGTCAGATTTAGAACTTTGTTACTTCATAAAAGTTGTAGGGCTCGTTGTTCCCTTTCCGACACATCAAGAATCGTGCCATTTGGAATTCGGGGTCAAACGTTTTGACCAAAATACCAAACAGTAGTCAGTGCACAATGTTGCCGCGGCAAGCCTGTAAAGTTGTCGCGGCAAGCCTATCAGGCTTGGCTTGCTGGGGTGTTTTCTGCTCCACTTTGCCCCTTGGTTTTACATGGTTTGCTGGGTCTTTTACCCTATATATGTAGCTTATATTTAACTTATAATTGAGTGTATAAATTACACAAAAACTCTAGTTTATTTCGGATAAAATTTGCATGAAAGTTTCGGAAATGTCTAGTTGAAATTTATTTTCCGAAACTCATACACATGCCTTGATACGATGGGATTGTTACTACAGATTATATTAGATTTAAAATAATAAATAACCTGAACCTAGTCTAGGAATTGATTTGTTTATAGTGTACCTTTTTGTGAATTTATTGTTCAGATGACACCGAATTTACATTGGTGTCGAGTTTGCCGAACTCATAAGTGTATGAGCAGCACTGTTTCTTAGCTATGGATTATAGAATTTGCAGCAACAGAAATTGCAACAAAATTTTCAGCAGAAATTTGGAGGAAGAAGAAGAAGACTGGCGGGTCTTGTAGGGCTTGAGTAGCTTGCGTGCATGAGAGTCGAAATGACGCATGCATGCGTGGAGGCAGCATGTTAACGAAACAGCTTATAAGCTGTTTGGGCTGGAATCCCATGCCGTACCAGCCTTGGGTTTTTTTAAGTGTATACTCATATAAGCCAAAACAGGCTTGTTTTGTATATAAAGCTAATATACTGGTTAAGTATAAAAACCAGCAAGCTTGTCTTTAATGTACAACAAATACACGTATCTTGTACATATTAATAAAAGATTTAAGGTTTACTATATTTAATTTGCTTGCCTCAAAGTGCTGACGCAAGGTTCGAGGCAAGGTGCTTGCCTCAAGTAGGCAACCATACTTGCTTGCCTCAGGTATTATAGAATCCTTTTGTTTTTGTGGCAACCACCAATACATCACTACCTAGTTTGTGTGCTGTTCTATCTTGGTATTTTTGTCATGTTTGGTTTAATAAAATGTGTGATATATATATATACATACATATATATATATATATATATATATATATATATATATATATATATATATATTTATATGCTTTATATTAGTTAATTTATTTGTAGGCTTGCCTCAGTTGCCGAGGCAACCATTTAGGCTTGCTTTAGGTGGCCGAGGCAAGGTGCTTGCCTCGAGTGACCGAGGCAACCTATTTCACTTGCCTCTATTGCCGAGGCAAAGCCATCAAGCCTTGGGTGGTATTTTACTCCATGCACGCCTGAGTTTTGGGTCAAAGGATTGACACCTCTCAGTGCCTACCAGTCCTATGTATTATTTAAAATTGTGTTACGCAAATTTTTATCTTTAGGAGGGCTCCAAATATTTTAATTTCTACATAATTTATTATTTCAATTATTAATATTGACCTACTGAGGTTCCACTATTTAACAATCATCATTAACCTTCTAAACCAGTTCTTTGTGTCACATTTTTGGCACAAGCCTGACCCTACTCGAGTCCGTACCCGATATTGTCATGATCAGAATGTGACAGCTGTTACAGAACTTCAGTGAGGAATCTGTGAGATTATGTTTATTTCCTTTCTCCATAAAGGATAAGGCTAAAGCCTGGTTAAATTCCTTGCTAGCTGGATCCATCACCACCTGGGATCAGATGGTTAAGAAATTTTTTTCAAAATTATTTCCCATGGCTAAGACGAATGCCTTAAGATGTGAAATCACTGATTTTACACAAGAAGAGGATGAGAAATTTTATGAAGCTTGGGATAGATTCATGGATATTCTATTAAAGTGTCTGCACCATGGATTCTCAAAATGGAGATTAGTCCAATGTTTTTATAACGGACTTGATCAGGCCAATCGGCACTTGATTGAATTAGTGAACAGTGGAGGATTCCTGAGACTGAGGGAAACTGAATCATATCAATTCTTGGAAAAGTTAGTTGAAGATTCATAGCAATGAGACTTCTCGAAGACTCAAGACCAACCAAACAAGAATCGAGATCAAGTAGGAAACTCAGCAAAGAAATGAGGATTGTATGTGGTGAAAGAAACATAAGATCTAATGGCAAAAATAGATTTCCTCACTCAACAGGTTGAAGAATTAAAATTGAAGAAAAACGTGAGTGTGGTAAACGTGCAACTAGATCCATGCTCATATTGTGCAAGTCCAATTCACACATCTGACCGTTGCCTGTCAATGCAGAATTACTCAGAAGATCCTAGTGAGCAATTGAACGTATTGAACACTTACGGTCAGAATCAGGGAAATGTTTTCAATGAAAACAACCCAAACAGTTGGAAATATCATCAGAATTTCTCATGGAAATAGGGGAATCAAAGACCTCAAGGTAGAGGTCAAGGGATGAATTTCTACCCGAATTAAAATTTCAATCAGGGACCACAACAACAGTTTGGTCAAGGACAATTCCAACAACAACACTATGGAGGTGGAAACCAATTTCACCATAATCAAAATCAAAGTGTGCAACTCAGGCAAACGAATCAGAATTACCAATTCTCACAATCAACGTCGGGATATCAAAACCAACCCGCACAACAACTCATGAGTCAACCTAGTTTCGCACAAAATTTCCCACCATCGGGATTCAATAATCAACAGAGAAATGTTACACCACGTCAGTCTCAGAATCAATATCCTCAGAGTGAGGATATGTGGAATTTCATCCAATCCAATACCTCTTCAATCTCAAGGATAGAGACGCAAATTGGATAATTGACGATGCTCCTCTGCGAGAGAGAGAAGGGATCATTCCCAAGCCAACCAATTTTGAATCCAAGATGGCAGATGGCTATTGAGCATGCCTCAATCTCATCTTAGGAAGAAAGTCAACAACAGATAAAGGCAATCACTACATTGAGATCTGGAAAGCAGATCGACAACAAAGTAGAAATGTCAGAAGAAGATGAGAAGCTTGAACTGGAGGACAAAATTGAGATGAACGAGGAAGTCGAAGAAGAGGAGAAACATGAGAAAAAGTTCGAAGAAGAAAATGAGAAAGAAAAAGGTTTCGTGCCTAAGGCCCCATACCCTCAAAGGCTAATGGGACCAAAGAAGATCGTGATCAGAAAGGGATCATTGAAATGTTCAAGCAACTGAAGATAAATATTCCTTTTCTAGATGCCATTCAGCAAGTACCGACATATGCAAAATTTTTAAAAGATTTGGTCACAATTAAGAGAAAGACTAATGTCTCGAAGAAAGCCTTCTTAGCAGAGCAGGTAAGCTCAATATTGCAAGTGAGACTTTCGATTAAATACAAGGAACCCTGGATGTCCTACAATTTCAATCATCATAGGAGAGAATCGCATTGATCAAACACTTTTAGACCTTGGAGCAAATGTCAATCTGTTGCCATACTCTGTGTAGAAGAAACTTGAGCTGGGGGAGCTTAAACCCACAGCTACGACCCTTCAACTTGCAGATAGGTCAATTAAGATTCCTACGGGAATAGTCGAGGATGTCCTTATCAAAGTAGATACTTTTTACTTTCCAATTGATTTTGTTGTCTTGGATACAGATTCCATTCCTAAACACAGAAATAATGTTCCGATAATTTTAGGAAGACCATTCCTAGCAACATCGAATGTACTAATCAATTGCCGAAATGGGAAAATGAATTTTTCATTCAGGAACATGACTGTGGAACTGAATATCTTTCACATTTCAAGACAACCTGTTGAAGAAGAGGAACATGCATAAGTTTGCATGATTGATAACATTGTGAAAAATAAATTTTTTGTCTCAGAATATGAGGACCCTTTAGAGGCCTGTTTAGCACATTTTGGTAAAGACTTCGATGTGGATCGGGTGATATACGAAGTTAATGAAATGTTAGACTCAGCGCCACTCTCGGGAGAAAACTAATGTCAACTGAAAGACGAGGAAAAGGAGGAAGAAAGCCGAGAAGAATCAAAAGAAGAAGAGAAATCAAAGCTGGAACTAAAATCTCTCCCTGTAGATTTGAAATATGCATACTTAGGTACAGATAAAACAGAGCCAGTGATCATTTCTGTAAATTTGAATGAGGATCAAGAAGAAAAGCTCATCGAAGTACTCCAAGACCTCAAAAGTGCAATCGGGTGGTCTATCAAAAACATTAAGGGAATTAGCCCAATAGTGTGTATGCACCGAATTCATTTGAAAGAAAGCGCTAAACCCTCTAGAGAACCGCAATGTAGATTGAATCCAATAATACAAGATGTGGTGAGAAAGGAGGTTATTAAGCTGTTAGATGCTGAGATTACATACCCTATTTTCAATAGTAGGTGGGTGAGCCTGACACAAGTGGTACCCAAAAAGTCTGGAGTGACTGTGGTGACAAACGAGGAGAATGAGCTGGTACCAACCAAGGTTCAAACTGGCTGGAGAGTGTGTATCGACTACAGAAAATTAAACTCAATGACCAGAAAGGATCATTTTCCTCTCCCATTCATTGATCAAATGCTCGAAAGATTAGCTGGACATCAATACTATTATTTCCTTGATGGCTATTCTGGATATAATCAAATAGTTATTGCACCAGAAGATCAGGAGAAGAAGATATTTACATGTCCCTTTGGAACATTTTCTTACCGAAGGATGCCATTCGAACTTTGCAACGCTCCGGCTGCATTCCAAAGATGTATGCTGAGTATATTCTCAGACATGATGGAAAGGTTCCTAGAGGTCTTCATGGACGATTTCTCTATTTACGGAGACAATTTTAGTGATTGTCTGCACCATTTATCCCTTGTTCTTGCAAGATGTCAGGAGAAAAACCTTGTTTTAAATTGGGAAAAGTGTCATTTCATGGTACAAAATGGTATTGTTTTGAGACATATCATATCATCGCGAGACATTGAGGTGGACAAGGCAAAGGTAGATCTGATTTCAAACCTGCCACCACCTACAACATTCGGAAAAGTAAGGTCTTTCCTTGGACACGCCGGTTTTTATTGACGTTTCATAAAGGATTTTAGCAGAATCGTGAGACCATTGTGCAATCTGCTGGCTAAAGATGCCGCATTCATTTTTGATGAAAAGTGTCAAAATGCCTTTAAAATTATCAAGGCAGAATTGGTCAAAGCACCTATAATCCAAGCCCCAAATTGGATGCTCCCATTTGAAATCATGTGTGACGCATCAGATTATGCAATCGGAGCTGTTCTAGGGCAAAGGGTAGAGAAAGTATCGCATGTCATCTACTATGCGAGTCGCACTTTCAATAATGCCCAATTGAATTATTCCACTATAGAAAAAGAACTCTTAGCTGTAGTCTTTGCGCTGGATAAATTTCAATCCTATTTGCTAGGATCAAAAGTTATAGTATTTACTGATCATGTGGCCCTTCGCTACCTCTTTGTAAAGAAGGATGCAAAAGCCCATTTAATCCGATGGATTTTACTTTTACAAGAGTTCAATCTCAAAATCCAAGATAAAAAGGGGTCAAAAAATGTGGTAGCTGACCATTTATCTCGAATCATTGTTGAAAAATCTGATGATTTGATTCTGATTCTGAAAAATTCTCTGATGAACAATTGCTTGTTGTTGAACATCTACCTTGGTATGTGGATCTGGTCAATTATTTGGCGACAGATCAGATACCTAAGCATTGGAATAAGAACGAGAAAGCTATTTTTCTAGCATGGGCTAAGCATTATTTTTTCGAGGATCCGTACCTATTTAAATATTGTGCTGATCAAATTATCAGAAGATGCATTCTGGAACATGAGCAGTCAAAAATTATTTCATTCTGTCATGAGTTGTCCTATGGAGGACATTTTAGTTTAAGGAAGACTGCGACTAAGGTTCTCCAATGCGGATTTTATTGGCCAACAATTTTTAAAGACTGTCACCAGCACTGCATGTCATGTAGTAACTGTCAAATATTAGGCAGAATTTCAAGAAGAAATATGATGCCCTTAAATCCAATCCTAGAGGTTGAAGTGTTCGATGTATGGGGAATAGACTTCATGGGCCCATTCCCGAATTCTTTTAAAAACTTATACATCCTGGTTGCAGTGGATTATGTTTCAAAATAGGTTGAGGCAATGACTTGCAAAACCAACGATCACAGAGTGGTTGTTAAATTTCTTAAAAATGAGATATTTCCAAGATTCGATACCCCACGCGCGATTATTAGCGATGGTGGAAAGCAATTTTGTAACAAAATTTTTGCTCAACTAATGAAAAGGTATGGGATCACGCACAAAGTGGCTATACCATACCATCCACAAACTAGTGGACAAGTCAAGGTTTCAAATCGAGAAAACAAACGCATTTTAGAGAAAACAGTAAAGCCTAGTCGGAAAGATTGGTCGTTGAAATTGAACGACGCACTCTAGGCATATCAGACAGCGTTCAAAGCTCCCATCAGGATGGCTTTTGGTAAAGGTTACCATTTACCTATTGAATTGGAACACCGGGCCTATTGGGCTGTCAAGTCTCTGAATTTTAGCCTGTAAAAAGCTGGTGAGAAGCGAAGCCTAGAAATTGTAGAGTTGGAGAAAGTAAGAGCTGATGCATATGATTGTGCAAGATCCTACCAGGATCGTATGAAGCGTGTTCATAAACAGTCTATTTTCAGAAAATCATTCACTGTGGGACAGAAGGTACTGTTATATAACTCAAGACTCCATTTGTTTCCAGGAAAGCTCAAAACCTAATGGAGCGGTCCATTTCAGGTAAATCGAATATTTCCAAATGGAGCGATTGAACTATGCAACCTTCGAAATGAAAGTAAGTTTCGAGTTAATGGGCAACGGGTAAAACCATTTTTAGAGAATTTTATTGAAAATTTTGATGAAATTGTATTAAGGAATCCCGATCAATCGGGATGAAATTGATAGATCTGGAATGTCGGGCTAGCGACATTAAATTTAGTGCTTCTTGGGAGGCAACCCAAGTGTATGAAACATCTAAAAAAATATATATTAGGAGATCGATCGATCGACATGCACAGATCGATCGATCGATTGACAAGGAGACGATGGTCGATTGATCGACCAAGTTTTGTCGATCAATCGACATTAATTGTGGGCATTTATGCACTACCACGTTTTTTTTTACTGTGTCAGTATTGTCGATCAATTGACTTGTATATGTCGATCGATCGACCTTAAACGTCGCGCATTTTCGAGGTGAATTAATTGCGACGTCGTTTCATGCTGCATGCAACATTTGCGATCAATCAACATGTAAGGTCGATCAATCGACTTAATAAAAGTCAATCCATGCTTGTGAACGCACTATTCCAACGCATTTAGGAAACGTTACATGTCAGTGTCGATCAATCGACCAAACAGGGTCGATCGATCGACAACGCTTGAAAAGGTACATCTTAATGTCGCATCTTTCTGATGTCTGGGTTGATCAATCGATGTATACACCTTGATCGATCGACTTATACATTGCGCCCGAGAGAGGAGGGGTGCCTCTGTGTTTATTTAAAGGGCAGACCGTCCTTTCTCTTCCTTATTCTCTCGAACATTCCTAATCTTCTTTAAACTTCTCTCTCTGAAATGGCGTCATCCTCCTCTGCAAGACTTCCTCAGCATCTAGAAGGAGTTTTTCGAGAATGACCAAAAGGTCATTTTGCCACAAAAGAGATATCATCTGAATATGTGTATGATCTGCCGGCATTCCAAGCAATGCCCGAATGCGCAGTTTCACTCGCGTACATTGTTGTTCTTAATCTTCACTTTCTGATAACACCATCGAAAATCAACATCTCAGAGCGGGTAGTCTGCCTGTTTTATCAAAATATGAAGTGGGAGAATGCATCGGACGAGACAAATGAAGATACCCATTTCACTGTCTCCATTGACGGCTGGAAGATAAACATTTACCCAGATACAATCGCAGCTATTTTTAACATTCTCAGTGAGCGACCTTTGAACCACCAACTTGGCGAAGAGCTTGATGTTGAGCAATGACCAATGATTGATGATATGTGCAATGACGTATATGCATCAAGAGGACTTGCGACTAAACGATCGGCTCTCCCCCGCTACATTTTGTTATGGGACATTGTTGTTTCTTGTAGTCTTTGCCCACGAGGACATGCATTCGAAAGAACTGGACCTCGGGTGAAGGCGTTGTCTGGTGGCTATAGATGATCATGGCTCAATATTCCGTGGTTTTTGCATGATTCAATGTGGCGATGCCATGATGAGATTGTGAACCCCCTTGCTGGCGATGTCGCACTCATCTATTTTCCCCACCTGGTGATGCAACTCTTGCATTATTTTGGTTTCCCTTTTTATCTTGATGATAATATTGGGAACCTGTAGTTTTATCGCTATGGGCAGAGGCAGTGGAATCGAGGTATGCGTATGTTGAGAAATGTTTATGCACAGCCTGCTCCTCCTGCCCGTCAGCACTGTCGAGTGCATTAAGAAGACCCCCAGAGCCAGAGCCAGAACTAACCCTCAATGAGGGAGTTTCCCTTGAAATCATGCAGGCTCAGATCAACTCCTTGATCGATGAGCAACCGTGGCAGTACAATCAAACTCTCCGTCGTAGCCGATATGATCGGGCATTTATGCATCAGTTGGGCCAACATTTGTGGCCCGATGGCTATGACGAGATGAGGGCTCGTGCAAGGCAGGTGGAAGAAGAAGAATAAGATGATTAGGATTAGAATTTCTTTTTGCATCACTTGTGTTAGTTTTCAGTTTTAAAATATTTATTTTTTAAGTTTGATTAGGATTTCTATTTTTCAGTCTGTGTAGGATTAGAATTTGTAAAAAAAAAAAAAAGGAAGAAAAAATCAAAAGAAAAACTTCCATTTTTGTGTTATTTTTATCAGTCGATCGATCGACCCTCTTTGGTCAATCAATCGACTTTGTTAAAATTCTTTAGATTAGTGTCTCTGTTCGGATTAACCAATCGATTAATCGGCTCACACTGTCAATTAATTGAGGTTATATAAAGTCAACTCTTGTTGACTGGATTAGTTGATCGATCAACCATTGAAGTCGATCAATCGACTGATCAAAATAATAAATAAAAATAAAAAAATAAAAAAATAAAATATTTTATTGCTTGATCGATCGACTACTTCAGTCGATCACTCGACTAATACATTTGTCGAAAAAAAAAGAAGAAATAAAAAAAAAAAAAAAAAAAAATCGTTCAGAATCTTTTAATTTTAGTAGTTTAAAATTTGAGGACTCTTTTCTTTCCTTCGTAGGACTCTTTTAGAAAATCTCAAACTCTCTCTCTATTTATTTTAAACACCCTGAAAATTTTGTCTACAATTGTCATCATAAATTCATCCCCTCAATTTCATAAAATATCAATGGCTGGAAGAACCTATTATACAAGGGCAACTTTGAGGGAGATGAAAGAAATAGCAAGGAAAAGGGAAAGGCCTAGCGGATCACAAACTCCATTAGATCTCACCAACATCAATGTGATAGATCTTGATCCCATGCCTTTTCAAATTTGCGATGAGCCAACAAGAAAGAGAACCAATAGAACATCCAAGCCCACGCCAATTTTATCAAGCGACATAGAGATGATTGATCTGGAATCGATTCCATCCCCATCCCCAATCACCAAATCACCATCACCCATCCCTTCCTCTTCATCGTTACCACCCCCACCAACTCCATTAGCTGCACTCATTCCAAAATCAATCCTAAAGGAGGTTATTGATCTTATACCTACTGAAATTTGGGAAAAGTTGTATCCGACTCCGACACTTCAGGATCTGGCCACGAGTAGCACAGCCAACCCATCAACCCTGCATCCCCCTGATGTGACTCCTGCCTCCTCCAATCCACGGAGTATCACCGAAGCGAGGTGGAATTTCGCTTTTCCACAACCAAAGTCAGGGTCGGGACCTGAAACGGATGTTTGAAAGAAATAAAATAAAATAAAATTGAATGTCTTTAGAATGTTTGAGTAAATTTAAGATGTCTTAGGAATTTTAGGGTTTATTTTTAATTTTGCATATTTTCTGATTTTAGGCAGATTTAGGATTTCACATTTTATGTTTTCAATAAGTGTAATTTACAGTATTTCCTTAATAAATTTTCTTTTAGTTTCACTAATGCTTGTCACTTCCTTTGCCTTTTTGGTCTATGAGTACTCTGATTGCAGGTTTGGGGGTACCCCTTAATTTTGGTCCAATGAGGACATTGCACTAGTTAGGTTTGGGGGTGGTAATGTGTTATTCGTTTAGTTTATGATTTGTTTAAAAAAAAAAAAAAAATTAAAAATAAAATATTTCGAAATTAGTCGATCAATCGACTGAACTTGTCGATCGATCGACTGATTCACTTTGAAGATCATCCCGAAAAAATTTTATATGGTTGAAATGTGGAATTTAAAATTGATAAATTATGAAATCTCATCAAAAAAATATTAAATGCCATTTCTTTTTATTGCTTTTAGGAGAGAAAAGCTAAGGTGGAAATTGACATAAATTTAAACCCACTCTTAGAAGTTATGGTGTTTGACTCAGTTCAAAAAGCTAAAATCATGAAAACTTATCTAAAATGGTGAACTGTAGGATCTTAGTGCAAATTAAAACCCAGTGAGCTTTAGAGCTAATTTCACGTCTTTGATGAGAGTTTACATAAATTCGGAGCTATCTTTGAATACGAATTATTTTTGTATAATCTCATACATACTGTTTTGACTTGTGACTTTGTATGATATTAAATCATTGTGCTAGAATGTACTATATGTTTGTTTAAGACAAATAGGCATAGTTATTATCTTTTAAGGACGTGATTGGAGGCCATCTTTGGCTCGATTGTGCCGAAAATGTCCCACCTCATATAAATTTGTCCTGCTAGTACCCCTTTGAGCCCATTTGAAAAATTTACTATTAAAAATTCCTTGATAAGCCACATTAACCTCTAATCCTTCACCATTTTTAAAAATTCAACTTTACCCTGCTTATTTATGAGAAATTAAGAATGAGAAATGAGAGAAAAGAAAGTAAGTAGAGAGGTCTTAAGTTGTGGTGATTACTGAGAATGTATGTCAAAGAAAAGAAAGGGAGAAAAAGAAAAAGGAATACTTAAAAAAGAATGGAAAATATGAGGTGCAAAAGTCAAAAGAAGTAAAATGAGGGAGAAAAGAAAAGAGAGTTGAGAAAAATAGAAAAATAGTGAGAAAGTAGAAAAGAAAAAGAAGAGAAATAGAAAAATCAAAAGTTGATTCCTTTTCCAATTTCTCAGAAACTTTGAATCCCAACTTTCCTTTCTTTCTTACCCTCACCTGAGCCACATTACAACCTTATAAAAAGACCTTCATGATCTGATCTTGCATTAGTAACTGCCTGGTGGAGAATAAATATATAATACCAATGACACTTGATTTGACATGCTTAGAATATACAAGTGTCTGTTCTTATGAGATTTATTTTTGTTCATTGACTTACAACATATTTCTCCTGTCATGTGAGACCTCTTTATTTTGTTTTGTATTGATCCCTCACATGTGTGAAAGTATACCCATCATCAGAGAATTTCTATTTTGAGAGTACGCCTATTGTGAGGTTTGAATCAAAACATAAATCTATGCAGTTCACAAGTACAATAAATTTTCAGATAAATAGAATTCAATCTGATAATCAAGCGTGACACATCTAAAGATGGGTGGGAAATTTATCTATAAATTGAAGTATTAGCTTAACTTAACTAATTATCAATGAAAATGACATGAGATGCATATTATTTATAGAGAAAATGCATAACGAGATCAATTAACAAATCCCATATGGATCAATTATATAAAATATTTTGAAGTTTGTGGGTAACTTCACTGAAAACCCTAAGGAGACAAAACTCCTCCACTAGGGATCACCTAGTGATTTAAAGGCTTGTTGCATATACTAAATGCAATCGTGCTCCCTACAAAAGTGGCATTCTTTATTTTTCTTAGGTTGTTAGTTTATTCTTCAGTTTTGTTTATCCTTTCCTTTACTCAAGGACTAGCAAAGTGTAGGTTTGGGGGTATGATGTGTAGTGAAATATGATGATATTTCGTCCCTAAAAATCTACATTTAGCCATCCGATGAAAGCTATCTAACATGATCCATCAAGTTTTCTAAGTTTCAGGATAAAGTGGTCATTAAATACATTAAGAAGCGCAAAATGGTGTAAAAGCGAAAAGGAATTGGATGATTGAAGCAAAACAGAGATGAGATGGACCATTTGACTAGATCGATCGATCGACCCTCTTTGGTCGATGGATAGACATAGTCTTGAAGAATTCGAATTTAAAAATTAAAACTTTAACTTGGTCGATCGATCGACCACTTTAGTCAATCAATCGACTAAGTTCGAATTGAATTTAAACTTGAATTTGAATTCCGGAATTGGATACTATTTAAAGAAAAATCTGAGGATTCAGAGGGGGATCTTCTGCTTGCATTTTTCTATTTTCTTTCACTTTAAGTTTTGAAGAGCATTCAGTCCAATGACTTGGAAATTCTTAGTATTTTATTTCCTAGTTTTAGATTTTAGAATAGTTTAATTTTCTGCATTCAAGCGAGGAGTTGTACGGAACTTGGATTAAACCTATTCGTGGATTTTGTTGAAGCCCTTTTACAATATTTTAATATTGATGTTTATGTATTTTTTAATCATGCTATTTACTTTATTATTTTAGGCTAATCTCATTTAAGGATAGGGATCTAATGAATCCCATCCTTAAATGATGAAGACATCATATCTGTAGTGGATTCTGATTTTATTTTATTATGGATAATACTTCCTTGCCATCTGAGATATGGGAGCTAATCATGCCCCATAATCTCAGATTTGCAATAGAGATGCTACCCTAATCTCTTTTACTTCGGGATAAATTCTATCACTTTCTGAGGTGTGAGTGTTAATCATACACTCATGGGATGTTAATCACACATCTCTTTGATCTCAGATCGGTAGTGTGGACTTTACCTTGAGATCTGATTTTAAGTGCCCTCTAAGGTGTGAGTGTTAATCATACACTCATGGGATGTTAATCACACATCTACTTGATCTCGGATCTGCACTTTAGAATTCACAGGTGTTCAGATTTCAGGCATCTTTTACAAATCTTATATCTTCATCATAAATTTATATTTCATAAATGATAAACCTACGATGGAAGGATTTAGCATCCCAATCCTTATCTTTCATTATTTGTTTAAATATTGAAATACTCATTCATCAAAATCTCTCAAAATATTAGATTAGTAGTTACTGTGGTAAATCTGCGCTTGTTCTTTTAATTAGTTGCTATCTCTCTTCTAAATTTTCTAACCAATCCTCGTGGGAACGATCTCGTACTATACACCCATTATCTACAAACTGATTCGTGCACTTGCGAGTACAACTTAATTTTCACAACAGGTACTAATTTTATTTTATTTTTGGAGCGTTGTTCAGTTAAGTGTATTCAAGATGGTGTCATAGCATGAAGGAAATAGTCTATTTGAAAACATATTTCAAGAATATTAAAAAACTAAAAATAAGGTAATAGTTTAACCATCAATGGTGAAATCATACCTTTGATAACGTCGTTTGATGCCTGAGCATCCTGTACTGTAACGGCGTAGGCTCGACCCTGAACGGTAGGTTGAGAAGGCCTCTGAATAGACGCTGATGCCATCCTCTCTTTCCTTACCTCAGGACTATCCCTGATCAGATGTCTCATCTTGCCACATCTAAAGCAAGCTCTAGGGTTCCTCCTACAGTCCTCCATTTTATGCTGTTTCCCACACTGTGCACATACCTCAGTGGGAGTGGAAGACGCGGCACGTGAATATCCTTGTGCCATTGATGCCCAGTTGTAGTAGTGCCTGAAGGATGAAAAGGACTTGTGGGCAAGGGTACTGGCGGCCTCGGATAGGAGGTCGGCCTCGAATAGGCCATCTGCGTAGGATATCGCGGCGGTCTCGAAAACCTTGGCTTCTTATTTGCCTTCTCATAGGCATTGGATTGCACTTGACTAGTTTTATTCCTATTTTGCTGATCTCTCCTTTTGTACATCTTCTCGATATCTTCTTTGGCGATAAGGGCCTTGGCCATTACCTCTGCATACATTCCTAGCTCAAACAGTGAGACTCTTTTCTGTACATTTGGCCTCAGGCCACATTGAAACTTCCTGGCCTTCATTAATTCTGTGGCCACATGTTGAGGTGCAAACCTCGGGAGCCTAGTGATCTCGACCCCATACTCACATACGGACATCTGATCTTGTTTCAATTTTATGAACTGAACTTCCCACTGATTCCTCACTACATTGGGAAAGTACTTGTCATTGAATTGCTCAACGAACTCAGCCCAAGTCCATAGTGTATTTGGGGTCTCTTGAACTCTATCTCTCTGCACTGCTTTCCACCAGGGATCAACCTCTCCATCCAGTTTAAAGGCTGCCCATGTCACTTTCTCATCCTCAGTATAAGGAAGTACACTAAAGATCTTCTCCATCTCGTTCAACCACTTCTCAACCTTAAGTGGATCGACTTGACCCGAAAAGCTCGGAGGACACATCCTTCTAAATTCTGAAAACCTTGAAGGCTGATTTTTCGTCGCTAGTATCTCTGTCTGCTGTGCCATCACATTGGCCATGGTCTCCAACAATTGTCTGTCACTTCCACTATCACTTCCTTCTCTGCCATGCCATTCTCTCCTCCTAATGGAATGGTGTTAGGATCAGTGGCGATTCCTACACCACGTGATGTGCCCTCGACATCCGGGATGTCTCTCATGCGGATCATCCTAGGTCTGCCTCTGCCTCTACCTCTGATACGTGGGGCCATACTGATCTGTCATTGATCAACAACAACATTGATCAATATTGATTGTAAACAATCCAGGCCATCGTCATATGGAATCCGAATCTAAAGCCATATCTCTGATACCAACTGTGATGACCCGACTTTCCGGAACCCTAATTCCCGGGAAGGCCAGATCGCCATCGACTCGGTACATCCACAACGTAAACGGGAACCATAGCAGATATTAATATATGGCAAAAGGAAGATACCCAAAACATGCTAACAGGTCTAAAGAAAATAAAATAAACCACCTGTGATGGCCGACCATCACCTAAACAGTGGTATACAAAATATCTGTACAAATACTGAATTTATCATTTACAAACCCATCTAACGTACCATGCTAAGAAACTAAGGGTAAAAATCCTCAGATGGAAGATCTGGTTCTTCCTCTAGGACATAGTCAGGATCAACCTCAGCCTCAAGACCCTGGTTTAAATCTGCACCCCTGACATATAGTCAGGGTGAGCTAACTGTCTAAGCTCAGTAGAGAAAAGATCAATACTCTCACATCTTATCATTTTTAACATGGTTTCAATGACATAATTCAAAGCAGATATTCAAAATAGATTAGATAACTGAATTTCAAATTCAAGGATCAGATGCAGTTTCATATATGAAATTTCAAAAGTAGATTCTTAAATCGAATTCAAATGGATCGGGCTTTCAGATTGGATCAGATTCTTATTCGTTCTTAACTTGTATATGTCATGCTTATCTTATTTATGACTTAATCAATAACTTAACTAATCTCCCAAGAAAATATAGCTTTGGGAGCCGGAATGTACCGATGAGAATCCCCCTTACCATCGTCATTCAATTAACACTTTTCAGAATTCATGTATGGATAAGCCACCGTACTGGTGCAAAAAGCAGACTCGGGGACTCATTCCGATGAACCTCAAATCACATGCAATTATAACATAGCTTATCTTATCAAAATCGTTCATAACATATATCTAATTTCGGAGTTCAGAGTTCAGAGTTCAGATACAGAGTTTAAATATAAAGTTCAGATGTTCAGAGTTTGAATATTCAGATGCTTATTTAGATGCAGAGTTTAGATTTCATATGCAAAATTCAAAGATTTTAAAACAGCTTAATTTATCACATGCAAATCATTTATCTCATGATGACCACGAAAATCAAGTCAAAATGGTATGGTGGTGAGTTTTCCCTACCTGGGTTCGGATCATGCGAAGATCCTACGGACCAATTTCCTTACCGATCTACATCATATCATGTATATACGCCACATTTTTCACTACCCAATAATGACTAAAAAGTTAACAAGTCAAAGCTCTAAGGGCTTGTGAAGGAAATTAGACATTCTAGACCAACAGGGCAATTCGCATGGGCAATTTCGAACATCTTGGGTAATTTGCCAATTTGTGTGGGCGAATTCCCAATTTGTGCACGCGAATCTGCCTGATTAAGAACTTATTAACATTTTTTTCGGTCTCGATTTTGACACTCATGTTTCCTAGATATCACACATGATTTATACATAAACTAACACTTAATTTACACAAACTAAGATCATATTTTCTTACCTTTAAAACTCGTGAAATAGGAGCGCACGATGAATGGCTCCAATAATGCTGAAACCCACGCTCCTCTTGAATTCAATGATTTTGAAACCCAATCTTCTCACACTCGTAAAGGGGTGAAATCAAAGGTCAAATTCCATGGATTGCGCCCAATAAATCCGTGAGATCCTTGTGAGCATATGGTTTTGTAAAAGAGGGTTTTAATCGGGGTTTCTAACTGAAATAAAAAGGGGTTTGGGAAAAATGGGTTCCCCTACTCTTGAATTGCATCCATGTCGATGATCGACGTTCTTGTTATGCACTTTTTCTGGATTCCTTTCGGTCTCCGGAGGAAGTGGCCCAATTCGGTCTTGTGGACTCTGGCTAGGGGCGGTGGAATAGTAAACTAAGTATTAAATACTTAAAATAAAGATGCGAATATTAAATGGGGAGTACCTGGATGATGTGATCGCCAGCTGTAAATATTTATTGATGTTGTAACACGCCAATAATCACGCTTTGCGGAGATGAGCGGGTGTGTGTCTTCTTTACTGAGCGCCAGTCGACCGACCTCAGCAACTATGGGTTGCTTATAGTCTAACTAGTTTGGTTTTCCTATTCTTGTTGGGATTCTGATTAACTTAGCTTCCTAGTCCTATTGGGAGTCTAACTAATCTGGTCTCCTAATCCTACTATAATTCTAATTAAGAAAAAAAAGGGGTGGTGACCCGTTATGCTAAGGAGGATCGACCCCATTCTCGGGTATCCTCTGTAAGCTCCCTTAGGCAAATCGGGTGGCTAAGGGCTATTTTATAAATGCTGGAGATCAAAGACTGAATTTAAACTGAGAACTAAGAATTTAAGAATTAAAAACAAAGAATTTAAGAATTAAGAATTATGAATTGGAACTAAGAACTAAGAACTAGAACTAAGAATTAAGAATTATAATTATAATTAAGAACTAGAACTAGAATTAAGAACTAGAAAGAGATTACCTGAACCTAAGTGCTTCTTCCTCCATACTTCTTTCCTTGATGTCGCAGAGAAGACTTCGAAATCTCTAGAAGTGAGAAGCATGAGAATAAGAATTGATGTGTTGAATGGTTGGGGGGTAGGGGTCTATTTATAAGCTAAAACTAGAAATCTTAGTGTAACTCTAATTCCTAGTCCAAATAAAAGAAATATCCTAATTCTTAATCCCAGTGTAACTCTACATTCCTAATTCTTCTAAGATAATAAAATCCTAAAACAATAAAAAAACTAATCCTATTTCTAATAAAAAAAAAGAAATCCTATTTTTTAAAATAATAAAAGAGACTAATCCTATTTCAATTAGGAGTCTTGAAATTCGTTACTTTTTGTGCAACTTTCAAAAACTGACCATAACTTTTTCAATACACGTCGGAATTGCTCATTGTTTGCTCGTTGGAAAGCTATTTCGATAAGATTTCAAATATGACCAATTTTGCATTAATTTAATTTTTTTTTATACTTCAAAATAGGTCAAAAATAAAAGTGATGGGATTGAAAATTGAAGACCCGCTGATACTCGACTGTATGCTATATGTTTGGCATCTAGTCCTAAGACTATAGGGTTTTCATTCGGACTTTTGGAGAGGATAGCCTAAAGTCTATCTGGTCTAGTCTCCTATTCCTGCTAAACCTATCAAAAGGGGGGATTCTTATAAGTATTAGAGATTAAAAACTGAATTTAAATTAATAATTAAGAATTTAAGGATTAAAAACTGAAACTAAGAATTAAGGATTAAGAATTAAGAACTAAGAAACCATAAACTAGAACTAAAAATTAAGAACTAAGATCTAGAACCAGAAACTAAGAACTAGAAATTAAGAACTATAACCTAAAATTAAGAACTAGAACTGAAACTAGAACAAAAGACTAGAACTAAGGACTTAAGAACTAGAACTAAAAATTGGAACTAGAATTAAGAACTAGAAGCTAAGAACTAGAAAGAGATTACCTTAAGCTAAGTTTTTCTTCCTCATTCTAGTGCCGCAAAGAGAAACTCGAGCTTGGGGGAAGCCTGAGCTCGAGAGAGGAGAGATTGCTATTGAATTCTGTGAAATTGGTGAGGAAAGAGGATCTTTTTATAGATATACAGGCAATTCCGAGCGTGGGACAATGTGTGCAATAGGTGGATTGCGCGCATGACCAGGGACGCTTAAATGAATTCAACGCATAGTCCAATGCGCTTAATTCACTTTGAGTCAGTCACTAACACGAGAGTGAATGGCTGAGCGGGTGTCCTAGTTCCATTATGGCTTGGAACCAATTTCCCGCATATGGCTAAGCGTGGAATCCAATTCCGCGTAGGGAGTCTTGCGCGAGATTGAGGAGTTTGGGCGGTCTTGGGAAGTAGAATCCTAGTCCAGTTTTGGACTGATTCCGCATGTAATATGACACGTGTAATCGATTCAATGCGTCAGGGTATGTGTGTGGAATCGAGAACTTCAGGCGGTGTACGGAAGCCTATGCCCAGTCCAAGTGAGACTAATTACGCGCAGACTACCCTACATGTAATTGAATTAAGTGCATAGTGACTTGCGCATAATTCGAGGACTTTTGGGTCTTGATGGGTCTGAGCTTCTGGGTTGATATTTCAGCTCATTTCTCAATCGTACACTACATGTGTGGTGTATAGTTCCCAGGTTGAGGTCTTTAAAGAAGGTTAGTCATTTTTCAGAGATCGCGGGCAAGGTCAAAGGTTGACCAAATATTTTTGTACATTTTAAGAGAGAAAAAATGGGGTGTCTATAGATGCTCCTCTTCGGCGCGTTCGTATGGAGCAAGGATGCATCGACGAAATAGACACCTCCTTTTTAGGGTGCCTTCTCGTTTCTTTTAGAGATCACAAGTGTGCATTAGGGAGTTGACATGAAATGTTTGACTTTTTTATCTATTAGCGCAAGCTAAAAGGGACCATTCGGGGGCCAGTAGTAGTTGTCGAGAGGTGTATCCTCATCCACGAGTGCAAGTGGCATCCCGTTGCATGTCGCGACCTGTTGTAAGTGGCAGTTAAACGGGGAAAATTGATACAAACGAAGTACCGGGGGGCGTCATATGAATGTCCAGAGACAAGGTCAAGTGACCATATAATATGATGGCGAAGGCTTTCGCAAGTAATGTCAGATCTGGCGCGTCATTGCTCAGACCAGTGACGCGCCAGGAGTCCCTTTCTAGTGGACATTTGTGATTTCTCGAAGTTGAGTATACTTGGTGTTCGATTTCCCAGGGGAAAGTATGGATTAGGGTGATAAGAGGTGACAATTTAGTAGATAGGAGTTTTAAAAATTTTGATTTTAAACTTAAGATCAATTCGGTGGTAGAACTTTGGAATACGTGGCTTTCGAGACGTCACTGAGCAGATCCATCGGAATGGGATTTATGGACCCGACCTTTGGTTGTCAAGACAATGTTTAGTATGCCAAATACTCCGTCTAACCTTCTCGCGGATACTGATGATTGTCTCTTATGGGAGGACTATAGTGGTTCGCGAATCAAGAGAGAGACGGGTTTTGAAAACGTTTGACTTAATGTTAGCTAATTATATTATAGGGAATATCGAGTGGTGAGGGGATGATACGTACCTGATTTATTACCGGGAGGAGACCTTCTGAGATGGGACGTGATGATTATCGCGATGGGACATTTGGGGTTCACATTTACTACATGCTTCTTCGCGACGGGACATTGGTGAACCTCCCCTCTTGGTTGCGTGCTGTGATGGCCAATGATGGGATGGTACTTACTTGAATAAGTGCAGAGACCCGCGTGTAGAGGTGAATCCTTGCTTGAGATAGAATGACGAATATTCTTTGATGAGGGGGTTGATATCGACTCTTGTATTCCTTATCTTGAAGCACGAAGGGTTGATTCATCTGGAGACCAGTTGTGGCGATCGAGGGGCTTTTATCGTTGTTGTGGGTGCAATCACAACCGCGTGAGGGGACTATACCGCAGTCGAAGCACAGGTGCAATCAGAGTGATAATAGGATAAATTTTAGATAAAATGTGTTGAAAGGTGTTAAGTGATATCAACAACGAGTGCATCGGGATGCAGCTCAAAAAAAGTTTGTCCATCGAGGAATATTTAGTTGTTATCTTGAGAAAAGATTCTTACGTTGTTATTTAAGAGTGATTCTGCAGTCTCATTCTCGGTATGATGAGTTGTATAGATGTGATAGAGAAGGGATAGTAGAGTGATTTTGAGGAAGGTTTGGATTATTTGTTTTGTAGGGATGTGAGGATGAAAGAGATTAAGAAAGTTTATTTATTATTTTTTTGTGGTCACGCGATGTGACTTTGAAAAATATTTTATTATTATTCCACGATGGGATTTAAGGAAATTTTTTGAGGTTCCATTGTGGGACATTAGGGAAATTAAAAAAAATATCTCAGTTTGAGGTGTTGGTCTCATGACCCGATTATAGTTGCCAAGGTGTTAGTGTTAAAAAAAATGTCCCAGTGTCAAGTGGCAGTGAGACTTTTCTCGGCCTTGCAGATATCCTGGAGTGTGCTTGTGATGATTTCATGTTGAGAGGTAGCTCGATTATGACAGCCATATGCCGGGCTCAATTTTATAAGTACTGAATGATCATCATATATCATAGCTTTTAACAAGGTAGGGGTGGATGATAGGTAATGGGTGATTGCATCGCTTATCATTCAAGAGTTTTCGGTTTTATTCTCAAAAAGATTTTGAAAATCATTTAACTCATTGTCCGAAAAGAAAAACATCAAGGGTGAAGAGGAGGTAAGGTTTATTGATCTGGAGGTAGTTTCTTATTGAACCAAATTTTGAAATAGTAGTCAACTACTTTCTTCTCGGGTGGGTAATGTGGTGCCATAATTGACCTCTCTGTCATGGTCCATAACTATCAAATCATCAAATTCTATGATTAGCAAGAGTTTTTTCCTCCTCTTACCGCCGTATGACAACATCTAGTAGTGTAAAGACACCAGGGGGCCCTCTCGGTTTGCTTATGCTTTTCTAATGAGAGTACCAGGAATGCCCTCAAAATTTACTTATGCTTTCCTAGGCTCGTTGACTTGTTCATTCGTCGCATGCTCTCGCTCAGTTGTGCTTCTCTTTTTCTCTTTTTTTTGTCTTATTTTTTTATGCATGTATGTATATTATTTTGAAATAACCTGCTAACGCAAGAATTATGAGATTTGATGGAACCTTATATTTTCATTTTTTATGCTCTAACATCGACTCCAATGACGGAAAAGTGGTGTATGAGAATTCAGAGTTTTCTACATTTCAAAAAGTTTTATGGTCTATTAGACCTTTTGATCAACTTGCCTGAATAGGAGGTGGTTAATGAGTTAGATGATTCCCAAAATATTTTTCGAAAATAATGGCCTACGATTTGTGAATGTCATGTGATGACTACGGGGATGTTAAGTATATAAATGAGCATGTTTAGACTACGAGACATGATGATCATTGAGTTATGGATAACATTCTAAAGGGTTAGGAAGTCCTTCCCCTGGTAGATATTTCCTGGGCATGCTGCCAAAATAATATAAGTTTTTCCCACGTGGGCTTTAATTTCCTCCAAGCGAGACAATTGTGTAGGCATTGTTTCTTAGCACTAGTTCCCGCAGCTTCGAGTTTTCGATCGGGTATAAGTTTGAAGAGTTTGGGCATAAAATGTGAGTCGGAGATATTGCTGGGCAATATATATATATAAAATTTTGTTTTGTATACTTTTATATTTTTTTTGTTATTATTATTGTGTTATGGTATAACATCAGTTCCTTAAGTGAAAATTGACAAAGAAGGCCGGACGGACGGAGTGAGAGTTGGATGATCTATTTCGGGGTCCTCGATCTTTCTCGATCTGATTGATCTGGGATGAGAGGGAAGTCACATTTAGTTTCGTGGTTTGGGTGTCAGAGAGTTTATCGAAGAAAGTGTGACGTCGTTTAATTTCTTCCATTGATAAGTCTTTTATGGTTGGGGGCTCCTTGTTAGGAGAGATCTTCTTTAATTTTTCGATAAGGTGAGGCATCTCGTAGAGTTGGAGCTTACAATTTTTGGGTGTTTTTCTGAGTGATTTACAAGTTGTTAGAAAGTCGTTTGTGGGTGAAGTTGGAGGGGAGTCCGTTGCAAGGGAAGGTAGTATGGTAAAGGTAATGATAAGATGAGACAAAAGTAAAGTAAGAGGAGGAGACGCGAGAGTGTAGGCCAAGGTGGACCTTTTCTTGGTGTGAGGAGGTTTGATTTTGTTTGATTCTACTTGTTTTGCTTAGTCCACACTTTGGGTTTATTGTCAGGTTGCTTTAAGATTTTATTTGTAATTTTTTGAGCCCAGGTGTAGAGAAATCTCTACACCCATCATCAGCTGACCATCATGCGGATCGTGTGACACGGCAATTTAGATAAAGTTGATCAAATCTCATTTCAAAAACAAAAATGTTGTTGCAATTTTTTACTATTAAAAATATGGTTAAAGTTTAGAAAAAATTAATGCACCAAAGTTCAGAGACATTATTTTATCTTTGACCCACTAAATAAAGGGTAAAAACAGTCAAATATATAATAATTAATCACATGCCCCATGACAGATCAACCGAAATGAGGATTTGATTTAGGTTGATCATGCTCCGTGGCATGTGATGTGCCCTTCTCTCCCGACGCCTTTAAGATTTTATATTTTATAATAGAGGGAATAAAGATAGAGATATGGAAATGGATTTGTTTTATTGATTGGGTCACGGGTTGGTGGGCCCCACAATGAGGACAACGGCCTGTCGTTCTTTTCTGGGTGGATCGGTTGTGGGTGGGGCCCATGGTTCAACATTCTTCAACACCTTACCCGTGGCCTTAGGTATCCTTTTCTGCCATTTCACTACTTGATAAAAAATTATTTGATCCTCACAATTGCTTGATATTGATTGTTTGTGGTTTTTTCAGGCTTTTCTTTGGTCCTGGTAAGTGGATGGCGGACCTGGCTGCGGCAACTTCTTCGTCGAGGGAAAAGTGATGCTACTCTCGATGGTAGTGTTTTCCCCATACTTTCTGGTGCGAGATCAAGTGTCATGTGACATAAGATTGCTAATTGCACCACATCCTCTAGAAGTTCAACAAGTTAACTAAAATTTTAGTTTTTTCTTTTAAAAAACTGTTTAAGTCATAGGTCAAATCTTGTGGTTCGCCGCTCAAATATGATGCCTTGCATTTTTTCAACTTTGACCAAATATTTAAAAATGGAAACACACCCTTTTTTAAATTTTTTATAACGTAAGTACCTAACTGACCTTGGATAAATTATATTGGCACCTAAACCTTGATTTAGGTGTCATGGGGCACTTAGCTGGCTCGAACAGCTACACTCGAATACTAGATCATATGCCACATGGCATGTAACACCCAAAACAACATTCATTTTGGGTTTTCCGACTACATGGTATGTGGTTTGGAAAATTATAATGGAGGACAGATTTGTTGAGGGCAAAGTGCAAGCGGCTGACGTGGAGCGATGTGATTGGCTGCACCGACCTGCATTAATTAAGTCCCATTGTACTTGCAGTCAAGTGTGTCGCGTCACATCAGTCGCATGCACTTTATCTACATAAAATCTATCCTCCATATAACAGTCGCATGCACTTTGTCTATATAAAATCTATCCTCCATATACCAGGGTCCATGTAGTTTAAAAAAAATTAATTGTTTGAGGGTTTTTTTGTCTGATTTCATGAGACAAAGATAAGGTATAACGCCCTACTTTGGTGCATTAAATTTGGACACAATTGCCCATCTTTTTAACAATGGATATACTTTAGATCATGCCCAAAATTTTCGTATGACATCTAATCAATCTTGTCCAAATTGTCGTGGCACCCGATTCTCGTGATAGGAGCCACATACTGCCCAACTGAATCGAGTACATCGATTAAAGTTGCACTCAGACAGTCTTGAGCCTTATATATATATATATATATATATATATATATAGAGAGAGAGAGAGAGAGAGAGAGAGAGAGAGAGAGATTATATGTTCAAGTACTGTAGCCTGAAACTCTACACTCGAGCTAATTGGGTGTTACATGGCACTCAAACCAAAGATCAGTTGCCACATAAACATGCTCAAACTTGATTAACAAGCATCCACGAAAAGGATGATTTTAAATTATTCAATTTTGGGTGAAAGGGAAAAAAATTTAGCGGCCTCGTGTTTAGGCCGTGAAAGATTTGGTGTAACTTGCAATGTAGTGAACCTTGATCGCATGCAAGTTATCTCACATCCTCTATGTGCACCTGTGAAATGAAAGGCATACAAGTAAAAAAACAATAATACCCTCCACTGGGATGTGGTGAAGCCTTAGAGGATGCAGTATAATCACGTGCCAGGATGCAGTATAATCACGTGCCACAAGGTACTTGATCACATCGTGTGTTCAATGATATAGTCTTATTATATATATATATATATATATATATATATATATATAGGCAAAGGGGAAAAATGTGTCCAGACGTAGAAATATTTTTACGCTAATTGATATGGGTGCAACACGTATCGCTATTTTTGTAAAGTGATGGGTAACATGAGGCCTATTTTACTAACTAGGGTTAAACTTTTAAAATATTTTAAAAGTTATATTCCTTTTTAACCGTCATTCTTGACTTTTTTAGAAGTCACTTTAAAATCATTTTTTTTTTTTCTATTTCTCTAAAAAGTGTCAGACTTACTTTTTCAGGTATATTTTACTCAGAAAATGTGAGCGCCCAATAACAAAGCGCTAGTACCTAGGCAGCGAAGCACCGACACTCCGATAGCGAGGGACTGGCCGGGATTGTTAGCACCTCTATATCGAGGTGTCGACACTTCGCTAAAATAAAATAAAAAAAAAAGAGCGTCAGCGCCTCGTTTCAGGGTCGCCTATACCTCTAAATCGAGGTGTCGACACTTCAATTTAAATAAATAATTAGAAAAAAAAAAAAAAAAATAGCGAAGCACCGGGGTGCCAGCACTTCGCCACCGGAGTGCCAGCGCCTCGTTTCGGGGTGTCGTCGCTTCGTTGTCATGGTGTTAGCACTTCGCTGCCGGGTTATCACTTTTTTTGAGTAAAATATTTCTGAAAAAGTATGTCTGACACTTTCTTAAAAAAATAGAGAGAAGAAAGAGAAAAGAGGCTTTAAAAAAGTACAAAATAACGGCTGAAATGGTATTTAACTTTTAAAATATCTTAAAAGTGTAACCCAAGTTAATAAAATGGATCCCATGCCACCCATCACTTTACAAAAAGGGTGCTACGCGTCGCACCCATATAAATTTGCGTAGAGATATTTTTATGCCCAAGTGCATATCCCCGACCCTCTCTCTCTCTCTCTCTCTCTCTCTCTCTCTCTCTCTCTATATATATATATATATATATATATATATATATATATATGGTTCTAAATGGGTCAAGTCGACTTCGACCCGACACGACCCGACCAAATGAACCTGATTGTAAATTGGGTCCGGATTTGATACACGGTGGAGACTCAACCAACTCAAGCCCATCTAGTGTTCTACGTTGGTTAGGCCGGGGCTTTGAATTTTAAACCTACACATGAACGTAACCCAACCTAGTTGAGATTCGAATGTATATACACTTTTTGTTATATATATATATATATATATATATATATATTGTATTTGTATATTAATTTTCTTTTTTTGTATATATATAAAAGAGTTAAAAGGTCTATAATTGTTTATTTTATATAAGATTATGTTTTAATACCATCTTAAAATGGGTTATAAACTAAGCCAAGCCCATTTGAGTGAGAGAACGAATTTGGGATAAGACATTGAAAGGTAATATGGTAAGCATTCCTCTTACATGAATAATTGGCCGAGCTTATATGTTTCAAATTTTAGCTATTCAGATAGCTACTAATTAGTTATTTTTATATTAATTTTAGGAGGAATGTATCCCCACATTAGTAGTTATATTTGGGAGTAACACAAACATATAAATTATACTCCAAAATATTACCCCTAAAAGTTTTATTTTTTATAGTGACGCTAATTGATATGGGAATGACATGTAGCGTCCTTTTTGTGACGTAATGGGTGGCATGGGATTCACTGTACTAACTGGGATTACACTTTAAAAATATTTTAAAAGTTAATTATTATTCTAGCCGTCATTCTTGACTTTTTTAAAGTCTCTTTCTTCTCTTTAGTTTTTCAAGAAAGTGTCAGACTTACTTTTTCAGGAATATTATACTAAAAAAAGTGGTCACCTAATATCGAAGCGCTAGCACCTTGGCAGCGAAGCGCCGACACCTTGAAAAGAGGCGCTAGGACACCGGCACTAGGGTGTCAGCGCCTCGCTAAATTTATTTTTTATTTTTTTTATCGAAGCCCCAACACCTCGATTTAGAGGCACCGACGCCCCCGAAACGAGGTCCCGACGCTCCATTATTTTTTTTTTTTAGTAAAGCGTTGACACCTCAATATAGAAGCGTCGACACCCCCGGTGCTGAAGTGCCAACGCCTCGCTATCGAGGTGTCGGCGTTTCGCTGCCGAGGTGTTAGCGCTTTGTTACCAGGCGCTCACAATTTTTGAATAAAATATACGTGAAAAAGTAAGTGTGACACTTTCTAAGGGCTCGCTCGGCAGTTTCTGCCCAGAAACCCATTTTTTCAAGAAAATGGTTAGCTCAGTTGCTGCCCAGAAACTCATTTTATGAGGAAAGTCACTTTCCTGAAGGTTGTTCTTGAGTTACTCAAAATTTTATTTTCTTAGTATTTCTGACATTTTCTTGTATTCTAGACTTTCTCAAGAAAATATCAAGAAATAATGCCGATTTCCGCTTAAAACCCGCACTGCTAGGATCATACTGATGATCCCGGATCGATCAGGATCGATCCGCGATCCAGATAGCGGAAGCTAGGTGGACACATCCGAGCAGCTGTAGTCGGGGTCAACCAATTTCTATACTAAATACACGTCAACAATATTTAAATGTAAGGAAGAACATACACATTCCCAAAAAGGAACCAGGAAGAACCATCGGTGATGGACGTACATCACCCAAACAATGGTTCCCGATAGTGGTTCCGAAATGGAATGTGGACTAACATGAAATAAATAAAGGTAGAACTACATATGTTTATACAAAGGTGGCCACCAGGCACACAGTAAATCCAAAAGATCAAAAGTACAAAATATGGTTATCAATACCCGGGCTAAGGATAGAACTTCGTCACTTTGAGCGTCCAGTCTCCTCGTCCTGCCTCGGCCTCGGGATCCGGTGATAATCCGGGATCGCTCTCGATCTAGACGTGCACTGCCTCGAGAACCTAAAAAGATTTGAAGCAGGGTGAGCTACATCCTAGCTCAGTAGAAGAATTTCAATTAATTTACATCTAAATTATTAAACATGATTGCAGAACATATCTTAGATCGACAAGTGAAACGAAACTGAACAGATATAGATTGATGCTCAAACATGCAGGAAATCAGAATGCATAACTGGCAAAAGTAAACTGAACTCCGGAATTAGCAAGATGCTGTGCTTATTAGATTTAAATGACTTAAATCATACATATCTCTAACTTAAGTAACTCCCGTGTATATATATCACGTGGTAGCCAGATTTGTGCCGATAGGAAACCCCAACCAATCGTCGTTCAATGAACAATTTTCAGGAATGCAATAATGCCCCACACATGGAGTGCATATATTGCCGAGGATTTTCAAACAACTGCACATTGTGCAAGAAACGGATATACCGCCGAGTCGGTGGGGATCGTCTGAATGTTAAACCTCAAATCAAATACATACTTATTACCTCATGAAGCGAGAATATCGAGGCGATTATCAGAGCAGATTATCAGAGCATATGCAAAGAACAGAAACAGATATCAGAATACGGGAATCAGAGTTTAATGCATATGCAGGCATGCTTTCGAAAATCAGAGATATAATACAATGTTAAGATATCATGCAATTAAATCTAGATGCACTTAAATTGAGTTTTCCCCTACCTCGATCGGTTTATCTTCTAAGCAAATCCAAAGCTTTTTCGACGTCGGGGTTTATCCTATACCATATGCACAAAGACATTAAGTGTTAGGAATGTCGAGAACTACGACAATATCCGGGGTGTCTACTTCATGAATTCAAGACAGGCAAAAGCAGGGGTGAGTGATCGATCACCACCCACTGTAGATCGATCACCAGCCTTTGTAGATCGATCACCAGCCTTTGTAGATCGATCACTGCCTTTGTAGATCGATCACCCTTTTGTAGATCGATCACGACCCTTGTAGATCGATCACCGGCTGGTGATCGATCACCACGAAGCTTCAAAACTCCCTCTCGTCCACATAAATTTTTATACAAATTGATCGATCACCACCTTGGTGATCGATCACCAACACCTTTGTAGATCGATCCCCACCTTGGGGACCAGCCACCAGACTCATTGTAGATGCATCGCCACCTTGGTGATCGATCACCACCTCGGCCTCAACTTCTCAACTCTGCTCCTATAAACTTATATGATTGATCGATCACGGCCCTTGGTGATCGATCACTAACTGATCAGAGATCGATCACCACCTTGGTGATCGATCACCAATGACAAAGAAAGTCATTAATGGAGTTCACCTTTCCTTCCATTTTGCTCTCTCCATTAATGGTTGTGCAATCACCATTAATACATCATAAACCTACCCTTTAAACTACTCATTTAACCTTATTTAACACACACAACTCACCTTGTTCGTGGGTTTCTTGGGGTTCCGGCAATGACCCGAAAAGAGGGTTTCAAAACCTAGATCTCGGAGCTCCTCTTCGACGCATTCATGAGAAATTCCTCGGCTCTGGTTCAGTGATCGGGGTCTCTCACAACAATCTCAAACCCTAGGTAACTCAAACCCTTAGGTCTAGCTCCTCTAGCTTAGAATCTCTCCTCTTCTCTTGCTAACCCTTCTTCTTCTCTCTCAATGATTTCTTTCACACTTCTTAGCATCAATCTCCAATCTATGGAGCACACAGGGCAAGGTGATGAAGGAGAAGAGGAATGAAGTCTCTCTTCCTGTCTCCCATCCTTCCTCTATAAGCTACTTCTCTCGAGCAAAATTTCTATTTTGCCCTTGGTGTCTATAGGTGTGAAGTATGAACACGATTGCTTCTAGCAACGTGTTCCATCTACCCTCTACGGCGTCTAGGATCTAAGCGAAATTTCACACGTGATCTCATCTCATCACGGTGCCACATTATTTAAATTAATATAACCTTAAAGTTTTTAAATTAACCTCGGTTTCAAGGCAAGACGCGCGGATCAAAAGCGATCGTGCACGTGTTCTAATTTTCGGTCGTTACATTATCCCCCTTAGGAATTTTCGCCTCGAAAATGTCTAAGAGGCGTAGAGGATTTTGTAGTTTTAAGACTCACATGCTAAACTAATGTGAAATTGATCTAAGTGTCATGCATGGTAACTAAAAGATTTACGAGTTTATATATTGCGAGCGTAATTAAAGTATGAAATAATATATGCAATATGCAACGAAATATAATTAGAGAGATACGTGTACATATAAATGGCTAATAAGCAATAGTAGATGCAGTAATACTGCGGGAGCATCGGATGGGCAGCGTGATCGATCAGGCGTCAGGGACGCGTGAGGTGAATGATAGTCGCGTGGATCCACCTGTAGGCGGGCGTGCAATCGCGCGGACGTGGGCGTGGCATAGAGTCTTTGCATGACTAGCTCATGCATACCCGCGTGAGAGACCAGACGACGATGCATCTGTCGCTGGAACGCCTCAACCCCATCTAGTCTCACGTGGATGCGGCGGTTGCTCTCCACCACCTCGCTGGCATCGCATGACGTCGTCGGAGGAAGACGGTGGGGAGGGTGGTGCGTGTGACGATCGACGGGTGGAATAGGGGCTGGTCAGGCGGATGGCTCGCCGGGTGGTAGGTCCTGTGGTGTCTCGCCCTCTGTAGTCGGCGCATCGAACCTCGCTCTGGAGGGTGAACCTTCGCTTTCTGCAGGGGAACAGGCTCGGCCAGCGCCCTCCTCCTCCTCAGGAAGACGCTTAACCAACAAATTGTAGCTCTTTGTCCAGTCTTTCAGATGAAAGACCCTAGTGTTGTTGGTCAAACGAGGCTCCTGGGGAGCCAAAACGTAGGCCTCGCGTAGAGCAGCATACTGCTCCACAAGCTTGGTGACGAGGCGTGCATAGGGGATCTGTTTCTGCCCAGACGCCTTCTCAGACATCAGGTCATTGGCGTTTATGATGCCATCAATGACCAGATCTGCCATAGAGAACCAACGGTTCTCATAGGCAGAGAATAGTGCTTGTTGCACTACTCCAGTCCGTGAGGACTTGTGCAGGAAAGGGTTGAGGGCACACTTGATGTAGGTATCAAGCATCCACAACCGGTCAGGTAGTTGGGCCCTAGAAATGGATTGGCCCCTACCGTGTTGGCCTTGGGTCATCTTGGCGACCACATCGGCATACGGAGGCTCGAGGCCACTGGTCTCGAGGTACGCGGACGAGCATTGAAGTGCCGCCGCGACATGAAAATGGTTAAATTTATACTCAAGGCCATCGATGGTGGTGACGAGTCGATGGCGACTATCACCCCATTTGAGGTTTTGAAAGAAAAGCCGCACAATACGTGGGCAGTAATGGTCATGGAAGGGCGCGAGTAGGGGTTTAAGCCCTAGCTTTTGTATGTAACCCTTGGCCCAAGCCATTTCGGGTCGGTCCTCATATAGTGAGGACACAAAAACGTATTCCGGTAGGAATGTTTTGGAAGCCCACCACGTGTTGGGGATTTCACGCTCGATAGTGAGCGATGCGGATGCGGGAACGGGCGGGGTAGAGGTCGAAGCCGGTGCCATGGGTGGCACGGACGGCGGGGGATTTGGAATAGAAGGCGAGAGTGCAGGCGGGATGTGGGTACCTTACGCGAAGGATTCTTCGTGCGTGGTCCCATGGTCTAGATTTGGGCGAAATGCAAGAAAAAGGAATCGAAAGTTAAGGAAACGGAAGATTTACCGGTGAATGTGGCGACGCACACTCAAATCGCGCCGGAGAACGAACGAAAATGGTTGAGGAAGGCCGAAAATCGAAAACCCCTTTGGTCTCTTGCGGTTAGAATGTTGCAAATGACCCCTCGGGTTCCCCCCTCTTTTATAACCCAACGTCCCATTGGTGATCGATCACGGCCTCTTGGTGATCGATCACCGAAAATCTTTAAGTTCAACTCGATTCATTGATCGATCACCAAGGTGTAGATCGATCACGGTCCTTGTAGATCGATCACCAATTGGTGTAGATCGATCACGTGCGAATAATTGCATTTCATCCGTCAATCTCCTTAATTTGATGGTCCGGATTTTAAAACTACTAATTCATACATGCCACATAGAGTATTCCAAAAGATAAATTCGTCAAGCATATGCTCACACCAATTTATAATTATGGCAACGAATTCCAGGATGAAATCTTGAGACTTACCTTTTTCATCGTGAGCAGATGCGGACATCTTCTCACGGATTTCGTTGTTCTCTCCCAAGTAACCGGCGTCGAATGATTCCTCCACTTCACTAGTACTGGAATTAATTTGGTCCGTAGGACTTGATGTCGATCCAAAATAGCGATCGGTTCCTCAATCGTCGTCATATCCTCCTGAAGCTCTATCGGTTGGAAATCCAAGGCGTGAGTCGGATCGCGTCGTAATGGCGGCATGGATACGTGGAATCGTTATGCATGCTTGCTAGCTCATGATGGTGGCGATCCGATATGCTACTTCGCCCGTCCAAGTACTTCAAATGGTCCAAAGTACCGAGGACTTAGCTTCCGCGCTTCCCAAAACGCATGACGCCTTTGATTGGCGAAATTTTCACAAACACCTTGTCTCCAACACGAAACCAAGGGTCAATTCTTTCAAGTTTAATTTTAATCATGGTCATATCATTAATGTAATTGATTATACCGAAATTCCACTTGTGTTCGGTGAAGATCGGCATAGCTCTTTTGGCGACTTTGGGCCATCTTCAACCTTTCACGACATTTCTTCTTGTTTTTAGTGGTACTATCTACCATTTACGGTCCCAAGACAAGCTTCTCACCGATTTCTTCCCGATTCAATGGAGATTTGCATCGACGTCCATATAAGGCTTCATAAGGTGCCATCCCAATGCTCGATCGATAGCATGTTATTGTACGCGAACTTCGATCGGTAAGGTAAGTCGATCCCATGAGCCATGAAAGTCTAACATACATGCTCGCAACATATCCTCTATTATCTGGTTCACTCTCTCAGTTTGCCCATCTGTCTGAGGATGAAACGCTGAGCTGAACTCCAATTTTGTACCCATGCCTTCTTGGAACCGTCGCCAAAACTGCGACGTATACAGAGGATCTCTATCACACACAATACTGACAGGTATTCCATGTAATCGAACTATTTCTTTCAAATATAACTCGGCTAGTTTATTGGCTGTGATTGTAGTCCGATATGGTAGAAAGTGTGCGGATTTCGTCAAACGATCAATAATAACCCATATTGCATTGTTCTTTCTCAGTGTACTTGGTAATCCTAAAATAAAGTCCATAGAGATGGCTTCCCATTTCCACTCTGGTACTGGCAAGGGTTGTAACAAACCTGCTGGATTCCGATGATCTACTTTCACTTGCTGGCAGACCAAACACCGAGAAACATACTCCGCCACGTCCTTCTTTAATCCTCTCCACCAAAAACTTCGTTTGAGATCTTGGTACATCTTGGTGCTACCCGGATGTATAGCATACGTAGATTTATGCGCTTCTTCCAAAATTGTGTCCTTTAGATCTTTTGTATCTGGTATGCATGTCCGATCTCGAAATAGCAAGGTGCCATCATCCTTAATAGAAAAATCAGGCCTTATCCCATTGATCACATCTCTTCTAATCGTCATAAGCTCGTCATCGACCATTTGGAGCTTACGTATGTTATCAAACAATGTGGGCCGTATCACAATGGTGGCCATCAAAGAACTCGAACCCTTAACATCAATCAACGTATCACATAAGGCCAGTCTTCCAAGAATGCCACCTTTGCACTGTGATCAAATGTGCCAATTGAGTCAAGACTTCGCTCAAAGCATCCGCCACCCCATTGGCTTTTCCAGGGTGTTCCTGGATGGAACAATCGTAGTCCTTTAAGAACTCCATCCACCTGCGCTGTCGCATGTTCAAGTCCTTTTGTGTAAACAAGTACTTTAGGCTTTTGTGGTCGGTGTAGATGTCAAATGTCTCACCGTATAAGTAGTGCCTCCAAATTTTTAGAGCAAAGATCACCGCTGCTAACTCCAAGTCATGAGTCGGGTAGTTCTTCTCATGTTCCTTCAGTTGTCTAGAGCCATATGCGATAACCTTTTTATGCTGATTGAGGACACAACCTAACCCACTATATGATGCGTCACTATAGATAGCAAAGCCTCCTCTGCCAGAAGGTATAGCTAGCACTGGGGCTGTAGTTAGACGCCTCTTTAATTCCTGGAAACTCTTCTCGCATTGTTCCGTCCAATCAAACTTAGCGTTTTTCTTTGTGAGCTGAGTGAGTGGACTCGATAGCTTAGAGAATCCTTCTACAAACCGCCTGTAGTACCCTGCCAAACCAAGAAAACTACGAACTTCTGTCACTGTCTTAGGCTGTTCCCAATTCACAACTGCCTCGATCTTTGTTGGATCTACCGTTATACCTTTTGCGGAGACGATATGGCCTAAGAAACTCACTTGGTTCAACCAAAACTCACACTTTCCGAGCTTTGCGTACAATTTGTGTTCTCTAAGGGTCCGCAAAACCACATGTAGATGTTCTTCGTGCTCCTCCTTTGTCTTGGAATAGACAAGAATGTCGTCTACGAAAACAACCACCGACTTGTCCAAGTGTGGTTTAAATATACGGTTCATCAGGTCCATAAATGATGCGGTGCGTCACAATCCAAATGGCATAACTAAGAACTCATAGTGCCCATATCTAGTTCTGAACGCCGTCTTCTCCACATCTTCAGCCTTGACCCGTAATTGATGGTAACCTGATCTCAAGTCAATCTTCGTAAAGAACCTCGCTCCTTGCAATTGATCAAATAGATCATCGATCCCGATTCTTAATCGTCAGCTTATTCAACTGCCGATAATCAATGCATAAGCGCATTGAACCGTCTTTCTTTCTGACAAACAACACCGGTGCTCCCCAAGGAGACACACTTGGCCGGATAAATCCTTTGTCAAGCAGTTCCTGAAGTTGCTCTTTCAACTCTTGCAATTCTGTTGGAGCCATCCGATACGGAGCCTTAGATACTGGTTCTGTGCCTGGAGCTAAATTAATTGCAAACTCCACCTCTCTAACTGGTGGTAATCCAGGCAATTCTTCCGGAAATACATCGGAATACTCACACACGACGTGAATATCGGATAGCACATTTGTTTCTTCCCGTTGTTCTTGTAGAAAAGCCACATATCCGCTGCATCCATTCTTCATCATCTTTTCCGCCTGAATCGCGGATATCAACGGAGCCACCTTAGATTTCTCTCCAAGGAATCTAAATGACCGTCGCTTAGGTGGACGAAAAACCACTATCTTCCGAAGGCAATCCACACTTGCGCGGTATGCGGATAGCCAGTCCATTCCCATAATGACATCAAATCCTTTCATATCCAACAGAATCAAATCTGCCTGTGTTTCGTGTTCTTCCACTGCCACTATCACTGACTTGCACACGGTGAGCGCGTTCACAGTATTACCCGTGGGAACTGACACCGTCAAAATAAAGTCTAACTGTTCTGGAGTGGCACCCAATTTCTTAGTAAATTGAGGTCGGATGAAAGAGTGCGTAGAGCCTGGATCTATCAAGGCTCGTGCTCTGTGAAAGCAAATGTCGCAACTCCTATACAATTTCAGTTCACCTATACGCCAATTTCAATGTTATCTCAACGTCTTAACTATGCATGCATACATATACTATTTACATCATAATTACTCAACAATTTCTATATTTTTCAAAATTCTTAATTCGTTATATCACTAAACCACATTCATTGAATCTCAAATCATACCTTGATGACATCGCTCGATGTCGAGCATCGGTCGCGGTGACGGCATAAGCACGACCGTGGGCGATTGGACGAGATGATCTCTGTGCTGATACCGATCCAGCCCGCACCTTACTCTCCCCAGGGCAACCCCTAACCAAGTGGCGCATCTTGCCACACACAAACATGCCCTTATCTCTCCTACAATCCTCCGCCTTGTGTTGTTTCCCACTTTGCACAAACCACGCGGAGTAAAGGATGAGATCCTTGAAGGTCCCCGAGGCCCCGCTACCGGAAGATCGGTGTCCGAATGATCTAGAAGAAGTAGTCTGCCGCCCTCTGGTAGGAACTAGGACCAAGATATCGCGGTCGAGAGTGTGTAGGGTATCTCGGAGGTCTAGCAAACCTAGCCCTCTTGTTTTGTTCCGTGTCCCGAGATTGCCCTTGAAATGGTCTCTCTCCCGCTTGTCCCTCCAAGAAAATTGTTTTGGTTCTCCTCATTATGAGAGCCTTGGCCATGACTCCCTCATACGTCTCCATTTCCCACATGGCGACGTCCTTTTGTAGATTCTGTCTAAGGCCAAGTTGAAACTTTCTAGCCCTCATCAATTCTGTGGCTACATGCTGAGGAGCAAACCTAGCCACCCTGTCAAATTCTGCTCCATAGTCTCTCACCGACATGGCGCCTTGTCTCAATTCTATAAACTTTACTTCCCACTGATGCCTCACAATTTTCGGAAGTATTTGTGGTAAACACCTCGTGAACTCCTCCCATGTCCAAGGAGTGTGAGGGAATTCTCTTGTCGATTTTGTGACACCGACTTCCACCATGGTCCGCGTCACCATCAAGTTTGAAAGTGGCCCAACGCACTTTCTCCTCATCACTACATTGTAGCACCTCAAGAGCTTTTCCATCTCTTCAATCCATCCTTCCGCTTCAATGGGATCCGTTTGACCCGAGAAGTTAGGAGGTCTCATTCTCCTAAACTCCGCAAACCCACTAGGCTGATGGGGTGGTCTAGTCACTGCTGAGCCAACGCTTGCTTGTTGAGCGACGTTGGTAGCTAATGCTTCCAACACCGCTCCATCCTCTCCTCATTTCTTCTTCTTCCTCCTCTTGGTCCCAAGAACCACATTTGGTTGCGAGAGAAACTCTAAGCCCAGACGTGACCTCTGGCACATCCCTCAGGGGAATCTCTCTCTGTCCTGCTCTACCTCCACTATGCCCTCCTCTGAACTTAGGGCCCATACTGGTCTGTCATTGGAAAAACAACAACATTGATCAGTACATAGATTGTGAAAACAATCCTCTCTAAACCCGTTCAACCTCCTAGGCTCGATACCAAATCAGTACATGCGGCCGGATTTCCGCTTTCCGTAAACTCCGTTAGGATCATACTCTGGATGATCCCGGATCGATCACACGTATCCGCGCGTATAGCGGAAGCTAGGTGGACACATCCGAGCAGCTGTAGTCGGGGTCAACCAATTTCTATACTAAATACACGTCAACAATATTTAAATGTAAGGAAGAACATACACATTCCCAAAAAGGAACCAGGAAGAACCATCGGTGATGGACGTACATCACCCAAACAATGGTTCCCGATAGTGGTTCCGAAATGGAATGTGGACTAACATGAAATAAATAAAGGTAGAACTACATATGTTTATACAAAGGTGGCCACCAGGCACACAGTAAATCCAAAAGATCAAAAGTACAAAATATCGGGTATCAATACCCAGGCTAAGGATAGAACTCGTCCGCCTGAACGTCCGTCTCCTCGTCCTCTGCCTCGGCCTCGGGATCCGGCTGATAATCCGGATCGCTCTCGATCGAACGCTGCACCTCGTAACCTAAAAGATTTCAGAAAGCAGGGTGAGCTACATCCTAGCTCAGTAGAAGAATTTCAATTAATTTACATCTAAATTATTAAACATGATTGCAGAACATATCTTAGATCGACAAGTGAAACGAAACTGAACAGATATAGATTGATGCTCAAACATGCAGGAAATCAGAATGCATAACTGGCAAAAGTAAACTGAACTCCGGAATTAGCAAGATGCTGTGCTTATTAGATTTAAATGACTTAAATCATACATATCTCTAACTTAAGTAACTCCCGTGTATATATATCACGTGGTAGCGATTGTCTTGATAGAAACCCCAACCAATCGTCGTTCAATGAACAATTTTGAGAATGCAATAATGCCCACACATGGAGTGCATATATTAGGATTTTCAAACAAGCGCACATTGTGCAAGAAAGCGGATATACCGCCGAGTCGGTGGGGATCGTCGAATGTTAAACCTCAAATCAAATACATACTTATTACCTCATGAATCGATTATCGAAAGCGTAATATCGTGATTATCGAAAGCATTATCGAGCATATGCAAAGAATGTAAAAGATATCGAATACGGAATCGAGTTTAATGCATATGCATGCTTTCGAAAATCGTAGATATAATACAATGTTAAGATATCATGCAATTAAATCTAGATGCACTTAAATTGAGTTTTCCCTACCTCGATCAGTTTATCTTCTAAGCAAATCCAAAGCTTTTTCGACGTGTCGGGTTTATCCTATACCATATGCACAAAGACATTAAGTGTTAGGAATGTCAGAGAACTACCCAAGACAATATCCGGTGTCTACTTCATGAATTCAAGACAGTAAAAGAGGGTGAGTGATCGATCACCACCCATCGAGATCGATCATCCTTTTGTAGATCGATCACCACCTTTGTAGATCGATCACTTTTGTAGATCGATCACCAAATTTTGTAGATCGATCATCAGCTTGTAGATCGATCACCACCGTGATCGATCACCACGAAGCTTCAAAACTCCCCTCTCGTCACATAAATTTTATACAAATTGATCGATCACCACCTTGGTGATCGATCACTAACATTTTGTAGATCGATCACCACCTTGGTGATCGATCACCGATTCATTGTAGATCGATCACCACCTTGGTGATCGATCACCACCCTCGGCCTCAACTTCAACTCTCTGTTCCTATAAACTTATATGATTGATCGATCACACCCTTGGTGATCGATCACTAACTCATCAGATCGATCACCACCTTGGTGATCGATCACCAATGACAAAAGCTGTCATTAATGGAGTTCACCTTTCCTTCCATTTTTGCTCTCTCTCCATTAATGGTTGTGCAATCACCATTAATACATCATAAACCTACCCTTTAAACTACTCATTTAACCTTATTTAACACACACAACTCACCTTGTACGTGGGTCTCTTGGGGTTCGAATGACCCGAAAAGAGGGTTTCCAAAACCTAGATCTCTCTTCGGCCTGGATTCGGCGAGAAATTCCTCGGCTCTGGTTCAATGCATCGTGGTCTCTCACAACAATCTCAAACCCTAGGTAACTCAAACCCTTAGGTCTAGCTCCTCTAGCTTAGAATCTCTCCTCTTCTCTCTTGCTAACCCTTCTTCTTCTCTCTCTCAATGATTTCTTTCACACTTCTTAGCATCAATCTCCAATCTATGGAGCACACAGGGCAAGGTGATGAAGGAGAAGAGGGAATGAAGTCTCTCTTCCCTTGTCTCCCCATCCTTCCTCTATAAGCTACTTCTCTCGAGCAAAATTTCTATTTTGCCCTTGGTGTCTATTCCGGTGTGAAGTATGAACACAGTTGCTTCTGCGCAACGTGTTCCATCTACCCTCTACGCGTCTCAGATCTAAACGAAATTTCACACGTGATCTCATCTCATCACGGTGCCACATTATTTAAATTAATATAACCTTAAAGTTTTTAAATTAACCTCGGTTTCCGCGCCGGGCACGCGGATCAAAGCAGTCAGGCACGTGTTCTAATTTTCGGGGTCGTTACAGAAAGTGTATTGTGTTCTTCCACACTATCAGCCGCACATATTTATGACCATCATCAATGCGGTTATATTGATCCGATGATTGTTAAAATTTATTTACTTTAAATCGGTAATGTGTTTAACACTTTGGTCGAACAGATTCTAGAAATGTTGTTTTAAACGTATACACCGATGGGGACTTACTTGAAAACCGATTTTTGTCGGTTCGATTTCGATTTGAGAAACTAGAAAATGATAGTTATCAGTTCGATTTCAGTTTAACATGTATAAATAAATAAATAAATAATTTGAGGGATCATGGGATCATGAGAATCATGGGTCTTTACAATTCCAATCATTTATAAAAAGATCTTGGAATCATGGGTCTTCCTTGAATCTTTTCAATTTTTTTAAATTTGTATGATTTTTCACACTTGCTTTAAACATCCTATGTATTGTTCTTTTTTTTTATGATTATAGATTTGAGATGCATTTGGATTATATAATACACATATTTTCTTGCTTAAAAACATCATTTTAAATTTTGAATAGGTTATATCTTTTTTAATTTTTTAATATTTATGCTTTATAATTGCTATAATTTTTCTGATTTTTTTCCAAATCTTTCCCAAATTTATCCAAATTAAACCGCCTTGACCCTTGCTAAATAGTTGTTGAATCCAAACTTGGTTAGTGTGCATAGTAGAGACAAATGGGTCATTCATAGGACTACAATATATAACACAAGGCTGACAAAATTGGGGTACATCACATTCAGCTGATGCCATAGTTTTAAATTGGAGTTAGTCTACCAAATTCAATCAAAACAAAGTCAAAGTAACAAAATCCACCAACATTTGATTGACCATCGGATGAGTGTATTAAAACCGAAAATAATATTATGAACAAAAATTATAAGTTGTCAAAATTGAAATTTTCAAATCGATTCAACCAAACTTCTCTTCATCATGTGTAAGGTGGAAATCATCTTATATACAACCATAACTGAACTTCATATAAGGTCCTTATTTTTATTGTAAATTACACAAAAATATATAGGCGCCAAAGGAATTAGATCCGTCCACTGCCTTAGTGCATGGGTGTGGTACCTGATACCAATCCTATACAAATTGTAGCTCAGCTCAGAACTGAGCTTTCCTGAGCAAATTCCTTTGAAAATCATCCATCACTTTCAGCAGAAAATACTCGAAAAACAAGCAACCCAAAGAAACTGAAGCTCTGAAATGCTTAGGAAAGTGATTTTTGGTAGAAAATACTCAAGGAAACTGTGACAACCTGAATTTCGATACCCCGAAACCCATGCCATCAGCACGATCCTCCAGACCGTGCCCCAAAACTATGCACGGAACATTGGTATAACAAGCACAATTAAATAAATTAAAACAAATAATTTCATAAAACAGAAATAATTAATATGCCCAACTGGCATATATAAAAGACAATTCTACTTTCATGCCACTGTATGAACAGAGAACCGACCCGAACCATCGGTGATAAACAGATCACCCCAGATGGTTCGCCAAAAGAATAATTCAATTTAATTACATGTTTATAAAAAATAAAGGCTTGACATACAAAGCCATACAACTAGCTCTCAAAAACTACTCTCTGTCAAAGTACACAGGAGAGTCTCTTAGAAGAAGTCCTCAGGTGGAGGCTCCAACTCGTCTCCAGGCACGTAATCCAAATCACCCGGATCTACGTCTCCCGAAGCCTCAACTGCTGCTATCAATGGACCTGCGACGTATAGTGCAAAGGGTGAGCTACGTCCTAGCTCAATAGGGAACAACACAATGAATATATAAGTTAAAACTCACATATATTCCATGATACTCTAAGCATGGTGTGTCTATGCTTTTGCTAGAAAAACAGTTTAAATTTGATGAATTGTATTCAAGTTTACTGGTAGTTAGCAGGTCTTACTTTACTGTTGATTTATCATGAATGACACTGAACAGGCCTAAAGCAAAACTTAAAATTTCAACTTAAGTAATCCCCGAGCAATATAGCATCGAACCCCGATGAGATACCCTTCATCGTCATCTAATTAGACAGTTGTAAAAATGTATTCTCTGGGAATACGACCCAAGCCCCTTTCTCACTAGGCGGCGGGGTTAAAACTCATCTCAACATCCCTGGGATGTGCTTACTGTTACGGATAAACCTCCGCACTGGTATACGGATTGGCCGCCATACTGGTCACGGATATCCTGCCGCGTTAGTCGTGGGTATCCCGTCACGTCGGTGGGGTATCCTATCAAAACTCAAATAATAAAAATATCATGTGCTTTGCATATAGTTGTTCACCGTGTAAGTGTGCTATCTTACATCAGTTAGGCCTCAACAGTAATTATTCAATTGTATATACATATACATCCCTGGGATGTATACATACCCGGATCACATCTATGCCTTTATTACTTTTTCATCCCCTGGGGATGTCTCAATCTCATTAGACTACTGTTCTTAATTTCTTGCATCATACCGATGCCTTTATCACATTCTTGGTGTCACACACGCACTCATTTTCACAAAGCTTTTTATAGTTAAAACAACTTCAAATCTAATAATTATATCTCTACATATATGCTCTTGAAATTAAAGTACATGTTCAAGGTGTTCCCTACCTCAAGTCTTTAAAATTCCAAGCATCAAGGTCCCACGCGACTCCTTATGCTCATGCTCACACGTATCACCTATGGTACAACATAACACATGCAATCCATCACTAAAGATGTAACAAAGAAGGCCCTAGACCCTCCCTTAATCTTAAAGAAAAATTCAAAAGTCAACTGAGTCTGCCAAAATCGATTAATCGATTCCCAAAATCGATTAATCGAAACCCAAATCGATTAATCGATTCCCAAAATCGATTGATCGACACACAAAATCAATTAATCGATCCCAAATCGTTTAATCAAATTTCCTGGCATAGCATGGTCGATTCTTAAATCGAGTAGTCGAAGTTCGAAATCGATTAATCGAAATCCAAAATCGATTAATCGATTTCTCAAGTCGATTAGTCGATTTTCTCAGGTCTTGTTTCTCCTGCCACTAGAGGTACCCAGTCGATTAGTCGATTTCCAAATCGACTAATCGAAATCTAAATCGATTAATCGAAAATAATTTTGATTAATCGAAATCGGGCTTACTTGACTTTTCAACTTCCAGACCAAAATCGATTAATCGAACTCCAATTTTGATTAATCGATTTGGTCAGATTCAGCCCCCTCTCGGGCTGATCTTCCAAATCATTCTCAACAATTTCTCTTTCTTTTTCTAAGCCTTTATCCTATGATTTTAAGTATTTTTTACTACAACTAAACCTCTATGATCTATGCATTTAATTCACCAAAATTTTACCTCAATCAAATCTCAATTTGATTGGATCACAAGGTTGGAATGGCTAGGGTTCCAGCTTTGGCTTCAAAGGATCCCTCGCATTGAATCCGGCGTTTATTGCTCGAATCCCCTTCCCTTAGCTTGCATTTACTTCTTGTTCAACAACCCTCTTTACTTCTCTCTCTCTCTTAACTCTCTTTAACAACCCAAAATAATGAATTTAGGGTTATTAAACCCTTATATCCCCCTTGTCTTGGTGTTAAGCACATACACCCAAAATAGGTGTATGCAACTCCAGATTTACATTACACTCCACACACTTACATCATATTCACATCATATCCGTTCATCACTCTCGAGTCACTTGTAGACTTCCACTTGGTCAAACCTGTGACCAATCGGGCACGGATCCCGAGGTCATTGTTCAACACAATTTTTCAAGATATTACATCCTCCCCACCTTGGAAATTTTCGTTATCGAAAATAACCCAAGGGTGCTTCGTTTGGGGTAACCCCCCCCCCCCACACACACACGTAGGTGAGGTGGCTCAGTAAGTTACCCTTGTATAATCCTAACAAGTAGCATACACATATTGTACAAAAGATTTATACTACTGGAAAAAGTTGACAAAAATATGTTGTATTCATTAATCAAAATTTACAGTTGGTTTGATACATATATCAGCTCTAAAAAATATGCATACAAAAGATAACAGAAATAGAAACTTCCGCTGTAGCTCATGCCGTCCCCTCTCCTGGTTGATCTCGTGCCGGAGCAGGCTCTGGCTGGACTGGTGGCTCTGGCTGGGTCGTCTCCATCTCAGGTGGCTTCTCGGGCTGCTGGGGCGCCGAGCCAGATGCGTTGGCTGTAGAGGTACCTGCGTGGAAGACTGGACCCGTATGGAAGGCAGTCCGACCTGCTGTCCACGCCTCCTCCTGAGCTAGGCGCTGGTGGTAGTCCAACGGATAGATGTACCGCATGGTGTGGTATATTAGAAAGTCCATCCGCCGGTTCATCCGCTCATTGTTGGCCTCCATCCTGGCCAACACGTCCTCGATCGTCGGAGCTGGGCGAGCCGCTCGCCGACGATAGGAAGAAGTAGGTGTAGCTGTCGTGGACTGCGCTGGTGGCGTAGGTGAAGCGGTGGTATGGGAGGGTGCCCCCTCTGCTGGTGGCTCAACTAGGTGTGCCCCACCCATGGGTGGGTCCTGATGTGGTGGTGGGGGTGGTGGTGGTGCTAGCGGTGCTGTTGTTGCTGCTGGTGCGGAACCCGGAGCCGGTAGGGTCCGCTTAAGAAAATTATAACTATGGCTCCATGAAGAGTTCGAAAACGTCTTCACTTGGTCCGTTGCCCTCTCCTCATGGGGCGATATCGCGTACTCGGGAGCGTCGGAGTAACACTCCAACATGCTCGAGATGAGCCGAGTATAAGGCATCTTCTCCTTGGGCCTCAAGTTGCCCTTCATTAACTTGCCCTTGATGTACCTCATCCCCTCTAGGATGAACATCGTTGCATCAAACCAACGACCACAGAAGGCCGCGTAAAGTACCTGTTGCACTTTCTCTACACGCTCAGTGTCGTGGCGCAGTGGGTAAAGGTTGCACTTGTTTATCGAATCAAGCATCCACATGTAGTGGGGAAGGTCGACCCTCTTAATGGAGGATCCCGACCCCTTCTTCCCGTTGATCATGCGGGTCATGATCTCCTCGAATCTTACCTCCCCCTCGAAGGGTGGAAGGAGGGTGGTCTCGGGATTAAAGTCGAGGTAACACTCAAGTACCTCATGGACATGGCGACGGGTGAATGTGTAGTCGTGTCCCTCTATTTTGGTCAAAATAATGTCGTCGGTAGGGCCGTCCGTTAGCCCTTGGTAGAACAGTCTAACCAACCTCGGGTAGTAGGAACCCCGGATTGGTTTCAAAATATTATCGAGACCGACATTTTGGAGGTAGTTACGAGCCCATTGGGTCTCGCCCGGTACATCGGGGTTGGTGAATAGGGTTGGATCGATAATGTACTTGATCTCAAAGGTCTTAGCCTCCCACCACTCATTGGGTTGAAGTACGTTAGTGGGTGGTGGCGGCATGAGTGAACTTCGGCGTGAAGACTTCGGCGAAGGCGTGCTTTCGTCGAGCCCGGAGGTAGTCTCCGATGCCGACGGTGCGGCGTTCTTACGCCGGACTGGGAGTTTAGTGGTTGCCTTCTTCGAAGACAACCGCTTTTTAGGTGGCATTTTAGGTAAAATTTCACAAAAACTAGGGTTTTACCTTAGGTATGTGACTCAACGTAGCGCGATTTCATTCCGAAATCGACTCGAAATGCCCAAAACCCTAGCTCTTCAAGCCGCTTGGAGAAGAAGAGAGCAAGGCGCGCAAAAAAATAAAAAGTAATTTGATTTCGAGTGGGGAGAATTCCCCTTCGACTTATATATATAGGCCCCGGCTCGATTAATCGATTTCCAAAGTCGATTAATCGAGATTCAAAACTAGGTTAAGCCGCGCAAAATCGATTAATCGATTTCCAAAATCGATTAGTCGAAACTCAAAATCGATTAATCGAAGCCATTTCGATTAATCAAAATCGTATCCATTAAAAGTTTTAAGTTTTAGAGCTCACTGGTGTGAGCCAGTCGATTAATCAAAATTTCAAAATCGATTAATCGAAATTCACTTCCATTAATCGAAATCGTGCAGTCCTTCCAAATTTTATTTTTTTTCAAAAAAATCCTTAAGTTACTGATTAGTCGAACCCCCAGTTCGATTAATCGAAATTCAAAATCGATTAATCGAATTTCACTTCGATTAATCGAAATCGTATATCATACTTCAAAATTTTCTAAATTCATTAAGTTACTCGATTAATCAAACTTCCAGTTCGATTAATCGAAACTCCAAATTGATTAATTGAATTCTTCCTCGATTAATCGAAATCATATAAAAATCCTTCAAGTTCTTCTAAAATTTTATGTTACTCGATTAATCAAAACCAACATCGATTAATCGAAATTCCACTTTGTCATTTTTCTGAACCTTGTTCCAATTTTCAGTGACTGGCACATGCCAGTCGACTAATCGACCAAAATCGATTATTCGAATTCTCAAATCGATTAATTGATTTGAAAATCGATTAATCGGTTTTGATCAAATTCTTCAGAATTTTAAATTTTCATATCTCTTTGGTTTCCCTTGGTAAACTATGATATTAAATGGTCATTGGTTCTACAACACACATCATCACGGCCATGTCGTGGCTATGATGAATTCCAATTTCGTGTCCAACACTGTATTGGCGGCTCTATGTGGATAAAACTGTTCTCTTAAGTAAATTGATCATAAAATCGATAGAGTTACAACACATAGTTTAAATTCGCAAACATGCTTGCGAGGGTACAATTGACTCTCAAGTTGTTGGAAACAAGGCCGGATATTGTTCTTTTACATCGGCCTCTCGTTCTCATGTAGCTTCCTCGGCCGGATGGTGTTTCCATCGAACAAGTACTAATGGAATTACCTTTGTTCACAACACTTGTTCCTTTCGATCAAAAATCTCCACCGGCTCTTCGATCATCGTCATGTCCTCATGCATCTCAAATGATTAACCGCTCAACACATGATCAGGGTCATTAAGGTACTTCCTGAGCATAGACACATGGAAGACATTGTGTACTGAATCGAATAACGGTGGCAATCCAATGCGGTAAGTAACTTCCCCTACTCGATTGATGGGCGATCTACATCGTCATCCGTAAAGTGCTTCATATGGTGCCATCCCAATGCTCGTCTGAAAACTGTTGTTACACGCGACCTCGATCAAGGGTAGGTGCTGATCCCACGATCCTTACAATTCTAACATACATGCCCTAAGCATGTCCTCAATGATCTGATTAGCCCTCTCAGTGTGTTTGTTAGTTTGCGGATGGAATGCCGTACTAAAATCTAGTCGCGCTCCTATTCCTTCTTGAAATTTCTTCCAAAACTTTGATGTATACAATGGGTCACGGTTTGAAACAATGCTACTCGGAATCCTATGCAAACGGACAATCTCCTTCATATACAGTTCTGCTAGTCTTCCCGCCGTATACATCGTGTTGTAAGGCAAGAAGTGCGCTGACTTGGTCAATCGATCGACTACTACCCATATGGCATTGTACTTCTTTGCAGTACGCGGTAGTCAAGCGATGAAGTCCATTGAAATCGATTCCCACTTCCATTCCGGTATAGGTAGAGGCTGCAAGAGACCTGCGGGGTGTCTATGATCGATCTTGACTTGCTGACACGTCAAACACCGCGACATGTACTCTGTCACATCTTGTTTCAAGCCTCTCCACCAGTAGTTCTTTTTCAAATCTTGATACATCTTTGTGCTTCCCGGGTGGATAGCATAGCTTGATTTGTGTGATTCATCTAGAATTATTCGTCGTAAATCGACATTGTTCGGAATACAGACACGACCCTTGAACAATAAGGAACCATCCTCCTTGATTGAAAATTCAGATGTAATGCCTTCAGTCACATCTTGACGAATCTTTGTTGGCGTCGGGTCTTTCATCTGTAGTTCATGGATGTGCTCAAATATTATCGGTCTCACGGATATATTAGCCAAGAAGGCTCCTGTAGCTTGTGACTCAATATTCGCATCATACAGTGCTAGATCCTCAAACAACTTCCATCTGTGCATACCCAAAAGTAAACTAGCCAATTGAGCTGAACTCTTTTGACTCAAGGCGTCGGCTACTACATTAGCCTGGCCTGGATGGTATTGTATAGAACAGTCATAGTCCTTGAGAAACTCCATCCATCTGTGTGCCTCATATTTAGTTCCTTATGTGTAAACAGATATCTGAGACTCTTGTGGTCGGTGAAAATCTCAAAAGTCTTACCGTACAATTAATGTCTCCAAATCTTAAACGCAAAAATGACCGCTATTAATTCCAGGTCATGTGTCGGATAATTCTTCTCATGCTCTTTCAACCGTCTAGACCCATACGCTATCACCTTTTTGTGTTGATTAAGCACACAGCCCAAACCAGTATACGAAGCATCGCTATACACTGCAAACCCTCCACTGCCTAAAGGAATCGCTAGTACTGGAGCTGAAGTGAGTCTCTTCTTGAGTTCTTGAAAACTCTTCTCGCATGCCTCACTCCATTTGAACCTTGCATCTTTCCGTGTAAGTCTCGTGAGTGGTCCTGATATCTTTGAAAAATTCTCAATGAAACATCGATAGTAACCTGCTAATCCAAGGAAACTATGGATGTCAGTCACTGTCTTTGGTTGCTCCCAATTCACTACTGCTTCGATCTTTGCTGGATCTACAGTGACACCAAGCTTTGAGACGACATGTCCCAAAAAGCTAACTTCTTCTAATCAAAACTCACATTTGCTGAGCTTGGCATATAACTGGTGTTCATGTAGAGTCTGTAGGGCTATTTTCAAGTGTTTCTCATGCTCTTCTTCTGATTTTGAATAAATCAAGGTGTCGTCAACAAACACTACGACACAAGATTCTAGGTGTGGTTTAAACACCCTATTCATCAAATCCATGAATGACGTCGGGACATTTGTCAACCCAAACGGCATCACTAAGAACTCATAGTGTCCGTATCGAGTCTTGAATGCAGTCTTCTGAATATCCTCTGCCTTGACTCTCAATTGATGGTATCCCGATCTCAGATCGATCTTTGAGAAATACCTCGCTCCTTGTAGTTGATCAAACAAGTCATCTATCCTAGGAAAAGGGTATCGGTTCTTGATGGTAAGTTTGTTCAATTGTCGATAGTCAATGCACAGACGCATTGACCCATCTTTCTTCTTTACAAACAAGACCGGTGCTCCCCATGGAGACATGCTCGGTCTAACAAATCCCTTGTCCATTAGCTCTTGTAACTGCTCTTTCAACTCCTTCAACTCAGCAGGAGCCATTCTGTATGGTTCTTTAGAAACAGGCTCTGTTCTTAGTGCTAAGTCGATGGCGAATTCTACTTCTCTCTCTGGAGGTAGTCCAGGTAACTCCTCTGGAAATACATCAGCGAAGTCTCGCACAACTGCTATCTCAGATATAACATTCTTCTCCTCTTTATTTTCCTTCAATAACACCAAGTATCCACTACACCCCTTTCTGATCAATCGCTCGGCCCTGACTGCCAAGATAAGTGGTAGGTGTGTCGACCTCTCTCCTTGAAATCTAAACGATCTCCTCGTGTTGGGTCTGAAGATGACGACCTTATTCTTACAATCTATTGTCTCACAGTGAGTCGATAACCAATCCATGCCAAGGATCACGTTGAATCCTTGCATGTACAAAAGGATTAGGTTCGCCAGTAGCTCAAAGATGTCTCCATCCATGACCCTCACGATCACGGAGTTGCAACCCTTCTCGGTATCAACCGCTTTCCCAGTAGGAACAGTCATGGTTAAAACGAAGTCTAACTCCTCTGGGTCGACTTTCATCCTCTTCGTGAAGCGAGGTGTAACAAATGAGTGGGTAGACCCTGGGTCTATCAACACTCGAGCCTCGTATGTCACGTCGCTTCCCTTCTTATAAATTTGTAATGTACCTAACCATACATACACACACACACACATATATATATATTGTTCATTATCATACCAGAATTTATCACATGCAAGTTTCTCTTATATTTTTCTATATGTAGATGCACCTTTTCTATCTAAAAATTTCAAGAATTGAAATTCTTTATTTAAAAGAAAGCTCACCTTGAATCACGTCATTGGTGTTCTGAGCCTCTTGAGCTGTGACTATGTAGGCTCTCCCTTGTACGATCGGCTACCTTGCTTGTATAGGTCGTGGAATAGGTACTGAAGCCGTCTTCCCTTTGTTCATCTCAGGGCATTCCTTGATCAAGTGGCCCACCTTGCCACATCAAAAGCAACCCCGAGTGCTTACCCTACAGTCTGCTGTCTTGTGAGGCTTGCCACACTTGGCACAAGTCTCACGAGGTGTGGAAGAAGCTGCTCGAGAAGCCCCCTGTGTGACTGTAGCGCCGGTAGTAATAGCAGGGCTCTCGTAGCGTATCGGTCTCCCCGACGCGAGCAATGGAAATCTCTGCTGGTTGCTTTGCTGCGCCGATCTTCCATAGCCTCTTTGAAACGGTGGTTTCTGATTATTTGGTATGAATCTCAGCTTTTTGTTCACTGATTCATAATTCCCCGTTCTGCTCTGATCAGTGTTCCACCTTCCTTGTTGCTCCTTCTGGCTGTACTTGTTGTTATTTTCTTCCTCTACCACCAAGGCTTTGCTCATGACCTCCCCATAGGTCCTCAGTTGGAATGGTGCTACTCCTCCCCTCACGTCCGATCTCAACCCTTGTTGAAACCTTTTTACTCTCATCATCTTTGTGATGACGTAGTCAGGCGCAAAGCGAGCGAGTCGCATGAACTCCACTCCATACTCTCTCACACTCATCTTCCCTTGCACTAATTGTAAAAACTGAATTTCCATCTGGTTCCTCACCACCTCTGGAAAATACTGCTTGTTAAATTCCTCGACAAACTCATCCCATGTCCAGGGCATATCTAGAGTCTCCTGAGCCCTAGTCCTAGAAACAGACTTCCACCAAGGCCCAGTCTCTTCGTCTAACATGTAGGCTGCCCAATGGACGCTCTCGTCCTCGGTACAAGTGAGAACACTGAACACCTTCTCCATCTCACTCAACCAATGCTCTGCCACTATGGGCTCTCCCTGTCCAGAAAAACTAGGAGGTCTCATCCTCCTAAACTCAGTAAACGCAGATGATGTCGGTGTTTGAGCCACCGAAGTGTGTCGGTGTCGATGTGCTCATGAGTCAGGTGAGCTGCCAAGGACGCTGCCTGTTGAGCCATAGCAGCTGCCATGGTCTCCATTGTGTGCATCATCCTTTGACGCTCTTCTCTATCCTCATTTCGCTCTCTAACTCTTTCTTGCTCTCTCTGATCTCGATCACGGTTCTCTTCCTGATCTTGGCTTCCTTGGCCACCACTGCCAGAAGCCCCTCCATCTCCTATAGGTTCTCTATTTACGTTCGAGATAAAATCATCTCGACTACGTAAGCTTCTACTATGGCCGCCCCTGGGTCGGCCCCTTCCTCTAGAAGACATAACGGTCTGCACGTGAAAACAAATTTTTCATTAGCAGAAGTCCCTATGTTCTGACAAAAGAACGATTGTCAGAGTTTCTAAAAGAAATAGCTCTGATACCAACTGTGACAGCCCAGATTTTGGTACCCTGAAACCCGTGCCATCAGCACGATCCTCCAGACCATGCCCCAAAACTATGCACGGAATATTGGTATAACAAGCACAATTAAATAAATTAAAGCAAATAATTTCATAAAACGGAAATAGTTAATATGCCCAATTGGCATATGCAAAAGACAGTTCTACTTTCATGCCACTGCATGAACAGAGAACCGACCCGAACCATCGGTGATAAACAGATCACCCCAGATGGTTCGCCAAAAGAATAATTCAATTTAATTACATGTTTATAAAAAATAAAGGATTGACATACCAAGCCGTACAACTAGCTCTCAAAAACTACTCTCTGTCAAAGTACACAGCAGAGTCTCCTAGAAGAAGTCCTCTGGTGGAGGCTCCAACTCGTCTCCAGGCACGTAATCCAAATCACCCGGATCTACGTCTCCCGAAGCCTCAACTGCTGCTATCAGTGGACCTGCGACATATAGTGCAAAGGGTGAGCTACGTCCTAGCTCAATAGGGAACAACACAATGAACATATAAGTTAAAACTCACATATATTCCATGATACTCTAAGCATGGTGTGTCTATGCTTTTGCTAGAAAAACAGTTTAAATCTGATGAATTGCATTCAAGTTTACTGGTAGTTAGCAGGCCTTACTTTACTGTTGATTTATCATGAATGATACTGAACAGGCCTAAAGCAAAACTTAAATCTTCAACTTAAGTAATCCCCGAGCAATATATCATCGAGCCCCGATGAGATACCCTTCATCGTCATCTAATTAGACAGTTGTAAAAATGTATTCCCTGGGAATACGACCCAAGCTCCTTTCTCACTAGGCGACGGGGTTAAAACTCATCTCAACATCCCTGGGATGTGCTTACTGTGACAGCCCGGATTTCGACACCCCGAAACCCGTGCCATCAGCACGATCATCTTGACCGTGTCCCTTTGCTAAGCACGGAACACTGGTATATCAAGCATGCAATAGAATAATACACGAAATTTCAGAATTTAAATCTATGCTAAGCAACTCCCCAAAAGACAGTTCTACCCTCATGCCTCTGCATGAATGGAGAACCGATCCGAACCATCGATGATAGCAATCATCACGGATGGTTCGTCCCAAAGGAATAATCCCAACTCCTTATATACATGGTTTAAACAAAATCAAAGCTTGACATACCAAGCCGTACAAAACTCTCTCAAAAAGCCCTCAAAGTGGCACAACGGAGTCCTCTAGAAGAAATCCTCAGGAGGTGGCTCCAACTCTTCACCGGCTGCAAGGTCCGACTCACCGGGGTCAGCGTCTCCTGAAGCCTCGGCAGCTGCTAGTAGTGGACCTGCGACGTATAGTCTATAGGGTGAGCTACATCCTAGCTCAATAGGGAACAAACACAGTTGAACATATAAATTATTACTCACATATATTCCATGATATGCCATGCATGATGTGTCTATGCAGTTATTGATGAAAACTGTTAAAAAGCATTTCATTACTGTTGATTACTTATGTTTTCATTTACTCATGAATGATGCTGAAAAGGCCTAAAGCAAAACTTAAACTTTCAACTTAAGTAATCCCCGAGCAATATAGCATCGAGCCCCGATGAGATACCCTTCATCGTCATCTATATAGACACTTTTAACGTATTTTTTGGGAATACAAATATAGTACCCAAGCCCCTTTCCCCTGGGGATTGGTGGCGGGGTTTCACTTATCTCAATTCAACACCCATGGGGTGTGCTTACTGTGTACGGATAAGCCTCCGCACTGGCCTACGGTTTCGCCGTCGTATCGGTCACGGATATCCTGCCGTGTCAGTCGTGGATATCCCGCCACGTCGGTGGGGTAACCTATCAAACCTCAAATAACAAAAATATCTGTGACGACCCGACTTTTCCAATCCCTCAGGTATAGGAAAGACCAGTTCGCCAACCTATCGAATAAACGATAAGCCGGACAAATAGGGCACATATCAGAGTAAAGCGCAATAAATATCCATAGCTAAAATAAATGCGGAAGCAATTAAAAGTAAAGAACCACCGATGATGGCCAACCATCATCGAAACATGGCTCATAACAGAAATCAACGTCAAATATAAAACTATGGTATCCAACTAAAATGAGCCCACAAATTCAAGTCTAACTCTCACCACAAATAAGAAAATCAGTAAGTTCTATACTGGGAAAAACTCCTCAGGAGGAACCTCAAGCTCTTCCTCAGGCACGTAGTCAGGATCAGTCTCACAGCCCTGAATAGCCACGTCAGTACCTGAACCTGTGACGTATAGTCGGAGTGAGCTAACCAACAAAGCTCAGTAGAAGAAAGACATCTACGGCATTTTACTTTAACTAACATGGTTTCAAAATAAATATCGGAATATAGCTTGTCAAACATATAAGCAGATAATAAACTGAATTTAGGTGCATAAATCATATGTAAGATTTATTTCTAAATGTGTGAAAACAGTTTCAAGAACAGATGCAGTATTTCAGTGTCTTAGTTTCTCTAACTTCTATATGCAAAGTTCAGTAATTCATGACTTAATCCTCAACTTAAAATACCTCCCGAGTAAACTATATCTCGAGAGCAGGAATATAGCCGATGGGAACCCCTACCTACCATCGTCGTTCATGAACCCTTTTCGTATACAACAAGCCCTGCGTAATGAGGGAAACTGTACCGAAGTTGTTCAGAATTTTGAGGGGTCGTTAGTCAATCATAAAACAAATGCGTATACTAATATAATCGATGGAAGTCTCTTATACATAGTTAAGGTTCTTGATTTGATCTTGAGCTTAAGCGATTCAGTTTTGAGATTCGTAGATTTAGATTTTTAGTCATTCATATCAATTTCAATTTCTGGATGTGATTTCAATGGCATATGCAAGTTCAAAGATTTTAATTTAAAATATCCATAAATTAAAATAAAATCTTTGTAAAGATGAGATTCTCCTACCTAAAACTGAGTTATAGTCAAGCAAGGTCCAATATCACAACTATACGTTCAAAGATAAACTCTAATTACTAATAATATAGACCTATTTAAGTGTTTCCTCAAAAACAAGTCAAAACAGGCAAGTTGCGCCAATCCTAGAATTTGACGTAACATTCTCATATTTTTTTTACTATCAAGACGATTGATTCATGTATTGGTCAAAACATGAAAGTTGTAGATTTTTATATTAGCTTTCCAACGCAAAATGAATCGTCTCAATCGGAGTTCGAGATAAAAAGTTATGACTAAAATACTAAGGCAATGCCGGAGTTCGGTGATACCTCGCTCGAGCGATGATAATAGCTCGCTCGAGCGATTTGATGTAACATTCTCATATTTTTTTGACCATCAAGATGATTGATTCATGAGTTGGTCAAAACATGAAAGTTGTAGATTTTTCTATTAGCTTTCCAACGCAAAAAGAATCGTCTTAATCGGAGTTCGGTATAAAATGTTATGACTAAAATACTAAGGTAATATCAGAGTTCGGTGATACCTCGCTCGAGCGATGATAATAGCTTGCTCGAGCTATTTGACGTAACATTCTCATATTTTTTTAACCATCAAGACGATTGATTCATGAGTTGGTCAAAACAGGAAAGTTGTAGATTTTTCTATTAGCTTTCCAACGCAAAAAGAATCGTCTTAATCAGAGTTCGGAATATAAAGTTATGACTAAAATACTAAGGCAATGTCGGAGTTCGGTGATACCTTGCTCGAGCGATGATAAAAACCGATGGGTTTCCTCAACGATTCGCGTCGCGATCGATCCCACGAGTTCACAGAGACAACTCCAACACGCCCCCAATGATCTCAACCTCTCCCAATAGCCAACTACGAATCCAAGGTTGATTCAAATTCTTTCTAAGGTTTAAGTGTTTTCAACAAAGAGGGTTCTAGAGAAGGAGGTTTTCTAAACCGATCTCCTACGATGATTGAAGAAGAGAGAAGAAGGAGTTTCACACGGTTGGGTAACTATCCTCTCTTAACAAAACCTAGTATAATACGGGAATGCAATTCCTTCTTATAATATGATTGCTCACAAAGTAAAACACACACACACATCTTATGTATTATACACTTCTAATTTTAAAACTCAAGTCCGGTGTTGAGCGGCTACACCGAGGTCGGTGCACAACTTTCGCACGAGGGTCCAAATGGTCTCTAAATTAAAATCTGTCCGCACAATCACATCTAGATAAAAATCCAAAACAAATGGTGACGTCGGTTGCCGAGGCGAATACACACACAGGGTCAGTCTAACTCGGGTTCAAAATACGGGTCTTTACAATATCGGTGCCTTACATATAGTTATTCACCGTGTAAGTGCGCTATCTTATATCAGTTAGGCCCTATCAAACATGATTCAATCTTGGATACATCCCTGGGATGTATCCATTTACTTGCATCACACCTGATGCTCTTATATCTTCACTTCATCATCCCCTGGGGATGGCTCATTATACTTACTCTTATGGATGTCACACACACACACTTTTCACAATTCTTAAGCAATAAAACATTTGAATTTAAATTATATATCACTACATACATGCTCTTGTAAAATAAAGTACATGTTCAAGGTGTTCCCTACCCCAAGTCTTCATTTGATCATTGCACCAAGGTCCCACGTGGCTCCTTGTGCACTAGTTCACACGTACCACCTATGGTACCACATAACAGGTGAAACACATCACAAATGATGCAATAAAGAAGGTCTAAGACCCTCCAAGAATCTTAAAGTCAAACTCAAAGGTCAACATAAATTATCTCAGCCGATTAATCGAACTCCAAAATCGATTAATCGAATCTGATTCGATTAATCGATTCCAAAAATTGATTAATCGAAAGTCCATATCGATTAATCGATTTTCAAATCGATTAATCGAGATTCTCATTCGATTAATCGAATTCTAATTCGATTAATCAAAATTCTCTGTTCAGCCAAGTCGATTCTCAATTCGAGTAATCGAGTTCCTAAAATCGATTAATCGATCCCAAATTGATTAATCGAAAATTGAAATCGATTAATCGAAATCCCATTTCGATTAGTCGATTTTCCCAAATCATTTCCTCCAGCCCCCCTTGGGTCCACTGGAGGTTCCCAGTCGATTAATCGATACCCAAATCGATTAATCGAAATCCAAAGTCGATTAATCGAACTCCAATTTGATTAATCGAAATCGGGGTCCTCTGACTTTTCAACTTCCTGGCCAATTTCGATTAATCGAAACCCAATTTTGATTAATCGAAATTGTCAGATTCAGCCCTTTTCGAGCTGTTCTTCCCAATCTTTTTCCACACTTTTTTTCCTCTCATTTTTCCAACCCTTTGTTCTACATTTCACAACATTTCTAGCCACTATTCACCCTTCTAATCTATGCATTTAAATTATAAAAAATCTTACCTTCAATCAATCTCAAATTGATTTCAATCGAGTGGTTGGAAAGGCTAGGGTTCCAGCCTTTGCTTGAACGGATTCCTTGCGTTGAATCGGTCTCTTTAATGCTTGAATCTCCCACCCCCAATCACCCAATAACTCTTGTTTAATCTCTTTACTCTTCTCTCTCTCTTCTTTACTCCTCTCTCTCTCTTCTTTACTCCTCTCTCAACAACCAATTTCAGATTTTAGGGTTTATTAAACCCTTTTATCTCTTTCCTCTCTTGTGTGTTGAGCACATACACCGCGATAGGTGTATGCGACTTCACATTTACAACACACACCATATACACATTCAACCCATCACATCTCAATCGCTCATCACACTCAATGCTAACTATCGAACTCCTAATTGGTCAAACCTGTGACCGATCGGGCACGGATCCCGAGGTCATAGTTTAGCGTGATTTTTCGGGCTATTACATCCTCCCCACCTTGGGAATTTTCGTCCTCGAAAATAACCCAAGGCATGGTGTCTGGTCTCTCCCCCACACTTGCAGGTGAGGTGGTCGAGTAGACTCAGACGCATTCAGATAATTACAATACCGGCATAGAATTTAAAGTTGACGAATTTGAACAATTTATACAAAAACTTTGATTTGTATTAATAATTGAAAATTTTTACAATGCCAAATAAGTTGGCGTACAAAAGAAATCTACAGGTATACAATCAAAATGCAAAAATAAATACAAGACACAGATAGTCCCCTGCCTGGTGTGCTGCTGAGGGTGTGGTCTCTGGGCAGTGTGGTAGCGGTGGTGGAGACCATGTCTTTGGTAGTGATGGATGGCTGGCGTCTCGGTGAGCAGGTAGATGTGGAAGGAGCCGCGTCTGCAGTGGTGGGATGGAAGACGGGTCCTCTGTGGAAGGTCGTCGTCCACTCCTCCTCTTGGGCGAGGTAGCGGCGGTAGTCGGTAGGATAGATGTGGCGGAGGGTGTGAAAGAGAAGGAAGTCCATCCTCCGGTTCATCCTTTCGTTGTTGGCCTCCATACCGGCCAACACCTCCTCGATAATTCGGCCCGGATGATGCGGCGCCCGTGATAGGATGAGGTGGGTGTCGCGGGCGCGGAGTGGGTAGGTGGCGTCGGTGAGGCTGCGGTGTGAGAGGGAACCCTCTCCACGGATGGCTCAGCGGGGATAGGGTGTGCCCCACCCATGGGTGGGTCCTGCTGAGGTGGTGGGGGTGGTGGCGGTGCTACCGCTGCTGCTGCTGCTACCGGAGCGGGACCCGGAGCCGATAGGGTCCGCTTTAATAAATTGTAGCTACGGGTCCATGAAAACTTCGAAAACGTCTTCGCGCGATCCGTAGCCCTCACCTCGTGAGGCGAGATGCTGTAGGAGGGATCATTGGAGTAACACTCCAACATGCTCGAGATGAGCCGAGCATATGGCATCTTCTCCTTGGGCCGCATGTTGCCCTTCATCAGCTTTCCTTTGATGTACCTCATCCCTTCTAGGATGACCATAGTAGCATCAAACCATCGGCTACAGAAGGCCGCATAAAGTGCCTGTTGCACTTTGTCCACGCGCTCGGTGTCGTGGCGCATTGGGTAAAGATTGCACTTTATCACCGAGTCGAGCATCCACATATAGTGGGGAAGGTCAACTCTCTTTATGGAGGAGCCCGACCCCTTCTTGCCATTGGTCATGCGGGTCATGACCTCCTCAAATCGAGGGTCCTCCTCGAAGGGTGGGAATAGGGTGGTCTCTGGGGTGAAATCGAGGTAATATTCGAGTACCTCGTGTATGTGGTGACGGGAGATTATGTACTCCCGACCCTCTATGGTGGTCTTAACCACGTTTGGTAAAATAATCTAACCAACCTAGGGTAGTAAGAACCCCGGATTGGTTTGAGAAGATTGCCAAGACCGGCGTTGTTGAGGTAGTTTCGAGCCCATTGGGTCTCGCCCGACAAATCGGGATTTGTGAATAGGGTAGGGTCGATAATATATTCGACCTCAAAGGTCTTTGCCGCCCACCATTCGTTTGGTTGCACCACGTTAGTGGGTGGTGGGGGCATTGGGGTCGATTCGCGGGAAGACTCGCGTGAGGATGCGCTCGTCGAACCGGAGGTGGTCTCCGATGCCGACGGTGATGGAGTCCTCACCGGCGATGGGGTAGGTGGTGGTGGTGCGGCGTTCTTACGCCGAACCGGGAGCTTAGAGGTTGCCTTCTTTGAAGACAACCAGGTTTTGGGCGGCATTTTTAGAAAACTAGGGTTTTTCTAATTCAATTTGAAGGGAAAAGCAAAATTTTAGGGTTTACCGTGGTTTTGGACGCGATTGCGGAAGCGAATCGACGGCAATCCCAACCCTAGAGCGTCGGATGGTCGGAGAAGAAAGAGGAGATGAAGCGCCGAAAATATCCCAAGGAAAAATGGTTTTGAATGGGGAATGAAATCCCCAATTTTATATATATAGGCTCCGGCTCGATTAATCGAAATCCAGAATCGATTAATCGAGATTCAAAACTAGGTTAAGCCGCGTAAAATCGATTAATCGATTTCCCAAATCGATCAATCGAAAGTTAAATTCGATTAATCGAAAAGATTTCGATTAATCAAAATCGTATCCGTTTAAAAATTTAAGTTTTAAAGCTCACTGGCGCGAGCCAGTCGATTAATCGAAATCCATTTCGATTAATCGAAATTCCAAAATCGATTAATCGAATTTCACTTCGATTAATCGAAATAAATCGCATAACTTCTAAATTTCGTAATTCTTAAATTATTCGATTAATCGAATCCATTTCGATTAATCGAAATTTCAAAATCGATTAATCGAAATCGTCTATCTGACTTCAATTTCTTCCAAGTCCCTTTAGTAAATCGATTAATCGAGGTCCAGTTCGATTAATCGAAATCCAAAATCGATTAGTCGACACTGCTTCGATTAATCGAAATTTCATTAATTCACTCCCAATTCTTCTAACATTCCCAGTTTGTTCGATTAATCGAATTCCCAAAATCGATTAATCGATTCCAAATCGATTAATCAAAATTATAACTCGATCAATCGAAATTGCGTTCTATGTCTGTTCTAACTCTCATTTCAATTTCCGATCCTCGAACAAAATCGATTAATCGAAATTCCAAATCGATTAATCGATTTGAAATTTGATTAATCGGTTTTGCCCAATTTCTGCAGGTTTTCTATTTCTTTGGTTCTTTGATTTCTTTTAGTAGTTTATGACCTCAAGTGGTTCATAGTTCCATAGAGTTGCATACACTTGATCATGTACATATAAATCTGTCCCTTAAATCAGATTGGATCAAAATTTCCATTGAATTATAAGTATAGTGGAGATTCCACAAACACGTTCGTGGTTTACATTGAATTCTCACGTCGTTGGAAACAAGGCTGGATATTGTTCTTTCACATCGGCCTCTCGTTCCCAAGTAGCCTCTTCTTTTGGATGATTGTTCCACCGAACAAGCACTAAGGGAATCACTTTAGTGCGCAGTACTTGTTCCTTTCGATCCAAGATTTCCACTGGTTCCTCTATCATGCTCATGTCCTCACACATCTCTATAGGTTGCTTTCCTAATACATGAGACGGATCATTCACGTACTTTCTGAGCATCGATATGTGGAACACGTTATGTACTCGATCAAATAGCGGTGGTAAACCAATGCGATATGCAACTTCACCTACGCGTCCCAAAATTTCAAATGGTCCAACATAACGTGGACTTAACTTCCCTCTTTTACCAAATCTCATTACACCTTTCATAGGTGACACTTTCACAAACACGTGCTCACCCACTTTATAGTCGACACTAGTCTGCTTCATGTCAGCGTAACTTTTCTGTCTACTCTGTGCTGACTTCAGCCTTTCTCTGATTATTCGAACGACAGTGGCGTTATCTTCAAGTAGTTTTGGTCCTAACACAAATTTCTCATCTGTTTCCTCCCAATTGAGGGGTGACTTGCATCGTCGGCCATACAGAGCTTCATACGGTGCCATGCCAATGCTCGTTTGAAAACTGTTGTTATATGCGAACTCGAGCATCGGTAGATACTCATCCCAGTATCCTTGCATATCAAGCATGCACGCCCTGAGCATGTCTTCTATTACTTGGTTCACTCGCTCTGTCTGTCCATCAGTTTGAGGATGGAAAGCTGAACTAAAGTCTAGTCGTGTTCCCATTCCTTCTTGAAATTTCTTCCAAAACTTGGACGTATATAGTGGATCACGATCTGAAACTATGCTGCTTGGAATCCCATGTAATCTTACGATCTCCTTCATGTATAAGTCTGCCAGTCTTCCTGCCGTATACGTAGTATTGTACGGCAAAAAGTGCGCTGATTTGGTCAATCGGTCTACGACGACCCAAATGGCATTGTGTCTCTTGGTAGTACGGGGTAATCCAACAATGAAATCCATTGAGATCGATTCCCACTTCCATTCTGGGATTGGTAAAGGTTGTAATAGTCCAGCAGGATGTCTATGATCAACCTTCACTTGTTGACAAGTCAAACACCGTGACACGTACTCGGCCACGTCTTGCTTCAGTCCTCTCCACCAGTAGTTCTTTTTCAAATCTTGGTACATTTTGGTGCTACTAGGGTGGATAGCATAATTTGACTTATGGGCCTCATCAAGAATCGTTCGCCTTAGATCGGCATTGTCCGGAATGCATAGACGGCCTTTAAACAACAAAGAACCATCTTCTTTTACTGAGAAGTCCGACCTAATGCCTTCCTTCACGTCTTGATGAATCTTTGTCAATGCCGAATCATTCATCTGTAGATCGTGGATATGCTCAAATATCACTTGCTTTACTGATATGTTAGCCAAAAAGGATCCGGTGTCCTTTGACTCAATGTTCGCATCATAGAATGCCAGGTCTTCCAATAATTTCCATCGGTGCATACCCAAAATCAAACAAGTTAACTGAGCTGAACCTTTCCGACTCAAAGCATCGGCTACTACATTCGCCTTGCCTGGATGGTATTGTATGGAGCAATCGTAATCCTTGAGGAATTCCATCCACCTGCGCTGTCTCATGTTGAGCTCCTTCTGTGTAAACAGATATCGGAGGCTCTTATGATCGGTGAAAATTTCAAAAGTCTCACCATACAAGTAATGTCTCCAAATCTTCAGCGCAAAAATGACTGCTGCTAGTTCCAAGTAATGAGTCGGGTAATTTTTCTCGTGTTCCTTCAGTTGTCTTGATCCGTAAGCTATCACCTTCTTGTGTTGGTTGAGCACACAATCAAGGCCATTGTATGACTCGTCGCTGTACACGGCGTATCCTCCACTGCCTGAAGGAATCGCTAGCACTGGAGCCGAAGTGAGTCTCGTTTTGAGTTCTTGAAAACTCTTCTTGCATACCTCACTCCACTCAAATCTTGAATCTTTTCGTGTCAGCTTTGTGAGAGGTCCCGATATCTTTGAAAACCCCTCAACGAAACGTCGATATTAGCCTGCTAAGCCCAAAAAACTTCGAACATCGGTCACTGTCTTTGGCTACTCCCATTTAACTACTGCTTTTATCTTTGCTGGATCTACAGTGACACCATGCTTTGAGACAACATGTCCCAAAAAGCTAACCTCTTCCAACCAAAACTCACACTTGCTGAGCTTGGCGTACAATTGGTGTTCACGTAGCGTCTGTAGAGCAATCCTCAAGTGTTCTTCGTGTTCCGTCTTGGATTTGGAGTATATTAGTATATCATCAACAAACACTACGACGCAGGACTCCAAGTGTGGTTTAAACACTCGGTTCATCAGATCCATAAACGACGCCGGAGCATTCATCAATCCAAACGGCATCACAAGGAATTCATAGTGTCCATATCGTGTCCGGAAAGCTGTCTTCTGAATGTCCTCAGCTTTGACTCGCAACTGATGATACCCAGATCTCAGGTCGATCTTGGAAAAATACCTTGCTCCTTGCAATTGGTCGAATAGATCGTCAATTCTAGGCAGAGGGTAGCGGTTCTTCACAGTGAGTTTGTTCAATTGTCGATAGTCAATGCATAGCCGCATTGACCCATCTTTCTTCTTGACAAACAAGACCGGTGCTCCCCATGGACACACGCTCGGTCTAACAAAACCCTTGTCCATAAGTTCTTGTAGTTGTTCCTTCAATTCCTTTAACTCAGCAGGAGCCATTCTATAAGGTGCTTTCGAAATAGGCTCCGTTCCTGGTGCTAAGTCAATGGCGAATTCTACTTCTTTTTCTGGAGGTAATCCAGGCAATTCTTCTGGAAACACGTCGGCGAAGTCTCGCACAACTGCTATCTCAGAAATGACGTTCTTTTCTTCCTTGTCCTCCTTTAAGAAAGCTAAGTATCCACTGCAACCCTTCTCGATCATTTTCTACCCTCTTCTCGAGATCAAGGCACAGCGACCTCACTCCTTGAAAATGACTACTTTATTCTTGCAATCGACGGTTGCACAATGCTGCACCAACCAGTCCATGCCAAGGATCACATCAAACCCCTGCATGTCTAACAGTATCAACTTTGCTTCTAATTCATGCACCTCTAAGTCTCGAACTGTTACAATGATGGATTTGCAAGCTAACTCCGTGTCTACTAACTCTCCAGTCGGAATAGACACAGATAGGATGAAATCCAACGCCTCTGGAACAATCTTCATCTTCTTGACGAAACGTGGAGTGACGAATGAGTGGGTAGACCCTGGGTCTATCAACACTCGAGCTCCATATCCACCGAAGCATCCTTTTTCATATATATTTAAAGTACCTATAGCATACATACATACATACAATTATTTACACATCAATTTACACTCTTAATTCACATACAACTTTTTATATTGAGAAAGAATCTATACAATTTCTAATGCATGCTCCTTCTCTATCTAAAATTTTAATGAAATGAAAATTTTCTTTAATTTTAACGAGTCTCACCTTGGATGACGTCATGCACGTTCCCTGCTTCCTGAGCAGTCACTGCATAGGCTCTCCCCTGAACGATCGACTTCCTTGCTTGAATGGGTCGTGGTGCTGCAACTGAAACCGTCTTTCTCTTATCCGTCTCGGGGCAATCCTTGATCAAGTGGCCCACCTTGCCACATCGGAAACAACCCCTAGTTCCCAATCTACAATCCACCGTCCTATGAGGCTTGCCACACTTTGCGCAAGTCTCCGAGGTCTTGAAGAAAGCGATCGAGAACCACGTGTGACAAAGTGGCACCGAGAGACATGGCGGGGCTCTCATAGCGAAAAAGGTCTCCCACGCAAGTAATGGAAACCTCTGTTGTTGTTGTTGTTGGTCTTCAAACCCCTTGGGAACTGTGGTCTCGATTTTGGGCTCTGAACCTCGGCTTTTTGTTCACCTTTCAGAGTGGATCTTCCTTGTTCATTTCCTCCCCTCTGTTGCTCTCTCTGTCTATATCTATTTGTATTTTCTTCTTCTACAACCAACGCCTTACTCATGACCTCTTCATAGGTCCTTAGCTGAAATGGAGCTACGCCTCCCCTAACTTCAGGCTTCAAACCTTGCTGAAACCTCTTGGACTTCATCACTTCAGTAGCGACGTAATCCGGAGCAAAACGGGCAAGTCGTAGAAACTCCACCCCATATTCTCTCACTGTCATCCTCCCTTGCACTAACTGTAGAAATTGTATCTCAAGCTGGTTCCTCACCACTTCTGGAAAATATTGTTTGTTGAACTCCTTAACAAACTCCTCCCAAGTCCAAGGCAACTCTGGGGTCTCTTGAGCCCGAGTTCGTATCACGGACTTCCACCAAGGCCCAGCCTCCCCATCCAACATATAAGCTGCCCATCTCACACTCTCATCTTCCGTGCAAGTTAGCACGCTAAAGACTTTCTCCATCTCCATCAGCCAGTTCTCAGCGGCCATTGTGTCTGCCTGCCCAGAAAATGAAGGAGGTCTCATCCTCCTAAATTCTGTAAAAGATGAGGGCACAGGCAACGCAGGTCCTACAGGTGGTGTAGGTGGCTGCTGTTCTCTTGACGCATGAGCTGCAAAGGATGCGGCTTGTTGTGCCATGGCAGCTGCCATAGTCTCCATAGTGTGCATCATCCTTTGTCGCTCCTCTCTATCTTCTTGTCTTTCTCTCACTCTCTCTTGTTCTCTTAGATCTTGATCCTGCCGATCTCGATCCTCTTCATCATGTTGTCTACTACTACTGCCCCCTGGGGCCTCAGTACCCCCTAAAGGCACTCTATTAGTAGGAGAGATGTAATCATCTTCACTACGTAGACTCCTCTGTTGGCCTCCCCTTGGTCGGCCTCTTCCTCTAGATGACATTTGCGGCTGCATTTGAAACTAGAGTTTCGTTAGCAGAAGCCCCTATGTTCTGACCAAAAAGGACAATTGTCAGAATTGCTAAAAGAAAATGCTTTGATACCAACTGTGACAGCCCGGATTTCGACACCCCAAAACCTGTGCCATCAGCACGATCATCTTGACCGTGCCCCTTTGCTAAGCACGGAACATTGGTATATCAAGCATGCAATAGAATAATACACGAAATTTCAGAATTTAAATCTATGCTAAGCAACTCCCCAAAAGACAGTTCTACCCTCATGCCTCTGCATGAATGGAGAACCGATCCGAACCATCGATGATAGCAATCATCACGGATGGTTCGTCCCAAAGGAATAATCCCAACTCCTTATATACATGGTTTAAACAAAATCAAAGCTTGACATACCAAGCTGTACAAAACTCTCTCAAAAAGCCCTCAAAGTGGCACAACGGAGTCCTCTAGAAGAAGTCCTCAGGAGGTGGCTCCAACTCTTCACCGGCCGCAAGGTCCGACTCACCGGGGTCAGCGTCTCCTAAAGCCTCGGCAGCTGCTAGTAGTGGACCTGCGACGTATAGTCTATAGGGTGAGCTACATCCTAGCTCAATAGGGAACAAACACAGTTAAACATATAAATTATTACTCACATATATTCCATGATATGCCATGCATGATGTGTCTATGCAGTTATTGATGAAAACTGTTAAAAAGCATTTCATTACTGTTGATTACTTATGTTTTCATTTACTCATGAATGATGCTGAAAAGGCCTAAAGCAAAACTTAAACTTTCAACTTAAGTAATCCCCGAGCAATATAACATCGAGCCCCGATGAGATACCCTTCATCGTCATCTATATAGACACTTTTAACGTATTCCCTGGGAATACAAATATAGTACCCAAGCCCCTTTCCCCTGGGGATTGGTGGCGGGGTTTCACTTATCTCAATTCAACACCCACAGGGTGTGCTACTTGTCTGGATAAGCCTCGCTTGGCAGCCTACGGTTTCGCAGCCGTATCGATCACGGATATCCTGCCGTGTCGAGGATATCCCACCACGTATCAAACCTCAAATAATAAAAATATATTGCCTTATATATAGTTATTCACCGTGTAAGTGCGCTATCTTATCGATTTAGGCCCTATCAAACATGATTCAATCTTGGATACATCACAGGATGTATCCATTTACTACATCACACATATCTTCACTTCATCATCCCATGGGGATGGCTCATTATACTTACTCTTATGGATGTCACACACACACACTTTTCACAATTCTTAAGCAATAAAACATTTGAATTTGAATTATATATCACTACATACATGCTCTTGTAAAATAAAGTACATGTTCAAGGTGTTCCCTACCTCAAGTCTTCATTTGATCATTGCATCAAGGTCCCACGTGGCTCCTTGTGCACTAGTTCTACGTACCACCTATGGTACCACATAGCAGTGAAACACATCACAAATGATGCAATAAAGAAGGTCTAAGACCCTCCAAGAATCTTAAAGTCAAACTCAAAGGTCAACATAATTATCTCGATCGATTAATCGAACTCCAAAATCGATTAATCGAATAAATTCGATTAATCGATTCCAAAAATCGATTAATCGAAAGTCCATATCGATTAATCGATTTTCAAATCGATTAATCGAGATTCTCATTCGATTAATCGAATTCTAATTCGATTAATCGAAATTCTCTGTTCAGCCAAGTCGATTCTCAATTCGAGTAATCGAGTTCCTAAAATCGATTAATCGATCCCAAATTGATTAATCAAAAATTGAAATCGATTAATCGAAATCCCATTTCGATTAGTCGATTTTCCCAAATCATTTCCTCCAGCCCCCCTTGGGTCCACTGGAGGTTCCCAGTCGATTAATCGATACCCAAATCGATTAATCGAAATCCAAAGTCGATTAATCTAACTCCAATTCGATTAATCGAAATCGGGGTCCTCTGACTTTTCAACTTCCTGGCCAATTTCGATTAATCGAAATTGTCAGATTCAGCCCTTTTCGAGCTGTTCTTCCCAATCTTTTTCCACACTTTTTTTCCTCTCATTTTTCCAACCCTTTGTTCTACATTTCACAACATTTCTAGCTACTATTCACCCTTCTAATCTATGCATTTAAATTATAAAAAATCTTACCTTCAATCAATCTCAAATTGATTTCAATCGAGTGGTTGGAAAGGCTAGGGTTCCAGCCTTTGCTTGAACGGATTCCTTGCATTGAATCGGTCTCTTTAATGCTTGAATCCCCCCCCCCAATCACCCAATAACTCTTGTTTAATCTCTTTACTCCTCTCTCTCTCTCTCTTCTTTACTCCTCTCTCAACAACCAATTTCAGATTTTAGGGTTATTAAACCCTTTTATCTCTTTCCTCTCTTGTGTGTTGAGCACATACACTGCGATAGGTGTATGCGACTTCACATTTACAACACACACCACATAGACATTCAACCCATCACATCTCAATCGCTCATCACACTCAATGCTAACTATCGAACTCCTAATTGGTCAAACCTGTGACCGATCGTGCACGGATCCCGAGGTCATAGTTTAGCGTGATTTTTCGGGCTATTACACTTACTGTTACGGATAAACCTCCGCACTGGTATACGGATTGGCCGTTGTACCGATCACGGATATCCTGCCGCGTTAGTCGTGGGTATCCCGTCACGTCGGTGGGGTATCCTATCAAAACTCAAATAACAAAAATATCATGTGCTTTACATATATTTGTTCACCGTGTAAGTGTGCTATCTTATATCAGTTAGGCCTCAACAGTAATTATTCAGTTGTATATACATATACATCCTTGGGATGTATACATACCCGCATCACACCTGATGCCTTTATTACTTTCTCATCCCCTGGGGATGTCTCAATCTCATTAGACTACTTGTTTTTAATTTCTTGCATCATACCGATGCCTTTATCACATTCTTGGTGTCACACACGCACTCATTTTCACAAAGCTTTTCATAGTTAAAACAACTTCAAATCTAATAATTATATCTCTACATACATGCTCTTAAAATTAAAGTACATGTTCAAGGTGTTCCCTACCTCAAGTCTTTGAAATTTCAAGCATCAAGGTCCCACGCAATTCCTTGTGCTCATGCTCACATGTACCACATATGGTACAACATAACACATGCAATCCATCACTAAAGATGTAACAAAGAAGGTCCTAGACCCTCCCTTAATCTTAAAGAAAAATTTAAAAGTCAACTGAGTCTGCCAAAATCCATTAATCGATTCCCAAAATCGATTAATCGAAACACAAATCGATTAATCGATTCCCAAAATCGATTGATCGAAAGCCAAAATTGATTAATCGATCCCAAATCGTTTAATCGAATTTCCTGGCATAGCATGGTCGATTCTTAAATCGAGTAGTCGAAGTCCGAAATCGATTAGTCGATTTCCAAATCGATTAATCAAAATCCAAAATCGATTAATCGATTTCTCAAGTCGATTAGTCGATTTCCTCAGGTCTTGTTTCTCCTGCCACTGGAGGTACCCAGTCGATTAGTCGATTTCGAAATCGACTAATCGAAATCCAAAAATATTAATCGAAAACAATTTTGATTAATCGAAATCGAGCTTACTTGACTTTTCAACTTTCAGACCAAAATCGATTAATCGAACTCCAATTTCGATTAATCGATTTGGTCAGATTCAGCCCCCTCTCGGGCTGATCTTCCAAATCATTCTCAACAATTTCTCTTTCTTTTTCTAAGCCTTTATCCTATGATTTTAAGTATTTTTTACTACAACTAAACCTCTATGATCTATGCATTTAATTCACCAAAATTTTACCTCAATCAAATCTTAATTTGATTGGATCACAAGGTTGGAATGGCTAGGGATCCAGCTTTGGCTCCAAAGGATCCCTCGCGTTGAATCCGGGGTTTATTGCTCGAATCCCCCTCCCTTAGCTTGCATTTACTTTTTGTTCAACAACCCTCTTTACATCTCTCTCTCTTAACTCTTTTCAACAACCCAAAATAATGAATTTAGGGTTATTAAACCCTTATATCCCCCATGTCTTGGTGTTAAGCACATACACCCAAAATATGTATATGCGACTCCAGATAAACATTACACTACACACACTTACATCATATTCACATCATATCCGTTCATCACTCTCGAGTCACTTGTGGACTTCCACTTGGTCAAACCTATGACCAATCAAGCACGGATCTCGAGGTCACTGTTCAACGCAATTTTTTGGGATATTACAGAAAGTCATTTCCTTGGCTCCCGAATGAGCCTTTAGGGTTCGTTCAGCAATTGCTGCACAGAACCCCATTTTCTCAAGAAAATGGCTAGCTCAGTTTCTGCTGAAAGTCATTTTCTTGAGGGTCGTTCTTGAGTTACTCAAAAACTCATTTTCTTAGCATTTATGACATTTTCTTGTGTTCTACACTTTCTCAAGAAAATGTCAAGAAAGTGCATTGTTTTCTTCCACACTTTACAGCCGCACGTATTTATGACCTTCATCAAAAATGTTATATTGATTGGATGATCGTCAAAATTTATATACTTTAAATTTGTAGTGTGTTTAACACTTTAGTCGGGCAGATTCTCGAAATGCTGTCTTAAACGTGTACGTCGATGGGGATTTACTTGAAAACAATTTTTATCAGTTCAGTTTCGATTTGGGAAACTAGAAATTGATAGTTATCAGTTCGATTTTAGTTTAGCATGAATAAATAAATAAATAAATAAATAAATCATTTGAGGGATCATGAGAATCATGGTCTTTACCAACCCAATCATGCATAAAGAGATCTTGAAATCATGGGTCTTCGTTGAATCTTTTCAATTTTTTTGAATTTGTTTTTTGGCACTTGCTTTAAACATCCTATGTATTGTTCTTGTTTTATGATTATGGATTTGAGATGCATTTGGATTATATAATGTACTTATTTTCTTGTTTAAAAACATCATTTTAAACTTTGAATAGGTTATATCTTTTTATATTTTTTAATATTTATATTTTATAATCGCTGGAATTTTTCTAAATTTTTTTCAAATCTTACCCAAATTTATCATAATTAAATCGCCTTGACCCTTGCTAAATAGTTGTTGAATCCAAACTTGGTTAGTTGCATAGTAGAGACAAATGGGTCATCCATAAGACTATAATATGTAACACAAGGGTAACAAAATTGGGGTACATCATATTCAGTTGATCCCCGAGTTTTAAGTTGGAGTCAGTCCACCAAATCCAATCAAAACAAAGTTAAAATAAGAAAATCCACCAACATTTGATTGACCATCAGATGAGTGTATTAAAACCGAAAATAATATTATGAACAAAAATTATAAGTTGTCAAAATTGAAATTTTCAAATCGATTCAACCAAACTTCTCTTCATCATGTGCAGGGTGGAGATCATCTTATATACATCCATACCTGAACTTCATGTAAGGTCCTTATTTTTGTTGTAAATTGCACCAAAATATATAAATGTCAAAGGAATTAAATCTATTACAAAAAATAAGATTATTAGCGGCAGGTATAAACTACCGCTATTAACAGAAAACAACCGCTAATACTGTTGCCGCTAATACTCTTAATAGTTTTTTGGTTAATAGCGGTAATTTTTTGCTGAAAAAAACTGCCACTAATAGTCTTATTTTTTGTAGTGATCCGTCCATTGCCCTTGGTGCATGGGTTGGGTACCTGATACCAATTCTATACAAATTGTAGCTCAGCTCAGAAATTGAGCTTTTCTGAGCAAATTCATCCGAAAATCATCCGTCACTTCAGCAGAAAATGCTTAGAAAATACGCAACCAAAATAAACTCAAGAACATAAGAAAAGCTCAGGAAAATCATTTTTTACAGAAAATGCTGAAGGAAAGTAATTTCCTTGGCTCCCGAACGAGCCCTTAGAAAAAGAGAGGGAGAGATCAACCAAAACGCAAGGGCGTTCATCATTTTCTCTCAAGCTCTCTCTTTCTCAATTTCTTGCAAAGCAAAGCTTAGGTAAGAAGCTTCTTGCCCTTTTATTTTTGTGCCCGTTTTCGGTGTTAAGCTATAATACCAAAGCAAATGTTTTAGTCTTATTCACTTGTTTTGATTAGGTGTGAAACCCACACACCCAAGTCGGTAATTGTTACATATCTAAAGATCCTAATTCAGGCTCAAAGTCGGTCCAAATAGTCGGCCCAATTAGTCGACTCAAACAATCGGCCTGATTAGTCGGCCCAACTGATTAAATAAGTTTTAATCATTAATAAACTTTTATTTTCCATAAAAAATTTGCCTTTAGGTTGTACATATGCACAGTGTGTTGTACCAGGCACGCGCACTTAGCCTGTGTGCAATGGCTCAAATTAAAACATGAATTTTGGGGACGTCACACTTAAGGATGCTGTCAAAGGATTGCAATAATTGGGACATCTTGAGATTTATATAAAAGATGCTATCATAGGTAAAATCATACTTAATTAGATGGAATTCTTTGACCTTAAAGAAAATCTTCATTAATTTTGAAGGTAGGGGCTTATTTCTTTTTTGCGTCCCGTCATTAATAATTTGATTACTATTTTTAGATAATAGTGGATAGAGACAACACTCATAAGTTATAAGTAATTCTCCTTGTTTTTATAAGTAATTTATAGAGGCAGTCCATCAAGCATAGTTGGGGATTTAATATTTGAAGTTGTTATCGTCTATGCTTCTCATACAACCTTTTCTATTCTATGCAGTGACATTTGCGGACGATCACTGGTGTCAAATAACAAAAAAAGTCCTAACCAGGGAAACCCCACACACACTATTTAAACTTGGCCTCATAGAGGAATTTTAGGGTGTAATGGTATTTTTTAAGAATAATTTTGTTTTATGGTAAAAAAATTAGATTTATTTGGGAGACATTATGAAAATAGTAATTCTAGAAACAAAGCTCATAATTAGGGCTGCAACCGAGTCAAGCCAAGCCCGAGCTTGGGTCAGCTATAGCTTGGCTCTACCTTATATACGAGCCGAGCTGAAACTTGGCTCTAGGCCGTTCGACATTGAAAAGTCTGAACTATAATTCGGCTCTATCAAGCTTGATTAGAGTCGAGTTGAGCTTCGAGCTAAATAAAATTTATTAGAATTTTTTTTTGTGATGTTGTTTTAAACAGCCTCTTCTTTTTTTAATAGATGAAAGCTTTAATAAAATTTAATAAATGAAAGCACTAATATATAATTTAATCCTTAGTCCTTTTGGATTTAACGGATCGATTGGATAAATAGGTGTTTAAATTTAATGCGCTAAATATTGATTAAGAGCGTAGGTGTTGGCCGTAGGTGTTGATTGGTTAGTCAATTGTCGTGTTAGTAGTTACAACATTAATGATTGCGGAAAGGGGGAGAGAGAAAACTTCATAGATAATGTAACCATTACTATAAGGGGGAAAATAAAATAAAAAAATAAATCAAAATTATATAAAATCAATTTTATTATAAATAAAAGTATTATATACTATTAATCAAACCGAGCTGGGTCGAACCGAACTTTACAAGTTTAGCTCTAGCTTAACATTACTTCAACCGAGTTTTAAATAAAAAGCTCGGCTCTGGCACTCGAGTTGAGCTTAAGAGAGAAATTACAGCGCTCATTTTCAGGCCAAGCCGAGCCGAGCTGTCGGACTGGCTCTAGGCTCTTTTGCAGCCCTAATTATAAGTAATTATTACGGTCATCTTTGTCTCTCCGTCTAACCCTCAACTCTTCTAAAAACAAATCCATCTTATGTCACTACATCGCGACCGTCGATCAAGAGATCGAAGACCATAAGTTTCCATCAACTATTAAAAGCTTCTCGTTTGATGTGAGTGACTGTATCGATCAAGACATCTAAGATCATAGGAATCTCGCAGCATGAAATTTTTTCTCATATAATGTGACCACACCGTTAATCAATGAAGTAGAAGAAAATCGATCCCATTTGAATGGGAAAAGCTAGCATTTGAAGAATTTCTATTTAAGAGATAGGAGAACGGTGATTTTGAAAATTTTCTCATTGTTTGTCAATAATTAGTATCAGATAGATTTTCTCGAGATAAATAACATCTTAAGTGACGTCTTACCCATCTTGATCATCGATCAAGAGATCAAAGACTAGGAATCTATCAACTAATCATGCTTGTGTAACATAACGGAATCAATCAAGAGAAATAAGAATATAATTTTTTGAAGTTAGTAAGGGGTAAAATGATTTTATGTTTTTTTGTTAGCGTCCGTCTCACAATCAAAGGCGGTCAGCAACAGTTTACTAAATCCAAGGGGTATTTACACGAAGAACACCAGTCAAAGGGGCGGAAGGGTCACAATTTAAATCATTAATGATGTAAGTTTATTTAAACACCATATTTAATTTTTAAATGGGTGGGGAGAGAGGGTTCCACAAGATACAAATGAATCCTAGATAAAAGAGTGGGGAAGTAGAGCCAAGGGTCAAAATCTCGGGTATCTGATACATATCATTCGAGCTCCAAATCGATACGTATCGGAACAATAACTTACTGGATGATACATTGAATGTATCGTCCGGGCATTTGTATATAAAATGGACGATACTATACATTGAATGTACTGTATCGTCCTGGTCCAATACCAGTACGTATCATCCGATACGTATCGGTATCGGACGAAATTTTGACCCATGAGTAGAGCCAACATCATGCTCGTCCTCTTGTTCCATGTGGATGGGAACCCATTCTTGTTCCTGTCAAAAGTCATTTGTCTTATATGCATTTCTTTATCGACTTGGGAGCATTAGCTTCAACCAATGAGCATCTCTTTAATTATTGAGCATATCAATAAAAGCCAAATCACTATTCCTGTACTTCACCAAAAGCCAAATCAAATTATTTAGCATCTCAATGAATGCTTTTGCCTATCCCACAACTAAGATAAATTAATTAAAGATACTTCTAAGAGAAAAAAAGAAAGAAAATAAAAATATAGTGTTTTTGTCTTCACATGTTCCCCGTGCCTCTCTTTGTAGATATTAGGGATGCAAGTTCGGTATAATGAATCGAACTGAACCCGAATATTTCTGTGGATTGAATCGGGATCGGCAGATTGGATCAGGCGATCCCAGCGCCAAAATTTATATGGCGATCTGTGACATACGGAATCAAAAGTTGACCGTCTGATAGGTACCGAACACTATAGGTACTTCGGATTACTTTGATTGATTCCTAAACCTTTTTCTAACAACAAATGACATGATCTCAAGATCCATCTGTTAGAAATTTCTATTTTAGTGGTCGTCACTGTGGTCAATCCATTGATCGCCAACTTCTCATTGTTTGGTTTATGGTGAAGAAACTTTTACATTATTTCCTTTATATGGTCCTTTTTTTCGTTTGAAACTTTCTTTCGATGGTTCAAGAGCGGGGTAATGAGCACTTTCAGGTTTTTCAGCCCGAAGTCTTTCTTATTCTTGTACATTGAGCGATTAGCTCGTTCATTTTTCATTTCTCTTTCTGCGTGTTATAATTAATCTTGAACGGGCCAAATTGTGTAGGAAGAGAAGTCTTAATGAAGTGAACAAGATAACCCTAAGAAAAACTCATGTCAATTTCTTTCAATTGAGTCGTCATGCCACTCATTCTCATAATGTGGTCCCGTACGCTACTATGATCATCATATTTCATGGTTCCCATTTTAACAATAATACTATTGGCAAGTGCCTTAAAAGTACCATGAAATTATTCCTGAATGGCTTGCACGTATTCCTTTATATTATGCGAGCCAAGAATACCTCCCCGGATCACATCAGTAATGAAACTCTTTATGATCATGAGACTCATACGATTTGATCTATCCCATTTTTTCAAATCCATATTGTTCACTGCGAAATCCTCAGTTGAGACATCAGTGGTGAGCACCTTGGATTTATCAGATCATATAGCATAGTCAAGATCCATGCAGCCTAAAACAATTGCAACTTGTTCCTTCCAGTTGTCATAATTTGAGCCACTTAAAAGTTCAATTCCACTAATCATATTAGTAATAGAAGATGTGTTCAATGCTGCACAATAATCAAGGGCTTTATTATGTTCACATACAATTGAAGTAATATCAATTCCACAAGGTTACAATTATAGTATGTGACGCAAGAGTTAAAATATGTCAAGGAATATAATAGAAATTAAAACCAATGTGATTTTATTGAGAAGCAATTTGTATCATTATAACCCTTCGTTGGGTCGAATCATAACACACTAGCCGCTTTCTCAATTTTCATTAATGATTGTGATATTAATTGTATCGTTATGACCCTCCGTTGGGCCGAGTTACAACACGTGAGGAGTACCCACACACAAAATAATGAATAGTAAAATACAATCATCACACAATATTAAGTGATTCATCACCGTTAGACAGAAGTAATCCTTTAAGTTGTGATGTCAATATTTACTACACACTTTCACTAAATTTGTAATACGGTCTTGTACAAAATTAAACTTCACTATGAAAATTATGATACTAGGAAAGATCATCACCATTTGACAGAAGAATCATTCAAAGTCATGTTTTCTATTTGAGTTTTATAATATTTAAGATGGTAAAAAAAATGGTGAAAATAAAAAAAAATTAAGCCACTTAAGAGATGCAAGTAGCCAAATCTAGACCATGTTGTAGGTAAGTGTAAAAAAAATATTAATAATAATCGGGTAACATTATTTAAGTACTAGTCTTGGTGCTAGAGATCAACCTCCAATACCCTACTTTAATTAAAGGCACCCAAGATATACAATAATTATCCGATGAAAAATTATCAAAAAGACGTCAGATAAAAAAAATGTCACAACAGAGAACTTATTGTTAAAAATAGACTTCAAAAATAGATCCGAAATGTCCGAGAAAGTCAAAATCTATATATAATGTTCGAAAGTCTGACCTATAGATAGCTCATAAATTGTCCGAAAAGAATAAGGAATAATACGAGTCAAAATGGGCCTTAAGAACAAATGGGTCATATCAAACGAGTCAAACCGGGTCATGGACTGGATCGGGTCATGAACTGGATCGGGCCATGGACTGGACCGTGTCATAACTCGAGTCCGATTATCGGTTGGACCAGGTCACAAACTAGGTCGGGTCTAGTACTTATATGGGTCCATCATATAGACTTGCATAATGGGTCAGATCACTGGGCCTTTAGACCCATCGTACAAGTAAAGGAGACACTGGTTGGTCGTCTTCTTCAAGAACCATTGTGTATTTCAAATTAGATGCAATGAATAACCAATAGCCAATAGTCCCCAAGACCAAAGCGTTCTTCAATCCAGGCACCCTGACCACTGGTGAAGCCACTAAATAAAACAAAGTGTAGGACAGATACACTATACCCATTGTAGTCGTCCCCAAGTCTCCCTCAGAATTCACCGTACTTGCCAAATTTTGGGTAGTTTGATGAGCAAGAAACACAAAAAAGAAGGCAGAGGTCAAGATATGAATACCTCTAGCATGGTTTTTCTGGGGTTTAAATGGTAAATCGCCAACAAGAGGTAAACCCTCTTATTCGAATGGATCCACAAAATCACCCATAAATGGCAAATCGCCAACAAGAGGCACAACTCTTTTGCATGAGCGAAGATCACATCATCTTGAATCGGAAAATCAAAATTTATTTAAAACCTAAAATCAAACACCAAGATAAAACTCATATACTTATGCTTTGACCGATCAAATACCAATCATGGCTCTGATACCAATTGATGGATCTTTATGGATCTATTGATCCAACCATCCAAATATATGTCATAGAATCTAGGCACATGATCAATCAAAAATAATAAACAGCAATTCATAAATTAAAAATATGTGCGTACTTTGAATGTGAGCCATTAATGGTAGATTGCCGATTTTCAACGATCTTCTCGCTTTCAATATCTCCTAGCACAATGGGGATGCTTTTGCTAATAGGGATGATTGAATTGTGTCGAGCAATCGTTGGGACCAAACATCCCATATATTTATAACCAAATAGTCATTTCCCATTAGGTCTTATTTGATAACATGGAAATGTAATTTCATTGTGGAAATAAAACTTAGTTTCCAATTGTTATTGTTTGATAGCTATTTAAGGAGATGCAAATAAAATTAAGTCGTCCCGCATGGAAATTGAATTTCCATACACCAAATCATTTTAGGAGGAAATCATTTCAACCCTTCAAATGGGTGAAATTGAGTTTCCTACTAACAAAATAATAATGTTTTGTTATTGGAAATCTAAAGTTACTTGTAAAAAACCTAAAAGCAACAAAAAAAAAATTGATTATTAAAAAGTAACTTCAATTTCTATGACCATCATACCAGTACGATCACTATGATCACTACATTATCAAGATCATACTCTTTTCAGCTAATATTTGACTTTGGTCAAAGGTTGAATTTTAATCAAACTTTAATTGGATTTATAAGCTATATAAAGTTTTGACATTTGATGAAACTTTGACTACTGAAACATGATAGTAAGTTGTAAGTTAGTAATATATTATCAAAATTTTAAGGGTCAAAGGTTGACTTAGGGTCAAACTTTGACTTTTAATTAAAATTTATTTTTTATTAAACTTAGACTCTAATAATTTGTTGATGAAAAAAGGATACTGCCGTATTGATGTATAATTTGATACTAGATTCTCAATTGTATTAGTCAATAGTTTGACCTTTAGTCAAACTTTGACTTTTGGTCAAACTTTGACTTTTACACAAATTTTATTTTTAGTCAAACTTGAAACCTGCTTATAAATAGAGTCTGCTACTAAATAAATTTATATTGTATCAGTACAATTTTTTCTTGGTCAAAATTCAATTTTCTATAAAATGTTATAGATTTTTATTAGTAAAATATTATAATTAAAAATATCTATCATTATTTTCATTTATAATTTAAAAATACATTGCCTCATTTTTATTGGTCAAAGTTTGACTTTTAGTCAAAATTTGACTTTTATTCAAATATTGACTTTAGTCAAAAGTTGAGAAGTGTATATTGATAGTAAATAGTGATTATTACTGTTATTATTTATATTTTTGTAATATAAATTTTAATCAGTCAAAGTTTGATATTTGGTCAAACTTTGACTTTTAAACACAATTTGATTTTTTTGAACTTCTGTATCTCCAATGAGATTATCATTTTTTTAATTTCTTACTTTCTAGTACATTACTAAATTTTTTTTTATTTTTTTTTATATTTGGTCAAAGTTTGACTTTTTTAAAAGTTGATATTTAGTCAAAGTTTTTACTAGTGTAACCTAGCGATGAATATGAATACTGTTATATTAATTTGTAGGTTGGCGATAGATTGTCGAATTTTTTATTGGTCAAAGTAAAAAAATTTAGTCAAAGTTTGACTTTTAAAAAAAATTGAATTTTCTTTCAAGTTTAAAATTTTAATTTTGTTTCAATATATAATACAGACTAGCATTTACTATATAACTTTGTACTTTAGTCTTAAAAAATATTATTAATCAAAGTTTTACGTTTAGTCAAAGTTTGACTTTTATTAAAAGTGAATATTTGATCAAATTTTGACTAGTGTAACCTAAAGATATATATGAATATTGTTATATTAATTTACAATTGGACTTTTATAACTTGTTGGTACATTGCAAATAAAATTTTTGGCCAAAGTTAAAATTTTAGCCAAAGTTTGACTTTTATAGAAATTTAATTTCATTTTAACATATAAACTTACAGTAGATACTAGAATTTACAACTTTGCTATTTAGCTTTACATATTTTTTTTTATCAAAATTTTAAGTTTGGTCAAAATTTGACTTTTCAAACTATAACTTATGTAATTTAGTAATAAATAGTGATTACGATAGTATTAATTTGTAATATAATAGAATATCAGTAAAAAAATTATTGGTTAATATTTCACTTTAATAATAAATGATCAAAATTTAAAAATTCATTTTCACAGATACTAATTAAACAAGAGAAATCAATTTCCAATGAAATTCATTTCTCAAACACACTAATCAAATAGTGGAAAATCCATTTCTAAAGGAAATCGATTAAGAAGTTGATTTCATTTCCTCTTTGGAGTTTCATTGGTATCAAACAGGGCCTTAAGGACTTGAATTACTAATTATATTGGGATTAGAAATTACAATCATACCATAACTAAAAGACTTACCTATTAGTTGTTTATTCTCTTCAAACTCACCGAATTAGCAATTACACATCTCAAGATTGATCTTACACCATTCACCGGTCAACGGATTGACAACAGTGACGGCCACTAAAATAGAAACTTCTAATAGATGGATCTTGAGATCATGTCATTTGTTGTTAGAAAAAGGTTTAGGAATCAATCAAAGTAATCGGAAGTACCTAAAGTGTTCGGTACCTATCAGACGGTCAACTTTTGATTCCGTATGTCATAGATCACCATATAAATTTTGGTGCTGGGATCGCCCGATCCAATCTGCCGATCTCGATTTGATCCACATAAATATTCAGGTTCAGTTCGATTCAATATACCGAACTTGCATCCCTAATATATAGAGAGAGAGGCACGGGGAACATGTGAAGACAAAAACACTGTATTTTTATTTTCTTTCTTTTGTTTTCTCTTGGAAGTATCTTTAATTAATTTATCTTAGTTGTGGGACAGGCAAAAGCATTCATTGAGATGCTGAATAATTTGATTTGGCTTTTGGTGAAGTCCAAGAATAGTGATTTGGCTTTCATTGATTTGCTCAATAATTAAAGAGATGCTCATTGGTTGAAGCTAATGCTCCCAAGTCGAAAATGAAATGCATATAAGACAAATGACTTTTGACAGGAACAAGAATGGGTTCCCATTCTCATGGCACAAGAGGACGAGCATGATGTTGGCTCTACTCATGATCAAAATTTCGTCCGATACCGATATGTATCAGACGATACGTACCGGTATTAGATCAGGACGATACGGTACATTCAATGTACAGTAGCGTCCATTTTATATACAAATGCCCGGACGATACATTCAATGTATCGTCCGATAAGTTACTGTTCCGATACGTATTGGTCTGGAGCTCGAACGATACGTATTGGATACCCGAGATTTTTACTCTTGGCTCTACTTCCCCACTCTTTTATCTAGGATTCATTAGTATCTTGTGGAACCCTCTCTCCCCACCCATTTAAAAATTAAATATGGTGTTTAAATAATCTTACATCATTAATGATTTAAACTGTGACCCTTCCGCCCCTTTGATTGGTGTTCTTAGTGTAAATACCCCTTGGATTTAGTAAACTGTTGCTGACCGCCTTTGATTGTGAGACGGACGCTAACAAAAAAACATTAAATTATTTTACCCCTTACTAACTTCAAAAAATTATATTCTTACTTCTCTTGTTTGATACCGTTATGTTACACAAGCATGATTTTTATAGTTGATAAATTCCTATAGTCTTTGATTTCTTGATCGATGATCATGAAGGGTAAGACGTCAGTTAAGATGTTATTTATTTCGAGAAAATCTATCTGATACTAATTATTGACAAACGATGAGAAAATTTTCAAAATCACCGATCTCCTATCTCTTAAATAGAAATTCTTCAAATGCTAGCTTTTCCCATTCAAATGGGATCGATTTTCTTCTACTTCATTGATTAATGGTGTGGTCACATTATATGAGAAAAAATTTCATGCTGCAAGATTCCTATGATCTTAGATGTCTTGATCGATACAGTCATTCACGTCAAACGAGAAGCTTTTAATAGTTGATGGAAACTTATGGTCTTCAATCTCTTGATCGACGGTCGCGATGTGGTCACACAAGATGGGTTTGTTTTTAGAAGAGTTGGGGGTTAGACGGAGAGACAAAGATGACCATAATAATTACTTATAATTAGGGCTGCATAAGAGCCTAGAGCTAGTTCGATAGCTCGGTTTGGCTTGGCCTGAAAATGAGAGCTGTAATTTCTCTCTTAAGCTCAACTCGAGTGCCAGAGCCGAGCTTTTTATTTAAAACTCGGTTGAAGTAATGTTAAGCTAGAGCTAAACTTGTAAAGTTTGGTTTGGCTCAGCTCGGTTTGATTAATAGTATATAATACTTTTATTTACAATAAAATTGATTTTAGATAATTTTGATTATTTTATTTTCCCCCTTATAGTAATGGTTACATTATCTATGAAGTTTGCTCTCTCCCTCTTTCTGCAATTATTAATGTTGTAACTACTAGCACGACAATTGACTAACCAATCAACACCTACGACCAACACCTACGCTCTTAATCAATATTTAGCACATTAAATTTAAACACCTATTTATCCAATCGATCTGTTAAATCCAAAAGGACTAAGGATTAAATTATATATTAGTGCTTTCATTTATTAAATTTTATTAACGCTTTCATCTATTAAAAAAAGAAGAGAATGTTTAAAACAACATCACAAAAAAAAATTCTAATAAATTTTATTTAGCTCGAAGCTCAACTCGACTCTAATCAAGCTCGATAGAGCCGAATTATAGTGCAAACTTTTCAATGTCGAATGGCCTAGAGCCAAGTTTCAGCTCGGCTTGTATAAAAGGTAGAGCCAAGCTATAGCTGACCCAAGCTCGGGCTTGGCTTGACTCGGTTGCAGCCCTAATTATGAGCTTTGTTTCTAGAATTACTATTTTCATAATGTCTCCCAAATAAATCTCATTTTTTTTACCATAAGACAAAATTATTCTTAAGAAATATCATTACACCCTAAAATTCCTCTATGAGGCCAAGTTTAAATAGTGTGTGTGGGGTTTCCCTGGTTAGGACTTTTTTTGTTATTTGACACCAGTGATCGTCCGCAAATGTCACTGCATAGAATAGAAAAGGTTGTATGAGAAGCATAGACGATAACAACTTCAAATATTAAATCCCCAACTATGCTTGATGGACTGCCTCTATAAATTACTTATAAAAACAAGGAGAATTACTTATAACTTATGAGTGTTGTCTCTATCCACTATTATCTAAAAATAGTAATCAAATTATTAATGACTGGACGCAAAAAAGAAATAAGCCCCTACCTTCAAAATTAATGAAGATTTTATTTAAGATCAAAGAATTCCATCTAATTAAGTATGATTTTACCTATGATAGCATCTTTTATATAAATCTCAAGATGTCCCAATTATTGCAATCCTTCGACACCGTCCTTAAGTGTGACGCCCTCAAAATTCGTGTTTTAATTTAAGCCATTGCACACAGGCCAAGTGTGTGTGCCTGGTACAACACACTGTGCATATGTGCAACCTAAAGGAAAATTTTTTGTGGAAAATAAAAGTTTATTAATGATTAAAACTTATTTGACCAGTTGGGCCGATTAATTAGGCCGATTGCTTGAGTCGACTAATTGGGCCGACTTTGGGCCTGAATTAGGATCTTTAGATATGTAATAATTACCGACTTGGGTGTGTGAGCTTCACACCTAATCAAAACAAGTGGATAAGACTAAAGCATTTGCTTTGGTATTATAGGTTAACACCGAAATCGGGCCCAAAAATAAAAGGGCATGAAGCTTCTTACGTAAGCTTTGCTTTGCAAGAAATTGAGAAAGAGAGCTTGAGAGAAAAAGATGAACGCCCTTGCGTTTTGGCTGATCTCTCCCTCAAAATTTTTTCTTCTTCGTTTTAAAGTCTCTTTCTTTTCTCTCTTTTTCTAAGGGCTCGTTCGGGAGCCAAGAAAATGACTTTCCTTGAGCATTTTCTGTAAAAAATGGTTTTCTTGAGCTTTTCTTATGTTCTTGAGTTTATTTTGGTTGCGTGTTTTCTAAGCATTTTCTGCTGAAAGTGACTGATGATTTTCGGATGAATTTGCTCAGGAAAGCTCAATTTCTGAGCTGAGCTACAATTTGTATAGGATTGGTATGAAGTACCCCACCCATGCACCAAGGGCAGTGGACGGATCACTATAAAAAATAAGACTATTAGCTGTAGTTTTTTCAACAAAAAATTACTGCTATTAACCAAAAAACTATTAAGATTATTAGCGGCAAGAGTATTAGCGGTTGTTTTCTGTTAATAGCGGTAGTTTATACCTGCCGCTAATAGTCTTATTTTTTGTAGTAGATTTAATTCCTTTGACATTTATATATTTTGGTGCAATTTACAACAAAAATAAGGACCTTACATGAAGTTTAGGTATGGATGTATATAAGATGATCTCCACCCTGCACATGATGAAGAGAAGTTTGGTTGAATCGATTTGAAAATTTCAATTTTGACAACTTATAATTTTTGTTCATAATATTATTTTTGGTTTTAATACACTCATCCGATGGTCAATCAAATGTTGGTGGATTTTCTTATTTTAACTTTGTTTTGATTGGATTTGGTGGACTGACTCCAACTTAAAACTCGGGGATCAACTGAATATGATGTACCCCAATTTTGTTAGCCTTGTGTTACATATTATAGTCTTATGGATGACCCATTTGTCTCTACTATGTAACTAACCAAGTTTGGATTCAACAACTATTTAGCAAGGGTCAAGGCGATTTAATTATGATAAATTTGGGTAAGATTTGAAAAAAATTTAGAAAAATTCCAGCGATTATAAAATATAAATATTAAAAAATATAAAAAGATATAACCTATTCAAAGTTTAAAATGATGTTTTTAAACAAGAAAATAAGTGCATTATATAATCCAAATGCATCTCAAATCCATAATCATAAAAGAAGAACAATACATAGGATGTTTAAAGCAAGTGCCAAAAAACAAATTCAAAAAAATTGAAAAGATTCAACGAAGACTCATGATTTCAAGATCTCTTTATGAATGATTGGGTTGGTAAAGACCATGATTCCCATGATCCCATGATCCATCAAATTATTTATTTATTTATTCATGCTAAACTGTAATCGAACTGATAACTATCAATTTCTAGTTTCTCAAATCGAAACCGAACTGATGTACACGTTTATGACAACATTTCGAGAATCTGTCCGATTAAAGTATTAAACACATTACCGATTTAAAGTATATAAATTTTAACGATCATCCGATCAATATAACATTTTTGATGAAGGTCATAAATACGTGCAGCTGTAGAGTGTGGAAGAACACAATGCACTTTCTTGACATTTTCTTGAGAAAGTGTAGAACACAAGAAAATGTCATAAATGCTAAGAAAATGAGTTTGTAAGTAACTCAAGAACGCCCCCTCAAGAAAATGACTTTCCTTAGAAAATGGGCTTCTGGGCAGAAACTAAGCTAGCCTTTTTCTTGAGAAAATGAGGTTCTGGGCAAAAACTGCGGAACGAGCCCAAAGGGCTCATTCGGGAGCCAAGGAAATGACTTTCCTTGAGCATTTTCTACCAAAAATCACTTTCCTAAGCATTTTCGGAGCTTCAGTTTCTTTGGGTTGCGTGTTTTCGAGCATTTTTTGCTGAAAGTGATGGATGGTTTTCGAAGGAATTTGCTCAGGAAAGCTCAGTTCTGAGTTGAGCTACAATTTGTATAGGATTGGTATCAGGTACCAGATGTTAGAACAATAAGTTCGGGTTGATCTGGTTCGAGGCACGTTAAACTAAAGCGGAACTCTGAGAAGGAGAAAGCTTAAAGTCGCAGAGAAATTTGCGAAAAAATGCAGTGTATCAAATGAGGGGTCTTGGGGCCCTTTTATAGATAAAATAGGTGTAACCGAACGGACATATCCGTAAAACAGGTGTATAAATTATCGTATCGCCTTGCCACGTACACGTACACGTGCTCGTGCTCGTGCCCGTCCCGACCCGACTCGGCTCGGCGCGCGTGCGTGTGTGTAACTGATGGGTTGCATGGCGGTGGAAGCTACAAAATTCGGTGCCCCCTGGGTGAAGGCTACAAGCCTTGAGCCAAGACAAAGATACATAAGCCAAACCCAAAAAAGAGTTTACACGATGTGGGACAAATCCCAATTTCAAAAGCTTATTTTTTAAAACCTTTAAAATATCCAACAATCCCCCACTATTTTAAAGATTTAAAATAAAATTAAAAACTTTTCTTAAAAAAAATAAACAATCCCCCACTATTTTAAAGATTTGAAATAGAGCAACGCTAGAAAATGTGCATAAATGAAAATGTCTTATAGACTTGAATTTTCACTTTAGTGAAAATAATTCAAAATTTATCAAGATTTTTAGTGAAACTAAGTCTTGAACTAACGATCTTATATGACAAATCGGAATTATTTCACACACATATTTCACATATTTTGGTGTTCAATAAAAGGTTAGCACATTTAGACCCTATGCTAGTACCCTGATTTTCGTAAGTGTTTATGAGATAAAGCCAAGTCTCATTGAAAGCGGCTCCACCTTCACACTTATATAGGCAGACCTATAAGAGATGTCCCTGTAACTGTAACATCTCAACACATAGTGTTATATGACTGTTAAGAGCAATGCTCTACCTCCCTTATCCATTACAGGTGAAACACTACCCTTCCTGGGATGTATATGAGATATATTTCTCATCAATGTAGTGTCCTCAATGTAGCGCCACGGATTCTGACTTGTTTTTCCCTTTAAACCTAAACATTGATTAAACAAATATTAGGTAGGGTTCCCATCATAAGTGGCTGTTTAGGTTTAATGGCTTTAAACCCATCCCGATTGAAGTTTTGTTAATCTCATCTTTATTTTCAGGAGACGACCCCAATTACTGAGATTACTCCATCTCTAAGTAATTGTTTTACATAGCTATGTCTTAGACCAATGTGTCTATTTTTTCCATTATACATTTGACTATAAGACTTTTATAGTGTTGCTTCACTATCACAATGTATAGAGATAGGTGGCAATGGTTTAATCATAATTGGAATTTTTAGTAGTAAATTTCGTAACCATTCTGCTTCTTTTCTACTTACCGCTAAGGCAATGAATTCTGATTCCATAGTGGAATGTGTGATGCAAGTCTGCTTCTTTGATCCCCATGAGATCGCAGCACCTCCAAAAGTGAATATCCATCCACTTGTAGACTTTGATTCTTCTGAACCAGATATCCAACTTGCATGCTATATCCTTCTAAAACGTGAGGATATTCAGAAAATTGTAAACCATAATTAATAGTACCCTTTAAATATCTAAAAACATGCGAAATAACATTCCAATGAACAAAACTAGGATTACTTGTAAATCTACTTAACTTACTTACTGCAAATGCGATGTCCGGTCGTGTACAATGCATTGCATACATAAGGCTACCAATAACCCTTGCATATTCTAACTGTTGCACACATCGTCCATCATTTTTAGTCAATTTAAGATTAATATCTAAAGGTGTATTGGCAGATTTCAAATCAAAATAATTAAATCTTTTCAAAATCTTTTCAACATAATGAGATTGAGTTAAAGTTAATGTATTTTCATTTCTTATAATTTTGATTCCAAAAATTAGATCTGCCTGACCCATATCTTTCATGTTAAAAGATGAACTTAAGAAGTTTTTAGTTTGTAAAATAACTTCTAAATTAGTTCCAAAAATAAGTAAATCATCTACATAAAGATATATAATAACACCATTATTATGAGAAAATTTATAATACATACATTTGTCGGCTTCATTTGTTTTGAATCCAAAATTGGTAATAGTATTATCAAACTTTTCATGCCACTGTTTTGGTGCTTGTTTGAGCCCATATAGAGATTTAATAAGTTTACAGACTTTCTTTTCTTGTCCAGGTAGAACAAATCCTTCTGGTTGTTCCATATAGACCTCTTCTTTTAAATCACCATTTAAAAAAGCGATTTTAACATCCATTTGATGGATTTGTAACTTATGTATAGAAGCTAAGGCAATTAGAAGTCTTATTAAATTCTAGAAGTAAGCGTAGGTGTCAAAATAATCAATACCTTCCTTTTGTCTATATCCTTTGGCAACCAATCGTGCCTTAAATTTTTCTATAGTTCTATCTGTTCTAAGTTTTCTTTTAAATATCCATCTACATCCTATGGGTTTAGATCCTTCTGATAAGTCTACTAATTTTCATGTTTTGTTTCCCATTATTGAATCAATTTCATTATTGATAGCTTCTTTCCAAAAAGCTAGCATTATCTCTAGATTTCATTGCGTCGTTAAAAGTGATAGGATCATCGTCTACATTTAGACACAAATGTTTCTTAGTACTTTTGGTCCTATTTCCTTCAATCAAATAGATATAATAGTCTTTTGAAAGACTAGTTTCAAATCGTTGACGTTTACTTCGTCGAGGTTCAATGATGACCTCTTCATCACTTGAAGATTCAATAACTTCTTTAGATTTAGAAGATTTTTCATCTTCATAAGATTTACTTTTAATATTTAATTTATTAGTTAGAGTAGTGAACTTAGATTCATAGAATATAGCATCTCTAGATTCTATTATAGTATTTTTATCGATGTTATCATTAGATTCCATAACTAGAAATCTATAAGCTTTACTATTTTGTGCATAGCCAATAAATGCACACTCAATAGATTTAATCCCTATTTTAGGTCTTTTAGGATCTACTAATTTAACAAGTGCCCTACACCCCCATACTTTAAAATAGGCTAAACTAGGTTTTCGATTCTTCCAAAGTTCATAAGGTGTAATTAAACTTTTCTTATGTAGAATTCTATTTAAAATATGAGTAGCAGTTAATAAAGCTTCACCCCATAAATTTTTATCGGAATTAGCGTTAACTAATAATGCATTAGTCATTTCTACTAATGTTCTATTTTTTCTCTCGACAACTCCGTTTTGTTGTGGCGTATAAGGAGCCGTCACCTCATGACGAATTCCATGAATTTCACAGAAATCGGAGAATTCATTTGACATGTATTCTCCACCCCGATCAGATCTAATGACTTTTATTCTTTTATTTAATTGATTTTCTACTAAAGCTTTATAAACCTTAAATTTTTCAAAAGCCTCATTTTTAGTATTTAATAAATATATATGAGTATATTTTGAAAAATCATCTATAAAAGTAATAAAATATCGTTTTCCTCCTCTAGTAGGAACATTATTTAAATCACAAATATCACTGTGTATTAAATCTAATAAACATGAATTTCTAATAACACTAGGAAAAGGTTTTCTAGTAATTTTAGTCTTAGCACATATACTACAAGCACTACTAGCAAAAGATTCATGTTTTGAAATTAAATCTAAGTTACCCATACATTTCATAGACCTATAATTTATATGTCCTAATCTATCATGCCATAAATTAGAAACATAGACCAAGTAAGAAGAAGATGAGATTTTATTGATGGGATCAGTTACATTGAGTTTGAACATGCCTCCCATGGCATATCCTTTTCCAACAAATTCACCATTTTTAGATAAGATAAACTTATTTGATTCAAATACAAGTTTAAAACCATGTTTAATCAATAAACCACCCGAAACAAGATTCTTACGGATATTGGGTACATGGAGCACATCAGTGAGTGTAACGACTTTTCCGGATGTGAAATTTAATTTCACTTTTCCACGTCCTATAATCTTTGCCGTAGATGAGTTTCCCATGAAGAGATCTTGATCATCATCAGCTTTGTCATAAGTCACAAACATGTCACGATTATTACACACATGTTTTGTGGCACCAGTGTCGATCCATCATTCATTGATGTCACCAACCAGATTAACTTCCGAAAGAACGGCTACGAAGTTGTTTTTCACTTCCACTGCATTCGCTTGATTCTTCAACTTCTTGAAGAGGCGACAATCCCGTTTGAAATATCCGGGTTTCCCACAGTGATAGCAACCACCATTCTTCGGTACCATGATCTTATTCTCCTTGGCGAATTTCTTATTCTCCTTAGAATGAGAATATCCTCTCTTCCTCTTCTTGGACGGTTCACTAACAACCTTAGACTCAACCAAGTGTGCTTTTGATGTCATATCAATGTGATCTTCTGTTTTGTCCCTAACTCGGGATTCTTCCTCAATACGTAAATGAAGGAGAAGATCTTCCATAGAAATCTTCTCATTATTACGCTTAAGGATTTTTCGGTAATCTTTCCATGATGGACATTACAGACTAACCGTAAAAATTCTCATCGAAATGAGAACCATTAGCAACCATATAATTAATAATAACTTGAAAATCATGAACTTAGCTAAGAATAGGTTTATCATCAACCATCGTAAAATTAAAAAACTGACTGATAAGATAAGAATTATATCCTGCATCTTCAGTTTTGTATTTCTTCTCGAGTGCATCCCAGAGTTCCTTCGAAGTATCGTAAGAGCGGTAGACGTCGAACAAAGAATCCGACGGTGCATTCAAAATGTAGCCTTTGCAAGTGTAGTCGTCATCGTCCCATTTCTGCTTTTTACGGCCTTCAGCGAGGGTGGATGATTCGGTAATAGTCAGACACGGAGTTGTGATAACGTATACAACTTTTAGTGTGGTTAACAGAAAATGCAATTTCTGTTGCCACCGTTTGAAATTCGAACCATCAAAACTGTCTAACTTGTGGATGTTGTTAGGCAGCGCTGGATGAATCTTATCATTCACTAGAGCAGAAGTGGAGGACAGAATATGAGCCATAAATTTCGATTTAAAATTGTTAGAAAAATAAGTTCGGGTTGATCCGGTTCGAGGCACGTTAAATATCGTTGTCTTTAAACCGAGATTTGCCCCTACCACTATGATCTAGTGGTCACCAATAGGTTACCGGCAAATCGGTTTCAGGATACAACGAACCGGCAGCGTATCCGTGTGATCGGATTTGGTGAATTTGATCACGCAATCAGAACACCAAAAAACTAAAGCGGAACTCTGAGAAGGAGAAAGCTTAAAGTCGCAGAGAAATTTGCGAAAAAATGCAATGTATCAAATGAGGGGTCTTGGGGCCCTTTTATAGATAAAATAGGTGTAACCGAACAGACATATCCGTAAAACAGGTGTAACCGAACGGACATATCCGTAGCATATAACTGAACGGTCGGATAAGACATATCCGTTTAAAATTCAAATGGGCGGTTAGACACTTATTCAAAAGTTTAATTAAATTACCGTATCGCCTTGCCACGTACACATACACGTGCTCGTGCCCGTGCCCGTCCTGACCCGACTCGACTCGGCGCGCGCGCGCGTGTGACTGATGGGTTGCATGGCGGTGGAAGCTACAAAATTCGGTGCCCCTTGGGTGAAGGCTACAAGCCTTGAGCCAAGACAAAGATATATAAGCCAAACCCAAAAAAGAGTTTACACGATGTGGGACAAATCCCAATTTCAAAAGCTTATTTTTTAAAACCTTTAAAATATCTAACACCAGACCCATGCACTAAGGCAGTGGATGGATCTAATTCCTTTGTCGCCTATATATTTTTGTGTAATTTACAATAAAAATAAGGACCTTACATGAAGTTCAGTTATGGTTGTATATAAGATGACTTCCACCCTACACATGATGAAGAGAAGTTTGGATGAATCGATTTGAAAATTTCAATTTTGACAACTTATAATTTTTGTTCATAATATTATTTTCGGTTTTAATACACTCATCCGATGGTCAATCAAATGTTGATGGATTTTGTTATTTTGACTTTGTTTTGATTGGATTTGGTGGACTGACTCCAATTTAAAACTTTGGGATTAGCTGAATGTGATGTACCCCAATTTTGTCAGCCTTGTGTTATATATTGTAGTCTTATGGATGACCCATTTGTCTCTACTATGCACACTAACCAAGTTTGGATTCAACAACTATTTAGCAAGGGTCAAGGCGGTTTAAGTTGGATAAATTTGGGAAAGATTTGGAAAAAATTCAGAAAAATTCTAGCAATTATAAAGCATAAATATTAAAAAATAAAAAAAGATATAACCTATTCAAAATTTAAAATGATATTTTTAAGCAAGAAAATAAGTGTATTATATAATCCAAATGCATCTCAAATCTATAATCATAAAAAAAAAGAACAATACATAGGATGTTTAAAGCAAGTGTCAAAAATCATACAAATTTAAAAAAATTGAAAAGATTTAAGGAAGACCCATGATTTCAAGATCTTTTTATACATGATTGGAATGGTAAAGACTCATGATTCTCATGATCCCATGATCCCTTAAATTATTTATTTATTTATTTATACATGTTAAACTGAAATCGAACTGATAACTATCAGTTTCTAGTTTCTCAAATCGAAATCGAACCGACAAAAATCGGTTTTCGAGTAAGTCCCCATCAGTGTACACGTTTAAGACAACATTTCAAGAATTTGTCCGACCAAAGTGTTAAACACATTACCGATTTAAAGTAAATAAATTTTAACGATCATCTGATCAATATAACCGCATTGATGATGGTCATAAATATGTGCGACTGATAGTGTGGAAGAACACAACGCACTTTCTTGACATTTTCCTGAGAAAGTCTAGAATACAAGAAAATGTCAGAAATACTAAGAAAATAAAATTTTGAGTAACTCAAGAACAACCTTCAGGAAAGTGACTTTCCTCATAAAATGAGTTTTTGGGCAGCAATTGAGCTAACCATTTTCTTGAAAAAATGGGTTTCTGGGCAGAAACTGCCGAGCGAGCCCTTAGAAAGTGTCACACTTACTTTTTCACGTATATTTTATTCAAAAATTGTGAGCGCCTGGTAACAAAGCGCTAACACCTCGGCAGCGAAACGCCGACACCTCGATAGGGAGGCGCTGACACTTCAGCGCTTGGGGCGTCGACGCCTCTATATTGAGGTGTCAACGCTTTGCTAAAAAAAATAATAATGGAGTGTCGGGACCTCGTTTCGAGGGCGTCGGTGCCTCTAAATCGAGGTGTTGGAGCTTTGATAAAAAAAAATCTTTTAAAGGGTCGATTAACCCTTGCTCCATTTGCCAAGGTGCTAGCGCTTCGTTATCATGTGACCATTTTTTTTGAGTAAAATATTCTTGAAAAAGTAAGTCTGACACTTTCTTGAAAAAATGGAGAGAAGAAAGAAAAAAGAGACTTTAAAAAAGTCAAGAATGACGGCTGGAATGATAATTAACTTTTAAAATATTTTAAAAGTGTAATCCTAGTTAGTACAGTGAATTCCATGCCATCCTTCACGTCACAAAAAAGACGCTAAGTGCCATTCCCATATCAATTAGCGTCACTATAAAAAATAAAACTTTTAGTGGTAATTTTTTGGAGTATAATTTATATGTTTGTGTTACTCCCAAATATAACTACTAATGTAGGGATACATTCCTCCTAAAATTAATATAAAAATAACTAATTAGTAGCTATCTGAATAGCTAAAATTTGAAACATGTAGGCTCGGCCGATTATTCATGTAAGAGGAATGCTTACCATATTACCTTTCAATGTCTTATCCCAAATTCGTTCTCTCACTCAAATAGGCTTGGCTTTGTCTTATCCCAAATTCGTTCTCTCACTCAAATGGGCTTGGCTTAGTCTATAACCCATTTTAAGATGGTATTAAAACATAATCTTACATAAAATAAACAATTATAGACCTTTTAACACTTTTATATATATACATGAAAAGAAAATTAATATACAAATACTATATATATATATATATATATATATATATATATATATATATATATATATATATAACAAAAAGTGTATATACATTCGAATCTCAACTAGGTTGGGTTACGTTCATGTGCAGGTTTAAAATTCAAAGCCCAGGCCTAACCTAAGTAGAACACTAGATGGGCTTGAGTTGGTTGAGTCTCCATCGTGTATCAAATCCGGACCCAATTTACAAACAGGTTCATTTGGTCGGGTCGTGTCGGGTCTGAGTCGACTTGACCCATTTAAAACCATATATATATAGAGAGAGGGTCGGAGATATGCGCTCGGGCATAAAAATATCTCTACATAAATTTATATGGGCGCGACGCGTAGCGCCCTTTTTGTAAAGTGATAGGTGACATGGGGTCCACTTTATTAATTAGGGTTACATTTTAAAGATATTTTAAAAGTTAAATACCATTTTAGTCGTTATTTTTGACTTTTTTAAAGTCTTTTTTCTCTTTCTTCTCTCCATTTTTTTAAGAAATTGTTAGACTTACTTTTTCAAGAATATTTTACTCAAAAAACGTGATAACCCCGGTAGCGAAACGCTAGTACCATGACAGCGAAGCGCTAGTTCCATGACAGCGAAGCGCCGACACCCCGAAACGAGGCGTTGGCACTCCGGTGGCGAAGTGCTGACACCTCAGTGCCTTGCTAATTTTTTTAATATTATTTATTTAAATTGAAGTGCCGACACCTCAATTTAGAGGTATAGGCGACCTTGAAACGTGGCGCTGACGCTCCTTTTTTTAAATTTTATTTTAGCGAAGTGTCGACACCTCGATATAGAGGCGCTAACACTCCTGGCCAGTGCCTCGCTATCGGAGTGTCGGCGCTTCGGTGCCGAGGTACTAGCGCTTTGCTATTGGGTGATCGCATTTTCTGAGTAAAATATACCTGAAAAAATAAGTCTGACACTTTTTTAGAAAAATAGAAAAAAAAAAAAAGACTTTAAAAAAACTTCTAAAAAAGTCAAGAATGACGGTTAAAAAGGAATATAACTTTTAAAATATTTTAAAAGTTTAACTCTAGTTAGTAAAGTGGGCCCTATGCTACCCATCACTTCACAAAAAAAGCGATACGTGTTGCACCCATATCAATTGGCGTAGAGATATCTCTACGTCTGGACGCATTTTTCCCCTTTGCCTATATATATATATATATATATATATATATATATATATATAATGAGACTATATCATCGAACATACGATGTGATCAAGTACCCTGTGGCACGTGATTATACCACATCCTGGCACACGATTATACTGCATCCTCTAAGGGTTCACCACATCCCAGTTGAGGGTACTATTTTTTTTTGACTTGTATGCCTTTCATTTCACAGGCGCACATAGAGGATGTGGGATAACTTGCATGCGATCAAGGTTTACCACATTGCAAGTTACACCAAATCTTTCACGGCTTAAACATGAGGCCGCTAAATTTTTTTCTCTTTCACCCAAAATTGAACAATTTAAAATCACCCTTTTCGTGGATGCTTGTTAATCAAGTTTGAGCATGTTTATGTGGCAACTGATCTTTGGGTTGAGTGCCATGTGACACCCAATTAGCTCAAGTGTAGAGTTTCAGGTTACAGTACTTGAACATATAACCTCTCTCTCTCTCTCTCTCTCTCTCTCTCTCTCTCTATATATATATATATATATATATATATATATATATATATATAAGGCTCAAGACTGTCTGAGTGCAACTTTAATCGATGTACTCGATTCAGTTGGGCACCATGTGACTCCTATCACGAGAATCGGGTGCCACGATAATTTGGACAAGATTGATTAGGTGCCATACAAAAAATTTGGGCATGATCTAAAGGATATCCATTGTTAAAAAGATGGGCAATTGTGTCCAAATTTAATGCACCAAAGTAGGGCGTTATACCTTACCTTTTTCTCATGAAATCAAGACAAAAAAAACCTCAAACAATTAATTTTTTTTAAACTACATGGACCCTATTATATGAAGGATAGATTTTATATAGACAAAGTGCATACGACTGTTATATGGAGGATAGATTTTATGTAGATAAAGTGCATGCGACTGATGTGACGCGACGCACTTGACTGCAAGTGCGATAGGGCTTAATTAATGTAGGTCGGTGCAGTCAGTCACATTGCTCCACGTAAGCCGCTTGCACTTTGTCCTCAACAAATCTGTCCTCTATTATAATTTTTCAAATCACATGCCATGTGGTGGGAAAACCTAAAATGAATGTTGTTTTGGGTGTTACATGTCATGTGGCATGTGATCTGGTATTAGGGTGTAGCTCTTCGAGCCAGCTAAGTGCCCCATGACACCTAACTCAAGGTTTAGGTACCAACATAATTTATCCAAGGTCAGTTAGGTACTTATGTTATAAAAAATTTAAAAAATGGTGTGTTTCCATCTTTAAATATTCGGTCAAAGTTGAAAAAATGCAAGGCATCATATTTGAGCAGCGAACCACAAGATTTGACCCTTGACGTAAACAGTTTTTTAAAAGAAAAAACTAAAATTTTAGTTAACTTGTTGAACTTCTAGAGGATGTGGTGCAATTAGCAATCTTATGTCACATGACACTTGATCTCGCACTAGAAAGTATGGGGAAAACACTACCATCGAGAGTAGCATCACTTTTCCCTCGACGAAGAAGTTGCCGCAGCCAGGTCCGCCATCCACTTACCAGGACCAAAGAAAAGCCTGAAAAAACCACAAACAATCAATATCAAGCAATTGTGAGGATCAAATAATTTTTTATCAAGTAGTGAAATGGCAGAAAAGGATACCTAAGGCCACGGGTAAGGTGTTGAAGAATGTTGAACCATGGGCCCCACCCACAACCGATCCACCCAGAAAAGAACGACAGGCCGTTGTCCTCATTGTGGGGCCCACCAACCCGTGACCCAATCAATAAAACAAATCCATTTCCATATCTCTATCTTTATTCCCTCTATTATAAAATATAAAATCTTAAAGGCGTCGGGAGAGAAGGGCACATCACATGCTACGGAGCATGATCAACCTAAATCAAATCCTCATTTCGGTTGATCTGTCATGGGGCATGTGATTAATTATTATATATTTGACTGTTTTTACCCTTTATTTAGTGGGTCAAAGATAAAATAATGTCTCAGAAGTTTGGTGCATTAATTTTTTCTAAACTTTAACCATATTTTTAATAGTAAAAAATTGCAACAACATTTTTGTTTTTGAAATGAGATTTGATCAACTTTATCTAAATTGCCGTGTCACACGATCCGCATGATGGTCAGCTGATGATGGGTGTAGAGATTTCTCTACACCCGGGCGCATAGTTCCGAGCCTCAATCTTAAATTATAAAACAAAAAAACTAGCGCTGGTGTTACTATCATACCACTTTATATGACACCTACCTCTATTTAACAAAGGAAAAATCTGTTGATTGCTTTAAATCAGAGGATGAAAATCATTTTCATCCCAATCTTTCACTCGACAGATGCTGAGATCATGGGCCTACCATCAGATGGTGATATGTTGAATCCACTTGGCACACATCTTAAAAAGTGAATATGAACCACACTTGATGGTACTTTATAATCACACACGTTTTGAGTTGTGTCCCACATGGAATCAACATCTATCAGTCTGATGGTAAGCCTATCCTAAAAGATATATTATGAGGAAGATTGGAGCGAAAATGATCTCCACCATCTGATGTGCAGTAGTCATTGGATATTTCTTTTGTCTAAGTGAGGTGGCTCTAACATAAGGTGGTGGTGTGGGAGGATCACCACCCAACAAAAAAATGGTGGATGACCTATAATCAACTATGGCACGTGGCACGTTTTCTTTCACTGCGCCGGCCCTGACCTAAGCTTAGAGGTACTGAGCCCAAGCCCGGACCTAACAGGCTGGCTAGGTCAGGTTTTTCTTTCGCCAATTCTTTTTTAATCAATTTTTTTTTATCAAAAAATTTCATTAAATTATTATTATTGTATAAAGTGAAGGCTCTTCAATAATTTTAAATCATTTTTTGTATACATAAACGTTTTTAGGAAGACGTGAGCTTTTAATAATATGTTTACTAGCTTTGGCCCCATTTGACTAACATGCCTTTTAATTAAATTTTATTTTAAATATATAATTATTAATTATAATTTTATATTATATATATACAAAAATTGAGTTGGGCCCATGCCGGGTGATGGGTAGTCCAAGCTTGGCCTGATTTAACTCGGGCCAGATCATGCTTAGCTTGAGTTGAGCCCAAGGCCAAGCTTATACACCCAAAAAGCCAAAAAGCCTGCTATTTCAGGGTTAGACCGAGTCTGGGTTGAAATCTAGCTTAGCCTGGCCTATCAGGAGCTCTAGTGGGATGTGTTTTTGAGCAATCCAAGTCATCAATATATTAGTTCACATGTTGAAGTAAAGTGATAATTTTAAACTCCGTGCCACCAACGGGATCAAGATGATGATGGGGTCATTAGACTAGTGGTTGCTCACACGACTTTTTTTCATTAACACCATTGCTTCTATAAGTAACCAATGTAATCGATTATTATTATTATTATTATTATTTTATATGACCGTTCCACTAAAACAACCTCGAGAATTTTTCTTGGGCAGTAGGCACACACACATGTGACAGTTATAGGCTGTGTTTGGGTTAGCTCTTATAAGAGCAGAAGCAGCTCTCTGCCAGAGCAGATAAAATCTGCTCTGGTATAGAGTAAACAGAAAGCAATTTTATCACTTAAAATAGCTCCCCGCTAGAGCAAATGGGGCGAGGAGCTGTGTCACCAAACATGAAAGCAGTTTTCTGCCGGAGCCAAAGAGCAATAGAGCTGCTCTTTGCCCTGAAAGAGCTAACCAAAACGCAATCATAGAGTAGCGTGAGGGAGCACCAACTATAGTGGTCAGGGTTAACTAGCAGAACCCAACCCATACCTTGTAAAGACATGAGAAACAAGCGGAAGACAAGAATTGATTAATTTTTTATGGGAGCCATTGCTTGCACACGATTTTCTAGTGATTGCACCAAATTTAAAGAAAGACTTGACATTTTAGGGACATGTGATATGTAAAAATGCTATATGGGCCGTCTGATTTGAAGTTCATGATCAATAGATCTTTGGAACATAAAATTGGAGCAAAACACGATACTTTTCATATGATCTATTGTAGTCAACTGTTGTAATATATAATAGACTTTGACTCCATTTAATCAAATGATGAAAATTATATTTTGTTCTAATTTTTTGCAATTGATATCTTTAAATCATGACCTTCAAATCAAAGATGGTGTTTTTATATAGTAAAGATTGTCAAACTTGCAAGTCTTTCTTTTAAATTCGATACAATCCAGTGCAATCACTTGAAAACTATGGGCAAGTAATGGCTCCCATTTTTTATTAGCATGCGTTAATCACTATATTAATCACCTTATATATAAGGGTAGTATGTATTACTCAATATATAAATGAGTAATTTATAACCATTGGATGAGGCATTCATAGTCACATTCCAAAATAAAAGTAGCCCAAAAACTTGGAGACAATAGAAGATTTAATCCGTCTAATCTATGCACTCTGTCACGGATGGTTGACTATAATTTCTTTAATCTTAGATGGATGGTAGTAGATTCCTTTATACGTAACGTGTGACTCTTTGCACTTTGAGTTACAAAATCATTGACTGCTTTGATCAGTTTTTCCTCAGAACCTTTCACACAATAGATCTTCATATCATAGGCGTGGCATCATATGACTCTATGTTGATTCCACGTGCCACACTGCCACAGCCCAAAAAGTGACACAAGATCCAAGTGCAATTATACGGCCTTTGTTAGCTTTGAAACTATAATAGTTTTATTCCAATCTTTAACACGATAAATCTTGAGATCATGGGGTACCATCATACGTATAAGATTTTTGATTCCACATGGCATACATCCCAAAAAGTAACTCCAGGACCAAGTTCGGTGCTCTAGAGTTTCATGGTGCACAAAGAGCCACCCATTTGTTACTTTGTTACCCAGCCAACTAACCCACAAGGAAGGCTACTTATTGAAAGAAGCAAACTTAATTTGTAAATTGAACTTGGCGAATTTGTTTGTGAGGAGAGGAGATTGATGGCTGATGAAGGGGTGAGTCTTCAGAGTGGAAAACTCCAAGATCAAAGGAGGCAATCTTCTCTTTACATCGAAGAAAACGACGATGTCATTGGTCTTGAGGTAGATGTAAAGACATTGGTGGCGCGATTGACCGAGGGCGAATCGAGGCGTTGTGTGATATCTATAGTCGGAATGGGTGGTTCAGGCAAGACAACTCTGGCAAAGAAAGTTTACAATAACTACCATGTCAAGAGACATTTTGATTCTTGCCATTGGGTAGTTGTATCTCAAGAGCATAGTGTGAAGGAATTTTTCCAACACCTTGGGGAAAAGATCATGGGGATCCCAAAAGAAGAATCAAAGAAGATGAAGATAGAAGCTTTGGAGGAGAAGCTGGTTGAATTCTTGAAGCAAAAGAAGTATTTAATAGTTTTGGATGACCTGGGGCAAAGCCAAGCATGGGATGATTTGGAAGCGGGCTTTCCGGATGCGAAGAATGGAAGTAGAGTGTTGGTAACTACTCATAGTAGAGATGTAGCTGTACGCGTTGATCTAGAGAGCCCTCCTTTTGAGCTACGTCATTTAGATGAGAAGGAGAGTTGGCAGTTATTTTTACGGAATACTTTTCGGTCCTTCCGAGACACTGCAACACCTTGCCCTCCAGAGTTGGAAGATCTCGGGAAGCTAATAGTCTCAAAAGCCGGTGGTTTACCTCTTGCCATCTTGGCCTTAGGGGGTATTGTTCAAAATAGTGTTCAGAATCCTCAAGCTTGGGTGGATGTTCTTGAGAATACAAATTGGGAACTCAGCCAAATCCTAGCGTTAGGTTATCTCTATTTGCCCTCTTCCTTGAAACCATGCTTCCTCTACTTCAGTGTCTTTCCAGAAGACTTTGAAATCCACGCAGAAACATTAATTCAAGTGTGGGTTGCAGAGGGTTTTATAGAGCATCAAAATCAAGCAAAATCAATGGAGGATATTGCAGAGGATTACTTAGAAGAGTTGGTTGATAGAAATATGGTTCAAGTCGTGAAAAGAAACCCCATTGGGAATGTTGAGAAATGCCGGGTGCACAACCTTCTCAGAGAACTTGCCATTTCAGAAGCTAAGAAGGATGATTTTTCGTGCATTCTAGAGAAAGGGTTTGAAGCTCCGACTAACGTTCGTCGACTTGCCATCTACAACGACACCATTATTTACTCTGATCTGAAAAACTCTAATCCACATCTTCAGGCAGTGTGGTGGTTAGCCCCAAACAGCTCTGCCACTCTTAGTGGAATCGAAACTGAGTCTATCTGTGGAAGCTTCAAATTGCTCAAGGTCCTAATTCTGTGTGGCCCAAATGTCTCAAAATTACCTTACGAAATTGGCGAACTCATCCATCTCACCTACTTGGAGTGGTGGGCTGACTTCCCGAAAGACGACGGGATTCCATCCTCCATAGGCAATCTCCATCAACTACAAACTCTGTGCTTAAGTTCTTCAAAAGAGTTCTACGTACCGAATGAAGTTTGGAATTTGCCACAACTAAGATTTGTATGGTTTGGAAGGCCCGGTCACGCGCTAATTAAGGGCAGGCCAAATAAGGTGTCTTCGACGAATCTTCAAACACTATCAAGGGTAGAGACCGGCCCGTGGATGGAGGACTGCTTAGGCAAGTTTATGAGTCTTAGAAGATTGGAAATGTGGGGAGATTTCATGATGTTTGGAGATGTTCTCAATGACGCTATTGTCAATATGGAAAGCCTTCGGATATTGAAATTGGTTGGTCATAAAGATAGAATCAAAGCACTAGTGACTCTCTCGCAACATCGGTATATCTTTAAGATGCATTTGGAGGGCCGATTGGAGAAGTTACCCGACGCTCATGAATTCCCACCAAACCTTACCCAACTAATTCTGATAGGGTCTGAATTCGAGCGAGACCCACTGCCCACTTTGGAGAAGCTACCCAACCTAACTTTTCTTGAATTAATGGGGAAGTCTTATGTGGGAGAGAAACTGGTTTGCTCTGCATCAGGCTTTCCTCGACTCCAAGAGCTGACAGTGAGTGGTTTGCCAAAATTGAAAGAGTGGAAGGTGGAGGAAGGAGCAATGCCCAACCTTAAACGTTTAGTAATCGCGGGATGTGATCAGTTAGAGGAGCTTCCTGAAGGATTGCAGCATGTGACCGGCCTTCGCGAATTAGAGTTGATTGCTATGCCTGTGGAATCCAGAAACAGGGTTGTAGAGAATGGAGAGGATTGGTATAAGATCCAACACATTCCATCTCTCTCTTTCTAAAATAAAGATGGTGACTACCCGGGAATATCTATGCATCTCAGATCAGTCAGTTTTTTCTTTTCCTTACTCTCTCTCCCTCTCTCTGTGTTTAGTTTTTCATAGTTCATTGCTATTTGAAAATTTATAGGCATTCTGTTGTTCTTGTTTAATTAGTGTTGCAAGTGGTCTCCCAAATATGTGTGAGTTGAAAATATATTTGTTCTACTTCTTACATGTTGCTTCTTCTGACTTCTACATCTTTTATTCCTTTTTAGTTATATCACTATGTCACTACAAATTAGTAATCTCGGTATTTTTAACATGGTGAAATATAGCAGGGACACTGATATATGGCGGACCCCAAACAGCATACCACTCAACAGACCGCTTACATGGCACGGTGCAATTGCAGTGGGTCCCAACCATGCAGGTCGGGCCAGCCACTAACATCGTGCCATGTAAGCAGTCCGTTGTTGGTCTGCTGTTTGAGGTCCTCTCATTATAATTTTCCATGTATCAGTTCAGGTCAGTCATGCCACCATTTGGAAAAGGGTGCCTTTATTTACAACGCAAGTTCCTTCTCAAGCTAGGTTTCACGTGCTTAAATTGTTGACTGCTTTGAATAAGGCAATGGAGATTGTTTTTCGTCTCAATCTTTGACAAAATAGATCTTCAGATCATAGCTTACCATCAGATCATCAGATTTTGATTCCACATGGTACACATCCAAATTTTTTTTTTGATCGGATACACATCCAAATATAAAAACACTTAGATCACCTAACAGGATGTGTGTCAGTAGGAGGGCACCCCATTAAATCCTTGGGTAGATGCAACACCCGCACCTCAGATCACATACCAATCAGTAGGGATAAATCCCTGCAAGTCGCGAATGAGGGGTGGGATTCAAACACAGATCCTCCGTTTCTCGAGGCATGGTCCTGCCCACTACCCCAACCTCCCGTTGGTTGTTCCTACCACCTGTTACTAACTTCTTTTTATCCTTTGGTTGTTATTTTTGTGACTGACTATCTGATCTCTCAAATCATATTTATAAGTCAATCGTCTACATTATATTGATTTTAGAGTAAAATATGTATAGATTACTTAAGAAACTATTAGATTATGCATCTCTCAGCTTGTAAATAATTAATGGTTTAACTTGCCTTAACAGCAAACAGTCAAATGCTTAGCAAGGAGAGCCAATTGGCGTCAAGTAAATGGATCAATGAGCACAAGTTTGTGGAGTTATTTTAATGTGTTATTCTATGATATTGATTAATGTGTGATTACTTTGTGTTTAGAAACCAATCTGGTGATGTTATGACATTTACCTTATTGGATTGTTTGAACAGTAATAATTTTATGTAATGCTTTATCTTATGTAGAATAAGAGCATCTCAAAGAGATCTCATAACTAGCTGTTGTGCCACATGGACTCCCAAACAGCTAGTTTTGGGATATCCATCATGATGTGATTTCAAAAGTGATATTTGCAAATACACGAGTCGTTCCATAGTAAACAGGTGTAGAGTACGAGGTCGATCCCACGAAGATGTCAGATAAAATTTTGAAAGAAAACAAAGTACCATTCTAAGAGCTCCCTAGATTGAATTATCCCAATATTAATCTAGCCTACCAAATATGATAAATTTAATGATTAAACAAACTAAGCAGTATGATATTACTCAAGAAAAACAAGCGAGGCTTATGATACTAAATCCTCCTATCTTTGGCTCATCATTTATAATTTTAGATCTATTGGTTGGAATATTAAGATGCAACACTACATAAATATTAAAATCAATTAATAATTTATGGGCGAATAAAACGATTAATCCAATATAAAAATCTAAAGTAATGCTCTTCCAAATCCTCTAACGAAAAGAATCAAAACATTCACTGTATTAAAATAAACCTAATCACAATGAATTAATGAATCTAATTTTTTTTGTATTAAAAACAAGATTAGGGTTTGTAATCACAGATCTAAGGTCATGAGAAAAACATAACTAGTTTCCATATCTCGGATTGATGATTAGATCTCATAGACGGCAAGAACACAGACAAAAATCACGCAAGCATCTACTATAATTCCAACTACAGATCTATCCCATGGACGAATCCCTCAGATGAGATTCATTAGATCCTAAAGAGATTTAGAATAATTAATCAACCTTCTAAAATGCTAAAGAAATGATAAAAAATAAAGAGAAGACTAAAAACTAATGTACAAAAAGAGAGAGCTCCCTAACCCTAACTCTAACTTTGTCTTTTATATGACTCTTTTTCGAAATTTTAATTTTTTTAAAATTTTTTTTGACTAATTTCAAGTCCTAAAAACATGAAATTTCGGCTCAAAATAGATCGATCAATTTTTCGAGATTTTCGTGAAATTTAACCCAACTCTTTAGCAGACACAACCTCGGTATTTTGTCAATAACGTTTTAATCCGAATATGGATTGACTTGATTCTTGTAGCATTGGAAAGAAGACAACGAACTTTACAACTTTGTTTGAAATAGCTATTTCACGAATCCATTTTTTTAGCGGTCAAAATAGAGCTTCAAGTCGGGATAAGTTCTGGATTACCCAAGGTTGTGCGAATTTCATGTTATTTTCTGAACTCTTGAGCTATTTTATGCTCGGATTATCTCCATACATATAAATCAGTAAATCTACATAAAATATATTAAATAGCTTTTATTAGATGATATATTATAAGTTTAAGATGTCAAATATTAATACTTTTTAACACTTATCACACCCTCAAACCTATACTTTGTTAGTCATCGAGCAAATACAAGGGAATATATATATATATATATATATATATATATATATATATATATATATATATATATAAACTAATATCCTAGAAAAATAAAGGTCACTTTCATAGGGATTATGGCTGCATTTAGCATATGCAACAAACCTTTAAACCTCTAAGTAATCTCTAGTGAAAGAGTTTTGTCTCCTGAGGGTTTACTGAGAAGTTAACGACAAACTTCCGAAAACCTTTTTTTTTTTTTTTTTTTTGAAATAAAACCTTCAAAAGAATGAAAATCATTCACCATTTAATTTCAACCTTTAATTAAGTAATGAAAAAATTATACTAAAGGTTTTTCATTCACTAATCTCTAAAAATTTCGATTTGTTCATGTAAAGAGTGATGTGTGTGCTTACCAGAACTAGATACTATCCATTTTTAAACATTTCTAAATTACGAACCCTTTAAAAATTTTATCTTGACTCAAGCCTCACCTTAGATATACACTTTCCAAAATGAACACTCATATGAAAGGGTTAATTTTTCGCATATATGTGAGAGATCGATTCAAAGTAAAGTAAATGGTCTCACATAATAAAAGAAAAACAGAATTCAAAGAATATAATTCTCATAGAAAGACACCTATCTCTATCCCAAGCATCCTATATCAATTATCATAGATATTATAGATTTATTCTCCACGAGGCAATTACCAATTGAGATTGGATCATAAAAGACTTTTTAAGCTTGTAATGGGGCTTAGGTTAAAGGTCTAAAAGAAAAGAAATTAGGACTCAAAAGATTCTGAGAAATTGGAAAAGAATGTAATAATATCAAATTTTTTTCTCAACATAATCTCTTTCTTCTAACATCTCATTTTCAATTTTTTTTTGTATGAAACTTTCTTTTCCCTCCTTCCCTTATTTTATGAAATGCAAATTTTCAGTTTCTCTCTTTTTTTATTTTTAATCCCCAATTATCTTAATTACCCATCTTGAATACTTCTTTTTCCCACTTGACCTTATTCACTTTATTTCTACGTAACAATCACAATTCAGTAACCCCCTCACTTACTCTCTTTTCATTCATCTTATCTATCGCTTTCAATTTCTCAGAAATAAAAATGGTTAAAGCTAAATTTCAGAAATAGTGTAGGGTAAATAAATTAATGAGACTTATTAAAGAAACATACAAACATTAGAAGGTTCAAAAGGATGTTAGAAAGGTAAAATCAATTTAGGTGGGCCATTTTAGCTCAAACGATCCAAAAATGGCCTTCTATCATATCTTCAATCAATGGTAATATTACCTATTTACTTTAAATAAAATTGCAACATGTTCTAACAAGTGATATAGATTTTGATTTCATACTTGGTCATATGTCAAACAAAAAATACATGAGATTGTTAACAAAAGAATGAAAAAAATTATTTTGTAGTAAAGAAACTCTGAATTTATATATTTTCTCTCTCAAGAACGCAAAATGGTTCTAAAGCTTACCGGAAAAGTCTCCTCTAATAATCCTAAGGTTCACAATTCAAAAGGATTTATCAACTTCAAAAGTTCTAGCCTGATAATATGTGAATGAGTGTTCTAAGCATGAATTTCACAAAAGATTTATTGTTTGAAGAATAAATTCCCTAAGATTAATTTTTAACACTCCTTAACTTAAGCACAAATGGTGTTAAAATGAAATAAAACAATGTCCTCATTGTTTAAAGGGATTCAAAGAAAAGAAAAATATTTTAACCATACCCCCAAACCTAATCAAAACAATATCTTCATTGTTGACTATAAAAAAAAATATATCATAGTAAGACTGGAAAATATACCTGGAGTAATGATTTGAGGCTCGTGATAGCACATGAAAAAGAGAGAGATAAGAAAATCCCTTGCCCCCTCCCCAAACTTGCATGAAAAATATACCAGTACAAAACAACCTACCCATCGACCAATATATGTGTATATCCAAGTATCATCACCATAAAAAAATAAAATAAACAATAGAGATGAGATGATCAACACTAACAAAATACTAACAACATAACACTATCATAATCATAATCAATCATAAAAATGAGTGTATCCAAGCTTTTATTATTATTATTATTATTTTTGAAAAGAAAATTGCGAATCTAATCTACACGGTGTAATGACATTCCAAGTCCACTAGGATCCCAAATCTGCATGAAATTTTTTCTAAGAAGGATCAGTGACTCATTTAATAGTCCTTGCATTTCTCTGATCAGGGACTTGGTTACACCCTCATACTATGCCCAAGTTCCACCAATATGGTTTATCTCTAACCTTTCAATCTCTATCATGTACTTTATATTCACAGGATCGCACTCTTGATTCAAACCCACTAGCCTTTTTTTGACCTTCTGTTGATTGTTTGTGTATTTAATAAATGGACAACAAATTAAAAGTTCATCTTTCTCCCCCAAACCAAATTCGCATTCATAAGAAAAAATTATGTCTCCCTTATTAGGTGTTGTAAGGGTGCCATTTTTTACCACTCTTGACTCAATTTGATTCTCAATTTCTTCATCGATATCCGTATCGCCCCATTTGATTTCCTCTTTTCCCTATACTCGCACTACCTCAATGCTCGTTGTCCCAATCTCTAGCGTAGTGACCAATTGATCCTGCTCATTTTTCTGAACGAAATCAGAGGAGTTCTCTTGAAGATGTTCTTTATTCAGATCGGCATTAATAAATGACTCCTCTATTTCATCTTCATTTTACAAGCGCTTTGCCAACTGACTAACTTGAGATTCTAACATAGAAAGTGTTGATTTATGGTGTGCATATAATTTTTTAAATATTCTTTGAAGAAAGAAGAAGTTTGGGTTGGTGCATATGGCTATGTATCTTGAAAGTATTGAGTTTGGTGGTGTGAAAACTCATAAGGGAAGTTGTTGGGGGTAAGAACTCTGATCCGAGTTAAACCTCTATGTGTCATTTGATTGACTCTGCCAGTCACAACAAATATGATTTGGGTGGACTTGTTCAAAGTAGAGATTAGGATTGTTACGGGAACACAGGTGCAATGTGTATCGGATTTCCACAAATAGCACATGATTTTGAATTGAACCTATGCATTGACATGAGAGTTACTGATAGCTATAATAAATATATATATATATATATATATATATATATATATATATATATATATATATATATTATTTTTTTTTTTAAAAATAATTTTTTTAATTTTAATTTTTATTTTTTAAAGACAAGTAGAAAGATTGATTTAGTTCTAGAAAATTCATTAGATTGATTTTTTAATTTATAATATTTTCTATTTGCCATCCCCGACAACGGCGCCAAAAACTTGATGTGATTTCAAAAGTGATACTTGCAAGTGCATGAGTCATACCGTAATAAATGGGTGCAGAGTACGAGATTGATCCTACGAAAATGTCAGATAGAATTTTAAAAAGAAACAAAGTACCAATCTAAGGACTCCCTAAAATTATCACAATATTAATCTATCCTACCAAATATGATGATTTTAATGATTAAACAAACTAACCAGTATGATATTACTAAAAAAGTACAAGCGAGGCTTATGATACTAATCTTCCTATCTTTGGCTCATCATTTATAATTTTAGAATCAATTAATAATTTATGGACAATTAAAATAATTAAATCAATATAAAAATCTAATGTAATGCTCTTCCAAACCCTCTAACGAAAGAATCAAACCATTCACTGTATTAAAATAAACCTAATTACAATGAATTAATGATTCTAATTTTTGCATTAGAAATAAGATTAGAGTTCCTAATCACAGATCTACGGTAATGGGAAAAGCATGGTTAGTTCCCATATCTCAAATTGATGATTAGATCCCATAAACGGAAAGAGTACATGGACAAAAATCACGCAAGCATCTACTATAATCCCGATCACAGATCTATCCCATGTGCGAATCTCTCAGACGGGATTCATTAAATCTTAAAGCTCTAGTAATTTAGCCACACATTTTAATATAAAAATTGCAAATAAATAAAATAAAATACAAATAATTCATTGAAATACCAAATTCGAGTCTCCAAATAAATCTATATGGGATCTTTAATCTACTCGCTGTGATCTTTATCAATAAGAACTGCTATTCTACCTTCTAAAATGCTAAAGAAATGATAAAAGACAGAGAGAAGACTAAAAACTAACGTAGAAAAGAGAGAGCTCCCTAACCGTAACTCTAACTTTGTCTTTTTTAGGGCTCTTTTTCGAAATCTTTTTTTTTTTTTTTCAATTTTGACTAATTTCGAAGCTTAAAAACATGAAATTTTGGCCCAAAATAAGTCGATCGATTTTATCAGATTTTCGTTAAATTCGGCCAAACTCTTCAGTAGACAAAACCTCGATATTTTGGTCATAACTTGTTACTCAAAACTTGGATTGACGTGATTCTTGCTGCATTGGAAAGAAGACAACGAGCTTTATAACTTTTTGTGAAAGAGTAATTTCACGAATTCAAAGTTTTAGCGATCAAAATTGAGCTGTTAGTCGGGATAAGTTCTGGAAAACCCAAGATTGCGCGGATTTCATGTTATTTCTGAACTCTTGGGCTATTTTATGCTCAACCTATCTCCGTACCTATAAATCACTAAAATTATATAAAATATATTAAAGAGTACCTTTAAATACACCCACCGAATCTTTGAGTTCACCCACACTGAAATACATTGATTGCTTTAAATCAGGCGATGGAGATCGTTTATCCTCCTAATCTTCCACATGATGAATCTTGCGATCATGAGCGTACCATCGAACGGTCAGTGTTTTATTTCACGTGATACAATCTAAAAAATCTGACCTCAACATTGCGTGCAAGCTTAAAATTGATCTTAAGATCACTTTTTTGGGTGTACCACATAAAATAAAAAACTGACCGTCTAATGGTACACCCATGATCTCAAGATCCATCATGTGGAAGATTAGGAGGATAAACGATCTCCATTATCTGATTCAATAGACGACAAGGAAAGATGACAGTGTCAAAGTATAGGTTTAAGGGATCAAGTACTAACACTTTTCAACACTTGTCACTTTAACTCCAACGGCCATCCCATATCTAGGTGTAAATGGCATGTGAATAGTGGTATTCCATATTTGGGATACCACTATTCATATCCATCAACTCTAAGAGTCATCCTATATTTGGGATTTATATCCCAAATTTTGAATAAATTTATATTTTATTTAATTTACTAACTTATAACTTCCCCAACTTATTTTATCAATAAAATTATAAAAGAAATATATTAAAAAGCGAAATTTGGAATACCGCTTGGAGTCACATATATCCCAAATTTGATATCCCATTTTTGACACACGGCAAAAATAGGATACCAAAGTTTGGGATACCTGTTGGAGATGCTCAAGGTGATTGATGCTGGTGATGATGGATGGTTATTTTCTTTTCTCCTGGATGGGGGCTTCTTGGGGATAAATTGTATAAATATATAGATTAAGAGGGCGTGTAAATAGCTTTTGATAGCTCTGTTTGCTCCCACAAACACTCTAAAAGCCCCACTAACCCTCACTCATCAAATCATCTACAACAAGGTATCAAGTATCGGTATTTTGGTTAGCCGATACCGATATCATCCCGATACTAGTATCTGGGTGATATCGTGATCGGGTCTCGGCCGATACCTATCAAATTTGATTTAAATTTTTTTTTTTTTATTAATAAAAATACTACTTAATAGTTTAAATTTAGGCATTTTGTGATACTTTTAAAACTATGTAATGAATCGGATTTTTCGTCAAAGTTGAATCGTTGATCTTCAGTGAAAGTGTGATTAGACTTGTTTGACCTTAGTCAAACACTCTAACATGGCCTCAGGTCCATTTAATTATTTTTGGGTGTATGCAAACAGGCACATTTATATTCTAACTTGAACCTTGAGTGTGTGCATGGCATACAACCCGAACTAAATATTGAGCCCAAATCTGAACCTAACATTGAACCCAGAGGTCGAACCAAGTTAAAGCCTACTTTTCAATTAATATAATTGGGTTTCCTAATAAGAGTGGATTTGATTGCCAATTAATTGGGCAATCAGGTCCTTGATTAGGGCGATCACATGTAGCTGCCCTCCTGCCTATATAGGCTTACATAGAGATGCAGGGTGAAAGATTAAAAGGCTAGATTGGACGGTTTGGATGGGTTTCGTATGGGAAGAGAGGAAAAAGCAGGTCCCTTGCGTGATCATGTGCATAAGAAGATATTAGAGAGAGAGAGGATGGGTACAGCGGGTTTGGGTCGCTAAGAATGGATAGAAATTAAACGGTTAATGAGGTATCATTTTTCAAAATTGAACTAAAAGAGTTTGGGTGCTCCACACGTGGAGTAAACTAAATAGAAATACAAAGATGTGGGCAAAGGATTTAGCTATAGTAATGGGCACTGAGACCAAGTCTCATGGGACTCTCATTTAACACCACACGTCCATACATCTATGATATGAATATTTCTATATATATATATATATATATATATATATATATATATACTTATACGTATATAAACTTATTTATTTATTATCTATTATATATATTAAGAAAAGGCTTGGGTCGGGTGTTGCCCACTATACTAATTCGTTGTTATTATGTACACATCTATTACCATTTATATATATATATATGTTTGTTTTATTTTAGGTTATTTGTATACATAATAAAGTGAAACCCAATTATATTGATTGAAAAGTGGGCTCGAACTTGGTTCGGCCTCTGGGTTCAATGTTAGGTTCGGGGGCTTGTATGCCACACACACACAGGGGTTCAAGTTAGAATATAAATGTGTCCGTTTGCATACACCCAAAAATAATTAAATGAGATTGAGGCCATGGCACATAGGTTGAATGTTTGACTAAGGTTGAACAAGTCTAGTCGCACTCTTGCTAAAGGTTAATGATTCAACTTTGGTGAAAAATTCGAGTCATTATATTCTCCCCTTCGTATAAAATTTTTGTACTCGAAAACTATGTACCTTCTTCAAAGAGGTGCGGATATTCGTCGCGAATCTCTGCCTCACGCTCCCAGGTAGCCTCATTAGATGAATGATTCTGCCACCTCACAAGTACGAGCAGGATCCATTTAGTACACAAAATTTGCTTTTTTTGATTAAGAATTTGTGTCGGCTCCTCAGCTGCAGTCATATCCTCGTGGAGCTCAATAGGTTGATAGTCCAAAACATGAGTCGGGTCTTTCACGTACCTTCTCAACACAGACGCGTGGAAGACATTCTGTACGCTCAAAAGCTGAGGAGGTAAGACAATCCGATAAGCGACTTCGCCGACTCGACCAAAAATCTCAAAGGGTCCAATGTAACGTGGATTTAGCTTTTCACGTTTTCCAAATCGTATCATACCTTTGGTAGGCGAGATTTTGATAAAGACATTATCCCCTTTCTGAAAGGAATGCATTGTCACAATAAGGTATACAAATAATAGGAAAAATAAACTGAATAATTCACCAAATTACCTTAAACTCGATATTCGTTCTTTTTAGGTCTGTATAGCACTTTTGCCAGCTTTATGCGATCTTTAATTTTTCATGAATCACCCTAATTAGCTCAGTTGTGCTATCAATAAGCTCTAGGCCCAACAAAAACCTTTCTCCAGTCTCTTCCCAATTAAGTGGAGATTTACATCTTTGACCATAAAGCGCTTCAAATGGAGCCATTTTGATGCTTGCCTGATAACTATTGTTGTAAGCAAATTCAATCAAAGGTAGATTTTTGTCCCATGATCCTGAAAAGTCCAACATGCACACTCATAACATAGAAAGTATTGAAATGTGGGTGGGGGGGGGGAGGGACGCTTTGGGCTCGCCCCCTTTTGATGCTTTTTTACCGGCAATGATGATGATTATGATTGATGGCATATGAACGGAGCATACTAACCTTCTTTTGGCTTGTAGCAAATGGTTTATCTTTACCTACATTCTTCTGATATTCGTTACTTGTGACCTTCTCAGAATGCCGAGTGAATAGGATCAGGGCCATGAGAGTGCAGCGTTCCTCCTGGCCTTGGTATGAGATGCAGGGTGAGGCAGCCTGTAGTGGGCTACTCCATCAACAATACACCCACATTTCTAATTTTGGGATCGTTGGTAGGGTAAGAAATAACTTTTTGTGGCTTCCTTTCGCGCACGCCTTATTATTTTTAACACCTTCATTTTGCTACAGTTTTTGCCCTCGATCCATTTTCGCGAAAGTTGGTTCGACCTCCAGCGCCTCTACCGCTTCCTTCCTCATGTTGTGAAGTTGGTTCGACCTCTAGCTCAGGCTGGCTTTAGGGACTTTATTTCATGCCCTGCTATGAGGGGCGATTCGGCCTATGTGAAGGCCCTGATAGAACGCTTTCGGCCAAAGACCATGACTTTTCATATGTCAATGGCCGAGGTGACCATCACCCCTGTTGACTGGTCAATGATCACAGGGATCGGGATAGGAGGCACACCGGTGGTTGGCCTTCGTGTACCGGGTCGAGATGAGGTGGCTCAGTTGATCGGGGATTACCCCTCTTCCCAGGATATGAGCGGCTCCGACATTAAGCTATCTTGGCTGGCCGATCTATATGGTGAAAATGAACTGGTAGATCCGGCCCATCGGAAGATGGATGTCTGATAAGTAGTGAAATATGATGATATTTCACCACTAAATACTTACATTTAGCCATTCGATGAAGGCTATCTGATGAGAATTACTAGAATTAAAGTGTTATAGGTAAATACAATCCAAATGCATAAAACAGCCCAAGAATTCCAAAAATAATGTCAAAACACTGCAACCTTGGGTCATCGAGAACTTAGTGCGACTTGCAGCTCAATTTAGACCATCAAGATGTTAGATTCATGAAATTGCTAAAACACAAAAGTTGTAAAGCTTTCTGTCATTTTTCTAATGCCGTAGGATTCATGTCAATCCAAGTTCGGAGTAGAAAGGTATGGCCGAAATACCAAGGCAATGTCTGATGCAAAGTTGGGCTGGAGTTCACGGAAATCTGGGAAGGTCGATGCATCGACCTTACACTTGATTAATCGAGGAAAGTGACTAAGTCTGATACAAAAAGCACCTTTTTGGTTGCAAAATTATAGGAGGTCAATGCATTGACCTTGCACTCGATTAATCGAGGTAACCAATGGAGTTTGAGATGGAAGTGACTCCGTAGTGCAGATTTTTAGGGGGGTCGATGCATCGACCCTATAAGGTCGATTAATCGACCCTGACTTTTCGATCCAGGAAAGCTGCGCGACTTGGAAAGTATTTAAAGCCAAACCAACAACTCGAGAAGGATAGCTAGACGTAGATACATGTAGAGATAGAGATTTTTATTTTTAGAGCTTCGTTCTTTTACCTTTTTTGGCATTCCTTTCTTCAAGAATTTTATTTTTTACTCAATTAATTCTTAGTTTAAATTTAGAGATTAGTAGAGAGCATTTTTAACTTCGTTTCTAAAGATCATCCTACTTGTGGATTAAGCTTGGATCAAGGAATTGCTATTGAAGGTTGAGGTATTTTTAATCAATTAGATCAATGTTATTTTTCGTTTATCATTTTTTTATATCGTTTAATTACAATATGTGTGGCTAATTTCTTAGGGATGGGGATCTAATGATTCCCATCCAAGGGGTATACTTCTAATAGTATAAATCTAGGATTAAAATATGAGATTTTGTTTTATGGTTGTTATGTTATCACGAACGGATGAAATCTCTGTCGCTAACTGGGATCGAGTGTGCCGAGTCATGCCCTGGATCTCAGATCTGTGACGGTAATTTTATCCCAATCATTGTTATATGATCTTTTTGTTTTTATCGTATAGATTTACTTACGATTACGATCTGGGATCGAGTGTGCCGAGTCATGCCCTGGATCTTGGATCTGTAATGATAATATTATCTTAATTACTCCACAATCTGAAATCAAGTGTGTCGAGTCATGCCCTTGATTTCAGATCTATGATAGTATTCTTGTTAGAAGTTTTACCCACTTTGGGGATGATTTTTATTTGTATCTGAGATCAAGTGTGCCGAGTCATGCCCTTGATCCCAGATCTATATATGGAAATCATCTCTGAAATTAAGTTCGGATTACAGGGATGCAATGTGGAACCTATCCGAATTTTGATCATTTATCTTCCATAAAAGATGCTTTTCAATGGTATATCTCATAGTTTAATCCTTAGATTTGTATTATGGGAAGAACAGACCAAAGATGGGAGGATTTAGTATCTTCATCTTTACCTTTATTTTTGAATTATCATTACCTTTATTTTTGAATTATCAATTAAGCTTTATTTTGTAGTCAGTAATTATCATCTCACAAAACCGCCTAAATTATAATTTTGGTAGGGTATTGTTAGATCTTGGTAGATTTCTTGAATTACTATTTTATCTTTTTAGATCTTCTAAAATAGTTCTTGTGGGAACGATTTCATACTCCGTACCCACTATCTACAATCTGATTCGTGCGCTTGCGAGTAAAATATCATAATAAAAAAATCACATCAAGTTTTTGGCGCCGCTGCCGGGGATTAAATCAAGAAAATCTGAATTTTAGAAAATAGACAGTTAATTTTAGGAATTTTTGGGGATTAACATAGTATTCCTGCTAAATAAATAAATAAATAAAATATCTAAATAAAAAAAAATTAGTGTTATTGGTGAAATCATGTCAATGCATGGATTCAAACTAGAATCATGTGCTATTTGTGAAAATTCGATGCACATTTCACCTATGTGTCCCTTGAACAACTCAAATTATTACCCTAAACAAGTCCAGCCAAATCCTGTTTAGAACACTCATGACTGGTAGAGTCAATCTAATGACATGTGGGGTTTTAATCAACCTCCAATCTGTGATATAATGCCTAACGATGATAAAAGTTCTTATCCCAACAAATTTTCATGAGTTTTCACAGCAAACTCAATACTTTCAAGACATAGAACCATATGAATCAGCCTAAAATTCTTTTTACTCCTTAGAATATTTAAAAGGTTTTGTGCACACCAACACTCAAAGAATTTCTAGGGTACAATCTCAAGTTAGTCAGATGATCGAGTACTTACAAATGAAAGTTGAAGTAGAGGAGTCCCTCATTGATACCGATCGGAATGAAGAACATCTTCAAGAGGACTCATCTGATTTCGTTCAAAAATATGAGGATGACCAATTGGTCACTACGTTTGAGAATGACATAACGAGTGTTGAGGTAGTGCAAGTGAGAGGAAAAGAGGAAATGGAATGGAACGATACTTATGTCGAGGGAAGAATTGAGAATCAAATTGAGATGAGAGAGAAAGAAAATGACACCCTTACAACACCTGATAAGGGAGACATAACTTTTTTCGATGAGTGTGAATTCAGTTTAAGGGAAAAAGTGGAATTTCAAATCTGTTGCTCACTCATTAAATACATAGATAATCAACATAATGGAAAAAAAAGATTAATGGGTTTGAATCTAGAGTGCAATTTTGTGAATATCAAGCACAGGGTAGAAATTGAAAGGTTAGAGAGAGACCATAGTAGTGAAACGTGGGCACATCAGGGGGTGTAACCAAGTCCTTGATAAGAGAAATGCAGGGACAAATAAATAAATCACTGATCTTGCTTATAAAATGTTTCATGAAGATTTGGGATCCTGATGGACTCGGAATGAATTTACACCCTGTAGATTAATTTCGCAATTTTCCTCTATATAAAAAAAAAAAAATTTACTTTTTCTCGATTAATCGACCCTTCCCCTCGATTAATCGACCACTTCAAGTCGATTGATCGACAGTAATAATGAGTGGCCCTTTTTTCGAGGCAGCCTGCATTTATTGATGGCAGACTTTTATGCAAAGTCGATTAATTGACATACATAGTCGATGCATTGACTACTCCGTGTTGAAGACTGTGCTGCCTTTTCAGATTCTGTCAGGTTGTTTTTAATGGAGTCGATTCATCTACTCTGGGAGTCGATGAATCGACTTAAATTTTGTGCATGCGTTTTTATCTTTTCACTGCCTCGATTAGAGTCGATGCATCGACTTCGAGTGTCGATTAATCGACTTTTCCACTTCCGAATGTTGCGTCTTTTCATTCGAAGCCGTTGCAGTTAAAGGCGCGTCTTTTCACACTGAAGTCGATTAATCGACTATATGCGGTGCGACCGTCCAGAGAGGATGCCTTTGCGTCTACTTAAGGGAAGCACTCTCTCTTCCCTTTTCATTCGATCTTTATCCTATCCTTTTTCCTGACAGTCTCCGACATTCCGACAGTGCTTTCATGGCTTCATCATCTGCCGTGCCGCAAAGGCTTTCCCAACGTTCTGCAGGTCATCCACGTGGTCGCTTCGTGTCCCGAGATCTTTCTTCTGAATATCTTTTCGATCTCGCGGCATTTCAGACCATGCCAGTTTGCGCTGTCTCCATCGCTTATGCAATAGCTCTTAATGTCTATTTCCTTCTCAAACCGCCTGTGATCAAAGTGTCTGAACGGATCGTTCAGTTATTCTATCAAAACATGGCATGGGTGGACGCCTTTGCTGAAAATCATGTCGACGCCCATTTTACTATTTCAATCGATGGGTGGTCGCGCTGCATTTATCCGCACACCATCGTGGAGGTTTTTAACGTTTCATGCGAGCACCCTCTAAGCCACGCTCTGGGTGATGAGCTCGACAGTTCTTAGGTCGATATGATCACCGATATGTGTAATGACGTATTTCTTCAGGGATCGCCACTGGGCGTTCAGAGTTACCGCTCCCGATTTTGTTCTAGGATAGTGTGGTCTGTAGTAACCTCTGCCCCCGTGGCCACGTCTCTGAGCGCACCGGTGACCGAGTTCAGGCACTCTATGGTGCCTACAGAAATTCATGGATCAACGTGCCCGGGATTCTTCATGATGGCATGTGGCGATGCCATGAAGATGTCACCAATCCTGCGACTGGTGATGCCGCCATGATCTACTTTCCTCATTTGGTAATGAAACTGCTCAATTTTCTTCGTTTCCTGTTTTACCGAGATGACGATCTTAGGGACCTCGCATTCTATCACTATAGTGCAACCCAATGGAACCGCAGTATACGTCTCCTGGGTAATGTCCCTGATGCCCCCGCTGATGCACTGGCCCAACTTGCTCCACCACGCCAGTGCCGTCGCATACGCCAGGATGACCAGCTTGCGCCTGATCAGGGACCCGATGAGGGTGTGTCTCTTGGTACGCTCCAAGCCCAAATTAATTCTTTACAAGAGGAGCACCAGCGGTAACATAGTGCGATTTTGCATCGCAGCTACTATGATCATTCCTTCCTCCATCAGATTGGGCAGCGCTTGTGGCCTGATAGTTATGATAAAATGCGCGCCAGGGCCCGCCAGGCCGAAGAGGAGGGGGATGACTAGTTTGTTTAGTTTAGGTTTAGGATTAGGATTAGAATTTTCCGTTTTGTTTTGTTTTTCTTTGTTCGGTTTAGGTTGTTTATGTTTAGGAGTACAATCAAAAGTGTCATTGTAATCACTGTGCTTATCAATGAAAAAGTATGTTTCTCATCTGCTTGGGATTGCTTACATTTGTTTTTGGTGGATTTCCTGTTGTATTTAGAGAGTAGAGGTGAATGATATTACGAAAAAAAAAAAAGAAAAAGAAGGAAAATGATGCAATTTCACCTCTCTGCCCACATAACAGTCGATTAATCGAGGTTTATATTCGATTAATCGACCACCACCTTTTTGGTGAATGCATAATTTAGGGAGTCGATGCATCGACCTCCCAGGGTCGATTAATCGACCCCCACTCTTCGTTTTTTTTGGAACGGAATCCTATTGGGACTCTATTTTTCCACTTTCTTTTAGTGGTTGGGATCCCTCAAGCGAACTACAAAAACTTTTCCTTATTTCTTTTTTGCGGGACACCTCTTTCAACTCCTTCTCCTACTACAACTCTATCGATCTTCTCCTTATATTCACCCTTAGGCTCACTTTCCATCACATCTTGCACAACCTTCTTATGGCCCACAGATTCTATCTCACCAGAGCACGGTTATCGAAAATGAAGGAGACTGCTAAAAAGCGGGAGTGCCGCACTAATCTGTCGGTCCCTTTTGAGCCTAACACTGTTGAAATCATCGACCTCGATCCGATGATCATTCTTTCCTCGGGTGAACCATCTAGAAAGAAGGTAAATCGTTCAAAATCTCCTACACAGTGCATCACTACTGATATCGAGATGATTGATGTGATTCCTCCACCACCACCCCCATCTCCATCTCCTACAGTCGTCTCAACGCCTCCATCCATACCATCGGAGGTGACTCATCAATTTCCGCTTGAACTCTGGGAGAAATTGTTTCCTGTGCCAAAGAACGTGGATTTAAGTGAACCAAGGTGGATGAGCCCACCTAACAATGATTAGAGTTGGATTCATGTTTTAGTTTTTCTTTAGGATTTAGGATTTAGGATTTCTTTATTTCTTATGATTAGTTCTAGAATATTAGTTTTTAGTTTCGTTTAGGTTGTTTTTAATTCCCTAATTAGTGTAGCCACATTACCTTCAATAATTTTTTTTTATTCTCACTGGTTGGTCATGTTTCAATTTGATGCACCTATTCTCTGCACCTGATCTTTGTGTTGAGATACTTTTCAACAGGTTTGGGGGTACACTACCTATTTCAATCAATGAGGACATTGTCATTTTTAGGTTTGGGGGTATGTATAGTTATCTATCTTTCATCACTTATTTTTTATTTTCTTTAAAAATAAAAAATAAATTTCACTTTGTCCCGATTAATCGACTATGAAGGGTCGATTAATCGACCCTCCACTCTCGATTGATCGACTTCTTTGAGTCGATTAATCGACAATAATAAAAAATAAAAAAATAAAAATAAATAAATAAATTTAAATTTGAAGCTATCATACATGAATTATTTTGCGATAGTTTTCAAACTTTAATTGATGATAGGTGAATTTAATTTTGATAATGTCAATGTCAGATCTTGAATGCTTGTATCTAAAATAATGACGCTTAATGTGATATTTTGTGAGTAATTTTAAAATTCATGCTTAGGTATTAATTTTTTTACACTTATACCAAACTAAGACTTAGAAATCGATGAACTGTTTTGAATGTTGAATCTTAGGTTCTTAGTGGAGACTAAACCCGGTGAGCTTTAGAGCTAATTTCCCGTCATTGATGAGTGAATACATAAACTCGGAGTTTTCTTTGAATACGAATTATTTTGCATGATCTCATACCTTCACTTTTGCTTGTGACTTTGCATGCAATCAAATTCATATTATTGTATTAGAACGTACTATATATCTACTTAAGACAAATAGGCAAGGTTACCATCTTTTAAGGACATGATTGAAGGCCATCTTTGGCTCGTTTGTGCTTAAAATGTCTCACCTCATATAAATTTATCCTTCTAGGACCCCTTTGAGCCTATTGAAAAATTTGCTTTTATACATTCTTTGATAAGCCATGTTAACCTTTAACCCTTCACCATTTCTGAAAATTAAGCTTTACCCTTCTTATTTCTAAGAAATTAGGAACGAGGGATGAGAATGAACGAAAAGAGAGTAAGTGGAGAGATACTGAGTTGTGGTGTTTACTGAGAGTGTATGGTAAAAATATAAAAATATAAAAATAAAAAGGGGGAGAAAAAGAAAAAGAAAACTGTGAAAAATAATGAAAAATATGAGGTGCTTCAAGAAAATAAAATTCAAAAGAAGAAAAAGGAGTGAGAAAGGAAAAGAAAGTTTAGAAAAATATTGAGAAAAAATAGCGAGAGATTAGAAAAGAAAAAGAGAAGAAATAGAAAAATCAAAAGTTAGTTTCTTTTCCGATTTATCAGAAATTTTGAATCTCAACTTTCATTTCTTTTTTTTTACCCTTACCTGAGCCCCGTTACAATCCTACAAAAGACCTTCATGATCCAATCTTACATTGGTAACTGTCTTGTGGAGAGTCAATATATAATACCTATGGCACTTGATATGACATGCAGAGGATATACAAGTATCTTCTTATGAGATTCTCTGTTTATTCTTTGATACACCGTGTTTCTTTTATCATGTGAGACCTATCTTTATTTACTTTGTATTGATCTCTCACATGTGTGCGAAAATTTATCCATTATCAGAGTGATTTTATTTTAAGAGTATACCTAAAGTGAGGATTGAGTCGAAACAACAGACCCGATGGTTTCCCGTTTGGACTAGTTCCTAGATGAATGAATTTTGGTTTGGGTATGCACACACTTCACGTTTAGACATGAATGGATGAGTTATCTAACAATTTGAGCATTAGATTAATTTGAATAGACACTAGCATGATTGATGTGACATTAATATTTAAGATTGATAATTCATATATTGAAACAATTAATATTTTTGTTTTTGAATGGTATATATGTTACAAAAATCATGTTTTGAAAACTCAATTTTGCCGATGATTTAAAACTTTTAAAAGTTTGTAGGTAACTTCACTATAAACCCTCAAGAGACACAACTCCTCCATTAGGGATCACCTAGAGGTTTAAAGGCTTGTTGCACAGGCTAAGTGCAATCGTGTTCCTACGAAAGTGACATTTATTTTCTTTAGTTTGCTTTACTTGAGGACTAGAAAAGTGTAGGTTTGGGGGTGTGATGAGTAGTGAAATATGATGATATTTCACCCCTAAATATTTACATTTAGCCATCCGATGAAGGCTATCTGATGAGAATTACTAGATTTGAAGTGTTACAAGTAAATACAATCCAAGTGCATAAAATAGCCTAAGAATTCCGAAAATAATGTCAAAACACTGCAACCTTGGGTCATCGAGAACTTAGTATGACTTGCAGCTCAATTTGGACCTTCAAGATGTCAGATTCGTGAAATTGCTAAACCCAAACGTTGTAGAGCTTTCTGTCATCTTTCCAATGCCGTAAGAATCATGTCAATCTGAGTTTGGAGTAGAAAGTTATGGCCGCAATACCGAGGCAGTGTCTGATGCAAAGTTGGGCTGGAGCTTACGAAAATCTGGGAAGGTCGATGCATCGACCTTACACTCGAATAATCGAGGAAAGTGACTGAGTCTGACACAAAAAGCACCTTTTTGGTTACAAAATTATAGGAGGTCGATGCATCGACCTTGCACTCGATTAATCGAGGTAACCAATGGAGTTTGAGATGGAAGTGACTCCGTAGTGCAGATTTTTAGGGGGGTCAATGCATCGACCCTATAAGGTTGATTAATCGACCCTGACTTTTCGAGCCAGGAAAGCTGCGCGACTTGGAAAGTATTTAAAGCCAAACTAACAACTCGAGAAAGATAGCTAGACGTAGATACACGTAGAGATAGAGATTTTTATTTTTAGAGCTTTGTTCTTTTACCTTTTTAGCATTCCTTTCTTCAAGAATTTTATTTTTTGTTCAATTAATTCCTAGTTTAAATTTAGATATTACTAGAGAGTATTTTTAACTTCGTTTCTAAAGATCATCATACTTGTGGATTAAGCTTGGATCAAGGAATTGCTATTGAAGGTTGAGGTATTTTTAATCAATTAGATCAATGTTATTTTTTATTTATCATTTTTTTATATCGTTTAATTACAATGTGTGGCTAATTTCTTAGGGATGGGGATCTAATGATTTCCATCCGAGGGATGTACTTCTAATAGTATAATTCTAGGATTAAAATATGAGATTTTATTTTATGGTTGTTATGTTATCACGAACAGATGAAATCCCCGCTGCTAACTGGGATCGAGTGTGCCGAGTCATGCCCTGGATCTCAGATCTGTGACGGTAATTTTATCCCAATCATTGTTATATGGTCTTTTTGTTTTTATCGTGTGGATCTACTTACGATTATGATCTGGGATCGAGTGTGCCGAGTCATGCCCTGGATCTTGGATCTGTAATGGTAATATTATCTTAATTACTCCCTAATCTGAAATCAAGTGTGCCGAGTCATGCCCTTGATTTCAGATCTATGGTGGTATTCCTGTTGGAATTTTTACCCACTTTGAGGATGATTTTTATTTGTATCTGAGATCAAGTGTGCCGAGTCATGCCCTTGATCCCATATCTATATATGAAAATCATCTTTGAAATTAAGTTCGGATTACAGGGATGCAATGTAGAACCTATCCGGGTTTTGATCATTTATCTTCCATAAAAGATGCTTTTTAATGGTATATCTCATAGTTTAATCCTTAGATTTATATTATGGGAAGAACAGACCAAAGATGGGAGGATTTAGTATCTTCATCTTTACCTTTATTTTTGAATTATCAATTAAGCTTTATTTTGTAGTCAGTAATTATCATCTCACAAAACCGCTTAAATCATAATTTTGGTAGGATACTGTTAGATTTTGGTAGATTTCTTGAGCTACTGTTTCATCTTTTTAGAACTTCTAAAATAGTCCTCGTGGGAACAATCTCGTTCTCCGCACCCACTATCTACAATCTGATTCATGCGCTTGCGAGTAAAATATCACAATAAAAAAATCACATCAATGTCCCTATTCAGCTTGAGCGCGCCCTGATGCTGGCTCGCATCTCGCTCCTTTTTCTCCTGGGCAAGACTCCTTTTGCTAATGCTAGCATCCGCTGTGTCTCATTGTCCCTGCTTAGTCTTATAGGGAATTGGGACAATGTGCACCGTTATGATTGGGGCGGTGCCGAGCATGCCGTACTGATGTCTAGCTTGGCCCAAGCCTCAGTCGGGGATTTGAGTTTCGTCGTTGGTTTCTAGCCCGTGATAGAGGTAACCCTGACCTACATCTCTTGGTTTATTATGCTTCATTCATCTTGCCTCTGATGCAACTTTTATGTTTGTTCCTCCTTTCAGGTTTGGTGATACCTGCATTTTAGTCGGGCAGTCCCCTCTTCTCAGATGTGTACACGTATCCCCTTATAAGCAGTTGGCACAAGAGTTGTCGAAGGGACCTGGGGATTAAACATTTGGAGTTGGGCCTGAGGTACCAATTTGATTTGCTTATCCCAGACCAGGTATGGACACCTCCTTCTTCTTTTTCTCAGAGTTTTGATGATGTTTGTTTGACTGATAGGATTCTCTTTATCTGGGTAGGTCATCTTTGACCCCTACATTGGTTCTCCCCTCTAGGATCGAGCTGCCGTGGGTCAGTCCCTGCTTTTTGTTGACCGCTGTATCATCTTCTTTTATGGTGCCTGGGTCAGAGCGTATTACCTGGGGGAGAGAGTGGTACATCAGTACCGATATCGTTTTGTTGTGCCGCGGGGTCCTCCCGAGGATGTCATGTCTCCCATGGGTACTGTTAATGAGCTTTCGGTCGGACTCCTCCATCATGGGGTCCCGGTTGATGACCTTCTTGTGCCTGGGGGATACCAGATGTGGTACGAGTCCTTGCCCTATCGGTCCCTTCTTTTGCGCTTTGTACCTGGTGCCAACTTTTTGGCCTTCGGCGGTCCATGATCTCAGGTAATTCTCCTCTTTCTTTACACAAGTTTCTGGTGGTTTTGATTCGATTTTGCTTTGACTAATGAACCCTTGCTTCTTTCCACAGTTTGACGGGGGAGATGATGCCGATGATGATGATGTAGCGGCAGGTCCTGACGAGGCTCCAAGTGCTCGACCTTCCAACCCTTCTGGTGCGGGGGTTTCTGGTAGTTCGACTGTAGAGGCCTAGGGGATTTTTAGACGTCTTGACGATGCTTTCTTCTCGGGTTTGTGTGCGGATGTAGATGAGCGGGCCCGTCTATCTTCCAAAGCGATCCGGGTCCCTCCTCCTGAATTAGTTCCTGGGGTAAGTTTTCCCTTATGTTTCTTTCCTCAGAGATATGTTTGCTTTTGTATTATGGCTCTTGCAGCTGACCTCTCCTTCTCCTTCTCTCTTGTAGGATTACGAGTCAGCGGTCAATCAGGCAGAGTACTACCGCCATATTGTTGGCCTTCAGGAGGTGGAAGTGGTAATTGGTTCTGATCATTGCCTTGCTATCCTTACCTTCTGACTGACCTTGTCTGATGATGTTTTGGTATGATCTGCAGCGTGCTCACGAAAAAGAGTCGCGCTCACTGCTTAGTCGACTGTCTCAGGCATGGTCCGGAGTGGGGGACGTGTGAACCTACCAGAGCACCTCGGGTCTGTGGAAGAAGAAGGCCAAAGGCACTGACAAGGATTAGCCTTTTCCCCTTTTTTAATGAATGTTGAGACTTTTTTGGGATATTTTTCTTTTGGGAAAATGTAATGGATAACATGACACTGCCCTTTGGATGGTTTTATTTTTAGAATGAATATTAGTACTTTCTTTTACATTGCTTGCTCTATCTTTTTCTTGATGTGGTATACTTGATTGTTTGCAGGGTGGGCGTAGGTTTTTTAGAAAACGGCCTTTGGGCTATGTACTCGACTACTACTGGCCAAACCTTGTCCTTACGTGTGGATGATTCCTGAAAGGAAAATCATATAACAATTAGATGAAATTTTTAATATCCTAGCACATGATTTGGGGTGCTTTTGAAAATCACCTAAAGTGCAGGTGGGCTGGCTAGGGGACCAGTAAAATAATCCTCTCAATTTTCATTTTCCTTTTTTCCTTTGGTGGCATTCTTGGCGTGGCGTGTGTAATACACACGCTAGGCAAATCTGGGGGAAGAATGGCCTAGCGTGTATATTACACATGCTAGGTATGCCTTCGAAAAAAGTGGCTTAGAGTGTGTAATATACACGCTAAGCAAAATCTGGGAAATTTTGCTCTGGCGTGTGTATTACACACGCTAGGTGCTTTCAGGTGGGGTGTGGGGCCTTTTAAGCCCGATACGATAATACACTCATTTCTCTTTCTTTTGAGTTGGACTTTGTATCTTTTGGTGCCATTTTTCCTTTTGCTTTCCCAAGGGCGGGTCCATGGTCCTAGATTGAATTGTATCTTTAAAATATCTTTGTATGACCATGGACCTGCTTTCCGACCCCGCCCCGCATGGGGGGTTCGGGACCTCTATACTTCCCTCTTTGGATATGGGGCCCAGTTTTCTCAAGAAATGGCTTGAAAGTTTAAACGAGAGTGAGCTTGCGGGTTTGGATCAGCTTGGATTGGCCCATTTCTCGTCCTTCCTCACAGTTCCTCTGCTTTGGGATTTCATTTATGTGGCGGCCTCATCTTGGGAAGTTGATACTCATGTCTTCCATTTTGGGAACCGTGAGTTGACTCCCACTCTCGAGGAGCTCTCCAACCTATCGAGTTTGAAGCTGCATAGGGGCCTTGCCAGAGTACTGCTGAAACAGGGTTATGCTAAGGCTGTCCAAATTACCTTGGACTTGAAGAAAGTTGATTATGAGAAAAGCCTAGTTGTCTGGCCCACCAGGTGTTCGGTGAAATTCCTGAGAGAACTTTTTTGGGATGAAAGTTTGCGAAAATTGTCGGTCAAAAATTCACATAATGTGAAGGCAATTGCCCTTTGCCTTATCTCCGAGGTTCTTTTCTACACTAGGGGAGAGAGCTTCTCTCTTGCGCTTTGCGATGTTCTAGAGAAACTTGAGGGAGTCTGCTCTGTGATGCATATGGTGCTGGCAGAGCTTTATCGTTGTCTTGACACCTTCGCTCTCGGCAAGGTGGAGTGCCTCCGGGGATGTCCCGTCTTGATCCAGATTTGGCTTGGGGAGCATCTTGCTATTTTGGGACCCGTGCCCCGCTTTTATGTTGTTCGCAGTGAGGTGACTTGTTGCTTCTTGGGTCAATGCCACAAGTTTCCATAGGGGAATATACAAGAGCTGAAGCTTTGGCTGGTTGAGGCCAAACTGGTGTGGAGGCTTCCTTGGTTAGACAGGGCTTTTCCAGTAGTTCGATCTAGGGACTACGAGGGCATCACTCTTCTTAGTTTGACTGACAACACCTATTACTTTTCATTTCGGGTGTTGCATCAGTTTGGTTGCTCTCAGCAGGTGCCCTATGCGACGAAACTGCCCCTATGTGGCTTGATTTTCTCTTGAGGGTCCTCTGGGGACCTGGATAGGGTAGCCGATCTCTGAGAAATGAGTCAGTCGACGCATATGTGTGATCTGGAGCAGGGGATCTGATTTTGACCTCTCCTGAGTATGAGGCTTGGCTGCTATTTGAGAGGCCCTCTGCTTGTCGCTGGGACCCTGTAGAGTGTAGTGACGTAGGAGGACCTTGGCCGAAGGAGTTGATGCTTCGAACCCGAATTGAGCTGTTGATGGACGAGAAGCGAGTCCTGCATGAGCGTTTAGAGAAACAACAGGTTAGAGCAGAGGTGGCAGAAGCAAGAGCTAGTGTAGCTGAGTGTGAAGTCCGTCTGGAAGGAGCCCTGAGTGAAGCTATGGGTCCTACTGACGCTTCCCGGAAGCAGTATAAGAGCTTGCATGGCCGTTGGAAGATAGATCGGGATGTTCGGGAGGACGCCCTATGCGCTGAGATTGATGTTTTGAAGCACGAGCTGCGTCATTGACCTAGACCTGCACATTTTTTTTTTGCATAGATCAGATTACCACATGAAGGGGCATAAGAACCCCTGCTAGATATTTTTTGGGTATATATATTTTCTTTATGTTTTTATTGTTTTTGCTTTTTATAAAAAGAAGGGTACGCAAGGCATCACACGGGTTATTTTTTGAGATGTGGTGTGAGCATAGTGTAGATATGTAAATGGAAAAGAGAAATCTATTATCTTGCATAAATTCTATCTTTTCTTGGTTTTTATAAAGGGGCAAACTGGGTACTATGCCGATCATTCCTTTGAAGATATCGTGCACATAGTGCCGGCCCAAAAATGGGAAAGGGAAATCTATTATCTTTTGCAAATGTGGTCTTTTCGGTCATCAAATCAATCATCCCGGAGTGGGGTGTACATATGGCTAGCCCGAAAATGGGAAAGGGAAATCTATTATCTTTTGCAAATGTGATCTTTCCGGTAATCAAACCAATCGTCCCGGAGTGGGGTGTGCATAGTGCTGGCCCAAAAATGGGAAGGGAAAATCTATTATCTTTTTTAAAAATTTTCTTTGATGCCTTAAGTGTGAGGGGAAGTAACGGGTCCCAATTTGAGCATAGTCGAAACCATCCATGGTCGGACCTGGGTGAGGTTCAGTGTTTTTATCACTGTCAGAATACCCATCCCTTTGGATCGAATTAACCCTTTTTATCCTTATCTCGGGACATGCATTTGACGGTGTGGCCATGAAGATACGCTTGACCAAGACCCGATTTGAGCAAACATGAGCGGCGCAGGAGGATCAAATGGATCAGGTTGTAACCAAGGGAGTAACTGATGACTTTCTCTTTTTCTTTCCCTCTTTTCTTCTCCTTTACAACCTTTTTACTCACAGTGCCCAAGACGGGTTTTCACCATGCCCGTCGTTTTCCTCTGTTTTACCCGTAGCGCCCTTTCAAGTTTTCACTACGTCCATAGGTATGCATTTTTACCCCAAGTGCCTTTTCAGGTTTTCACCTGGTCCGCACAAACTCGCTGTTTTTATCCATAGCACCCTTTCGGGTTTTCACTACGTCCATTTTGCTTTGAGTTTGTATATTCTTTTTCTTTTCTTCTTTATTTTCTCAAAGGCCATGACATGGACGTTGACTCTATCATAGCTGGCTGGATGGAATTCTTTATGTCGTCTCTTAGCTTGGCTCATGTTGCCTCAACTGATATTGTGACTGCTTGTAGACCTTTAAAGAGGGCTTTTTTCAGGGATGTATCTTAGCCATGAGATAGGTTAGGAATTTTGAAAGCATTATCAGGTTTCAAAAGGTTTCCTCGATTGGGTTCCAGTTGTCGTAATACACTTCTTCCTTGGGAATTTTGACTGTACATACCTTACTTTTTTTTTTCTATATTTTTTATTCTTTTTCTTTTGAGACAATCTCTTTTTGGGATTTTGCTTTTCTAATTTTTTAGGATTTGATGGTAACTCTTTTTTCTCCTTTTTTTGTTTGATATGTACGCTTTTTCCGTCTTTTTTTCTAGGGAGGGGTTTATGAAAGAAAGGTCAATGGTTCAACGGGTGTAGCAAAGGATATGATTATTTAGGGACACCTTTTGGCTACCTGGCTTTGAAATGATGGCCTCATTTTTTTTTTTAAGTATTCTTACGCAGTCACGTATCTATTTTTATCAATACTTACCTTGATGTGGGAGATTTAGGAATAAAATCATTGGATGTATCCAGCGTTGATGGGCTCAGAAAAGTGATCTCCGTCCATGGTGGCGAGGCGGAGCGCGTATCCAGAGAGTACTTCTCGGATGACGAAGGGTTCTTCCCAGTTGGGCTTGAATTTCCCTCTCGAATCAACATGGAGAGAAGGGAAGATTTTCTTGAGCACGATGTCTCCCACTTTCAAATCTTGACCGCGAACACATTTGTTGTAAGTGTGTGCGATTCGCCCTTGATAAACTTGGGTGTGACACAAAGCTAGGAGCCTTTTCTCGTCCAGCAGGTTCAGCTGCTCAAAGCGGGACCTTTCTTTTTCAACTTTGGGTAGGCTTGATTCGATGAGGATTCGGAGTGAAGGTACTTCAACCTCGACTGGCAGGACAACCTCGGTTCTATATACAATGGAGAATGGTGTTGCCCCTATAGCGGTATGGATCGACGTTCGATAAGCCCATAGTGTAAATGGTAACATTTCGCTCCAGTCGTGGTAGGTGACAACTATTTTATCGAGGATTCGAATGAGTGTCTTGTTGGCAGCTTCGACGGTCCCATTCGTTTGCAGCCTATATGGTGACGAGCGATGATATTTGATTTTATACTGCTCACAGAAAGCTCTGATGTGCTTATTTGCAAAGTTGGTGTCATTGTTTGTGATGATGTCCTTGGGTACCCCGAATTGACAAGATGTCCTCATCTGGACATGGCTGGTCATGATATTTGTATAAGACGCTACCTCTACCCACTTGGTGAAGTACTCGATGGTGGCGAGGATGAACTAATGCCCATTAGATGCTTTTGGGTTGACCTTTCCGACGACGTTGAGCCCCATGTAGCGAATGGCCAAGGCGTGGTCACGCTGTGTAGATCAATGGCAGGAGCATGTATCAGGCTAAAGTGTTTTTGGCATTTGTAGCACTTTTGCACATGCTTGCAACTGTCAATTTTCATGGTAGTCCAAAAATATCCTTGTCGTACGATCTTCTTGGCGAGCATGTGCCCACTAATGTGGGCCCCGCATACACCCTCGTGGATCTCTTTCATGATGTTGGTGGCCTCGCCCTCAGTCAGGCATCTAAGAAGGATGTTGTTATATGATCGCTTGTAGAGGCACTCACAACATATGATGTAATTAGCCATTAAACATTAGATAGTTCACCTGCCCATCTTGGAAGTGCCCTCAGGGAAAGCTTGAGTTTCGAGGAAATTCTTGATATATGAGAACCATGGAGGCTCATCATCTACCTTTTCGGATCCCTCAATCTGTAGGCAGAAGGCCGGCTTGTTCCTCTATTCAATCATGATTGGCTTCATTTCGATGCCATAGGGAATTTCGACCATCGATCCAACGTTGCAAGTGCATCGACAAAGTGACTTCTTGCTCGTGGGACATAAGAGAATGTAACATCATCGAAGCATTCTATCAGATCTTCGAGGTGCTCATGGCTCATGGTATGGGATCAATTTCTCATCTTTTGTCTTCCAATCTTCATTTGTCTGGCATATTATCAACTGAGTTGCCAAACACCCTAAGATGAGTTATGTTTAGGTCCATGGTTGCCTGTAGGTCTACTGCACATGCCTCATATTTGGCCATGTTATTTGTGCATGGGAAGTTGAGCTTGATAGAGACTGGTACGTGAGATCCTTTCGATGAGATTAGGATGGCGCCGACCCCTTGACGTTCGGCATTTGTTGCTCCGTCGAAGTGCATTACCCAGGACTCCTCTATCTCCTCTGTGTCATCCTCTATCATGAACAAGATGTCCTCATCTGGGAATTCAGTTCTCAAAGGCTCGTAGTCAGGTAGAGGATTCTGGGTAAGATGATCGGTGAGTGCTTGCCGCTTGATCGATTTCTATGTGACATATGTAATGTCGAACTCTGATAGGAGGAGCTACCAGCGTGCGGTTCGGGGTGTGGGAGTCGGCTTTTCAAACAGGTACTTCAATGGATCAATCCGTGCCAGAAGGAGAATTGCCTGAGATAGTAAGTAATGGCGGAGCCTCTATGTGGCCCATACATGAGCCAGGCATGCTTTCTCCAGATGAGAATAGCATGTCTTATAATTAGTGAACTTCCTGCTGAAATAATAGATGGCCTGCTCTCTTCTTCCTGTTTCATCATGCTGCCCTACGACACATCCCATCGAAACTTTTATTGTAAAGAGGTACATTAAGAGTGGTCTCCCCGGCTCGGGTGGTACTAACACAAGCGGGTTGAGGAGATAGGCCTTGATCTTATTAAATTCCGTTTGACAATCATCGTTCCATTCAACGAGCGAGTCTTTCCTTAGTAGTTTTAAGATCAGAGTGCAGATAGGAGTTAGCTGTGCAATGAACCAACTGATGTATTGTGTCCTACCCAAGAAGCCTCTGACCTCTTTTTCGGTAGATGGTGGTGGCATTTCGACAATGGCTTTTGTAAGTTATATTGCCATTATCATGACTTAAAAACCAGCATTGCTCCTTAGTATTTTGGTGGTGTCAAGTAAAATCTAATGACAAAAGTTTTGTCATTTTTGGACCCACGGACGTCCGTAATGCATTCACGGACATCCGTGAGTGATTCACGGACGTCCGTGACCCGAAAACCTATAAATTAAAGGTAGTTTCAGATAGTTTGTAACTGATCCGAAAATCCTTCATTTCAGTATTCTGGTCCTAATTTCTGTCCTTGAGATTACCTTAGTTTTGATTCCTTAAATCTTAATCTCAAAGATGTGGTGTATGTTCTTAATCTATGTTTGAAACTGTGTGGCTCGTGTGAGACGAGTGGACTTTCATTGGATGCGACAGTTGTTGGAATTCTTCACTATGGATCGGATGATGGTGAGAGGCTATCATTGTTGGTGAGATGAGTGATAGGGCATATTATTCTAAAGCACTGTAAGGTTTTTTATTCACAGTGGATTATTTTATTGGATCTGAGATAGATCTCGTGGTTTTTACCTGTGATAGGTTTTTCCATGTTAAAAATTACTTGTGTTCAATTTATGGTTGTGTGGTGATTGTGTGTAATTAGTGTTAATTAGTTTATTCTTTGTATTCTTAATAATTCCTAAATTACAGCTTTTCCCTTGATCGGGTCAACCTTGATGCCGCTTCTGCTGATAATGAAGCCCAATAATTTTCCTGACATAGCACCAAATGCACATTTATGAGGGTTCAGATGCAACCTATATTTTCTCAGTCTTTCAAATAGATTTTGGAGATTTATCAAATGATCACTTCTCTCTGGTGACTTGCCGATCATGTTGTCAATGTACACCTCGATCTCTCGGTGTATCATGTCATGGAATAGTGCTGTCATATCTCTCTGATATGTTGCACCGACATTCTTCAATCTAAACGACATGACCCGGTAGCAGAAAGTTCCCTAAGGGGTAATGAACGTTGTCTTCTCTCGGTCTGCTTCGACCATCTTGATTTGATTATATCCCGAGAATCTATCTATGAATGAGAGCATCCCATGCCTTATAGTGTTATCGACCAAGATGTCAATGTGCGGTAATGGGAAGTCGTCTTTTGGGCTCACCTTGTTTAGATTTCGAAAGTCAATGCACATTGTGCAACCGCGGGATCCGTGACAGTCCCGTTGCGACGATGCGCTCTCTAATAAAAATATAGAGTCGCCACCTGGAGCTTTCAGTGTCCCGGGAAACCTAGTTCATTTTTATGAGCACCGAAGCGCTAAAAATATGACTCTGAATCTGGTCCACACCAAAGGCTCTTGGGTAGGGTCTTCGATTATCGATCGGGAAGGTGTTAGGCACCCGATCAACCCGCTTAACGCGGTCTCTACTAATGGCCAAAAATAAAATAGATTAAGAGAAAAGGAAATGGTTTCCTCTTGCCCAAATGGTCCTCCAATGCTATTTGTGCCCCTCCGTTCCTATAAAAAAATTGGCGGCGTAACGGCACAAATGAGAGGGTAGGGGAATGCCAAAAAGAGATAGGAGAGGAAAGGGGAGAGCCGGAGCCCTCGGGCCCTTGTAGCACCGTAGGAGAGCCTTGTGTGGCTTGCTTGGAGGAGCTTTTGAAGGATTGGATGGTAGAAGAATGGGTTCTAACCACTAAGGCTTACTAGCTAAGGGAGGGAGAAGGGAGGCTAGGGGATCACACACACCTAGGATATGGTTTTTTGATGTAAGAACAAGCTTGGAAGAGGTTTTGGAATTATGAAATTTTGAGGGAAAATAGTGCACCAAAGGGAGGAAGAACTTCTCACTTAGAGCTCTTTCTCTCTTAAGCAAAATTCTGAACCTTTAAACCAAGGGGTGGGGGGTTCTATTTATAGGAAAAGAGTAGATTAGGAGGCTACTTAGATGCTAATTGGAGTTAGCAATTAGGTAATCTCAAATCTAAGGTTTCCTAGGATTTTGAGAGCTTGGAAAGGTATGAAGGTGATTCTAATGGTGGATGATTGGGTGAGGTTTAAGCCACTTGGAGGGTTGCAAATAGGTAAGGAATGGGTGCAAAAGAACTTTTAAAACACACCCCAAAGATCAAGATGGTCAACAAGTCAAATCCCAATCTTGAAATTCGAGGCAAAACCCAACAGTCACTGTTCATATGTCTGGCGCAACTAATAGTTGCGCCAGGCAAATGTACAGTAAAATAGTGCCTGGAAGTGAGCTTGCGATGGTAGGGCCCACTGTTGAACCTGGCGCAACTATTAGTTGTGCCAGGATAAAATCCTAGAAAATTGGCCTGGCGCAACTAATAGTTGCGCCAAATCCCTAGGGGGCCCCACCCATTTTTACTTCTTTGCCCCTGGGGTTCGGTTTGCCATAACTTTTGATGTATACCTCCGATTGGGGTGATCCTTGAACCGTTGGAAAGCTGGCGACCTCTACTCCTCTATGGTATAGGAGTTAGTCATGGTAGAGGGCTGTAGCCAGTTCTGGTGCACCCCTCCTCCTCATTGCCCGGGAAGGTTAGGTTTAGGGTTCGGAATGGGTTCTAAGGGTTCTAGGGTGATTCTTAAGGGTTTGGAGTGATTCCTAAGGGTTCCATACATATCGTCAAAAGATCAGAATTGCACCTCTCTCGAAAGATGTTTCGATCGGGCCTTGGGCCAAATTTGGGTGTCTACACACATGCAGACCTTTCCATCTTTCTTCGGTACTGGGACGATGTTAGCTAACCATTGCGGGTATTTGGAGACCATACCCTGCATCATACTGTTTGATGACTTCATCCTTTACTTTCAGCATCCATTCTGACTTGAGGCATTTCAACTTCTGCTTGAATGGTTTAACATCTGGATATAGCGCAGCTCATGCTAGACCAAATCGGTATCTAAACCAGGCATGTCCTCATATGACCAAACGAAAAAGTCTTGGTATGACCGAAGGAAATCAATCATGCTTTTTACTTCCTTTGGAGATAGTGACGTTTTAATCTTGGTGATTCTAAGAGCTACCTCAATCCCTAGATTGACGCCCTCTGTTTCTTCGGCGATCAGGGTAGGGCTATGCTCAAAGTCGGTGTACCGTTTGAGGAGCTCATTGGGAAGCTCCTCAGCAGGGATTTCTTCATCCAGACTCGTGACTCCTATCTCTTATTGTATTTCCATAGGAAAGGGGTCGATTTCATGTGGGACGGGCTTTTCTATTAAGACACCTTTTTCTTTGATTTTCTCGAGAATTTTGAAAGACAATTTTTTTGGATTATTTTATATTTCTTTTATTTTTTTGGACTTTTCTTTTTCTTCGGAAATGGGCCCTTGGCAAGGCGGGTCCCTGTCTACACATGGTATTGCTTGCCAAGGGGTAACCTCACTTTTTATAGGTTATTTTTTTTTTAGAAGCGTGTGCTGAATTTTAGGCCACTCGAAGCTTCCAGAGTTAGGGGCATTGACGCCCAATTTCTTACCTGCAGTACTGTTCCTTTAATTGTTCGGATGGAGGAGGCTGATTGAGATGGCTTTTGGGAGTCAGCCTCCATCATGCTTATTTTGGGCTTGTACGGGGGCTTGTCCTCGAACAATAGCATCGTTCAGTGGTGGTTTATTATAGGGGGGATTGTGCAGGTATGGGAAACTCCTCCTCAAAAAGGGACAGGGAGGCCATGTCTACTTCAAAATTGGGAGGGATGATTAAATTGGGGATTGGTACGGTGGATCGGGGCTGCCGATTTGTGTGGGTCAATTGCACGCCCCATTCCAATCAATCTTTATAAACCCTGCACTTACAAAGGTATCCCATATGTGAAGTCTAGGGCGAGGCTAATCCTCCAAGTTTATTCCCCAGGCTTTTGCAATGACAATGGTTCAGGCCATCTCCTTGGTCTCCTGGACCTCTATTTCAGTAGGCCTGAAGCCTAGGCCGAATCTGACCCGCTGTCCGCCTTTGGCTCTGATTGGGTCCTTCCGTCCTTGCAACTGCGGTCCCAACCCTTTACCTTTCTGATAGCCCCTTTTCTGGAGCATGGCCACCGCTGTGACCACTCTGCCATTGGTCTTCATAGTAATCCTTTCGAGGGGCTCCGGGATCACTGCCGACACATCATATTCAAAGTTATGGAGATCTGTGTCTTCGATCGTGTGTGGTACATCCAACACTTTGGGTTTTTTAATGTTGTGGGTAACTTTCTCTCTTTCATCCTGCCCCTCACCCTTAATGGTGATGATTTTCTGCTCCGACACAAATCTAAGCTTTTGGTGCAGGGTTGAAGGTATTGCCCCGGGCATCCTAATAGCAGATTGAATGTAGATTTGATATCCATAATTTGGACGGGTATGGAAAAGGTCATTAGGCCGATGACAAGCTCAAGGTTAACTTCTCCAATTATCTCTCTTCTCGTATTATCAAATCCTCTGGCACTTTTTCTTGCCGGCTTGAAAGCGGAGGGATCCACCCCTATTTTGGTTGCGGTTCTGAGAGGCATACATTCAAAGCAGGCCCGTTGTCTATTAACACCAATGAAATCACCAGGTTCCTAATTTCTACAATGATGTTGAGGGATTTGGAGTGATTATTTCCCTCATCTGGTAAATCAACATCTAAAAATGAAATGGCAATGGGTGCTAGAACCTACCCAATTATCTGTCCCACCTCATCAGGGGTTACTTGGATGGACACATGTGCATCCTTTAATTCTCCCATCAAAGCTTAGAAATGAAGGGGTGATGTCATTAACAGGTTCCAGACCGTGATGTGTGTGGGCATTCTTTTCAATTGTGTTTCGAGTATGTACTCTCGACTCATTTTTTCGAAGGGGTTTATAGCGACTGGTTCCTTCTTCTCTTTTGGCCGGGTCGGTGATGACACTTCTGGTTGCCTTGAGATTCTTCCTGATTGAGTGATAAAATCCACTGTTCCTTCTCTACTATTGCCCGTATTGATATCTGTTTGATCATAACTGAGCGAACCTGATGGGGATCATAGCTTAGTCTCAAGATTTAGAGTGGAATGGATATAGGCCTCAAAGGTGCTTGGACAGGTGGATTGGAGTGGGAGGATAGCACTTGGTTAACCTATGTGGGATAAGTCAGGGGAGTGGCAAAAGTGGGCCATGTGGGGTTAGTGGGGATCTTGAATGGCTGTACTGGAGGTGGTGCGATGGGGGCAGGCCATTGATAGTTAATCGGTGTCGGAGAGGGGCATAGGGTAAATCAACCATCTGATAACTGGTGGAGGCTGCTGCTGTGTATGGTTGATACTAGTTGTTTTAGACATAACTGGTGGGAGCTGGTGATGGAAAATATACCCTTAGATCTAAGGGTTCTGTTGGTGGTGCAGGATTAGGGAAGTAATTAGCCAGATTCAGGGGCTCAGTCACTCCGATGCTTCTATCCTCATGATCTCTCTACCTTGGTGTTACAAACTCTTCCTAGATGCGGATGTAATCTGATGGGTCAAACTCCTCGTCATCCTCCTCTATCATGCTGACGGTCGGCCTTGGGCTCGCTCCACCAGACGGATGTTATGGTAATGGTACTTGGTGTATGTTGACATGCTGGTTGGCCTGGGGAAGTGCTGGAGGGATGATCTTGCCAGCCTCAATTAAGTCTTATATCACACTCCTTAAAGGGAAGTAGCGATCAGTTGGGTGGCCCGACCCTTGATGGAAGTTGCAATGGGTGTTTGGGTCATAATTCCTTGGAATAGGATTTGGTGGAGGTCGTGGTTGGAGTGCAGTAACCAAACCCTTCTCAATTAGCAATGGCAATAAGATGTTCAAAGACTGCCCTAAAGGTATGAAGACTAGATCGAAATGGGCCCTTCTTTGTTCTGGGGTCATTTGGGCCCCTTGCCCATTTCCGGTTCTTTACATTGGCTGGCTTTTGACTGTAACTGGCTGTACTGCCTTAAATTGGAATGGGGTTATACTGGTATTAGGTTGTATATTTACGACCGTCTGTACATTTGCCCCGGTTCTTCTATCATTTCTCTGTTCAATGAACCTTCGAACTCCACTGACTCCCCCGGACACATTCTTGCTTAAACGCCCTTCTCTGATCGCATCCTCGCAACGGTTGGCATTTCTTTTCAAATCAGCAAAGCTAGACTGCTATTGGTATACTAGGAAATCTAAGATGACTGGTAGGGTATTTTTTGAGATCATCTTAATTTGCTCATCATCGGGTATCCTGTTTCTTACTTGAGCAATCAATGCCCTCCACTACCCAAGATAATCACTGAATGCTTCGTCGGGCTTCTGCTTTAGCCGTGCTAGGTCTGATTTTTTGGGTTCAATGTCTATGATGTAGACATATTGCTCTTGAAATAGGTGGATCAGATCTTTCCAAGTTTTAATCATGGACAGTTCTAACGAAGTGAACCACCTTAAAGCGCGGCCCGTGAGGCTCTTTTAAAAGACCTTTATGAGCAAACGCTCATCCCCTCCATATTGGCATATGTCCCCATAGTAGGATTTGAGGTGTGCAATGGGATTACCTATGCCATTGTATTTGTCGAAGATTGGTACTTTGAATTTTGGGGGTAAGGGGACCTCCGAAAATAGGCACAGGTCAGAAAAGTCTGTGGCGTGGATTTCAGCTCCACCCATCTTCATCAGCTATTTTTGGATCTTATATATTTGTTCTTTCAACATCTCTGATTTTTTGGACGGTGGGGCCGTCCTCTCAGCAGGCAGCCTCAATTGGCTCTGGGCTACCGGTGGGTTAGTGATTATGGGCGGTGGGGGGTTGAAGCTGGTAAATGCCCCTGCATATGCCCCATTCTTCCTGATCTCATCTTCCTCATACTGGGGCTCTATGTATGGTGGAGGGAGGGTGAGATTATCCTGTGTCGGGGGGATGGGTACTTGGTGAGACCACTGAATATGGGGGAATCCTTGGGGATGAATTTGAGAGGTATGCTAAGGGGGCTATATTGATTAGGGTATGAGGGTTGTGAATGAGTGATGCTCATGCTATGTTGGGAGACTGCCTGATGTGGGTGCATTATCTGGGGTGGAATGGGGGCCGGTTGGGTGTATGTGGGGTATTGGGGGAATGAGGGAGGATGGGAGAATGGGGCTCCCGGGTGTGGGCCTTGATGGGCTTGGGGGATGGACCCCTGGTGAGCTTGGATTTGGGCTATTGGGCTTTGATGGGATTGGGCCATCGGGCCTTGGTGGGTTTTGGGCTATTGGGCCTTGATGGGCTTAGGCCATTGGGCCTTGATGGGCTTGGGCCTTGGTGGGTTTGGGGTGTGGGGACTTGAGGCCCGCTCAAATGACCCCATAGTTGATGAGGGTCTTGGGTGGTATGGATAATGGGGGGTTGATGAGAGCTTTGGAGAAAAGGGGCATGGATATTTGGGAGTGTATGAGAAGGGTTTGTGGGGGGTGGATAAGGGAGGCTGCTTTGAGAAGCCTTCTAGCTGGTATAGGCCCTGACCATCTCATCCATTATGGTCATTGGATTGAGTGAGGGGGTGGGTGTAAAGGGTGCATCTGATGGGGAGGGAACATGGGGTACGAATTGGGTGGGTGCATGGGAAAAATTAGGCATGACCCGGGTAAAATCGAGCATGATTTGGGTAGATGGGGGGATATTGTGTATGGTTTGTGAGGATGGGGGATAATTGGTCATTGCTTGGGGGGATTGGAAAAAATGTGGGGTAAAGGTAGAGGATTGGATTGGATTTTGGGGAGGTGTGGATGGGAGATGCAGCGGATTTGGAAGGGTAGATGTGGAAAAATGTGGCATGCTTGGATTGGACGGGGGTGAAGGAGGTATATGGGGTGAATTTTGGGTTGAGATGGGGAAAGAATCGGGTGAAACATAGGGTGGATTTTGGGTAAAGGTGGGGGGAAAATTTGGGGGATTTGGAGCGGATGTGAATGGATCTTGAGCGGATGTGGGCGGGGAGAGGGTAAATTTTGAATGGGTGCGGATGGGAATATGGGTGCACCGAAGGGTCCGGTGATGGTATATGGTGGTTGGGTGAGAGGAATGGAGGTGAACATTTCCTCTGAATGAGAATGGGTTGGGGAGCGTGGCGGGGATGAATTAGGATCGGCGTAAGCCGGATCAACCGCCCACGACATGGTTTGGCGGCGGGTTGGATACGGTTGCCTCGGATGGGATCCGTAAAGTTTTCTCCTCCTCTCCCTACGGGATGACGGAAGGTAAGGCGATGCCGTTGTGTAGGCACCACAAGTTCCTTTTTTTAGTTTTTTTAATTTTTTCTTGATTTTTTTTTTTTTGTTTTTGGATAAAGCAAATGAACCTGATGAGTTTCGGGGCCTTGGATTTCCCATTTTCGGCGGTGTTCACGCCCCAAATATTTCTCATTGCGGGACCCTGACACACTTCGAAAGAATCAAAGGGGAAACCCTTGATCTATGTGAACGCACGGGAATCCACGTGACAGCTCGATCCCTTGGAAAAAGCCAATAAGAGGGTGACCTCTTTTGACTGGCAAGGGCGTATTGGGCGTCGATAGGTGTAGGATTTATCGGAGACAGTAAACCGTTGATTGGGGGACTCGGGGGAAATGAGAAAGGCCTCAGATTTGGGCTGCCCAGCCCAGAATAGGCTTGGCGTCTCTAGTATATATGCTAGGCCAAAATCTGGAGATTTTGGCTTGGCGTGTGTATTACACACACTAGGCTAAATCTAGAGAAGCTTGACTTAGCGTGTGTATTACACACGCCAGAGCAATTCTGGGAAAAAAAGGCTTAGCGTGTGTATTACACACGCCAGACAATGACAGGGTATATATTTATATTTTGATAGCAAACAACAAGCCTGAAATTGGTTTCTTTCCTGGTTTTCTGGAAGCGATGCTTCCGGGGACTGACTTTTCTTGTTATTCCAGGTCCCTCCTTCCTGAACCTAGGGATACAAGGCTGATTCGGGGCTACTAAACGCATTCCCCTAGGGTTTTAAGCTTTGTAACTGGATTGGTTACCGACCCTATATACCTCCGGCGCAAGCGCCTTCTCAGATACTGGATGGGGTGGTACGTTTTCGGATCATCACCACTAGGGGCTGCCGTCATACTAAGACCCGGGATGTTTGTATCGCTGCCTAAATTTTCAACCCTTTAAAAGCTACTGCCGCAAATATGATTTAAGTCCCTTAATTCACTTTTAAGGTTCAATTTTAATTTCAAATTTTAAAAGGGGAGTTTGCTTATGTTCAAAAATGGGTTGTGATGATCCCGTGTCCCCTCTACGGGCCGGCGCCCACTGATGGTATATGATTGCGAGAAAATAAAAGCTCACGTTGGCCCGCCAAATGGCTAAGACGTGTAAAATGCGCAACTAAGCCTGCTAATTGGCTAAGGCATGTAAATGATGAAAAACAAATGAATTGTAAAGACAATGCTCAAGTAGGCCCGCCAATCGGCTAAGGCACGTAAATGATGGTAAAGTAGGGGTAGGTAAAAATAAATCGAATCGTAGGGGTGAGAAAAATTAACGGAATCATAGGGGTGAGTAATAATAAAAGAAAACAATCAAATGTTAGTAAAAATATGAAAAGGCCAAATTTCAAGGGAAAGCTCTACTAGCAAATTCCTAGCAGAGTCGTCATCTGTGCAACCGTGTGCTCTATCTATCGGAACGATGCACACTCTTCACCACAAGCTTAGAGTCGCCACCCGGAGCTTTCTCTGTCCCGGGAAACCTCAAATTAATATTTAATGCACCAAAGTGCCAAATATGACTATGATTCACCGATTCACGCCAAAGGCTCTTTGGGTAGGGGCTTCAGTTATCGATCGGAAAGGTGTTAGGCACCTGATCAATCCGCTCGTAAGCGGTCTCTACTTATGGCCAAAAGAAAAAAATAAAAATAGCACTTCCTCTTGCCCGAAGGCATTCTGATCCTATTTACGCCCCCAACAATCACCGAAATTTCGACGGCGTAATGGCATAAATTCAAGGATAGAGGAAAAGCAAAGAAGGTAGAGGAATAGAGGAGATAGTCGGAGCTCTCGGGCCCTTGTAGCACAGCTGTGGACCTTCGCATAGGTGCACTCGGTAATCCTAATATTTTAGGATTCCTAGGGTTTTAGGAGCTTGGATATATGGGAAAGGGGTTCAATAGTAGATGATATGGTGGGGGTTCAAATGACTAGTTGCAAATAGGATAAATAAAGGTGCAACAATTCTAATGAAACCCACCCTAAACATTGGGACGGTCAACAAGTCAAACCTTAAAAGTCAATTTTGGGCAAAAAACTAAGATTTACTATAGCTAAGCCTAGCGTGTGTAGTACACACGCCAGGCATATGTATAGTGTCTGAGAAGTCCAGAGCCCACTGCAGGGCCCATCTATGCTTAGCGTGTGTATTATACACGCTAAGCCACTTCTGTGAAAAAATGGCCTAGCGTGTATAATATACACGCTAGGCAACATTTCTCCAAAAATGGCTTAGCGTGTGTATTATACACGCTAAGCATGCCCACCTCCTCGAGAGGCTCTCGAGAGATTCAGCCAGATGCAGTTTTTAGGCTTGAAACTTTGGATTGCCCTAACTTTTGATGTATGACTCAGATTGGGGTGATTTTTAGCTTGTTGGAGCTTGTTGGAAAGTTGAGAGTTTCTACTTTTTAATGGTATAAGATTCAGTTTCAGTAGAAGTCCCTGCAAATCTTGGCACACCTCTCTCTAACCATTCCCCGGGATGGTTAACTAAGGGTTCAGAGAGGTTGGGGGTAATCCCTAAGGGTTTAGGCATGTTTCAAAGGATTTGGTAGGTTCCTAAGGGTATGGGAGATGCTATCGGAAGCTCAGGGGTGCGCTTTTCTCGAAGTATATTTCGATCAGGCCTTGGGCCAAATTTGGGTGTCTACACTAATGCATTAAACAAATCAAACTATCCTATTATGAATTTTAATCAATCCCTAAAACAAATACTAGATCCTAAGCAAGCCTAATAGACACAAACCTTACTAAAAGACACTTCAAACTTCAAACAAATCAACTGGGTTGCCTCCCAGTAAGCGCTGAGTTTAGTTGTCTGCAACTCGACCATTCGATTTTCAACTCTTAGGATCGAAGAGATTCATTGATTCAATTGACATTTCAGACGTTTTCCCAAAGACTGAGAAGTCGTTCATAAAGACTTCGATAAATTTATCAACCATATCAGAAAATATGGCCAACATGCAGTGCTAAAAAGTAGTTGACGAGTTACATAAGCCGAATGGCTTTCTGCGGTATGCGAAAGTTCCATAAGGGGAAGTAAATGTTTTTTTTTTCTTCATCGGCGGGGACGACGGGTACTTGATTATACCCTGAATATCCATCAAGAAAATAATAAAGTTCTTGCCCAGCTAGCTTTTCTAGAATCTGATCGATGAAAGGAAGGTAAAAGTGATCCTTCCTTGTGGCGGTATTTAATTTTTGATAATCAATGTAAACATGCCACCCAGTAGTCTCACGTATGGGTATTAATTCTCCTTCGGCATTTTCCTTTTTTGTTATCCCTGATTTCTTTGGGATGATCTGCACTGAACTCACCCATTCATTATCAGAGATTGCATAGATGATTCCTGCATCAAGAAGCTTGATGATCTCCTTTAAAATGACTTCTTCCATATTCGGGTTGAGTCATCGTTGTGCCTCTTTTGATGCCTTACATCCTTCTTCAAGATGAATCTTGTGCATACACACTGAAGGATCAATCCCTTTCAAATCTACCAATGTCCATCCAATCACCTTTTTATGACTCATGAGGACCTTTACTGACTCACTTTCTTGCCATTGGGATAGTGTTGATGATATAATTGCCGGTAATGTTCCATCTAGTCCCAAAAATGCATACTTGAGTGATTCAAGGAGAGGCTTCAACTCTAGAGTTGGAGGTTGCTCAATTGATGGTTTAAGCTTCGGCCTTTTTGTAATGGGTAATGGCTCAACTCCCGTTTCCACTGACGGGCATCATGAACGGTTGAGATGGTTTTCATTCCTCCAGATGATTGTTCAGATCCACTCTTCTCATCATAAATGGTTAATAATGCATTTTCAAATTCTTCCTTTGTTGACATTGATGGAAGAGCTTCATCCATTGCTTCATTAATCTGATCAATGAAGAAACAATCAACCTCCTCTTCATTTAGGAAATGGTTCATGACATTGAACACATTCAGCTTGACTTTCATATTGCCAAACGACACATCCATAACTCCTATTCTGCAGTTGATACAGGCGTTTGCTGTGGCTAGAAAGGGACGTTCTAAGATGATGGGAATTTGATTTTCAGATTTTGCTCTGGGTTCCATGTGTAGTACGATAAAATTGACTGGTAAGAAGAATTTATTGATCCCTATCAGAACATCTTCTATAATTCCCCGAGGTCGTCTTTCAGACCTGTCAGCCAATTGGAGTGTCATTGAGGTTGGTTGCAATTCTCCTAGTCCTAGTTGTTCATAAACAGAATATGGTATCAAATTCACGCTTGCACCCAGATCCAAATTCTCTGTTAATTGTGTGCCCACCAATTACACATGAGATTGTCGGGACTCCAGCGTCCTTGAGTTTTAATGGGGCATCCAACTTTAAAATGGAAATGACTTGATCGGTCAGGAACACCTTCTTGGATACGTGGTTATGTATTTTCCTTTTTCTGGTGCACAAGTCTTTCAGGAACTTGGCATAGGCCGAAACTTGATTCCTCGCATCAAGCAATGAATGATTGATCTTCACCTGCTTAAATGTTTCTAAAACGTCGTCCATTTTTTATGGACCCTTCCCCAAACTTGACAGAGGTGTGAGGCACTCAGGGTATGGTGCCTTGGGCGTATGAGGATTATATTCAGCAGTTGGGTCCTTTTCAAGCTTTGTTTAAATAGTTTGAAGAGCTTCTTTCTCTTTTTCCTTATCTAGTTCTTTCTCCTTCTCAACTTCCTTTTCCATTTTTTCTAATTCCGGTGGGATTCCAACATGATTATCAATTAGTTGCCACTTCTCAAAATGGTTACAACCTTCAGCTGGTTGATGGCCCTTCACCAGATCGTGCTTAACCACAAGGATTATTGATGGGCTGGCTCGGAAGACTTTCTTATTCACTTCGATTAATTTGATTGGCCATTTGATCAATCTGGTCTTCCAGTTTGGCTATGGATTGCCCTTGGGATTACACCATTTGCCCTAAGGATTGCGTAGTTTGCCCTAAGGATTGCATATTTTGCAGTGCGCTCAACACTTTATCTTTGAAATTAGAACTTCTCGAACTTGAAGCATTGGGTTGATGGAAGTTTTGATTTTGACGAAATTCAGAATTTGGGTGCTAATAAGTCGAATTCTGCTGGAAGTTCGAATTCTGTTGCGGACGAAAACCTTGTAGTCCACTTGGTACATTTGATCTGAATTACTGGTTTGCATGTCCAACCTGGTTTGATCCTCCCCATCCTAAGTTAGGATGGTTTCTCCATTCCTGATTGTAGTTGTGAGGATAAGGATTCCTATCCTGTTGTTGGTATGATTGAGTCACATTTACCTGCTCCTAAGGGTTAGAATTCTCAGGAAAGATTAGCTGAGTGGTTGGACACTCATTAGCTATGTGACCATGATGTTCACAAATCGAACAGATAGTAGGAGTGACGAAATTTGAGCTTGTTTGGTTGTTGCCGACAACATACTTATTTGTCTTGACAACACATCAACCTTGGTTGATAGATCAGAGGTATTGTTGTTGACTTCAAAAAGCCCCTCTTTTGTCAGCACATGAGTTTTTGCTGACATATCAAGCTTAGCACGTCCCAATGTCTCTCCTTCCATTGAATTCTGGCTCAATCTTTCGAAAAGATCCCAAATTTCTCCTTCTTTCATGATGTATGATCCTCCACACGACGCATCAACCATGCATCTTTCTTTTGGTATCAATCGATTGTAGAAACTCTGGACTTATTGCCATCTCGGGATTTGGTGGTGTGGGCAACTCTGAAGCAATTCTTTAAATTGCTCCCAACTCTCGTGAAATGATTCAGTAGGTTACTAAGCAAATGTCAAAATTTTCTGATGCAGATCAATGGCTTTACTGATGGGAAAGTATTTTTCAAAAACTCTCTTTGTAACTCATTCCAATTCCTAATGGATCCTGGTTCTAATGAAAGAAACCAATACTTCGCCTTATCTCTCAAAGAGAAGGGAAAAGTCTCAACTTTGTAATCTCATTAGCCACATTGTGTACCCTAAACATCTTGTAGACCTCGATGAAATCAGTTAGATGTGGGTGCAGGTTTTCATTGCTTAATCTGTTGAAAATCGGCAACATTTGGATTATGGTCGATTTAAATTCGAAATGATTCCCATGAATGGGAGCATGAGTGATACTAGCCTTCTTGATCCTCGTAAGGACTAGGATCATTGTATTGCTCTAATGTCCTTGGGCCAACTGGTGGCTCATGGTGAACTCCGTTTTCTCCTTCATCATTGTTATTGTTCTCATTTCTTTCTCCTCCTTGTCTTTGTTCAGCCATGGTCTCAATGTGATCACGCTGAAGCCTTAGGTTTGTACGATTTGTTTTGCAAGACCTTTTGATCTCACGATTCAAAGGTTATTGATTCGGGCGATGAGATCGGGTAAAGCTCATACAGCGACAAACCAAGACAAGGATTACTAAACCAAAAGGAACTCAAAGGCAGCAACAGTTCAAATTCAATCGATTGATTTGTGAAAATCGATCGATTGAAATAGATCAAAATGCAGAGTTCACGCAATTCTCTACTTCTCGGTCGATCGATTGATTTTAAATAATCTATCGATCGATTAAGGCAAGATAGTATCTACTACTCGAGCAAAAGAAAATTTAACCGTTAAAAAAAAAAAAACAAAACAAAATTATCCAAAAAATCAATAAAGTTTCGTTGACTCAAGCCTCAATCTCCAAATCTAGAAACAAGTAAACTATAATTAGAAGATTACTAACGCAGATAAACTAAAAGGCAATAAACCAACTCCTACAAATCTAAAAAAAATCCTACAAATCCTAGTCAAGAAAAGAAAACAGGAAAACAAAATCCTACAAATCCTCTACAAGAAAAGGAAGAAAATCCAACAAATCCTATAAATCCTAAAAAATCCTACAAATCCTAAAAAAATTCAAAATTCAAAATCAAAGATACAAATTAAAAATCCTACAAATCGTACAGAAGAAAAGAAACGAAGAAAAGAAAATCTTACAACTCCTAAAAAAATCTTACAAATCTTACAAATCTAAAAATTCCTAAAAATATCCGAAACTAGAAAAGAAAGGAAGACAAGAAAATCCTACAAATCTAAAAAAAATCCTACAAATCCAAAATTTTGAAAATTCAAAATTTCCAAAATTCAAATTTCAAAAATCAAATTTCAAAATTCAAAATTTCAAAAATTCTGAATTCAAATTTTAAATTTCAAAATTTCAAAAATTCTAAAAATCCTACAAATCCAAAAGAAGACACCTAATTCGAAAATTTTTATTTTATTTTTTATTTTTTATTTCTTTTAAATGAAAATGAACTAAGAAGCAGCCAGAGTTCAAAATTAATCGATTGATTTTTGAAAATCGATCGAGTTAAACACAACCGAAAGCAGAATTTCACAGTTCTCCCAAACAAAATAATCTTTAAAAAAAAAAAAAAAAACTGAATTGTAGACACCCTCATTTTTCCCTCTCGGAATATACAAATTTGTTCAATCAACCTTTGATCCCTTAACCCTAATATGGGACCATATGCTGAAACAATAGTATATGGCTGGACACAGGCTGAAACAATAGTTCTGTGGCTCAGGCCCCATATTCCCGACGTGAGAAACATGCACTAAAATAATAGTACATGGTTGAACATAGGCTGAAATAATAGCTCTGTGGCTCAGATCCTAAGGCAGGGAGAGTATATACTGAAACAATAGTATATAGTCGAAATGCAGGCTCAAACAATAGCCTAGCATTTCAGACCCGACCCAGACCCGGACAACCTCGAATCAAGTGCCTAAAACCACATGCTCAATTCGATTGTACGCAAGTTCACAAGCGCGCAATCAGTCCCTTCTCAGACCAGATTCCTTTTTCCAGACCAACTCGAGACTCGATCACGCGCTTGAAACCAGACGCGCGATCGGATTAAGCGCTATACCACCAACGCGTAATTGGCCTACACCCGACCTAGCCTTACTGTCCTTGACCCCAAAATTTTCTTGATTAAACACTTCGAGAGTGGTGCTTAATTGGATTACGCACCTCAAAATAAGCGCACAATTAGTTCTAACGCTATTAGGACTAGGAAACTCGCTGAGCAAGTCAGCCGGTCGCTCACTGAGTCAGTGACTGACTCAAAGCGATTAAGTGCCGGGAGACCGGTGCATAACTCGATTGAATGCCTGAAACATGGCGCTTAATTGAAGAAAAACCTATAAAATCTTTTTTTTTTTTTAATTCGGAACAAAAAAAAAAGGGCAGCACGAGAGAACGGAATTTTTTTAGGATTTCGAAATCAGAGAATTTTTATATCTGGTTCTAATTCTCCGAATTCAGAACTAGTCCTTAATCCGACGGTCTAATTTACCGACCCTAAGCTTTAATTCCGTTCTAAAATCTTAATTTCCAGTCCTATCATTAATTTTTGGTTCTAGTCCTTAGACTCTAGAACCAGTCCTTAACATACGGTCTGCTTTTCTGATTTCAGACCCGAATTCAGTCCTATAAATTTAGATTTTAATTTTAATTCCTTATTTTAATATCTCCAAAAATCCTAAATATTAATTTTACTTTCTATAATTCTAGTTCATAACTTAATTCATAATTATTATTTCGAAATCGATTCCAAAAATCCAAAAATACTATTTTATAGTTCGAAATTCAATTTACTTTCATCTCAGCCACCCGATTTGCCCAAGGAAGCTTACGAAGGGTACTTAGGAATGAGGCCAATCCTCCTTAGCATAGCGGGCCCAAAACTCCTTTTTTAAAAAGAATTTTTAGAATTAATTATTTGCTTTTCTTATCTTTTTTTAGTACAATTAACTAGTAAATTTATTTTATTTCAACATAATTAATTAATTAAGTTAATTAGATTTTAGTATGATTGATTAATTTCTTTAAATCAGATTTTAATTAGTTAATTTCTTGCTTTAATTAGAATTTAAGTCTGACTAATTCATTGCTTAAATTAGAGTTTTAGTAGAATTAGTTCTCTATTTCAATTAGAACTCTAGTAAAACTGTTATTCTTGGTTTAATTAGAATTTCAATACAACTAGTATACTAGCTCTGCTTAGAATTTTAGTATAACTAGCATGCTCGATCTAATTAAAGTTTCACTAGAACTACTACATGTGCACTCCTAGTATAATTAGGAGACCTGATCATAATTAGACTTCTAATGGGATTAGGACACTTAATTAATTAGACTTTTAATAAGGATAGGAATAGTAAAAATTAACTAGATTCTTAAGAGGATTAGGTTAAACTTACATAACCAAACTCACAATAGAATCAGGAAAGTCTAAACTGACCAGAACTATAACAATAACGGGAAATAAAAGGAAAATTAAACTATCTAAATTATAAGAAAAAGACATAGCTGTTGACGTTTGCAGGCGGACGATTCAGTATAGAAGTAACCCATGCCCGCTCTCAAGTATGATCATTGACGTGTTACAGCGTCGATAAATATCTGTAGCTGGCGATCGCAATAAAGTAGGAACCTTCCTAGAAAACCCTTTATTTTGAACACTCCAAACACCGCATCGCTAGAGTCCACTTGGAAAGAATTGGAGCCACTGATTCAACAGGGACCGAGAGGAGCCCAGAAAAAGCGGGCACCAACAGATTGGCGATCGCGATGGGATACTTTTGTAAACTCTTTTTTTAGATAGTTAGTTTTCATCTTATCTCCCTATTTTGCTTTCCATCGTGTCATTTAGATCCCCTCTTATATATATATGAGTTTTCGTCAAAGACTCGAGATGTCGGGTATACGAAGGGTGAGTTTAGGAGACCCACCATTGTGGGGATATCCTAACAACCCCACGTACAAAGAAGAACCATTTCACAATTCCAGCCTATGACAACCTGAGATTAACATGACCGGCGAGCAAGAAAATCCCTTCTCCACCCCACACACCGGTAATAATCATAATGGGAGAGGTGATAACATTGGATAAAACCTCACCGCTCAACAGATTGTAGAACTCAGTATTTAAAGAATACAAAGAGGAGATGACGACTCTGAGGAATTGCTTCGAGGGTTGGTCGCCGCATACAAAACCATTAGGTCACGATATTTTTCAGAAGAACAAGAGCGACAAGAGAGGCCACCTCTTACCTCGAGCACGGTGTTAACCTGTGCCACACCATTGAGGCAACTTGCCCACACATTCTTCAATGATGACTCTTTAGACAAGGTTTACTCACGGGTCGCTCCAAAAGATAGCATTGTTAAAATCGAAGATCTTCCCAAAATGCTCGATGAGTACATGGCCAAAAGAGAGCACCCCGGTCACTCATTCGAATTCGACAAATTTTGCTAGGACGTCGAGTTTAATTTACCAATAGGATTTAAGCCACCGAAATTTACCAAATATAATGGCACGGGAAATCTGAATCATCACTTGGCCCTCTTTTGTAATGATTGCCGACCCATACGTGATAATCAAGAACTTCTCATTCACTATTTCCAACGCTCGTTAGAAGGAGAAGCTTTAGATTGGTTCGCGGGACTCCCGCTTTATAAGATAGAGACCTTCGATGAATTAGTCTGTCAATTCCTAGACCAATACAAATACTTGATCCAAGAGACCGTCAGTCTCAGCGATCTAATGGCAGCCAAGCAAGGACCTGATGAAGAATTCATCGACTTCGTCGCCAGATAGAGAAAACTTGCTGCTAGGACCGGCACTTTAATGAAAGAGAAGGATTCGGTGGACATTATCATCAATAACACTAGAGAACTATTAAAGAGTGCACTTGTCATCAGTGATTGCCCCGACTTCAGTGCACTCCATTCTCGAGCATCCCGACTAGCGCGACACATTAAAGGCGGAGACCTTGCTCTATTCATAGTCACATCGAAAGTAGGCTCTTCCAGTGAATCAAAATTAAAAAATAATAAGAAAGCCTTAGGAACCAAACAGGTCAACACCGTTGTTAATCAAAGATAAAACTCTGGGAACAAAAATTTCCACCCATGAAACTTCGAGCAAAATCAAAATTGGCAACGATACACGAACCAAAACCAAGGTACTAATCAGCAAAGATATGCAAACCAAAACAAAGGCCATAGCCAGAATCAGGGCCAATATTAGAATAGAACTTAATATCCCAATACCTACCAGAATCAGAACACGAGACAAAATCGACTGGCCCAAGGGCCGAATTATAATAGTGTGCCCCCACCGCAGAACTTTAACCTAGCCAGAGGCCCCTACTAGCTGAGGCGAGAACACTATCCCCCTTTATCGAATACGATTCCTAATATTTTTCATCTCCTTAACACAAAGAATCTCCTCCGATTCTTGTAGGAAAGACCCTGCCTATGGCCGACAAATCTCGACTATAGTAAATACTGTGCCTTCCATCGATACGCGGGACACAACCTAGAAGACTGTTGGGTCCTCAGGGACGTAATCTATGACATGAATGACCGAAGTCAGATCAATTGGGAAGCACTTAGGAATCCTAACCCTAATAATAACTAACCCCAACAAAATTTAGGGATCGTTAATAACCCCATGCCCAACCACAATCAAGCAACACCGGCTCAGGTCACCACCATAGATCTCTCCGGTCGATCCCCCTTCCAACCTTCCACCTTAATCACTCATATTCAACCCTCTGCTACTTCCGCCACACCAACGAGAGCTCCTTCACCCCCGCATCTCTCGACCCTGATCACTCACATCGCCCCGTCGAATTCACCTCCTTATCCAAAATTCACTCAGATACAAGTCCATTCCTTTAGGGCCAGGAGACCATTCCTCCGTAGTCACCCACCGAAACCTCCAACCCCTCCAAATCTCAAACCAATGCCATTATCGCCTCCTTTGTCCGATTCTGAACCCAAGTACGGAGATCACGTTCTTCAAACTGCGGTCCAAATTACTGCATGGGTAAAAAGTATCACTCGAAAGACTCTAAGCTAAGACAACGAAATAACCACCGAGCGTTCATTGAATCTAAAAAAGAACGAGCCAGAAGAACATCCTGACCCGTGTGAGACGCTGGTCTCTATTTTCCTAGAAGAGGAAGACTACACATAGTACCTCCCACCTTAGAGCGGCACCATTCAGGTACGCATCCCAACCTCGAATTTCACCCATTTTACAAATACATCCGTGTCAAGTCGCGCCGAGTTCAGTTAACAACCGACTTGCCCGATTCTCAAATCATGAACCAATTACCCACCTCCACCTTTTTCTTGAAATAAGAATTTCACGAACGCATAACCACCAGAGGGGAATGTGAGAGAAAGAGAAGTTAACCTACCTGTCCCACCTCACATCATCCCTCCACCAATTCCTGCACCTCAACCATTCCAACCACCCGCACCTAAGGCCCATCGACCAGGCAAAGAAACTGCGCTCGAGCCAGCGCAAGAATACGACCTTCTGCGATATCTCTAGAAGATCCTAGCCCAGATATCAATACTAGAACTCATCATCAAGAAATCGCCTGATCATCACCAGTTGTTGATAAGGACACTTGAAGACACACAAGTAGATGACGATACAACCCTAGATGAGCTTCATCAAATCACTTTGGTCATGACTCTGACTTTTGTAGAGTCACTCCACGGGAGTGCGACCTCCATATATCTTACGGTCATAATTAGAGGATTCTCCGTACCACACACACTCATTGACACGGGAGCAAGACTTAACATCTGCCCTCTCACCATGTTAAAAATGTTTGAATATACGGAGCAGGATGTCAGGCCCTCTGCACCGTCACTCAGAGCTTATGATGGCTCGCATCGCTTTATCAAAGGAACTATCAAGTTATAGGTTCACCTCAGACCTGTAACGAAAGATGTTACCTTCCATATTTCTAATTCTGCTAGTATGTACAACCTCATTTTAGGAAGAAAATGGTTGGAGTCAATGAAGGCAGTCGCATCCACATACCATCAATGTGTCAAATTCCCATACGAGGACTCCATCGTTTGTATATACACTGATGCACCCCTCTAGGAGATGGATACTGATTATGCGGCAAGCATACCAACCGCTCACAATTATGTATTAAACACAGACCAGATTCAAAAGACTCGAATCCATGGTGAGACAACCGTTGTGGAAGTTCGTCCCCCTACCCCTCCTAGGTCTCTCCCAACGCGTCGATAAAAATTAATGAGAAGAGAGGTTGGCCCAGACCTCGCCAAACTCTATGCCATTAACCCTATTGCGACAAAAGGGTGGGACCTTATGTACCAACTTGGATACGTTCCCTACATCAGACTCGGTAAAAATAAGCAAGGTCAAGTAGGACCCGTTGTCCCAATGCAAATACATAAGCACATAGTGTTAGGTTACCAATAGGACGGCCCACAAGCCGACTTGTCCCCTACCTCGCCAAAATGGTCTCTATATGACCACTTCGCCTATGGGATCACTGAGAAAGCAGATGTGCCAAAGCATAAGGAAGTGTCCTTTACTAGATCCCAAGAAGTGAAAATTGAGCGAATGACTAAAGCGTTCAATGATTTAATTAATTTAAACGACGATATTGATAAACTGCTCGAAGTAGTCAAACCCATGTTTGACACTAAGGAATTTACAGAAGAAAGGAGAGAAGAACCTCTAGAACTCGACCCACAAGTAGAAGACTAGGAATCCACTGTCGACGAAGATTTTCACATAGCAGCCTTGCAAGATAGTGAAGAACACCTACGCTTAACATGGGAAATAGATGATACTCCACAAGAAAATACTAACTTGTATAGCATCCGCCTCGGCCTTGGCCTTGAGGGATAGGAATGCCCTTGGGACTCCCCTTGTATCGCCTACCCATACCAACCACGCTGTAAGGCATGCACTAACATATTAGAACGCTTCGCTAGTTAGATCTGACACTCTACGATAGGAGAATCGAATCATTCCAGCCTCGTGACCATCGACACAAGTGATGACCTACCAGCTCAGCTACCGGCACAAGAAGCAGAAAATCCCAACGGTCATCCGATTGACTTAGGGGGAAACACCCAACATGCCCTCATAGAGTTTGAAGAGGAACTTGAACTAGACACTTCTACATCCCCAGATTCACCGCAATTCTAAATATTTTAGAAATCTCTATAGGCAGAATGGCAACCTCCCCGGAGTGATGATGAGGACTACTGGATAGACCTCCCAGCACTTCAGTTAGCGGAGCAAGCCAATCTAGGACTTCAAACACTATCAGATCAAGAAGATGAATTCGATATTGTCTTCGACTCTAACCTAGAAAGATGGGAATGCCCTTGGGAATCCCCCTGCATTCTTTACTATTATCAATCTCACTGCCGAACATGCACGCTTATCCTAACATATTATGAAGATCAAGAAAAATAGCTCGCTACCCCTGAGGATCCTTTGAAAGATCTCCCTCAGTGGGAAGAATAACATTATTACAACCTAGAGGATGATAGTTTAATTGACTACGATCTTCAGAGCTTCTTCGAAGAAGAGGCGATCAATGTGGCAGGAGAAGTCCAAGTGTTAGTGACGCTGTCACCAGCGTCACTCGTTCAAAAGATCTCATCAGATGGGGACTCCAAAAATAAAATGTCGATGTCACAACAAGTCCTCATTTATCGAAGAATCACCCGAACGGCTCCAGCAGCCGTCTCGCTCCCTCAACTAGAGGAAGCAATTCTCTCGGCGCCCCTTGAGGCGACCAACCCTATACCATATTTATTGTCAAAAATAAAAAAAATAGAAAAAACACAAAGCCCTAAAAATTCAAAAATATAAAATCTAAAAAAATCAAAGAACCCCAGAAAAGAAAAGGAACTCTTCATCCCGAACCAAATTTGTGACCAACAAGGAGACTTTTCTTCTAAGGTTTTTATCCCATTCCCCACACGAGGACATAAAGCAACCTGACTAAACAACAAGCCCGTGATCATACCAGACGAGATACTTCATGACTTTTAGAGAAGAATCAGTAATCTTGACCTTCACCTTACCAAAGATCTCTCAGTCATAGATTGTGCAGATGAAGGGTTACCTTTCACAAACTCAGATCCCTAGTGTAGCAATTTTTTAGTATACGAACTTATCGAGAATGAAGAAAGAGCACCAGTTACAGAGGAGGCACTGGACTTCCAATGGGTTATCAAGCGTTTCGATGAGCAAACCGAAGATGTCGCAGAACGCACGGAAGAACTTAACTTTGGCACTGAAGAGAAACCTAAGAAGCTACTGATTCCTTCGCATGGTTCTACGAGGACATGCCCGATTTAGACCCAAATTTAGTAGAACATCGCCTTGTCTTAAAACCCGATGTAAAGCTTGTTAAGCAGAAACTCCGTAGGATGCACCCATAAACCGCCCTCCAAATTAAAGAGGAAGTCGACAAGTTACATAAAGCTAAATTTATTCGAGTCGTTCTTTACCCGAAGTGGGTCGCCAACATAGTACCTATCTCCAAGAAAGATGACAGAGTACGAGTTTACATCGGCTTCCAAAACCTCAACCAGGCATGCCCAAAAGATGACTTCCCACTTCCACACATTGACACTCTAGTCGACAACACCGCTGACTATGAGATACTATCCTTTATGAACGATTTCTTTGGATATAATCATATCAAATTAGCAGAGTCCGACCAAGAGAAGACTTCTTTCACCACACCATGGGGTACATACTGTTACATCGTTATGCCTTTTGGGCTTAGGAACGCAGGAGCCAGGTATCAATGTGCTATGATGGCTATCTTTCATGACATGATGCATAAGTGTATAGAAGTCTACGTCGATGACATATTAGTGAAGTCCCAAACGCAAGTATGACATGTTTGAAGCACTCCGACTGGTGTTACAAAGAACTAATAAATACCAGCTAAAAATGAACCTAAAAAATGTGTCTTCAGGGTTACTTCCGAAAAGTTACTTGATTTCATAGTTAGCAAGTGAGGGATCGAAGTTGACCCTGCAAAAGTCAGAGCCATCCTTGAGATGCCGCCTCCCAGTAATATTAAAGAGTTACGAGGCTTGATAGGAAGATTACAATTCATCAGAAGATTTATCTCCCAGCATTCAGACAGATGCGATCCTTTCTACAGACTACATAAAGGAGGAACTAAGTATAAATGGGATGATCAGTGTCAGCAAGCCTTCGACAATATCAAGAAGTACCTCCTTAACCCGCCAATACTATCGCCACCTGCTCCCGGAAGACCTCTAATTTTATACCTCTCAGCGAACGATAAAGCAATGGAAGTAATTCTTAAACAATATAAAGAAGACGGCAAGAGAGAGAAGGCTATCTACTACCTCAGTAGGACGATAGTCGAATACGAACAAAAATACACTTCAATGGAGAAGACTTGCCTCACATTGGTGTGGGCCTCTACCAAATTACGACACTACTTCGGAGCACATAAAATACTAGTACTAGCTTGAATGGACCCTTTGAAGTATGTATTCAAAAAGCCTGCAATATCAGGAAAGATCGCTCGCTGGCATCTGCTCTTACAAGAATTCGATGTCACTTACGTCACGTAGAAATCGATTAAAGGACAAGCAATCGCCGTTTACCTTGTAGATCTCCCACTCCCTAGTGATGAACCCATACACACGGATTTCCCTGATGAAGACCTACTCATGATTCATAACGAAGAGTCCGATAAGACCTCATGGACCCTTTATTTCGACGGTGCTTTAAATTATAAAGGACAAGGCATCGGGATAGTCCTCCTAAGCCTAGAAGGAGTTGTCATACCTAAAGCTTTACAACTAGATTTCCCCATCACTAATAATGTCACAGAATATGAAGCCTTTGTTGTTGGACTACGAGCAGCACTACAATTAGGTGTTAAATAGTTAAAAACCATCGGTGATTTCAAACTAGTAATTTCACAAGTCATAGGAGAATGAAAAACTAAGGAAATGAGACTAATGTCATACCTAGAAACCGCTCAATATTTGATAAAGAAATTTGAAAGAATCTCTTTTACGCACATCCCTAGATTAGAAAATGAGCTTACAAATTCCTTAGCCAGCTAGCCTCGGTCATCCAAATACCCATCGGGTAAAATATCAAGACCTTCTTCATCGAAAAGCTGACAGACCCACGAGGTAGCATGGACCGTCAAGAGATAATTACCTGTCCTCCCCACAAGTACATGACCGAAAGAAGCAATCACCCCAAAAAAGCACGTCAAGATGGAAACTAAAGTTGCTATGTTCAGATTTGAAAAATCACCGACCGACGATGGACAATCGTGGTATTTCGACATCTAAAACTTCTTGAAACATCAACACGCCCCCCCATACACCACTAAGATCGAATGAAAGACTATAAGAAATTGATGCGCCCGATTCTACATACTCAGCAAAACATAATACAAAGAAGCCTTTACTAAAGGAGTACTGCTACGATGCGTCACGATTGCCGAAGGATAATACATCATCCGGGAAGCACACACTAGTGCCTGTGGTGCCCACTCCGATAGATAGAGACTCACCAATCAGGTTATATGACAAGGCTACTTCTGGCCAACAATGATCAGAGATTGCCACCTCTACGTCCAATCCTGTAAGCAATGCCAAGAACACGTTGCACTTATCAAAGCTCCATCTGTAGCATTGAACACTATGACCGCGCCATGGCCATTTTTGATATGGGCCTTCGATGTCATTAAACCTTTCACAGATACAGTTGAGAACACTCACAAGCACACGTTCATACTTATATCAACCAAATACTACTCTAAATGGGCAGAAGTTAAATCCTATGTCAAAATCACTGCTTTAGCACTCGTAAGGTTTATCATTTGAAATATCATCACCAGGTTTGGAGTACCCAGAATGTTTGTCACTAACAACGGACCACAGTTTATCGTGGAAAAGACAAAGAAGTTATGCAAGAAGTATAACATCGATCTACGCCACTCATCACCGTTCTACCCTCAGGGCAATGGACAGGCAGAAGCTACAAATAAAATGCTGATTCGAATCCTAAAATGCACAATAGAAACAAGCAATGAGGCCGACTGGCCTGAACGACTACCAGAAGCACTCTGGGCCTATAGGACCTCTATTCGTACGGCCACTGGCCCAACTCCCTACCTTCTTACCTACGGGATGGAGGCAGTCCTACCATACGAGATACAAGTACCATCCTTACAGATTCAACTCGATGATGAGCTATCCTTGGACGAGAGGAGAATTGCCCTACTCACGCAGTTAGAGCAGCTCGATGAAACACGTCTAAGGGCAACTGATCATGCTCAGGTATATAAGAGGAGAGTGGCCATGGCTTATGATAAGAAAGTCCTTGAACGAACCTTTAATATTGGGGAATTAGTCCTGAAGAAAATCATGCCTTCTAAGCACGCCCATCCAAAAGGAAAACTGAAACCGAATTGGGAAGGCCCATATGTCATAATAGCCGCATACCCTGGAAATGCCTAAAAACTGGCGAACCAAGACGGGGAGGAACTCCCTAGCCCTTGGAACGCCATGTACCATAGAAAATATTACTCTTAGCCCTGTGATCTTCACATCCTATGGTTAAATACTTATACTTATCACCCCCACAGTTATCACGACCCATTCATTGGTCGTACGCCTTCAATTCTCAGAATATCTTTAAGACCTCCAATTTATCGCTCAACTTTTCTCACTCGGGCAATCTGATTAAAGGACTGGTGACCTATCTAACCTCTTTCAAAAGCATAAGTAACACCCAATCCTCATTTCCCTTCCCTGGCCATTAGAGGAGACGTTAGAGCAAAAAAAAAATAAAGATGTTAGGTTTAATTAAAACTCATTATTCTTAAGTTAGCAAGATGCTTTTAAAATACATATATAAAAAAAATCGAGCGAGAGCATTACGACAAATGAACAAGTCAATGAGCTTAGGGAAGCATAAGCAGACTGTGAGGACATCCCTGGTAACTATACTAGAAGTGTATAAGCAAGCTACGATGGCATCCCTGATGGCCCCATACTACTAGATGTCGTCGTAAGGTGGCGGGAGGAGGACAAATTCCTGCTAACCATTGAATGTAAGCTTTTGATGGTGCTAAAATATGACGACGAGCTCGATCATGGCATCCCGTATCTCCTCTAAGAAAAAGATTGTTATCTACTCCTTTTAGAAAATATTAGATACAAACTATTCCTCGCATCAATGAGCCTTACCTCCCTCCTCTCTTTTTTTTGTATTTTTGATGTAAATCAGAAGCCTTAGAGGATATTCCTAGAAATGAAACTGAAAACTAATGAATGATGACTGATGCAATCACCTACTATGCCTACCATACTTCTCCCTAATAACCACGGGATAGGATGACCACCACCCTAAGATAAAACCTGTATACAACTGACCTAATCAAAGAGTCCTTCCCGGTTCGATGACAGTACCGATCATCTTTTCCTCAAAACTAACTCACCAAATTCCCATGATTGCTCATAGACCCAAAGTGCTCATCTCGAAACCCAGAAAAGCTCCATTGCATCTTGATGTTGGGGCAATTTTTTGGATTAGAAAAAGAATCATATTAGAAATGTCGGCTTGCCCACAAAGAAGATAAGGAACGACGAAGTTATCATCCAGAAAATGCTATCGAAGATACCATACTGCCAATCATACCACGCTCCTACACTGGGGAATTTTTATTTTTATTGTTTTATTTCTATCTTAGCTATTTGCTTTCCCTGTTGCATTATTTTCATTTTTTTTTAAGAAAAAAAAAAAGAAGGAAAAGAAAAAAAGAAGAAAAGAAAAAAAGAAAAGAAAAAGAGAGAGCATATATTCATCTTTTACTACTAGACTCCGGTCTGAGACACTTACCCCCCTTGACAACTAACAAGGAGGAGAATAAAACTGCTGACAACATTACTCTCACATGTGCAGATATGAGGTAACCTTCAACCGTCACCGGGCCAGCTCAGCAAAACATCCAAGTCCCAATGACGGTCGATGGCGCTAAAGAAACTAAAAAGCAAAAGTAGATGTAAGAGGTAACTAAAAGAAAAGGAGTCAATCAGGTACATCTAAGCCAAAAATCTCTCTCTATATATATATGTCAAAATCTTTTCATTTCTTTTTTACACTTGTCACCGGGGCATCCCCCTATATATATAACACACACATCCCCCTAGATATACAACACACACATGTTATGGATACAAAAACATACACACACCTACTCCCTATGCTGCCGTTGGGATGGCTGAGCGTTGCTGTCCCTAGTATCATCAGCTCGGAGGTCCATAGACTGGTCCTCTGAAAATACAATCCCGATACTTGGAGTCCTCAGAACCTCTAAACGACGAGGCCCTGCTATAGAACCCCCCTCACTTGTCTGGCTAACAGACCGCCTTAATCGGGAACGAGGAGGGTACTCCGCAAGAATATCACGAATGGTCGAATCCCTAGGAGCATCATCCCTGACACGATCATGTGACGTGTTCTGAGACTGCCCAGCTGAGGAACCCGTAGCCCTCGACTCCGAGCCATCAAGCAGACTAACCAATCTACGAACCCCTCGCTCACTCCTCGTCAAACAAAACTGCAACCGATCTAGGATCACCTGCATTTTCGCCCGCATTGTCCGATGTGCCACCTCTAACGCCTCGGCCTGAGTCCTCTGTGTGACCATCATCTCAATGACCAGGTCCTCCCGACTCTGTGTCTCCCGAAGGACTCGTCTCGCCTCGGGAGTGGCGCGTGCTCATGCCGCCTCTAGACGCGCCTCCTCAAGCTGACGGATTTGCATAACTACACCAAGTTAAAAGAAAACATATATATATATATATATATATATATATATATATATATATATATGAGCCAAACAAGAAACTTTGAAAAGGAAACAGTCATACCAGACCCAACCTCTCCTCCAGAAGTTGCCCAACCGTCTTAGTAGTCACCGAATCAACAGGAGGCACGGAAGGAGCAACGAATGTAGGCGGCTGCAACAAGAATAAATAAATACATAAAAAATATTATAATGATAAATAAACTAAGAACACAATAACTAAAACATACCTGAGTAGGGATAGGAACAAACTCCTGAGGGGGAGCCTTGGGAGCGGAGTACTGAACTGCCTGCATAAAGAACCAAACAAACCAACATAAGACATATCAGAACAAAATAAAGATGAAATAACCTAAACAAGATTACACCACACCCAAAAAAAATATACCTGACTCTCCAAACATAGAGAGGCAGTAGTCGCATCCCTCGCCTGAAGATCCTTAGCAATCTGACGCTGAAATACCATATAATATTAGTAAACTATTAAGAAAGCGAAACAATAACACACAATGAATTGTGATAATTACACAAACGAGTCAAAAGATTGAATGGAAACTTACCCAATGATCTAGCTTGGCCCGTAGCTGTGCCATCGCTGGATCCTCCCGACTAGAAGAAGCGACTGAAGATGGATCAAATACTGGAACGAAACCTCCAGCAGCGAGCTCGGCTCTGTACGAATAAGAATAAACACATCAGTTGGAAAGCTCACAATGCTAACAATTAACAAAACCATACTTGTAAAGACACCTACCAATTGGTCAATCTTAGATCGTAAGCTGGCCTCCACCTCTCGGCCGGCCTGCTGTTGACCGCGTAATAACTCAATCATCGCCGTCTGAAGAGCAACCTCACCCTCCCTCACAGACTGTCGAAGATAAAATAAATGAGACACCACAACCATGTCAGAACGACCAGAAGATCGAGTCAACATAATACAAAAAAAACCATAAATTAACTCATCAGGAGCCGTCAAGTCTCTACTAGCCGAGCCTCCAACTCATCCTCCGCCGCCCTAGCCTGAGCAATCGAGGAGGCTAAGGAGTGCAACATTTCCTCATCCGGACAAGGAACACACCCCATCCGCTCCATTACCCTATGGAGAGAGTCTAAAGCCGAAGCTGACTCCGACCCACTAATTGCGAAAGAGCCATTCCCATGGAAGGGACGTGTGAAGAGGCGCCTGTCACCCAACGCACTAAACCACCACACATACTCCAGGGCATCCGCCTCGTCATGCGCCCCTATAACGCTGGTCCCCCTAGCTCTAAAATTTGCTATTTGAAGTGCCATCCGCTCCGTGAAATTTCGACCAGGAGGGCCGGTCATCCTCTTTGCCACTCTGTGGCGAATCTCTGGAGGGACTCTCTGAGCGAGCCTCAGCTGTCGTACCACTTGAGATGTGTGGATCCTCTCCACCCTCTCAAAATAATGGAGCTATATGTCCACATCAAAGAAGGGTCGGCCAGACTGAATCACTGGCACGCTGGCATCCACCTCGTCCGCATACGGCCTCTAAATCACCTACAACCAAACAAACGAGCCAACCCATCAACAAAGACTCAGATCCTAAAAACACCAAAATGAAACAAAAAAAAACATGCATGACGATCTATACCTGCCATGCATGCATATCCTCAAAGAGACTGTACGCGGTCTGAAGATCCGAAGACCAACGGTGACCCCTCAATGCCTCTCTCCACACGTGCATTCGCGGGAACGTGAATGTCACCTTCAACGGAACTCTCAGACGAAGAAAAGCGAAATGATCATACACCCAAAACTGAAAAGAAAAATAACAACAATAACAATGACACACAAGAAGAAACACTAAATAGATGTTACCATTAAATGACCAAAAATTAACCAAACTAAAGACATCATGATGCCAATTAACTAAAACTCACCTGGATGAATGAAAGGAAACCTCCAATCGACACGACGCCCTATCCCCGACGGTAAAGCTGCTCATAGAGGTGAGCTAATGCGGCCGTGCCCCACGCGTAGGAGGGGACTCGATCCAAGTCTCCGAGAACCATAAAAAATAACCCGGTGATGCATCCCCAAGTCGAAGAAGAGAAGAGTACTGCACCAAGGAAGTGCATCAAGAATGCTTGGAGTACCCTATCCGCAGCCAACCCCGGCTCCACTACGGGCTCCTGACCAGCTACTATCTCACAACGCGCCTCATAAGTCGCCTTCGCCTCCGAATGGCGCCTCAGGGGGATGAAGCCACTCGCAAATGTATCAAAAAACTAAGTGACTCGAACTACACCTGGCCTTGAGCCGCTCAACCTATATGGCACATCCAAAATATCCTTGCACACCTTTAAATAATATCCTACCATCCACCCCGCAATCGGCTCGCCCTTAAAACGAAGACCGGTGATACGGACTCAGTCCTCCAGAGTCGGCAGCATCAAACCAACTAGAAAGATAAGCGCCTAATGGTCCTCCCTCCACCTCTCCAAGATTGTTGCGATCAGGCCACGATCGACTTGAAAGGGTTCCAACTTCAAGATCGGTCCAAAATCGAAAGACACCAGCCGCGCCCGCAGAAACTCCGGTAAGGCACGGTACCAAGTATGAGACTCGGCCCATGCTGAGCTGATAGCCAACTGCGGGGGCTCCTATTGAATGAAACACAAACAATAACAGTAAGACTAACACATACCTATGACGAAAGACAAACGAATTTAGAACTAAAAGCAAGTCAAATATGCCCCAAACATAATAATAATTTATAACACACAAAACATGATAAGAATGACTGAATAGAAACATGACCTATCTTTAGATGCCGTTATGATGCATGACTGAGCACACAATCGACCATTAATGCAACTTTCACATAAATTAGAAGGGTTTTAAGATCCTAATAATCCAGGTTTCACATAAGTTAGAGGGGTTTCCAGATCCTAATAAGCCTATGTCATAACCTAAATGGCTAAAGAAATGGAAGAGCTCTTGCTCATGAATGCTTACTCGGCCTCGAGTGAAGAAATCCTTTAGTGGGAAGTGTCTGCGATCTCGATGCTCCTCACCCTAGTGCTCCCCAGCCGCACCCTCAGCTCTCTCACCCTCAACCCTCTCACCCTCATCTTCAGCGCCCCTTGCTCAATCTCGAGCACCTCATCCCTAACCACCGACTGGTCAACCTCCAATACCTCCTCTCCAACTACCTCCCCAACATCCACCTCCCCGACCACGTCGGTCCGAGCCTCGAAAGTCTCACCCATTTTCGCTCCTAACATCCTCCCCAACTCAGAAATAGTGATATCATGCCCACCAATACCCTCACCCTCCATCCTAGAATGAAGAGCTCAAAAAACTGAAGAGAACAAAAGAAATGGCGCCTAAAACGGATGACCGGATTACGAAATATCATGAAAATATGAAAACTAGAGTATAAAGAAGCAAGGAAATAGAGAATCAAAGACTAACATGGATCGCACAACGAAAATGAAAAGTTTTGAACTATTTATAGGACACGCCATTCGGATCACACGACCGTTCTTGAGTGCATAACCTAATCATCGCCCGCTCAAACCAACCCGACCATCTGGTTGCGCGTGGCCTACTAAGCGCGTAATCGCTTCAAGCGTCCACACAGTGGCGCACAAATGCCAATGGTCACCTGTACAGTGACCAGCCACCACCCTAATCACGCACCCGGTACCCTACGTTTAAATCGGTCAAACGACCAAAAATTGGTGCTTAACGACGTTCTGACGCTCTGAACGCGTGTCCATTCTCTAGCGCGCAATTAATTTATGTGCTCGAAGTGAAGCGCGCAATTCGCCAGAAACACAAAGAAAAAAAATGCCCAGGACAGCATGTTCATAGCCATGAATTAGGTGATCTCCGACACTAATTATTAGCCTAAACCACGACCTTGTTAAGCCCGATCCAAAACATTCCAGACTTAAAGAAATATCCACCCTGATAACTAAAAGAAAATCTATTAGACCAAATTAAAAAAAATGCCCTCCAACATCACCTATACACTCCAACTAATACCAAAATTGAAGAAAAACTAAAAAATGCCCCCCATCATCCATTCACTTGAAACTAAACTAAACTAAACAAAAAAAAAACTGCTCCTAGAGCACCCCAGATCAAAATAAATAAATAAGATCAGACCAAATTTAAATAAATAAGCATCACACTCAAAACAAATTGAACCAAGCTACCAAATAAACCAAAATTTACTGAATAGAAATTGCCACAAATGAAAAGAAAAATACAATCACTCCATAAATAAATAAAATAATTATAAAATACACCGAGGGCATATCCTCTGAATATATAACTTAAAACAAGAAACTTAAAATCCACACGTTCAAGCAATGCACGAATCCGAATTTATTCTGGAAAACAAAAATCCCATCTCCATCTCTTCCCTTAGCATGGAAGCAATTCGACTGCTACCTTGCATTTCTAATCTCATCCATTCTCAACAATTCACATAATAAACACAACTCTTCGGGTCCAACTCCCGATATACAAAAAAAAAAGGAAGAAAAGACATTAATGAACAAGAAAATGCCCAAAACAAAAAAATGCCCTAAAACTTTTAACCCCAAACCTGAAATAAGATTCAAAACAACAAGAACTCAAAACTTTTAGCTCACACATTTATAAACTATACCTCCTGAATTACAAAATGACAAGTGTCACACCTTTAAATTTTTTCAATCTAATTAAATTTAAACCAAACACATAACCCCTTTGAAAGACCACAATCCATGACAAACCTAGATGGACCAATAATCACACAACACTTAACCCCCTACGAAACACCAATCCATTCAAAAATGGATAAACCAATATAATTAAAACCCCCAATACCCATCTAGAACCTTTGAAAACTCACACCTTTTAAGTCTCATATTGAATCAAACAAAAGACCAAAACTCAAGTCAAATCAAACCTTAAACCAGACAAAACTTTAAAAAAAAAAAAACTCTCTAAAGTGAGACCCTGACTTGTTCAGGATCAAGAAAATGCCTCCAACAAACCAAACAGAACCAAGTAAACCCGCTAAAACAAACCCCATAAAATAAACTAATCCCAAGGTAAGCTAAATCAAAACTAAATCAAACAAATTAGATAAATCCAACTAATCCGCTAAACAAATAAACAAAAAGAAATAAAAAAAATGCCCCTTTATTCATAACACAAAAGTTTTACAAGTATCACCGGAGGCATACCTCCCGAATATACAACCCAAAACGAAAACCTAAAACTTTAACCTATAACCTAAAAAGAAGACTGGGTTCGAAACTGAGACAAAGTGAGGAGCAGATTCTGCTCTAAACGTCCAATCAGAGACTTCAGGGAGAATTGGTTGGGAAACACATCCCTCCACTTTTTACTCTTCCTCTTCTGCTATCTTCACCTCTTCCATCGCCACCTCCTCAACGCTACCTTCACTACTCCCTAAAACGGATCGATGTGAAGACAAGCGCACTCATTCCTAATACTGTCCATCCTCAGAATAATGCAGTCCACAAGCATCACCTCGTGACGGAGATCACGTGAAATAATGAATATAGGAAGAAATGTGTGACAGCCCAATTTTTGACACCCCGAAACTCGTGCCATCAACACGGCCCTCTAGGCCGTGCCCCTGAAGTCCATACGAAACATTGGTATAACTAAGCCACAACTACTCAAAATAAGACAGGTAACTGAATGACATAAAATCAAGATAGACTAATCTAAAGCAAAAGCTCAAAAGACAGTTCTTCTTCCATGCCAACGCATGAACAGAAGTACTGACCCGAACCATCGGTGATAAACAGATCACCCCAGATGGTTCGCCAAAAAGAATATATCATTTAATTACATTATTTTAAAAATAAGGTTTGACATACCAAGCCGTAAGAAAAGCTCTCAAAAATAACTCTCAAGTGTGCACAAGTCCTCTAGAAGAAGTCCTCGGGAGGAGGCTCCAACTCTTCCCCGGGCACGTAATCCAAATCCCCCGAATTTACGTCTCCCGAAGCCTCGACAGCCACAAGCAATGGACCTGCGACGTATAGTCTAAAGGGGTGAGCTACATCCTAGCTCAATAGAGAAAACAATAAGTGAATATATAAATTAAATTCTCACGTGTATTCTAAAACAATTTAAAAAGCATGATTTATCTGATGGAATTACTGAGAAACAATTTAGATGGACAGAACAGATATGATAGATGTAACTGTTACTTTACATGGTTTTGTTTATTCTCAACTTACTAGTATTAGTTATTGATTCAGCGTACTCACTTAAATCTTAACTTAAATAATCCCCGAGAATACTACCCAGGTCCCTTTCTCATAGGCAACGGGGTTCTGATCTGATATTCACATCCCTGGGATGTCAAACTGGTGTACGGATTGGCCACCGTACCGGTCACGGATATTCTGCCGAGTCAGTCATGGGTATCCCGCCACGTCGGTGGGGTATTCTATTCAAACCTCAAATAATAAAAATATCGAAAGTGCACTATATATAGTTATTCACCGTATAATTGTGGTAATTCTAGTATATTAGGCCTTATCAGTTTTTCTTTCACTTTGCTGACATGTTACTCTTACACCCCTGGGGTGTCTCTTTGAAATTACCTTTTGTGATGCATAAATATTCGTGTGAATGACTCTACATACATGCTTTTGAAAATTAAAATACATGTTCAAGGTGTTCCCTACCTCACAGTAAATCCATCAATCCAAATGCAACATTATCTCTTAGGGGATTAGACGCAACAATTTCATGCCAAACCTATATTGCATGTGCCAAAATATTCTTAGAAAGGCCTATAAGGATCTTGAGGACCATAGCCCACAAGAATAAAAATTAATATAAACTTCTATGCAGTGACTCGTGCGAGTGAGCACTTGACCTCGCTCGCGCGAGGTTCCCCTTCACAAAGGGTCTCGCTCGAGCGAGCCCGGAAACATAGTTTTCCTATTATAATTTGTCCTTTCTTGGCGAGCGAATACTATTCATCGCGCGAGTGAATACTATTCATTGCTCGAGCGATTACAAGCGAGGTATCATCCCTGCTCGAGCATTTTAAAATGAGGCATCTGTAGCTTACGCGAACCCTCGCTCGCGCGAGCCTTCCCTTCACAAAGGAGTCTCGCTCGAGAGAGCCCAGAACATAGTTTATACTTATATTTTGTGATCCTCCTCACGCGAGTGAGCTATTTAAACCGCTCGAGCGAGGAGCGATAACAGTTAATGCTCAATCATCTTGAGAACTCCTTCCTGCCTTATTTAATACCCTATTAAATGTCAAAATAATTCCACTAACAATTAAATACACTCTTTTAATGCACATAAAAATATTAAAACATACCTTATGGATTCCAAAACCCATCCTCCCAATCCTTTCTTAATCATCCGCAAGTTCAAAACTAATGGATCTTCATCACTCTCTTCACCACACCATCCTCATCTTATGTATTTGAAATCCATAAGGTGAATCCTACCTTTTACTCACAAAAATCCCTATTTCCAACTTTTCTTTTAACCAAAGTCCTCTTCTTCTTTCTCCCTATTCACTTTCTCCTTCTAAACTCAAATAAATAACGTATGGGAGACTCCTTTCCCCCCTTTCTTTACTTGCTTTGACTAGTGTGCTAACCACATACACTCTTACATGGTTTTGCTCCCACATAGCTTACCTATTGAACACATACACTTAAAGTGTACATAGTAACTGTGGTTCCCTTGTGAACCACAAACACCCATGCGGCGTGCGTGACGTACACAGTTTCCTAAAACCTAGGTTATTACATTCTTCCCACCTTATAAAATTTTCATCCACGAAAATTGACAATACACTAGAACATTAGCTACAACTAGTAACACAGCCTTCGACGAGGCTAGCCATTTAGTCTAATCATCTATTTAAGCATTTGGTCAAAAAGACCCACAATCAAACCTGCATTAAGGTAACCTACAATCCACACTCTATTTGTACAGAACAGTGCAATATTCATTCAAATAAACTCGAAATATAAGGGTCTATTTCACAATTTCTAATTCCTGGAGGATGCTCATTCTCATTTACCAATGAGTACCTGCATAAGAACTACACATAATCTCCCGTTCTGATGCAAGGACGCACATTAGAACCAAATGACAACATATATACATAGAAGCATCATCAAGTTAACTAGTAAAATTGTGACCATCATGTCACGACAATTTAAAACTCAACATTCATATTAAAATGGAAACAACAAAATATTCACGCCAAAATCTGTGCAAATATTACATTGTTATTTTCAAAAAGAAGTTTAAATGTTAGATGACAACCTAATCGTCACCCTGCTCATACTCCTCGTCATCATCATCGTCATCATCATCATCATCATCGCCATCCTCGTCATCATCGCCACCAACCTCCCTGGAGGTAGTGGCACCAGCTGTAGTCGCCCTAGTAGCAGGACCCGAGTTAGATGCACCAAAGATAGTACCTCGCATATCACCGATGCGCTCCCGATACGTCAGTGGAAACGCATGGCCCATGAGGTCGATGAGGAGCGACTCCTGGAACCGCTGATGTAGCCGGATATCCCACCCTTGTAGGAGGATCTCCCGCATCATGCTGCTATCGGTGGCAGGGAAAGGCTGGGGAGACGAAGCGGAGGGAGCAGTCGGTCCAGTCGGTGGTGGTTGTGTCGCTTGCCGGACAACCTGACGATCCCGCTTCTTGGTTAGACTGTTCTTGAGGTTTTTTAAGTTTCTACTTAGGTCTTGGCCTAGGAATGGGACGATGTTATCAGTGAGGATGGGCTCTTCGTCTCGTATGTGTAAGTTGTCCTTCCCGTTGCACAAATCAAAGAGGCGGGAAATAAGGCAGGCATACAGTAGGCAATTGATGGGTGGCGGAATAGCACCCTTCATGTTTCGCTTAAGAGTATGTATAATGCCCTTGAGAACCACCTTAGGTGCGTTAAACCACCTGTTGTGAAAAGCAGAGTGCAACGCCCTCAAAAATGCATCACGACGCTCTTGGTAGTGGCCCGTCGAGTATAAATTCTTTTTTAAAAAAATGTTAAGAGGCCACAAATGTGGCGACAACTGGGACCGAGTGATAGATTGTCCCGATGCAGTGGTGCCGCCAGTAATGTCGACGACGATTGTCTAGAAAGGTACTTGTTGGGCAAAAGGTGGTTGTGAATTTGGTTCTTGGGTGTAGGCGTGAGGGCAATTCATGGCGAGCAAAATGTCGGCCTCGCCAAACTCAAATGACCTTCCGTCTATTTCAACGACGAGAATGTCCTCGTCGGTAGTGGTTTTAAGAGTTTGATAAAATAATTTAACAAGTCGTGGATAATACCGGTTCCCAAATAGCGTCAATAAATATCGCATACGATTTTGCGTGAGAAAATCAGAAGTCCATTTGGTGGACGTAGGATCCCGAAAGCAAGTGGGGTGGATTTCCCACTTGATTTCAAAGATTTTGGCCCCCCACCAATCGTCCTATATGACCGGTGCCTCTGTTTGAAGTGGTGGCGGTGGAGGTGGTGGTTGTGGTGGCTATGGCGCCTTATTGCGAGAAGGAGGCGATCGAATCGCGACCCTCTTCTTGGGTTGAGGATTTGGGCTTGTAGAAGCCATTAAGGTATCAAAAGAGAATCAACTCAATAAAATAAGGTGGATTTAGGGCGCAATTTACCTTTTGAAGCGTTTTTAACGGATCGGATCCTTCAAATCCAACTTGAAATCGCACGTTCAAGAAGCTTCAAAGCCAAAACCCTAAACCCCAACGCCCAAATCGCTTCTCGCATGAAGAAAATGGGTGAAACAGTGATCTCCGCCCATTTTATACTCCCCCTCTCTTGAGTGGTAATAAGTTCTTGCGTGAGCGAGTCCAGAACGTTTTGGCCCTTCATTTTCGCATGGCTCGCGTGAGTGAGCATAAGTCCTCGCTCTAGCGAGCCCAGAAATATTTTTCTGGCTCTTTTACTCCTATATTTTCACCCTGTATCACTTCTAACTTCTAGTATCTCTTTAACACATGATTTCCTATCCAATGCATTTGGAAATTTCTGATGGAATGATCAATCTACCAAGATTGAAATGAACTATGCTCAAGGTTTAACAAAACTCATTCATTCTTTTCAAAACAAAAATCTCCGTATATACACAAGCCAAAATATTGTATATTACAACATTTTGTTGGGCACTAACTAGCGTTCTCAAACAAGCTAGGATATTATTCTCTGACATCCACCTCACGCTCCCACGTTGCTTCTTAGGTCGAATGATTCTTCCATCAACCAGCACTAATGGAATCACTTTTGTCTGCAACACTTGTTCTTTTCGATCCAAAATCTCCGTCGGTTCCTCTATCATGCTCATGTCTTCATGCATTTCTAAAAGTTGACTGCCCAAAACATCATCAGGGCCATTAATATACTTCCTGAGCATAGAAACGTGAAACACATTGTGCACCCGATCGAATAGCGGTGGTAACCCAATGCGGTAAGCAACTTCCCCTACTCGACCCAAAACCTCGAATGGTACAAGATAGCGGGGGCTTAACTTCCCCCTCTTTCTAAATCTCATTACGCCCTTCATAGGTGACACTTGGACAAATACGTGTTCACCCACCTTATAGTCTACACTGGTCCGCTTGATATCGGCGTAGCTTTTCTTCCTGCTCTAAGCCGCTTTGAGTTTTTCCCTTATCATGCAAACATAGGTGGCATTATCTTCAAGTATCTCAGGTCTCAAAACAAATTTCTCCCCGGTTTCTTCCCAATTGATGGGCGATCTACATCGCCTCCCATAAAGAGCTTCATACGGTGTCATGCCAATGCTCGCTTGAAAACTGTTGTTGTATGCAAACTAAATCAATGGTAGGTGCTGATCCCATGATCCTTGCAACTCTAGCATACATGCCCTAAGCATGTTCTCAATGATCTGATTTATCCGCTCTGTTTGCCCATCAGTTTGCAGATGAAATGCTGAATTGAAATCCAATCGTGTTCTCATTCCCTCTTGAAATTTCTTCCAAAACTTTGACATGTACAATGGATCATGGTCAGAAACGATACTGCTTGAAATCCCGTGTAGGCGCACGATCTCTTTCATATACAATTCTGCAAGTCTTCCCGTTGTGTATATCGTGTTGTAAGGAAAAAAGTGTGCTGACTTGGTCAATCGGTCGCAAGTCTTCTCGCCGTGTACATGACTACCCAAATGGCATTGTATCTCTTTGCAGTACACGGTAGTCCAACGATAAAGTCCATAGAGATCGATTCCCACTTCCACTTCGGTATAGGTAGAGGTTACAATAATCTCGTAGGATGTCTATGATCGACCTTCACCTGTTGACATGCAAACATCGTAACTAGACACGTCTTGTTTCAAACCTCTCCACCAGTAATTCTTTTTCAAATCTTGATATATTTTAGTGCTACCAGGGTGGATCGCATAGTTTGAGTTGTGAGCTTCATCAAGTATTATTCGCCTCATATCGTCATTGTCGGGAATGCAAAGACGGCCCTTGAACAATAGAGAACCATCTTCTTTCACTGAGAACTCAGGTCTGACGCCTTCAATCACATCTTGATCAATCTTGGTTAGCATCGGGTTTTTCATCTGTAGCTCATGGATATGCTCAAATATCATTGGTCTCACTGATATGTTAGCTAAAAAGGCTCCTGTAGCTTGCGACTTGATATTTACATCATACAGTGCCAGATCTTCAAATAACTTCCATCAGTGCATACCCAAAATCAAACTAGCCAACTAAGCTGAACCCTTCCGACTCAAGGCATCGACTACTACATTAGCCTTGCCTGGATGGTACTGTATGGAACAGTCATAGTCCTTGAGGAACTCCATCCACTTGCACTGCCTCATATTTAACTCCTTCTGTGTAAACAGGTATCTGAGGCTCTTGTGGTCGGTGAAAATCTCAAAGGACTCACCGTATAAATAATGTTGTCAAATCTTCAGCGCAAATATGACCGCTGCCAGTTCCAGGTCATGTGTCGGGTAGTTATTTTCATGCTCTTTCAATTGTCTGGACCCGTAAGCTATCACCTTTTTGTGTTGGTTGAGCACGCAACACAAACCATTATACGAAGCATCAATGTAGACTGCGAACCGTCCACTGCCTGAAGAAATTGCTAGTACTGGAGCTGAAGTGAGCCTCTTCTTGAGTTCTTGAAAACTCTTCTTGCATGCTTCACTCCACTCGAATCTTGAATCCTTTCGTGTAAGCCTCGTAAGAGGTCCTGATATTTTTGAAAACCCTCTACAAAACGTCGATAATAGCCCGCTAGTCCAAGGAAACTATGGACGTCGGTCACGGTCTTTGGTTGCTCCCAATTTACTACTACTTCGATCTTAGCTGGATCTACCGTGACACTATATTTTGAGATGACATGTCCCAAAAAACTAACCTCCTCCAACCAAAACTCGTACTTACTAAGTTTGGCATACAGTTGGTGTTCACGCAAAGTTTATAGAGCAACCCTCAAGTATTCTTCGTGCCCCGCTTTCTATTTAGAGTATATTAGGATATTGTCAATGAACACCACGACGCAGAAGTCCAGGTGTGGTTTAAACACTCGATTCATTAAGTCCATAAATGATGCCAGTGCATTCATAAACCCAAACGGCATCACCAAGAACTCATAGTGTCCATACCGTGTCCTGAATGCAGTCTTCTGGATGTCCTCTACCTTGACTCTCAACTGATGGTATCCAGATCTCAGATCGATCTTGGAAAAATACTTCGCTCCTTGCAGCTGATCGAATAGGTCATCTATCCTAGGCAAAGGATATCGGTTCTTTATGGTGAGTTTGTTTAGTTGGCGATTGCCAATGCACAGTCGTATTGACCCATCCTTCTTTACAAACAAGATCGGTGCTCCCCATGGAGACACACTCGGGCTTACAAACCCTTTGTCCATGAGCTCTTGTAACTATTCTTTTAACTCCTTCAACTCAGCAGCATCCATTCTATATGGTGCTTTTGAAATAGGCTCCGTTCTCGGTGCTAAATCGATGGCGAACTCCACTTCTCTCTCTGGAGGTAATCCTGGTAATTCCTCTGGAAATACATCCTAAAACTCTCGCACCACTGCTATCTCGGAGATAATGTTCTTCTCTTCCTTATCCTTCTTCAAGAATGCCAAATAACTGCTGCACCCTTTTCTGATCAACCGCTCGGCCCTGACTGCAGAAATAAGTGGCATATGCGTCGATCTCTCTCCTTAAAATCGAAACGATCTCCTCGTGTTAGGTCTAAAGATGACAATCTTATTCTTACAATCCACGATCGCACAATATTGTGACAACTAATCCATTCCAAGGATCACATCGAACCCTTGCATGTTCAATAATATTAATTTTGTGTCCAGTTCATAGATGTCCTCATCCTGAATACTCACTATTATTGACTTGCAAATCAACTCCGTGTCGACTAATTCTCTAGTCGGGATAAACATTGATAGAACAAAGTCCAACGTCTCCGAAACAATCTTCATTCTTTTCGCAAACCTCGGAGTGACAAAGGAGTGGGTAGACCTTGGGTCTATCAACACTCTTGCCTCACATGCTACATAGCATCCTTTTTCGTAGACTCGTAACATACCTATAACACACATATATATACATATATAGCACATATTTTATTTAGAAATTTTAACATACAAAATGAATCTACATACTTTTCTAATGAATGCACCTTCACTATCTAAATTTTTTTTGAATTGACATTCTTTATTTAAAAGGAATCTCACCTTGGATGACATCATGTACGTTCCCTACTTCTTGAGCGGTGACTGCATAGGCTCTCCCTTGTACGACCGGCTTTCTCGCTTGTATCGGTCGTGGAATTGAAGCAGAGGTTATCTTATCCTTATTCATCTTAGGACAATCTTTAATCATGTGGCCCACCTTGCCACATTTAAAGCAGCCTCGCGTCCCTTGCCTGCAATCCACCATTTTGTGGGACTTGCCACACTTGGCACAAGTCTCCCTCGGTGTGGAAGAAGCAGCTCGTGAGAAGCCTTGTATAACTGTGGCTCCTGTAAAAATAGCAGGGCTCTCATATCTCAATTGTCTCCCCGATGCAAGCACAGTTTGACACTGATAATTTGTTTGTTGCACCAGTCTACCAAAACTTGGTTGGAACGGTTGCCTCTGATTAGTCGCTACGAATCTCGGCTTTTTGTTCACCGACTCGTAGTTTCCAGTTCTGCCTTGATCCACATTTTCTCTTCCCTGTTGATCCCTTTGACGGTATCGATTATTATTTTCTTCTTCAACAACCAATGCTTTACTCATGACCTCTCTGTAGGTCTTCAGCTGAAATGTTGCCACTCCACCTCTAACTTCCAGCCTCAATCCTTGTTGAAACCTCTTTGCCCTCATCATGTCCGTAATCACGTAATCGGGAGCAAAGCGAGCAAGTCTCATTAACTCCACTCTGTACTCCCTTACTGTCATCCGTCTTTGCAAGAGTTGTAAAAACTGTATCTCCATCTGATTTCTCACCACTTCGAGGAAATATTGTTTGTTGAAATCTTCCATAAACTCATCCCATGTCCAGGGCAATCCTGGGCTCTCCTGAGCCCTAGTCCTAGAGACGGACTTCCACCAAGGCCCAGCTTCCCCATCTAACATGTACGCTGCCCAACAGACGCTTTCATCTTTCGTGCATGTCAGCATGCTAAAAACCTTTTCCATCTCGCTTAGCCAATTCTCAGTAGCCATCGGCTCCGCTTGTCCTGAAAAGCTAGGAGGTCTCATCCTCCTAAACTCAGTAAATGCAGAGGGCACTGGCGGTGTCAAAGCTACTGGAGGTGTAGGTGGCTGTTATTGATCATTGGCATTGTGAGTCACCAAGGATGCTGCTTCCTGAGCCATGGTGGTCACCATGGTTTCCATAGTATGCATCATCTTGTGATGCTCTTCTCTGTCTTTATTTATTTCTCTGATTCTTTCTTGTTCCATCTGATCTTGACCCTGACGATCTCAATCCCGGTTCTCTGCCTGATCTTGGCTCTCTTGGCCACCACTACCTGAAGCCCCTTTATCTCCCAAAGGCAATCAATTGGTATCTGAGATAAAGTCATCTTGACTACGCAAATTCCTATTATGACCGCCCCTAGGTCAGCCTCTTCCCCTAGAAGACATCACGGTCCGCACATGAAACCAAAGTTTCGTTAGCAGAAGTTCCTATGCTCTGACAAAAAGAATGATTGTCAGAATTTCTAAAAGAACGGCTTTGATACCAACTGTGACAGCCCAATTTTTAGCACTCTGAAACTCGTGCCATCAGCACGACCCTCCAGGCCGTGCCCCTGAAGTCCATACGGAATATTGGTATAACCAAGCCACAACTACTCAAAATAAGACAGGTAACTGAATGACATAAAATCAAGATAGACTAATCTAAAGCAAAAGCTCAAAAGACAGTTCTTCTTCCATACCAATGCATGAACAGAAGAGCCGACTCGAACCATCGGTGATAAGCAGATCATCCCAGATGATTCGCCAAAAAGAATATATCATTTAATTACATTATTTCAAAAATAAGGTTTGACATACCAAGCTGTAAGAAAAGCTCTCAAAAATAACTCTCAAGTGCGCACGAGTCCTCTAGAAGAAGTCCTCGGGAGGAGGCTCCAACTCTTTTCCGGACACGTAATCCAAATCCCCCGGATCTACGTCTCCCGAAGCCACGGCAGCCGCAAGCAATGGACCTGCGACGTATAGTCTAAAGGGGTGAGCTACATCCTAGCTCAATAGGGAAAACAACAAGTGAATATATAAATTAAGCTCTCACATGTATTATAAAACAGTTTAAAAAGCATGGCTTATCTGACGAAATTACTGAGAAACAATTTAGATTGACAGAACAGATATGATAGATGCAACTGCTACTTTACATGGTTTTGTTCATTCTCAACTTACTGGTATTAGTTATTGATTCGGCCTAATCACTTAAATCTTAACTTAAATAATCCCCGAGCAATATAGCATCGAGCCCCGATGGAATACCCACCATCGTCGTCTAAATAGACACTTTTCATATCTGTTTCTTACTTAAATAATACCCAGGTCCCTTTCTCATAGGCGACGGGGTTCTGATCTCATACTCACATCCCTGGGATGCCAAACTGGTGTACGGATTGGCCGCCGTATCGGTCACGGATATTCTACCGAGTCAGTCGTGGGTATCCCGCCACGTCGGTGGGGTATTCTATTCAAATCTCAAATAACAAAAATATCGAAAGTACACTATATATAGTTAGTTATTCATCGTGTAATTGTGCTAATTCTAGTATATTAGGCCTTATCACTTTTTCTTTCACTTTGCTGACATATTACTCTTACACCCCTGGGGTGTCACTAGCTCAACGCATCACTTTGACGCCCATTATCACGTTTCACGTCCCTGGGGACCTTATGAGTTCATTTTATATTTACACACACACTCTCTTTGAAATCACCTTTTTTGATATATAAATATTCGTGTGAATGACTCTATATACATGCTTTTGAAAATTAAAGTACATGTTCAAGGTGTTCCCTACCTCACAACAAATCCATCAATTCAAACGCATCATTATCTCTTAGGGGATTAGACGCAACAATTTCACGCCAAACCTATATTGCATGTGCCAAAATATTCTTAGAAAGGCCTATAAGGATCTTGAGGACCATAGCCCCCAAGAACAAAAAAAATTAATATAAACTTCTATGCAGTGACTCGCACGAGTGAGCACTTGACCTCGCTCGCGTGATTAAAACGAGGTCCCTGGAGTTCATGGGAGCCCTCGCTCGCGCATGGTTCCCCTTCACGAAGGGTCTCACTCGAGCGAGCCTAGAAACATAGTTTTCCTGTTATAATTTGTCCTTCCTTGTGCGAGCGAACACTATTCATTGTGCGAGTGAACACTATTCATCGCTCGAGTGATTATAAGCGAGGTATCATCCCCGTTTGAGTGTTTCAAAATGAGGCATCTGTAGCTTACGCGAACCCTCGCTCGCGCGAGCCTTCCCTTCACAAAGGGGTCTCGCTCGAGCGAGCCCATAACATAGTTTATACTTATATTTTGTGATCCTTCTCGCGCGAGCGAGCTATTTAAACTGCTCGAGTGAGGAGCGATAACAGTTAATGCTCGATCATCTCGAGAACTCCTTCCTGCGTTATTTAATATCCTATTAAATGTCAAAATAATTCCACTAACAATTAAATACACCCTTTTAATACACATAATAATATTAAAACATACCTTAAATCATCAAATCTCTTCTAGATTTGATCCTAGACTAACTCAATAAAGAGGGTTTCCAAATCCTTTCTTTATCATCCACAAGTTCAAAACTAATGGATCTTTATCACTCTCTTCACTACACCATCCTCATCTTATATATTTGAAATTCATAAGGTGAATCCTACCTTTTGCTCACAAAAATCCCTATTTCCAACTTTTCTTTTAACCAAAGTCCTTTTCTTCTTTCTCCCTATTCATTCTCTCCTTCTAAGCTCAAATAAATAACATATGGGAGACTCCTTTCCCCCCTTTCTCTACTTGCTTTGACTAGTGTTCTAACCACATACACTCTTACATGGTTTTGCACCTACGTAGCTCACCTATTGAACACATACACTTAAAGTGTACATAATAATTGTGATTTCCTTGTGAACCACAAACACCCATGCAGCGTGCGTCATGCGTGATGTACATAGTTCCCTAAAACCTAGGTTATTACAAAACGACATCCCAATCGGACGGTTGGATTGCCCGATATTGCCAAAATATAAATTTCAGAACACAAGATATACAGAAAAAGGTTAAAACTCGAGACAAAACCAGAGAATGAAACACAAATGAAAGCTCCCTCGCTTATATAGAGTACGGCCTTAATCATGCGCTCAGACACCTGCGTTTAATTCAGTCACGCACTACGCACACTATGCACAATCCAAAACACGTGCTACCACCCAAGTGTTCAAGTAAACCATCACCCACACCAACGGTGCGACGCTCTGATCTCGCGCATTTCATGAACCGCACAAATTGATCAAACGACACACTGCCATTGCGTGACCTGAAAGGTCACCCATACACTGACCTGGTGACACTCCGATCACGCGCTTCGATCGGAACATAGAATACAATCACACACACACTCCCATACGCGTAAATGACCCCTCAAACCTGCTATCGCACACCCGAAAATAGGCGAGCAATCTGATTGAGCGACCTAAAACAGGCATGTAATACTTGACTTTAGACGAAATCTACACCCTCATGCCTTTTGTCCCATCACAGTCAAGATTCTTTTGTCCCATCGTGTATCCTCACAGGTTGTTCCGACAAAGAAAAGAAAGACCTACTCATCAGTCCCATTGTATACCCTTATATGAGAAAGAAGCATTGACAGCCCCCATTCCCATCACAATAATGTGTACACATGCGATATCACCTTAATATCCAGTCTCACCTTAAAAAATTAACCATACCCTCATGACCTATCACGAAAAGCCAAATGCAAACCACCCAAAGACGAAGCCAATCACGATGCAACCACAACGTGATTTCTTTTATAACCCAAGATCTGCCAAAGAAAGATACCAACGTCCCATCGCGGACATCACTACCTGAAAAAAAGAAAGCTCAGAAAGCACATGCCACACTGTATGACGAAAAGAGGGAAAACTCGATCATGTCCCATCGCTAAAGTAAAGGACTCTCTCTCTCTCCCGAATTGATCCCCACGCCCCACCAGGACTTACCCAGCACGCAACCAAAGAAAAAGAAGAAATCCCCAGGTCCCATCACGACATCATTCCTCCAAGACGTTTTATCACATCACAACCGTCAACCACTGCCACAGCGGACCCGAAGAGAAGAAAGCCCCAAAGTCTCATCGCGGTACTATCGCGACACTACGATGCCACCAGACCATACAAACTACGCGCAATCCAGGTAAGTATCACCCCCAGGTAAGTACTACCCACTTTTTTTATTTTACTTGATATTCCTCATATATATATATAGTTAGCTATGATTAAGTCAAATGTTTTTAAAACTTATCTCTCTCGACTCACGAATCACTGTAGTCCTCCCATAAGAGACATTCATTAGTACTCATCGAGAAGGTTAGACGGAGTGTCCAACATACCAAGTGTCTTCTTGACAACCATAATAACGGTCGGGTCCATAAATCCCATACCGGTGGATCTGCTCAGTGACATCTCGGAAGCCACGTTTTCTGTCGTTTTACCACCGAATTGATCTTAAGTTAAAATTTCTAAAATTTCAAATTTTCAAAACTCCTGAATTTTCAAAATGCCGATACTATAAAAAAAAAAGTACTAAAATAATAGTACATGGCTGAACACAGGTTGAAATAATAGCTTTGTAGCTCAGATCCCAATGTAGGGAGACTATATACTGAAATAATAGTATATAGTCGAAATGCAGGCTAAAACAATAGCCTGCCATTTCAGACCCAGACAACCCCGAATTAAGTGCCTAAAACCATGTGCTCAATTCGATTGCACGCCAGTTCACAAGCATGCAATCAGTCCCTTCTCAGACCAGACTTCCTTTCCCTAGACCAACTCGAGACTAGATCACACGCTTGAAACTAGACGCGTGATCGGATTAAGTGCTATACCACCAACGCGTAATTGGCCTACGCCAGGCCTAGCCTTGCTGTCCTTGACCCCTAAGTTTCCTCGATTAAACACTTTGAGAGTGGCGCCTAATTGGATTACGCACTCCAAAATGGGCGCGCAATTAGTTGTAACACTATTAGGACTAGAAAACTCTCTGAGCAAGTCAGCCGGTCGCTCACTGAGTCGTTGACCGACTCAAAGCGATTAAGTGTTGGGAGACCGGTGCGCAATTCGATTAAATGCCTGAAACATGGCGCTTAATTGAAAAAAAACTAAAAAATCTAAGGACTGAAAGCGAAGTCGAAATCAGAAAAAATAGACCGTAGGATTAAAGACTGGTTCTGAACTCTAAGAGTCAGAATCAGAGTTTAATGATAGGACTGTAAATTGAGATTTTGAAAAAGAATTATGCCTTGAGAGTTGGTGAATTAGACCGTCAAATTAAGGACTGGTTTTGGGCTCTGAGGACTGAAACCAAATATAGAGATTACGGTCTAAAGCTATGGTCTAAGACTGAAAATTAAGACTGATAATTAAAGCTAAGAAAAATCCTAAATCTAAAGACTAGAAGCTATGGTCGGAAACTAAAAATTAAATTCTTACCTAGGGTCGGCGCTGCGGAGAGAAATCTCAGAGTTTAAATCTCAAAATTATGACTAGGTTGCTCTATGGGTTCGTCCTCGGAGCTCTCTAGTTTCGGAATTTGCGGTCTCTTCTCTCTAAATTTGCAGCCTCTTTCTCTCTCTTCAAGAAAAAAACTTTTATAGGTTTTTATTCAATTACGTGTCCATTTTCGGACGTTTAATTGAATTGCGTGCTATTTTTCTGGCGCTTAATCGCTTTGAGTCGGTCACTAACTCAGTGAGCGACAGGCTGAATTACTCAGTGGGTTTCCTAGTCCTAACGAAATCAGGACTAATTATGCACGTGATGGGACATGTGCAATCTGAATAAGCGTGTTATCTGAAGCGCTTAATCGAGGAAACGTAGAAGTCAAGGCTAGGTCGGGTGTAGGCCAATTGCGCGCTAGTGGTGTAGCGCTCAATCCGATCACGTGCCTGTTTCCAGGCGCGTAATCGAGTCTCGAAACGGTATGTGAAAGGAAGGTTGGTCTGAAAGGGGACTGATCGCGCGCTTGTGGTTGTGTGCATGATCGAATTATGCACGGGTTTTTAGGCGTTTAATTCAGGGTTGTCCGGTTATGGTCTCAAGAATGGAATGCAGGACTATTATTTCAGTCTGCATTCTGACTATATACTATTGCTTAGTATATAGCCTCCCTACGTTGGGATCTGAGCCACAAAGCTATTCTTTCAGCTTGTGTTCAGCCATGTACTGTTGCATGGTCGCATGCCAAGGGTTAAAAAGGTCAAGGGCTGACCAAACGAATTTGTGTACTCCGAGAGGGCGAAATGGGGGTGTCTACAGATGCCCCTCTTTGGTGCGCTCTTGTGAAGTAAGAACGCGTGAAAGAAGTAGACACCCCTCATTTGAGGTGCCTTCCTGTTTCTTGGGAATTCACAAATGTGAATTGGTGATGCTGACATGACAAGCTTGGCTTTCTTATATATCAGTACAAGCTAAAATGGAGCATTTGAAGGGCAAATGGTAGCTGTGGAAGGACATATTCCAGGTCTGTGGATGCATGGCGCATCCCGTCACATGGCGCGAGCTAACAAAGAGATTTTATGCAATCGAGGTATCGAGGTGTTAATCAAATATCCAAAATAAAGTCCAGGGACTGATAATAAAGAGATAAAATAGTATGTAGTGTCGAAAGCTTTTACAAGTCATGTCAGACCGGGTGCGTCATTGCTCACACCAATGCGCGTCAGGAGTTCCGTTTCTAATAGGCATTTGTAAGTTCTTAGATTGAGTATACTCATTATTTAGCTTCCCAGGGGAACGGTTGATTTGGGCTGATAATTGAGGTAAATTTTGTGAAGTGTGCTTAGTTGAATTCTGTGCAGTGGCATATGTGCTCGATTCATCTGGAGTTTAATTTTAATTTTTTTTTTTGCATCTGAACAAGTGATCCTGTGCAGTGGCATATGCACTTGATTGTGAGTTCAGAGGGCTTTGGGATTTAAAGGCCAAGGCTAAGTGTAGTTGGTTGTGGTATTTAAAGAAAGGTGAGTCGGGTCTGTATTTTGTTCATTTTGTTCTTTTCCTTTTTTTTTTTGCTTCTTTTTTTTTTTTTTTTTTTGCAAGTAAGAGAAGAAAGATTTTTCTTGAAATAAAAGATTGTAAAATGAGTAAGGGGTTTTGAAATTTTGGAAATTTCAACTTAAGATCAATTCGATGGTAAAATGGTAGAAAATGTGGCTTCTGAGATGTCACTGAGCAGATCCACCGGTACGAGATTTATGGACCCGACTGCTCATGTGGTTGTCAAGACGACACTTGGCATGCCGGATACTCCATCTAACCTTCTCGACGAGTACTGATGATTGTTTCTTATGGGAGGACTACAGTAATTCGCGAGTTGAGAGAGACGGGTTTTGAAAACATTTTAACTTAATCATAGATAATTATAATTTAGAAGAAATATCGAGTAATTGAAAAGGGGGTAATACTTACCTGGGGGTGATACTTACCTGAATTGTGCTGTGAGACCTTGGGAATATTTTAACGGTGGTACTTTGGTAGTATTGTAGCTTTGCGACGGGACTTAGTGGCTATCATTGCAATGTAATGTTCCGGGTGCAATGTCGTAGTAGGGTACCCCAGGGATTTCTTTTTTTTTTCTCGCTTTTTGCTTAAGCGGTGGTTGGCGGTTGTCGGCGTGATGTCGCGATGGGGCCTTGGTGATTGTAGTGGTACCACGATGGGACTTGAGAGGTATTGCTGGGGATGCTCGCGCTGTAGCTTGGCAGTAGTGAAATGCGATGAGACATGGGAGTAGTTCCACGTCTTCCTGCCTTTCTGTTGCAGCGGCGTCTGGTAGGTTTGTGGCGGGCACTTCAGGAGGAGGCTCTTTTTTCGGCGATGGGACATGCTCGTGCTTTCTCCCTTTTCTTCTTTTAGTGCGATCGGTGTTGTGAATGATTTTTTTTTTGTAGTGGTGCCCGCGATGGGAAGTGAGCTAAGCGTTACGCTGAGTAGGGTGTTCGTGTGACAAGTGTGTCTAGTTTCTTTCTTTGGCAGATCTTGAGTTCTGGTGAGATTATGTTATCGTTGCGTTGTGACTGGCTTAGTTTTTTTTTTGTTTTTTGGTGTATTTGCATTTTTGAGAAATTTCTTTTTGGCTTTTCGCGATGGGCCATGAGGGCATGGCAATAATTTTACGATGGGACAAAGGGGGACTGTAGTTCGAGGAGGGGTAAGTTTTGAGAATTAAGCGCCTGATATCAGCTACTTAAACTGATCACGCGCCCGATTCCAGGCATGCGATTTAGGGTATAAAGAAAGTGTTTACGCGTGTGAATATTAACGTGTGATTGAATTATGCACGGGTGGTATTTCGATATTGCGCGGCTACTGTGAATCGTTTAATATGTTTGCTCGATATATTGTAAGTGCGGGATTGGAGAGTCACCAGGTCACTGTGCGGGTGACCTTTTGTATTAAGCATCAAATATTTGTCGTTCGATTAGATTGCGCGGTCTGTAGCAAGCGCGAGATCATAAGGTTGCGCTATATGTGCGGGCGACAGTCGTATTGCACGCCTGGTTAGGAGCGCGGGTTTTCTATTGAGCGTGATTTTCCTAGCGCATGATCAGAGTAAGCGCACATTTTAGGTGCACGATTAAGACCGTACTCTATATAAGAAAAGGAGTCTTCATTTGCTTTTCATTTTCAGGTTTAGTCTCGAGTTTGACCTTTTTTGAATGTTCTAGCATTTTGAAAGTCGTGTTTTGATGATATTGAGCGATCTAACCGTTGGATTGGGATGGCGTTTCTTCCTATATTCGTCATTTTGCATGATCTTCGTCCTAGTGTGATGCTCGGGAGGAGAGTATTATTCTGAGAATGGGTGGTATTGGGAATGAGGGCGCTGGTCTTCACACTGTTCCTTTTTAGGGAGTAGTGAAGGCAGCGTTGATAGGGCGGCGGCAGAGGAGGTGAAGATGGCGGAGAGAGGAGGTGATGTAAATGGAGGGATGTATTACCCAACCAATCCTTTTGTCTCTTCTGCTGGTGGCTCGTTTAAGTTTTCCAAGTCTGGTGGCAATATTTCTGAAGCCTCCGATTGGATGTTCTGCTCCTCGTTTTGGCTCATTGTAGCTTTGGTTTTGGTTTTGAGTTGTATGTTAGATTTTAAGTTTTTGTTTTGGGTTGTAATTCAGGAGGTATGCCTTTGGTGAAACTTGTAAAGTTTTAAATTATAAATAAAGGGGCATTTCTTTTATTTTATTATGCTTGTTTATTGATTTAATTTATTGATAGATTAGTTTGATTTATTTTAGTATTTAATTTAGTTTAGGGTTTCACTCCAGATTTATTGAGGGTTTATCCCAAGATTAATTTATTTTATTGAGTTTTGTTTAGAGGGTTAACTTGGTTCTGATGGATTTGTTGGGGAAATTTCTTTTTTGGTCCCAAACAAGTCAGGGTCTTATTCTAAAAAATTATTCTTTTGTTTAAAGTTTAAAGTATTTTATTTTAGTCTTTTATTTGATTTGAGATGACACTTGTTAGAAGTGTGTGAATTTAGAATTTAATTTAAAGTTTCTAGATGGGTGTTAAGTATTTGAATCCTATTGGCTTATCTAGGCTTGTCATAGATTTAATTAGGCGGAGGATATTTGTGAGTGACACTTGTTGTTTTGTGATTTAGGAGGTGTATGTTATCAATAGAGGTTAAGGGGCTTGGTTTTGTTTTGAATTTTGTTTATAAACTTAGGATTTAAAAGTTTGGAGCATTTTTATTTTCTAATGTCTTTTCTTCCTTTTTATTTTGTATCCCGGATATTAAATCCTAAGAAGTTTGTTATTATTAATTTTTTTTTCTTTATTGTTGAGAATGAGTGATATTTTTCTCTTCTTGCATTTGTTTCATTTATGTTTGTCATTGTATGTTACGTTAGAAGGGGAATGGGTAGTATTAGAGTATGGTATTTATTTTTTTGAGTGTATCTCTATTATTTTGTTTTAGGTGTTCATTTTAGGGTCCCATGGCGGAAAAATAAGAACTAAAAAAAATAGAAGATAAAAATAAAAAAATAAAAAAATAAAAATGCCCTAGTTTGGGGTATCCGAGGTGGAAAAGCAAAAACTAAATTAAAAATTAAAAAATGTGCCCCAGTTTGGGGTATCCGTCTTGTGACCCGAGTATTGCTATCAAGGTGCTAGCGCTCTAAAAAAAAATGCCCCAGTGTGAAGTGATGGTGGGACTTTTATCGGCTTCACAGATGTCCGAGAGTGTATTAGAAATGATCCCATGCTGGGAAGTAGTTCGATTATTTCGGCCATATGGTAGGCTTAACTTTGTAAGTGCTGAACGATCATCATGTATCGTAGTTTTTAACAAGATTGAGGTGAATGGTAGATAATGGGTGATTGCATCACTGGTCATTCGAGAGTTTTTGGTTTTATTCTGAAAGAGATTTTAAAAATCATTTGACTTATTGTCTGAAAAGAAAATAAAAGGTGAAGAGGAGGTAAGGTTTATTGATTTGAGGGTAGCTTCTTATTCGACCAAATTTTGAAATAGTAGTCAACTACTTTCTTCTCGGGTGGATAACACAGTGTCATAATTGAGCTCTCCGTCATGGTCCAGTACCATCAAATCATTAAATTCTATAGTTAGCAAGAGTTTTATCCTCCTCCCGCCACCGTGCGACGACATCTAGTAGTGTGAAGATGTCAGGGATGCCCTCGCGGCTTGCTTATACTTTCCTAATAAGATTATCAGAAATGCCCTCACAATTTGCTTATGCTTCCCTGAATTCATTGACTGTTTATTCATCATATTGCTCTCGCTTGGTTGTGCTTCTTATCCGTATATATATTTTTTAAACAACCTGTTAACGCAAGAATTGTGAGGTTTGATGGAACCTTACATTTTCATTTTTTTCTGCTCTAACATCAACTCCAAAGGTTGAAGGGGGTGTATGAGAATCCAAAGTTTTCTATATTTCAAAAAAAGAGAGTTTCATGATCCACTAGCCATTTTGATCCATTCACCTGAGTAGGAGGGTAGTCAATGAGTCAGATGATACCCAAAATAGTTTTGAAAATAATGACCTACGACTGGCGAATGCCTTGTGATGACTGCGAGGATGATAGGTATATAAGTATGCTTGTTTAGGCTACGAAACATGATGGTCATTGAGTTATGATTCCAAGGGTCAAAAAGTCTTTCCCCTGTGGTTGTTTCCTGGGCATGTTGCTGAGATAATATAAGTACTTCTCTTATGGGTTTGATTTCCTCCAGGCGAGGCGGTTGTACAGGCACTTTTTCCTTAGCACTAGCTCCCCGATGTCGAGTTCTCGGTCAAGCATGAGTTCCAAGGGTTTGGGGCATAGAAGAGTATTTTTATTTTCGAGTATCTACGTTTTGGGCATTTATACTTTTAGTTTTTTTTTTGTACCTTTCTATATTTTTTTTATTATTTTTTTATATTATTTTTTGTTATTACTATCGTGTTACGGTACAACATCAGTTCCTTAGGCGGGGGACTGACTCAGGAAGTCCGCTTGGTGGGACATGTTGGATGGTCGAAGTGACCGTTTGATTAGATAATATTGTTTTGGGGCCCTCGATCCCTTTTGATCTGATCGATGAGGGATGAGAGTGAGGTTATGTTTAAGTTCGTGTTTTGGATGGTATAGGGTTTATCAAAATAAGTGTGGTGTCGTTTGATTTCTTCCTTCAATAGGTATTTTGTGTCCGTGGTCTCCTTATCGGGAGGGACCTTCTTTTGTTTTTCGATGGAGGGAGGCCTCTCATAGAGTTGATGTAATATCCTAAAAATTTGAGCATTAAATAGTGACCTCGGGATCCATGCCCGACTGGTCGTAGGTTTGACCAAGTGATGGTCAAACAATGGACTCATGAAGTGAGAAACTAAGGTGATGTAAATTTGACCTAAGTGTAGTGCATGGTGTGAGTTTAAGGCCACATACACCTATCTCTGGTGTATGTGCTTAACACTGAGACTAGAGAGAGGATAAAAGGGTTTTAATATACCTAGGTTGCTTTTATTTGGTTGGTGAAAGAGAGTTAAGAAGAGAGAGAGAGGGAGAAACCAAGATGAGTTATTGAGCTAAGAGTTAATGCAAATCAAGAGGAGATTGAGCATTGATTGCCGAATTCGACACGTGAAAGACCGTTGAACTAAGGGCTGGAACCCTAGCCATCAAACCCTAAGAATCAATCCTTTAAGGGATTTATTGAGGTGAGTTTTGTTAGATTTCAATACCTAAAGATTAGATGAATTCAATTCAGTCAAGTATAGTTAAAAAGATAGATTAAAGGCATAGAAAAAAGAGAAGAAATTGATAAGGAAAAGATTTGAAAAAACAGCTCGAAAAGGGGCTGAGTCTGGCCAAATCGATTAATCGATTTTGAAAATCAATTAATCGATTTTGGTCTAGAAGTTGAAAAAGCAAGGATGCCCGATTTCGATTAATCGATCTCGAAATAGATTAATCAATCTTGAAATTTGAATAATCGATTTGGAAATCGACTAATCGACTGGGTACCTCCAGTGGTTGGAGAGATGAGGCTTAGGGAAATCAACTAATCGATTTGGAGAATCGATTAATCAATTTTGAATTTCGATTAATCGATTTGGGATCGACTAATCGATTTCAGATTTTCGACTGCTCGATTTGAGAATCGATTTAACCATTCAAGGGAATTCGATTAATCAATTTTGGATTTCGATTAATCGATTTTGAGAATCGATCAATCGATTTAGGGTTCGATTAATCGATTTTGGGAGTCGATTAATCGATTTTGGTAGTTTCACTTGACTTCTAAATTGGACCTTGGGATTCATAGAGGGTCTAGGACCTTCTTTATTACATCTTTAGTGATATATTACGTGTGTTATGATGTACCTTAGGTGGTATGTGTGATAGCAAGCATAAGAAGCCGTGTGGGACCTTGATGCTTAGACCTTTAGAGGCCTGCGGTAGGGAACACCTTGAACATGTACTTTAATTGTAAGAGCATGTATGTAGTGATATAGAAATCAAATTTAAAATATTTTAACTGTATAAATCTTTGTAAAATGAGGCATCCCCAGGGGATGAGAAAGTGACAGAGGCATCAGTGTGATGCGAGTAATTTAGATATCCCAGGGATGTATGTAGGATTGAATAACTACTGATAAGCCCTAACTGATATAAGATAGCACTTTTACACGATGAACAACTATATGTAAAACACAAGATATTTTTGTTATTTAAGGTTTGAATAGAATACCCCACCGACGTGGCGGGATACCCACGACTGACGCGGCAGGATATCCGTGACCGGTACTACGGCCAATCAGTACACCGGTACGGAGGTATATCCGTACACAGTAAGCACATCCCAGGGATGTTGAGATGAGATTTAACCCTGCCGCCTATGAGAAAGGAGCTTGGGTAGTATTCTCAGGGAATACATTTAACAACTGTCTATTTAGACGACGATGGAGGGTATTCCATCGGGGCTCGATGCTATATTGCTCGGGGACTACTTAAGTTGAAGATTTAAGTTTTACTTTAGGCCTAATTAGTGTAATTCATGAACAGTTGAGAATAAATGAAACATGTAAACCACCAGTAAACTTCAAGGCATAATTATCATCTTTTAGACTGTTTTTCCAACAAGTGCATAGATACATCATGCTTAGAGTATCATGGAATATATGTGAGATTTTAACTTGTATGTTCATTGTGTTGTTCCCTATTGAGCTAGGATGTAGCTCACCCTTTAGACTATACGTCGCAGGTCTAGTGTTAGCAGAGGCCGAGGCTTTGGGAGACGTGGATCCGGGTGATTCGGATTACGTGCTCGGGGAAGAGTTGGAGCCCCCTCCTGAGGACTTCTTCTAGAAGATTCCGCTGAGTACCTTGATAGAGAGATTTTGAGAGTACATTTGTACGGCTTGGTATGTCAAGCCTTTTTGAAACCTGTAATTAAATTGATATAATTCTTTTGGCGAACCATCTGGGGTGATTTGTTGATCACCGATGGTTCGGATCGGTTCTCTGTTCATGCAGTGGCATAAAAGTAGAACTATCTTTTGAGTTTACACTTAAAATAGTATTTTACTTTCGCATCGTATATTTATTGATCCATTTTGTCTCGATATTGCTTGTTATACCAATGTTCCGTACATAGCAATAGGGCACAGTCTTGAGGATCGTGCTGATGGCACTGGTTTTGGGGTGTCGAAATTCGGGCTGTCACAGTTGGTTTCAAAGCATTTTCTTTTAGAAATTCTGACAATCGTTACTTTTATCAGAATATAGGGACTTCTGTTAATGAAACCTTGTTTTCACGTGCAGACCGTTATGTCTTCTAGAGGAAGGGGCCGACCCAGGGGCTGCCATAGTAGAAGTTTGCGTAGTCGAGATGATTTTATCTCAGATACCAATAGAGTGCCTATGGGAGATAGAGGGGCTTCAGGCAGTGGTGGCCAAGGGAGCCAAGATCAAGCAGAGACTCAGGATCGCGATCGTCAGGATCGAGATCAATGAGAACACAAGAGAGTCAGAGAAAGAAACGAAGATAGAGAGGAGCGTCAGAGGATGATGCACACTATGGAAACCATGGCGGCTGCCATGGCCCAACAGGCAGCATCCTTGGTAGCTCATACTGCCCATGAGCAGCATCAACCATCGACACCTCCAGTGGCTCCGACACCGCTAGTGTCTTCTGCATTTACTGAGTTTAGGAGGATGAGACCTCCTAGCTTTTTGGGGCAGGCAAAGCCCATAGCAGCTGAGAACTGGATGAGTGAGATGGAGAAAGTGTTTAGTGTGCTCACGTGTACAGAGGATGAGAGCGTCCGTTGGGCAGCCTACATGTTGGATGGAGAGGTTGGGCCTTGGTGGAAGTCCGTTTCACGGACGAGGGTTCAGGAGACTCCAGATTTGCCCTGGACGTGGGATGAATTTGTTGAAGAGTTCAATAAATAGTACTTTCCAGAAGTGGTGAGGAACCAAATGGAGATTCAATTTTTGCAGCTCGTACAAGGGAAGATGACTGTTAGAGAGTATGGAGTAGAGTTCATGCGACTCGCTCGCTTCGCGCCTGACAACTTCATCTCAGAAATGATGAGAGCGAAGAGGTTTCAGCAAGGGTTGAGACCGGACATGAGGGGAGTGGCACCATTCCAGATGAGGACATATGGAGATGTCATGAGCAAAGCGCTCGTAGTGGAGGAAGAAAATAATAATAAATACCGTCAGAGAGAACAACAAGGAAGGTGGAATGTGGATCAGAGTAGAACGGGAAACTACGAGCCAGTGAATAAAAAGCCAAGATTCATAGCGAACAATCAGAGACCACCGTTCCAAGGAAGATATCAAAGACTGGCGCAGCAGACCAATCGATAGAAATTTCCATTGCTTGCGTCGGGGAGACCGATACGATACGAGAGCCCTGCTATTACTACCGGAGCTACAGTTACACAGGGTTTCTAGCGAGCAGCTTCTTCCACACCTTGGGAGACTTGTGCTAAATGTGGCAAGTCTCACAGGACAGCGGATTGTAGATAGGGAACTCGGGGCTGTTTCAAATGTGGCAAGGTGGGCCACTTGATCAAAGATTGCCCTGAGGCAAACAAGGGAAAGACGGCTTCAGCTTCGATGCCACGACCTATACAAACAAGGAGGTCGATCGTCCAAGGGAGAGCCTATGCAGTCACGGCTCAAGAGGCTCAAAATACAAACGATGTGATCCAAGGTGATATTTATTTTAAATAAAGAATTTAAATTCTTGAAAAAAAAATATTTAGATAGAGAAGGTGCATCCATGTAGAAAATAGAAAAAAACCTGTATGAAATAATTTCTGGTATGATGATATACATTATATATATATGTGTATGTATGATTAGGTGCGCTACAAATCTATAAGAAAGGAAGCGATGTCACATATGAAGCTCGAGTGTTGATAGACCCGGGGTCTACCCACTCATTTGTTACCCCTAGCTTCATAAAGAAGATGAAAGTCAACCCAGAGGAGTTAGACTTTGTGTTAACTATGACTATTCCTACTGGGAAATCGGTTGATACCGAAAAGGGTTGCAACTCCGTGATTGTGAGAATCATGGATGAAGGCGTCTTTGAACTACCAATGAACCTAATTCTGTTAGACATGCAACAATTCGACGTGATCCTTGGCATGGATTGGTTGTCAACTCACTGTGCGACGGTAGATTGCAAGAACAAGGTCGTCATCTTCAGACCCAACACAAGGAGATCGTTTCGATTTCGAGGAGAGAGATGGACGCATGTGCAACTTATCTCGACAGTCAGAGCCGAGCGCTTGATCAGAAAAGGGTGCAACGGTTACTTGGCATTCTTGAAGGAGGCTAAAGAAGAGAAGAATATTATCTCCGAGATAGCTATGGTGCAAGAATTTGAAGATGTGTTTCAGGAGGAATTACCAGGATTACCTCTAGATAGAGAAGTGGAATTCGCCATCGACTTAGCACCAGGAATGGAGCCTGTTTCGAAAGCACCATACAGGATGGCTCCTGCTGAGTTGAAAGAGTTGAAAGAGCAGTTACACGAGCTAATGGACAAGGGGTTTGTGAGACCGAGCGTGTCTCCATGGGGAGCACCGGTCTTGTTTGTAAAGAAGAAGGATGGGTCAATGCGGTTATGCATTGACTATCGGCAATTGAACAAACTCACTATTAAGAATCGATACCCTTTACCTAGGATAGATGACTTATTCGATCAACTGCAAGGAGCGAAGTACTTTTCCAAGATCGATCTGAGATCTGGGTATCATCAGTTGAGAGTCAAGGTAAAGGATGTTCAGAAGACTGCATTCAGGACTCGATACGAACACTATGAATTCCTAGTGATGCCATTTGGGTTGACAAATGCCCCGGCGTCATTCATGGATCTGATGAATAGGGTGTTTAAACCACACCTAGACTCTTGTGTCGTAGTGTTTATTGACGACATCCTGATTCAAAATTAGAGGAAGAGCATGAGAAGCACTTGAGAATAGCCCTACAGACTCTACGTGAACACCAGTTGTATGCTAAGCTCAATAAATGCGAGTTTTGGTTAGAGAAAGTTAGCTTTTTGGGACATGTTGTCTCAAAAGAGGATGTCACAGTAGATCCAGCAAAGATCGAAGCAATGGTGAATTGGGAGCAACCAAAGACCGTGATTGACATCCGGAGTTTCCTCGAATTAGCGGGTTACTATCGACGTTTTGTTGAGGGGTTTTTAAAGATATCAGGACCACTCACGAGACTTACACGGAAAGACGCAAGGTTTGAATGGAGTGAGGCATGCGAAAAGAGTTTTCAAGAACTCAAGAAGAGACTCACTTCAGCTCCAGTATTAGCGATTCCTTTAGGCAGTGGAGGGTTCGCAGTATACAGTGATGCTTCATATAGTGGTTTGGGCTGCATGCTTAATCAACACCGAAAGGTGATATCGTACGGATCGAGACAGTTGAAAGAGCATGAGAAGAATTATCCGACACATGACCTGGAATTAACAACGGTCATTTTTGCGCTGAAGATTTGGAGACATTACCTGTACGGTAAGACCTTTGAGATCTTTACCGATCATAAAATCCTCAGATATCTGTTTACACAGAAAGATCTAAACATGAGGCAGTGTAAATGGATGGCGTTCCTCAAGGAATATGATTATTCTATACAGTACCATCCAGGCAAGGCTAATGTAGTGGCCGATACCTTGAGTCGAAAGGGTTCAACTCAATTGGCTAGTTTGATTTTGGGTATGCACCGATGGAAGTTGTTTGAAGATCTGGCACTGTATGATGCGAATATTGAGTCGCAGGCCACAGGAGCCTTTTTGGCAAATATTTTAGTGAGACCAGTGATATTTGAGCATATCCACGTTGGCGTTAACTAAGATTCGTCAAGATGTAACTGAAGGCATCAGATCTGAGTTCTCAGTCAAGGAGGATGGTTCCTTATTGTTCAAGGGCAGTCTTTGCATTCCGGACAATGCCGATCTGCAGCGAACTATCTTTGATTAGGCTCACAAGTCCAGCTATGTTATCCACCCGGGTAGCACGAAGATGTATCAGGACTTGAAAAAGAATTACTAGTGGAGAGGTTTGAAACAAGACGTGGCAGAATATGTGTCGTGGTGTTTGACATGTCAGCAAGTCAAGATCGATCATAGACACCCTGCGGGATTATTGCAGCCTCTACCTATACCGGAATGGAAGTGGGAATCGATATCAATGGACTTCATCGTTGGGTTACCGCATACTGCAAAGAGGTACAATGTCATTTGGGTAGTGGTCGATCGATTGACCAAGTCAGCGCACTTCTTGCCTTACAACACGATGTACACGGTAGGAAGACTTGCAGAGCTATATATGAAGGAGATCGTTCGTTTGCATGGGATTCCGAGTAGCATTGTTTCTGACTGTGACCCGTTATATACCTCAAAGATTTGGAAGAAATTTCAAGAAGGAATGGAAACGCGACTAGATTTCAATTCAGCATTCCATTCGCAAACTGATGGACAAACAGAGCGGGTCAATCAGATCATCGAGGACATGCTTAGGGCGTGTATGTTAGAATTGCAAGGATCATGAGATCAACACTTACCGTTGATTGAGTTTGCATATAACAACAGTTTTCAGACGAGCATCGGCATGGCACCATATGAAGCTCTTTATGGACAGCGATGTAGATCGCCCATCAATTGGGAAGAAATCGGGGAAAAATTTGTCTTGGGACCCGAAGTGCTTGAAGATAATGCCACCTATGTTCGTATGACAAGGGTAAAACTCAAATGCGACTCAGAGTAGACAGAAAAGCTACGCCGATATCAAGCGGATGAGTGTAGACTTTAAGGTGGGTGAACACGTGTTCGTGAAAGTGTCACCTATGAAGGGCAAGATGAGATTTGGAAAGAGAGGGAAGTTGAGTCCCCGCTATCTTGGACCATTTGAGGTTCTGGGTCGAGTAGGGGAAGTTGCTTACCGCATTGGATTGCCACGGTTATTTGATCGGGTACACAATGTGTTCCACGTATCTATGCTCAGGAAGTATCTTAATGGCCTTGATCACGTGTTGAGCGGCCAATCGTTTGAGATGCATGAGGATATGAGCATGATCGAAGAACCGGCGGAGATATTGGATCGAAAGGAACAAGTGTTGCGGACAAAAGTGATTCCATTAGTGCTTGTTCGATGGAAGAATTATCCGGCCGAAGAAGCTACGTGGGAACGAGAGGCCGATGTGAAAGAACAGTATTCGGACTTGTTTGCGACAGCTTGAGAGTCAAAATTGTATCACCGCAAGCATGTTTGCGGATTTAAACCATATGTTGTAATCCAATATGGACCTTTAATCAATATATTCAGTAGAGAGAATTTCGATCCACACCATGTTCCTCATTACAGTGTTGAATGCGTAGTTAAGATCCATCGTTGCCACCTAATGGCTGTGAAGTTATGCTTCACAAAACCAGTGACCAACTGGTCATGTATCACCAAGAAAACAAAAGTGACGTAAAAATAAGAAAATTGTGAACTTTTGATGAAAACCGATTAATCGATTTTGGTCGATTAGTCGACTGGCATATGTCAGTGAGTGAAGATTGAGTGGAGGTTCAGAAAATTACTAAACTGTGATTTCGATTAATCGATCTGGGGATCGATTAATCGATTTTGGAATTCGATTAATCGATATTGGAATTCGATTAATTGACTAACACATCTCAATGACTTGGGAATTTTAGAATAATTTAAGGACATTACTATTTTGATTAATCAAGATGAGATTCGACTAATCAATTTTGGGAAATCGATTAATCGATTTGGTAAATCGATTAATCGACTAGCACGAGCCAGTGAACTGGAAGGCCTAGGAATTTTAAGTGACCATGATTTCAATTAATCGAAATGAATTCGATTAATCGATTTTGAGTTTTGATTAATCGATTAATCAATTTCGCGCGACTGGAGTAAGTTTTAAAAATAGATTAATAGATTTTAAAAAGCGATTAATTGAATCGGGCCTATATATATAAAATGACGGGGGTTTCTCCCCATTCAAAAATTTTGGGGTTTTGTTTCTTGCACGCCACTTCGTCTTCCTCCTCGAGCTATCATACCAGCGAGGTTTTGGGGGGATTTTGCATCAATTTTGCCTCGCAAGCATCGCATACTTGGATCAAAACCTAAGGTAAAACCTAGATTTCGAGTTTTCCTTTCAATTTGACCTATAAAACCCTACTTTTGGGCATTTTGAGTCGAAATGCCGCCTCGAACTCGCTTAACCTCGAAGAAAGTGACTTAGAAGCTTCCGGTACGGCGTAAGAACGCCGCACCGCCACCGCCTACACCATCACCCGTAAGAACCCCATCCCCATCGTCATCGGATACCACATCCGGTTCAAAGAGCGCGTAGTCGCGCGAATCTACACCGACCATACCACCACCTCCCGCCGACATGTCCCAACCAAATGAGTGGTGTGCTGCAAAGAAGTTCGAAGATGAGTATATCTTCGATGAAAACTTATTTACCGACCCCGACGTCGAGGACGAGACCAAATGGGCTAGGAACTACTTGGTCAAAGCGGGCCTCGGTAACGTACTGACACCACTCCATGGGTGTTACTACCCTCGGCTCGTCTGCCTATTTTACCAAGGCTTGGCGGAGGGTCCGACCAATGACATTGTTACGACCAAGATTGATGGTCGTGACTACACCTTTACCTGTCGCCATGTTCACGAATCCCTAGAGTGCTATTTGGACTTCGTGCCTGAGACCACCCTCTTCCCACCATTTGCGGAAGAGGTGAGATTTGAAGAGATTATGACTGAGATGACCAATGGGAAGAAGGGGTTGGGATCGTCCATTAGGAGGGTTGATTTTCCCCATTACATGTGGATGCTTGATTCTATAATCAAGTGTAACCTCTACCCAATGCGCCATGATACCGAGCGGGTGGAGTTGGTCCAACAGGCCCTATATGCGACATTCTGCGGCCGTTGGTTCGACGCCACCAAAATTATTTTAGAGGGAATGACATATATAAAGGGGAAGTTGATGAAGGGTCATCTACGACCAAAAGAAAAGATGTCGTACGCTCGCCTCATTTCGAGCATGCTGGAGTGCTATTCTGATGCTCTAGGGTACGCCATCTCGCCCAATGAGGAGAGGGCTACGGACCACGTGAAGCACTACTCCATCACTTCATGGGGTCATAGCTACCATTTGTTGAAGAGGACACTACCAGCTCAGGGCCCAACACCAGCACCACCACCAGCAGCAGCACTAGTAGCACCACCACCACCCCCACCACCACATCAGGACCCGCCTATGGGGGAGCACATCCCATTGTTCCACCAGCTGAGGGGGCACCCTCTCATACCACCGCATCGCCTACGCCACCCTCGTAGTCAGCGGCTGCCACACCCACATCTTCATACCGCCGATGTAGAGCTCGCCTAGCGCCTACTATCGAGGATGTGTTGGCCCGGATGGAGGCCAACAATCAACAGATGAACTGACGCATGGACTTTTTGATTTACCACACCATGCGGTACATCTACCTGTTGGACTATCAGCAACGCCTCGACCAGGAGGAGTGGTTTGCGGGCCTGATTGCTTTCCACTCGGGTGCAGCTTTTCACGCAGGTACCTCTGCTGCCGATGCATCTGGCGTGGTACCACCACAGCCAGGTGAGATGAGCCAGCCACCGCCAGAGCAGCCCGCCTCAGCACCGGACTAGCCTAGAGAGGGGACCGCATGAGCGAGATTGGATCGCTTTTGGAGTGTTGTTATGATGATTTGTTTTGGGAGATTTGCCTTGCAATTGGGGGGGGTACAATGTAATTTTGGGAGTATGTAAATGAACAAGTTGTAAATTTTGAAATTTGAATAGTGAAATATACAACATCTTTTTGGAAATTTGCTTGCGTTACGTGGATTCTTGCATCGCATGATATATAGTTAATTTTTCGTGATCGGGTACGTGACACCACCGCGTGTGAGATGCCCACGCACCGCACCTTTGCGTTTATTTTCGAGAACGAAAATTCCCAAGGTGGGGAGAAAGTAATATCCTAAAAATTTGAGCGTTAAACAGTGACCTCGGGATCCATGCCCGACTGGTCGTAGGTTTGACCAAGTGATGGTCAAACAGTGGACTCATGAAGTGAGGAACTAAGGTGATGTAAATTTGACCTAAGTGTAGTGCATGGTATGAGTTTAAGGCCACATACACCTATCTCTGGTGTATGTGCTTAACACGGAGACTAGAGAGAGGATAAAAGGGTTTTAATAAACCTAGGTTGCTTTTATTTGGTTGGTGAAAGAGAGTTAAGAAGAGAGAGAGAGGGAGAAACCAAGATGAGTTATTGAGCTAAGAGTTAATGCAAATCAAGAGGAGATTGAGCATTGATTGGCGGATTCGACGCGTGAAAGACCGTTGAACTAAGGGCTGAAACCCTAGCCATCAAACCCTACGAATCAATCCTTTAAGGAATTTATTGAGGTGAGTTTTGTTAGATTTCAATACCTAAAGATTAGATGAATTTAATTTAGTCAAGTATAGTTAAAAAGACAGATTAAAGGCATAGAAAAAAGGGAAGAAATTGATAAGGAAAAGATTTGGAAGAACAGCCCGAAAAGGGGCTGAGTCTGGCCAAATTGATTAATCGAATTTGAAAATCGATTAATCGATTTTGGTCTAGAAGTTGAAAAAGCAAGGATGCCCGATTTCGATTAATCAAAATGGAAATCGATTAATCGATCTTGAAATTTGATTAATCGATTTGGAAATCGACTAATCGACTGGGTACCTCCAGTGGTTGGAGAGATGAGGTTTAGGGAAATCGACTAATCGATTTGGAGAATCGATTAATCGATTTTGAATTTCGATTAATCGATTTGGGATCGACTAATCGATTTTAGATTTTCGATTGCTCGATTTGAGAATCGATTTAACCATTCAAGGGAATTCGATTAATCGATTTGGGATCGATTAATCGATTTTGGATTTCGATTAATCAATTTTGGGGATCGATTAATCGATTTAGGGTTCGATTAATCAATTTTGGGAGTCGATTAATCGATTTTAGCAGTTTCACTTGACTTCTAAATTGGACCTTGGGGTTCATGGAGGGTTTAGGACCTTCTTTATTGCATCTTTAGTGATATGTTACATGTGTTATGATGTATCTTAGGTGGTACGTGTGATAGCAAGCCTAAGGAGCCGTGTGAGACCTTGATGCTTGGACCTTCAAGACTTGAGATAGGGAACACCTTGAACATGTACTTTAATTGTAAAAGCATGTATGTAGTGATATAGAAATCAAATTTAAAATGTTTTAACTGTATAAATCTTTGTAAAAAGGGTGCGTGTGTGACACCAAAGAAAGTTAATGAAAATGAGGCATTCCCAGGGAATGAGAAAGTGACAGAGCCATCAGTGTGATGCGAGTAATTTAGACATCCCAGGGATGTATGTAGGATTGAATAACTACTGATAAGCCCTAACTGATATAAGATAGCACTTTTACACGGTGAACAACTATATGTAAAGCACATGATATTTTTGTTATTTAAGGTTTGAATAGAATATCCCACCGACGTGGCGGGATACCCACGACTGACGAGGTAGGATATCCGTGACCGGTACGACGGCCAATCCGTACACTGGTACGGAGGTATATCCGTACACAGTAAGCACATCCCAGGGATGTTGAGAGGAGATTTAACCCTGCCGCCTATGACAAAGGGGCATGGATAGTATTGCCAAGGAATACATTTAACAACTGTCTATTTAGACGACGATGGAGGGTATTCCATCGGGGCTCGATGCTATATTGCTCGGGGACTACTTAGGTTGAAGATTTAAGTTTTACTTTAGGCCTAATCAGTGTAATTCATGAACTGTTCAGAATAAATGAAACATGTAAACCACCAGTAAACTTTAAGGCATAATTATCATCTTTTAAACTGTTTTTCCAGCAAGTGCATAGATACATCATGCTTAGAATACCGTGGAATATATGTGAGATTTTAACTTATATGTTTATTGTGTTGTTCCCTATTGAGCTAGGATGTAGCTTATCCATTAGACTATACGTCGTAGGTCCAGTGTTAGCAGAGGCCGAGGGTTTGGGAGACGTGGATCTGGGTGATTCGAATTGCGTGCCCGGGGAAGAGTTGGAGCCCTCTCCTCAGGACTTTTTCTAGGAGACTCTGCTGAGTACCTTGATAGAGAGAGATTTTGAGAGTACATTTGTACGGCTTGGTATGTCAAGCCTTTTTTAAACCTGTAATTAAATTGATATAATTCTTTTGGCGAACCATCTGGGGTGATCTGTTAATCACAGATGATTCGGATCGGTTCTCTGTTCATGCAGTGGCATGAAAGTAGAATTGTCTTTTGAGTTTACACTTAGAATAGTATTTTACTTCCGCATCGTATAATTATTGATCCATTTTGTCTCGATATTGCTTGTTATACCAATGTTTCGTACATAGCAATGGGGCACGGTCTTGAGGATCGTGCTGATGGCATGGGTTTCGGGGTGCCGAAATTTGGGCTGTCACAGTTGAAGCATAAAGTTGTTGGAGAGTTCTCCAGAATTATTTATAAATTATTGAAAAGTTGTTTGCGAGTGAAATTGGAGTGGAAATCGTTGAGAGGGAGGGTAGTGTTGTAGAGGTAGTGATAAGATAAGGCAGAGGTAGAGTAGGAAGAGGAGACGAGGGGGCGTAGTCCAAGATTGACCTTTCCTACATGTGGGGCGGTCCAGTTTTATTTGATTATGCTTGTTTGGTTTGATTTGTACTTTGGGTTTATCATGAGGTTGTTTTAAAGTTTTATTTATAATTTTTTGAGGAGGTTGGGTTGAGTATCAAAAGTTTGACGTAGTAGTTTTGTTGCCGATTGGAGTTTGGTGAAGGTTTTGATTGTGAGATCCACGGAGATTTGGGTCTGATGATTAGAAGCGATTTTAGTTGTGGCATTGATTTCGTGTTCTGATGGGATTTGAGGTATGTTGATTTGGATGGTGATTGGTGTCGTAAGATTTGGGTTTAGTTTGATTTTGAAAGTGGGAGCACTGATCGACTCCATGATAGGTCTTGTGGTAGGCTCAAAGGTGAGTAGAGTTGGCGCTGTAGGAATAGGGTCAATTTTAGTACTGGGTTCGTGATCGATAACAGGCTCGAGTTCAATGATGCGTTCAAGTTCGATGATGGGCTTGGAGTTGTCGATAGTTTGAGGTTTGACGACAGGTTCGTATTCAGTGATTAGTTTGGGTTTGACGATAGGTTTAGGTTTGACGGTCGATTTAGATTCGCAGATAGTTGGAGGCTTGATGTCAGGTTTGTATTCGGTGATTGGTTTAGGTTTGACGATAGGTTCAGGTTCAACAATGGGTTTGGATTTGATGGCGGGTTCACCTTTGATGGAGGGTTCGAGCTTGTGGATGGGTGTTGGGTCGATGATAGGTTCGGGCCTGGATTCAGCAATGGGTTTAAGTTCAATGATCGGTTTGGTTTCGTGTCCGATGACAGGTTCAAGTTCGATCATGGGTTTAGGTTCGGTGATAGATTCATGTTCGAGGATAGGTTTAGGTTTAGATTTGATAATAGGTTTAGTTTTGATAGTAGGTTTAGGCTTGATGATAAGTTTAAGTTTGATGCTAAGTTTAGTTTTGATGATAGGTTTAGTTTTGATGACATGTTTGAGTTTGGGGTTCAGTTTCGTGGTTAGTGGAACGGTAAGTTCAATAGTGGGTTTAAGTTCTTGTTTCGGAGTTGAGGGGATGATAAGTTAAGTGGCAAGTTCTGTAGGGATTGATTCATGAGTTGGTTCCAAAATTAAGACAACGAGTGATTTTTGAGTGGGTGGTTCGGAGGTCAATTTGGTGATAGAGCCGGATTTGATATTTTGTTTTGAAGTTGGAGAGGTGGGGAGTTTGGTTGTGAGTTTAGGATTTGAGGCGGGTGTAGAGACTGATTCGTGAGTTGATTCTGAGGTTAGTGGGGTGATGTGTTTGTTATTGAGTTCAAGTTTTAAAGCAGGTGTAGGGATTGATTCAGGGGCTGGTTTTGAGATTAGTGGGGCAATGTGTTTGATTTCGGGGGTTAGTTTTGGAGTTGATTTGGAAGTGAGAGGGTTAGTGATTTTGGGAGTAGATTTGATTACTGATTTGAGTTCAGAGTTTAGTTTTGTGATTGGTTTCAGTATGAATGACGTCGTATAATACTGATTGATTGGTTCAGAAGCTACTCCTAGAATCGGCACGTGAGTTTGTTCGGGGGCAGTTTGCGTCATTGGTTCAGTTTGTTCAGGAGGTGTGGGGGTTGATTCGTTTGTTGGTAGGTTATCAAATTCAAGGGTAGGTTGAGTTGGCTCGGAGATAAGCGCGTTGAGCTCGGCGATGAGTTTGGGGATGGGTTGAGTTAGCTGAGGGGTGGATTTGATGATAGTTTGGATTTTAGTGATCTTGGTAACCGACCCAGGGCGAAAGGTAACTTCGCGTTTATAGGTGCGTGGGATAGGGTTGGTTGGCTGTAGTGAATAGTATGGTTTTTCTCTGAGGGAGGTCCAATTCTTCGGATCAAGCTAGCTGGGTGGAATGGGGCGGGGGTGAATGAGTGTACTGTCTCGTATGCGAGTTGAGTTTGATCAAACAATGGGTTGTAATAGGTGGTGTTAGTTTGCGTGTTGTTGGAGCACTGGTTTTGGTCATAGTATGAGTTCATGTATTGGTTGGTGTATAATGGTTGGTTTTGGTGTTGGCCTTGATTTTTGTGTGATAAGTGATTTTGGTCAGGGTATAGGTTTGTGCATAGATCTTGAGCTTGGTCGTATGGGTGGTACGGTTGAGGGTTTGTTTGGTTCGGTTCTTGGTTTGTGTGAGTTTGTTCAGAGTCTAGAGTCTCGTTGAGGGTGTTTGTCTCGGGATTGTCGGAGGAGGGTCCGTTGGAAGTTAAGGTAGGAAGACTAAAGTCATCATTCTTCAGTTGACGTTCTAAGCATGTGGCGCATTGATAAAGGCCAGCGAGGTCGTGATAGTCACTTAGAATGAGAACGCTCCGAAGAGGCTCTCGGGTATTGCTAATCACAATTTCTATCGCATAACTTTCTTTTATTTGATTCCCCGTTAGAGCAACAAGTCTTCTCCAATGGTTGGCGAATGTTGAGAAGTCTTCATCGTCCTCCTGTCTTGTGTGCATCAAGTCAACGAGACTGATTTCTTCAAGAGTCAGGTGTTGCTATTGATCTAGGAATCTGTCGGCTAAGTCTTTGAATGTCTCGATTTCGGTTAAAGGTAAGGCTGGTGCCATGCGCTATGGAGCTGGCAGCTGCTCTTTAAGCTCTTTCAATTCAGCCGGCGCTATGCGCTATGGATCTTTAGATGTTGGTTCAGTTCCTGAAGCCAAATCAATTGAGAACTCAATTTCTCTATTTGGAGGTAATCCTAGCAAGTCCTCAGGAAACACATCAGGAAACTCGCATGCAATAGAAATGTCTGCAATGTTGACTTTCTCTTCACGTTGATCTTGTATAAATGCGAGGTACCCTTGATATCCTTTTCTCAATAGACGCTCAACTCGAATGGCTGAGATAACTGGTGCGGTGCTTGACTTAAAGCCATAGAATCAGAAGGTGCACCCATTGAGGGATGAAAAGTAACCACCTTTCGGAGGAAATCTACACGCGCATGATAGGCTAACAACCAATCCGTACCAAGGATTACATCGAAGCCTTGCATGTTCAATATAATCAAGTCAATCATTGTTTCCTGATCCTCAATTGGAATGATGACCGATCGGCATACGGTGTCTGTGAACATAGAATTTCCAGTAGGAACTGAAAAACACAAAATAAAGTCCAAAGATTCTGCAGTAATACTCAATTCAGAAGCGAATCGAGAGATCACAAATGAGTGCATAGAGCTAGGGTCTATCAAGACACATGCCTTATGATAACAAATAACTTTACTCTACTACATGTGTAAGGTACCTAGGGTTCATATATTTAAATTAATTACTTATATACAAACGTATTGTAGTGTTCATGTAATAATATAATTCAACAATAATTCTCAAGAACATTCATTAACTGTAAATAAAAATAAATAAATTGAACAAATAATTAATTTAATTTATACCTTGGATGTGACGACCTGACTTTTTCGAACCCGAAATCTTGGAAAAGCCGACTCGTCATATGGCCCGGTACATCCAAATAGATGCAAAAATCAGAGCAGATAACATATCTCATATGGCAACAAAGAAAAGATCTCATTTCCATACATATTAACAAAACCACCTAAAGCAAAATAACCACCGGTGATGGCCGACCATCACCTAAACAGTGGTACATAGCATCATTTACAACCTCTTACAATTCTAAAGTTCTATACCAGAGATGGCTGGACGTACCAAGCCGTAGTCTCAAAATCTCTAAAACATATCCAAAATACCTAAGGTCCACTAAGGAAAATACTCCTCTGGCAGGAGCTTGGTCTCTTCCTCAGGGACGTAACCCGGGTCACTCTCAGGTTCAGGGTCCTTCCCTGCTTCGACACCTGTGACGTATAGTCGGGGTGAGCTAACAGTCTATGCTCAGTAGAGGTCAGTCAAGCAAATTTGCATTTTTATCACATGATGCAGAGATTAGATAATAGATAATAGAACTAAATCATGCGATCAAAAACATGATTTATGTCTCATAATTAAACGTATTTTCTTATCAAACTAAATTCAAATATAGATTTCAAAAAAAAAATCAGATTTTCTTAATGTAAGTATAGTGTCTCATCAGAGTGCTTATTTGAACTTAAATTTTTAACTTAAATAATCTCCCAGGCATCTATAGCTTTGAGAGCCAAAATTTAACTGATGAGAACCCCCATCTAACCATCGTCATTCAATGAATACTTTTCGAGAATGCTTGTATCGGACCGGGAATCAGGAGGAATCGTGTCAGTTCAGAAGTCTACGGATATCCCGCCATACTGGTCAGAGTTTTGGGGGATTCGTCTTGACAAACCTTAAATCAAATGTGCAATTGTAATACAAAATTAACAGATTGTAGTGTGATAACATATGGCTAAATTTCAGAGGTTTCAAAGTTCAGATTTTATACACATATTCTGAGTGGATAACACACATATATTCAGATGCAGATTCATGGTTTGGATCTCATACATATTTCAGAGTTCGGATTCAAATTTTCCAGATTCATTTACCAAATTTACTCTCGATGCTAAATTTCACATTTAAATGTCTTGATTCAAAGCGGAGCTGAAAACTGAAGTTAAATGCTAATTTTCAAAGTTTCAAACGTGCATGTTCAAAATCAAAACTGAACCGAATCGGATACAAGCAAACACAGTCAATTTAGTCTTATTCCAGGCATCACATCATATGGTCCAAGCAAAACAGGTAAGAATGCAAGAAGGGTTGAGTTTTCCTCTACCTCAATCTTAAAGTTGTGCGAAACAAAGCAAGGTCCTATAGATGGCTTCTCGCCCTCAATCTACCTCACAATTATTTCATAAAACACATGTCAATGACTAATGAATCACATATGTCGAAGTTTCTTTAAGTTTTCTCAAAACTAGAGTGAAAAGGACAAGTACGCGGTAACGTTGGATCACATAAAACTTGTCCCTACTTTTCCATAATTTTTTACCTTTAAAATATTAGATTTGTAAAATAATCAATTCATATGAGTTATAGAGCTCGTTGTCTTCTTTCCAACGGCTCAAGAATCATGTGATTTCGAGTTCGGAGCAAGAAGTTACATCCAAAATACTGAGCTGGCTTCAGGCTAGCTCGAGTGGGTTTCATGTTTGCTCGAGCAGGCTCCAGTGGCACTCAAAATCCAGCTCGAGTTGGCTTTTCCAGAGCCATTTTGGACTATAAATCCAGCTCGAGCAAGTTGCTTCAGGTGAGACTCGGCTCTAGCGGGCTCCAAGTGAGCTTGATCTGGCTTTTCAGGTTCTTAAAATTTCATAGCATCCTTGTTCTTTGCACCCATTCTAAACACATAATCATTTCATAATTTTGAAGGAATTAAACCTCGATAATTTCACGAAATCTCACCTTCAAACCTGCGAATCTAACGCACACGGCGAGCGATTTCCGAAACCATGGCGCTTGCACCACATACCAACGAAGGGGTTTTAAAAACCCACCCTTCTCGCGATCGTATTGGAAATGCGCGCCGATGTCCCATCCTCCCTCCAACCACACATATATGAGCTCAAGACTTAAGAGCGGATGCGATCTTGAGTGGTTTCGAGCATCGGGGTTTCCAAACGGCAAAAGAGGGTTTGGAGAGAAAGAACCTACTATTTCTTGCTGGTTCGCAACTACGCGCAAGCTCGATGCTCTCTTGCGTTAACAACATTAAAAAAAAGAGAAAGCTGAGAAGGAGATCAACAATGTAACTGGAGTTTTTGGCGTGCATGGAAGTCGGACTTCTCTTCTCCAAGCTCTCTCTCTCTCTCTCTAGAATTCCATGCAAAAGCAAAGGTATTGGCTTACGTGAGAAGTCATTCCCTTATATACTTGGTTATGCTTCCTTGTGAAGCACACACACTTAGTGTGTTATCTTATCCACTTAAGATGTTTTGGCTTCGGTGTGAAGCCCATACACTTAAGTTAAGCCTTAGCTCACTTACCAAAGGCCCAAAGTCGGCCCAAATGGTTGGTCCAGTCTATCAAAGGCCCAAAGTCAGCCCAAATGGTTGGTCCAGTCTATCAAAGGCCCAAAGTCGGCCCAAATGGTTGGTCTAGTCAGTCGACCCACATAACCTAAGCAAGTTTTACACTAATATTAATTAGTATTTTATTTTTAAAAAGAAAAATTGCCTCTATGTTGCGCGCGTGCACAATGGGTCGTACCAGGTATGTGCACTTAGCCTGAGTTCAATGGCCCAAATTGGGACACAAATTTTGGGGACGTCACATTGGATGACATCATTTGTAGCGTGGACATCACGGGCAGAAACTACGTAGGCGCGACCCTGTACAGTAGGGTGAGATGTCCTTTGTGAAGTGGCCGGTGTCGACTTCTCAGGCTCTTTTTGTGGACAGTCTCTAATCATGTGGCCTTTTTCTCCACATTGATAACATGTACCATTTACTTTTTGACACTCATCCGACTTATGTCTTATGTAGCAAATAGGGCATGGCGCATAGGTATACTGAAAAGTGGTACTCGGAGCCTTTTGTACCATAGGTACTGAAGGTCGTGTTGTCTGTAAAGTGTATGTGGGCCTAGAGGGTATTGAAGATGCCTATTTTGAAATAGTAGGTTGCACTTGGCGAGAATGTTAAGGTGTGAAATATCTCGATCTCTTACTTCCATGATCGATGCTAACAGGTTGTGTTCGACTAGAATTTCGTTCTGTGTTATGCAACTCTCTTCTTTTATACATCTTCTAGAGGTCGCGTTCGGCAATTAAGGCTTTCTCCATTATCTTAGCATATGTTCTTAAATTAAACAATGAGATCCTCTCTTGGATTGTCGGTTTCAAATCGCATTCAAATTTCTTTGTCTTCATTAATTCTGTAGCCATATGAAGAGGGGCATAACGCGAGAGTCCTTAAAACTCGGACTCATACTTTGACACTGTCATCTTTCCTTGCGCGAAAGTCCATGTCCACGGAACATTTGCTCAGGTGATTCTTGGTTCTCAGAGTTGACTTCCACCAGGGATCGACTTCCCCTTCAAATAGGAATGCAACCCATTTAACCTTTTCATCTTCCGTGCAAGTCATTATACTAAAAAATTTCTCAATCTGATTGACCCAATCTTCGGCAGCTGCTGGATCAGCCTTACTGTAAAAACTAGGAGGTTTCATCCTCTCTTAAAAACCTGTAGGTTGTTGTCGAGCTACTAACAACGTAGTCTGCTGTGTCATGACATTTGCAATAGTTTCCATATATTGTTGCATTCTCTCATTGCTTCCTCCACCACCAATGAAATCAACATTGGAGCTAGGCACTACCCCATCGTCATTTATTTGGTTAGCAATAGGTCTCGTAAGAGGAGGCATTATAGTTTGTTTACAGAAAATTATAAAATCAGTACAAACAACTTAACAAATCTACTCATGTCCCAATGAAAACCTAAAGACCCAAATTTCTAAACGAAAATTTGTGCCATTAAAATTCATGTCATAGGCATGCGATGGTTTAATCTTGATATGATGGCAAATTATTTGAGGAAATACGAGCCATTTTTTTTTCTTTAAGAAATACCTGCATATAGATCATGTGCTAATAAAAGTTAACAATATTGATATTAATTTTTAACTAAGCCTAAATTAATCGACTATAAAATTTAAACCCATTTAATAAATCATTCAAATAAGTCTTGTGGCCCAAGTGCCACTCCTCAAAACATAAATTGAAACAAAATAATAAAAGTACCATCTATTTATAGTCCCAAAATCTCATGAAATTAAAGTAATGAACCTATGAATAAAAATCTTTTGGGTGACCTTCCTCTTCCGATGGTAGATAATTAGGATCCTCCTCTTCGGGTACCTTGTCCTCTGAGAAATCGGAAATAAGAGGATTTGCGACGCAAAAGATTCGGGATAAGCAAAAATTTTCATGATGCTTAGTAGGGAGGAGTTAATTACCCTCCATGACTTGAAACATTTAATTAACTAGCATGTACAAAATTTACCTAATTAATGTAACGATAATTTAGAGATTGAGATTTCATAAGACATGACAAAACTAGAAAATTTATGATTATGAGATAGAGATTTCAAAATCATGCATCTAAAATTTTACACATAATTTATTTATTACAAAATTTGAGTTTTTTCATATTCCGTGAAATATACAGTGACACATGTATTGTAGTTCTTACATGAATTAAATACTAAATTAAAGTAATTTTTGCACATAATAGGTGCCAAGCTAAAGTAATATTCATATTGATGGGAATCCCGTCCACCGCCGCTCATGAACAATTTGCAGAACGATCGCTTGTCTTTTTAGCGTACATATAATTATAATCCTTGACTTGCCTTGTCGTAAATTCTTGCCTTGCCTATTTATATTCATGTCTTAAATGACATTTAAACTTATGAATCTTTTTCTTATTTCATGACGTATACTTTATGCTTGATAATCATGTGGATAGACAGTACAATAAGGATAAATCACATATTGATGATATGTTCGAACATTCATGACCACAAAAAATGCTACTTACCCATGTATAAAATAATTATACAGTTATAATGCAATATGAACGAATTAGGACCTAATTAGTAAAAAATATAACTTTTATAATTCTTATTAGAACCAGAGAATTCTAACCGTCAGATGTGAAAATTATAAAAAGTTGGGAGGGAGTGATCATACTAAAATTTTCGTGATTCTACTCATTTGAGTGTTTGATCAAAGGTCAAAAGGTGGTTCACCAAACACAGAAATTAGATGCAAGAATTTACTTTGCATAATTTTTTTTTGAAGCAGTCGTCTTGGGGTCGATTTTCGAGGTTATTAGAGACTTGTTTATCCTTAGATAATGAAATAGTTTTGGTAGAGGGCATTGCCATCTACATCACTATAATGGAATAGTTTTGGTAGAAGGCATTGCCATCTATATCACCGCTTTGACGGTACTTCCATTAGAGATCTATAAAAATTTCTACGATTATATAAAATTAGGGAAAAACGTCAAACTAGTTAGAAATGAAATTTCAGTATCTACTTCCAATTTTCATACTAAATCAAATTTTCAAGGGTATAACGATCAACATAAATAGGAACTAACATGCATGTCCTAGTATACATATAATTAATTATTTAAACGAATTATAAAATGAAGATTATCAATCAATGAAGATGCTTATTCAAACATGACTAATTAAATAAATGGACCGAAGCTAAGGAATGATGAATTTAAGGCACAATTTCTTGTTCAAACACTACTAATTAGTCAAATGAGTCAGAGTAAAAAATGAATGATTAAATTTTCCCTATCTCGGGTCTTAACGTCACTAGGAAAATTGTTGGTGTAAAATAAATTTTTCGACGAAGGAAAAGTCAACGGGATTAAATTCCAAGAGTCACTTTTTCGTCTTTAACCATGATTAAAGCACAATAATTACCGGCGAGTGCCAAAACATAGAACAAGTATTAATCGTTTAAATAAGAACTCCTTATAAAATATTATGTTCGAATAAGACTTAGAGTTTTGACCACAAAAGTTTGCTTAATAAAGCATGCTAGTTTTTTTGAGTGCTTATCCTTCTTTTTTGTGAAAACCATAGGTTAGTAATCACTGACAATTGTCGGCTTCTTGCTTCAGCCTGTCCAATAACCACCAGCTCAGCTACCTTGGGAGCTATTGCCAACAGCAGTCGCAGGCTCTGCAATCAAGACTAGTGCAGGTACTGTATTCCAATAGGCTATGTGTTTGAGAAGTTTTCTTGGTTGTGGTCTAAGTTTTTCGCCCATTGCTTTGGGTAGGTACTACTTTCTCCTTTTAGGTCATTACGTGCTCTTAATGTGATTTTATCATTACAAATAAAAGACATGTATTTATCCTTTTGTTTTTATGTTTTAATGCTGAAAATTGTCCTTATCTGATGTCTGGTAGATATAGAAGAGAACTATTATGTTGAATGCTACTAAGAATCATTGAATAGAAGCTAAGCATTATAGATAAATGCATCACCTTGGCCCCCCTTCTCTCTCTCCTTGACTTCATCTTCTTCATTGATCAAACTGAAAAATGCAGCCTAATGCAGAGATTACTCAGCACCTTGCAAAGATTTCAGCTCACCTCCACCCTCCAAATCTCCATGTTTCAATACCTCCCTCCTTTTAATTGTTCCATTTACTTTCTGGTATTAATACTGTTGTAAACTGTGATCTCTGTGTTTGGATTCTCTGTTTCTTTTCTGGGTTTTCTCTGTTTCAACATTTGTGTTAAAGATTTTGTGATTCCTTTTCTTTTTCAGTATTGGGTTTGGTTTAGTATTTGTTTTGGGGTGTTGTTTCATCCCATTTTGCAGTATTAATAACGGTTTAATTTGCTGAATATTTCCATTTCCATTATTATTATTATTATTATTATTATTATTATTATTTCTTGATTCAAAGTCGCGATTTTGGGTGCTGTTGGTGGCTAGCCACTTGCAATGTTGATGAAGATGAACCAGTAGTTTCAGTGCTCCATCTCTATGATGTTGTCAACTCTCCAGGCGTAACGGCTGACATCAGTCACATGGACACCGGTGTTGTGGTAATTTACTCCTTTGAGACCCTCTTTTCATATGGGCAATTTAGTATTTTGGCAAGATCTGAAGCTAAATTGTTTGTTTGTTGTATTTATGTTTCTTTTCTTTTACAGGGATGACGAGTGAACAAGTATTGTGCAATGTTAGCTTGTGGGAACTATCATGGAGTTGTGGGTTTTGCTAAAGCTAAAGGTCCAACACTTCCAATTGCCCTTCAAAAGGTATATATATTCTATGGTTTTACTTTGAAGGTGCGGTATGGTAGGAAATTGATATCCCAATGGCCAATTCTGATTATGATTCTCATATGCATCAAGAGATTGGGTATTGGAAGTTGTTTAATGTAGTATTATTTTGTAGGAAGCACCCTTTAATAATTATTCTATATGTAGCTTGATTCAAAAAGTTCAAGCTGAAGTATGCCATTTGATTCAGTGCAGATTATTCAGTATGGTCGGTTTTCATATATTTTGGTGCACAATTTTATTTGTTTATTTGTTATCGATAAAAGTAGAAATGCATTGATGTCAAAAACAAATATACAAGATCCAAGATGGTCGCAACCGAGATACTTAGGGTCTCAGAAAAATAGCAAGTATTACATCTCAGATGATTTGAAATGAGAAAACACCGATTCCCAAAACTAATCAGCATTGACCCTGTATACAGTCCTCCCAACTGAATTAATAATTTTCTGTCGAAGGTTAAGAATTTCACCAAGGCAAGCTCCCATCTTATCCCAGTTTCCTTGATCATCCTCATTGAGATATCAAGGCTATTGCCTACCCATGAAAACCCAGTTGTTCCTCTTTCCAAATCATCCGCCCATGGGAAGCATGATCCCCCATATTATATTGACTATGTTTTTTGAATAAACATGGATTCCGCAATGCAATTAAATTTCCACAAAGGTTTATGAGATACCCTGCAGTCCCAAATAGGCATAACATATTGCCACACTTTATAGGCAACAGGGCAATGCTTTAGAAGGAGTTTGTCTGTCTCTTTCACCAATTGAAATGTAATGGAAGGGAAGCAGATAACAATTTTGAACCGAGTCCATATGGCGAGATTGTTTCTGAGGCCGATACTGGAGGTACTATTTAATATAAATGATTTTTTTATGATTCATTTTTCTTTAATTTCTGCGAGAAGCTGATAAAATACATTGGTGTTGAGTAATTATTTTTTTCATAAATAACAAAATGGTTTTGATACAGGACCCGCCCACAATCTTGATCGGGATTTCTCCACTCTCTGCTTATGGTTCAAAGGAGGATGACAATTCAGCTGGTTTGCATTTCAATTTTGGCCCTTTTGAAACTCCTGATACCAGGAAAGCTAGGGTAATTAAAGAAATTTGAGCTTCTTAAACAAACTATAAATCTGCTTTCCCTATTCACAGAAAAGGAGCCTCTCATGTATATATACACACACACACACACTCATGTAAAGGATTTGTTATCTATCAGTTCACACCATTGATTATATATCTTAATTTTCTTGTCTTTTTTCCTTCATTTACCAATTACACTACATCCAACTGGCTACTAATTGTTATCTTTTCCTACACAACATTATGTTTGGACCAGATATCTGTGGTTACGCTACCAGGAAAATCCATGCGATACTGGCCCATGATGGAAAAAACCACTTGATCAAGAAAGTTGTTCCTTACCAAACAGACCAGCTAACCCATGTCTACACTTTGATCATCCGTCCTGATGCTACATACAGCATTGTGATTGACAACGAGACGAAACAAAATGAAAGCTTATACGAAGACTGGGACTTGCTCCCTCCAAGGAAAATTAAGGATCCCAATGCCAAGAAGGTTATATTTCTGCTCAAATGTGCTTCCTGGACTTCTTGCAAATAGTAATATGTATGCTTCTTATTAATAATTAAGGCTAGTACCGATAAAAAAATAAAATAATTAAGGCTAGTGTTCCATTTTGTGCAGCCAAAAGATTGGGATGATGTGGAATTCATTATAGACCCAGAGGATAAGAAACCCGAGGTAAATTGTCAATTTTTACTGGCTTTCATAGATTGAAACTTTGTAGATATTCACTATGGATGTGTAGTACTGAAGAATGATATATGGATTCATTTGTACTATATTTGGTGTCCAACATGTGTCTGACACCAAATATAGATTGAAACCTTTTTTTCCTTTGTTTAATGTTGCAAAGTTTTGTTATGTTTTTCTCTTTTAACATCTCAGATAAATATGGAATTGTGTTCTCTTTGCCATTAAAATACAGTGGTCAGTTGATTATATTCCTGTGTATTCATCTATTATTTTACCGAAAAACCAAGGTGTTGAGAAGAATAATCAGCGAATCCATGTCCTTCAAGACTAAAAGGTTGGTTACCTCAAATGCCAATGAATCAAAATATAAAGATCAATCTCCTAACCTTCATGCTGAGGATACAAGGGTCTACTCTAAACCATCACAAAGTGCTTTACTAAATCTCTCTCCTCCTTCTTCACTAACCCTTATGCTGAACCCTAATCCAAACCTTCACCAAACATCAGCTAATTACATCTAAAACTCTTTTTGGTGTCAAAGCAGCCCCTGGGAGTGATGTCACTTTTGTGCGTTGCTGATGTAAGCATGAGGTCACCCATTTGATCTTGTATCCAAAGTTTGACACCCGTTTCTGGCAGAGCACTATTTTAGAAGATTTATGGCTATTTTCTAAATATTTTTTGTACTTCATCTCAGTGGTTTTTGTTGATGATAATCAGTTCTTGGAAAAATCTTGGTTTCACGCTTTTATGAAATCTATGTACCTTGGTTTCCTGCAAAAGGACTTACCGATTTTTTATGCATAATCATCCTGTAAATACTGATTGTAAAAGGGTCTGGTTTATTTGCACATTATTTCAGTATGCTCCAACTATCTTTTGTGACCAGTGTAGGGTATAAGGTATAAACACTCGTCTACCTTATTTTCCTATTACGTGGATGTTGTTTCCCATATTAATCATGATATCAGTTTCTTAGTGGAAATCTTTCCCTTTAAAATATGTTTTTCATCTATCTTCTTCATTGGTCATGGAGTTTAAAACCTCTATACTTAGTGCATCTTTGGATTCTACGCTCACACTTAATATTTGTACATTCCATATACCATTTACGTATCCCAATAGCCAAGCTATGTGGTGGGAGATCTAATTGGCAAAAGTGAACCTAGGGCCAGGTGCCTTAAAATCCTTGAATAATAAAAAAACAAAAAACCCGTGATGGGAAAAAATTCATTCACTTACTTAAATGGTTGTGTCATGACCAGTCACTCTTGAAATAAAGTCCTCCCTAGATATGGGTCAGGATACATGGGATCTATCAATAGTCTTATAGATGCCTCTACATATCAGGATCTATCAGTAGTCTTATAGATGTCTCTACATATCAGGATCTATCAATTGTCTTATAGATGTCTCTACATATCAGGATCTATCAATTGTCTTATAGATGTCTCTACATATCATGGTTCTTAGTATCTCCACAGAGATAAAGGGTTGACTATAAAGTTAATAGCCAACTGAGTGTTCTTTGAGCAGCCTGCCATTGACCATGTCGATCCAGAAGAAACCTTTTCCAACTCTTTGTGTGCTATAGTAGACCTAATTCTTTCAATGTCCAAGAGAATCTCAAACTAAAGCTTATACTTCACATTATCATCTTGCAAATTTCTCATTAATCAAAGATATAAGACTCTATGGGCAAATTGCCCCTTGTTTTGATACCATGAATGTATGTACTAATTGAACTTTCCTATTAGTCATGGTTGTAAATTTTAATTTTCAGTTCAAATGTATTTCATTTTAATATAATTTTATATTGAAACTTTAAGCATATTTGAGGGCTACCTAAATAAATAAAGGCCATTCCCTGCCCTGTTTCTTCAGGAGGTTGGACTGTTGAATTACACATACTAATGTTTTACCGACACTCTTATCTGTAACTTGGTGACATATACCCTTGTTCTTTTCAAAATAAATTGCTTAGAAATTTGCTTCATTTTTTCCAATTAAATGGTTGGTAGGGACGTGAAGGTTTTACTCAGCTATTGTGTTTTCTTAATCACTTTTGTCTTCATGTGCTTCTGTACTATTCATTTAGTTGTAGTGTTTACCTTTTGCGGCATCATTCTTAATATAAAATGAAATACTTTTCAGCAATTCCTTGGTTGTTTCTTCATTGTCAAAAATTGTAGTGTGAAAATGTCTTGACTAATAATACAAAAGATGCATTATGGCAGGGTGCAGTGGAGAATTTATTGGAAAGAAGTTCATATGTTCAGTTGCTGGATGGTTCTACTGTGAATTTGGATGGAAATGCAAAAATTAGCATACTACAAACTTTGCATGAAATGTCTTAAGCTGCTGTATAGTCCTACCTATTGAACCTACATATAGAGATTGGTCCAATTGACCTTAGCAATTTCATAGTTTATTCATAATTTATTTTTTGTTGGAATTTCAGTTCTTCCTTTTGTTGTTGTCAAGTATTACATAATTTGTTTGAACTTTAAAAAGCATGGATATCCGTGTATGAATAATTAATTTTTTATATTATTTGCAGGAATATTCCTCCTTGTACGAAAATCACCGTGTTGTTCCTCCTATGCTAAATATAAAATAGAATAATTATTTTTTTGATATTATTTATAGGTTATGGATGTTTACTGTTGGGCAATATGATGCTTGGGGAAAAAAAATAGCATTAAAAAAATAAAAATTTTCATTAGAGACGGCCAAAAGCCTTCTCCAATAATAGAGTAAAACTTATTGGAGACAGCTGGTAGCCGTCTCCAACAACAAAAGAAAACTTATTGGAGACGGCTCCAAGCCGTCTCCAATAGTAGAAGATTGTTATTGGAGACCGCTTTCAGCCGTCCCCAACATGCGTTGATATGACAATAGAGAAGACTTATGGCGGTCTCCAATAAGCTCAAGTATTGGGGACGACCAAAAGCTGTCTCCAAAGACATTGGAGAAGGGGCTATTGGAGACTACATGGAAGCCATCTCCAATAGTATTGGAGACGACTTAGACATTTTTGGAGATGGCCAAAAGCCATCTCCAATAAACATATTTTTTGTAGTGGCATTAACTGCATTATGAGGAAGGAACTTGAAAATAGAGTGGAAGAACACTACTGCTTAAATAAGTGGTGTAATATTTCATTGCCTAAAACAATAGTATTTTAAGTTAAAGCAGTGGTTTTTTAAGTTAAAACTTAATTTAATAAATAATCCCCTCCTTACATGATCATAACACGTGCAAATCGATCGGGCCGAACCCCCAACCTCTTATTTATATCTTTTATCTCTTCATCTCTAACACAAAATGCCTCAGAGACTCATCCCTTTCTTCTTTTTCTCTCAGAAACCCTAGCCTCTCTCTCGTCTTCCTCTCTCTCTCGACGAACCCTGGCTCGCACGAAATAGAGGTTGCTCGATCTTCTTCTTCTCCTTCTTCAAATCTCCTGACTCAGATCTCTTTGATCTCCACGGTCAAATCTCTCTTCTCTATTGATTTTTACACTTGTAGTGCTCCCGATTAGGTTTTTACTAAAAGAGGAACCTTTTGTTCTGCGAATGAATTTAGGGTTTTATGCACAAAATAGAAATGTAGGATTCGATCAAAGATCATCATGCCGATCTGCACGCTGCGATAGCCTTTTCATTGGCGCCATTAAAGACACCGAGATCCCGTTGGGGAGATCACGATATACTATCGCTTCTCAAATTTCGATCTCTTTTTTCTCGACGATTGTCGACCTTCTCGGTCCCCACACAGGAAATTTGCAAGGTTTTCGCTGATGTGTCGGCAGTCCTTCGAGCTCCGATGATGAAATCGACGAGTCGAAGAAGGCCGTGGGTCCATTGGATAAGCTTCTGTACATTCTTGAATCGTGAGCCAATTTAAAGCGATCGAATGGGGTCCCGTTGAGAGATATGGAGAGTGAGAATTTGTTGGATTATCTCGATGTTTGTTTGGATTTCATCGGCGGAGTAGGAGAGAGGGTCGGTTTTGGTGCATTGCTCACTGGGGTTTAGAAGGTACTATTTTTTATTGGATTCTTGTAGATTTTAGGTTATCAATTTGGGTACATTAATGTTCTTTGGAGTTGATAGTTGTATCGATTGCATACTTTTTGTCGTTGGTAAGACTACGAATTGGATTGCCACTATTTATCCTTTTCGAATTTTGATCAACATATTTGTTTTTTCGATTCATTTCTATTGGTTATATATTTGGATGATGGCTTTTGATAGGCTGGGAATTTTGTTTAATTCTCATGTATCCCTGGAGTTTTGCAATTTATTATTTCAGTCACTTTTATCGAGTTTTGCATAGGAGAATAAGCAACACAAAAAGGAAACAGGGACATCTGCACGTACACCCAAATAAAGTGGAGAATATTTGTGGCATATGCCTTCTACTTTGAAAGTGAAATTTTCTCAAAGAATGTGATTCGCCACTGTTTTAGTTAGAAACTAAAAATTCTAGTACAGACAAGTTGGAATGCATATACAAACTAACCTTCACACTGCATTGACAAGAGATTTGTGCCACATCTAGAAAGATAAGATACTTAGATGCTTGCATATTTTTAGCATACTGCTATTAACACAATACACTTGTCACAGAATTAGGGTTAACCCAAAGTAGTTGTAGGAAACTTATAGGATACCACAGAATTAGGGCTACCTGAAAAAGCAAACCCTCTTCCTTCATGTTAATGGGATCAGGATCTCCATGCCTATTTTATGGAACTAACCCCTAGAAATCCATGCCTAGTGCCTCATCTATTTGTAAAGAGTCCTATAAAATAGATATGTCTAAAACACATAATAAAATGACTAAATATAATATTAATATATCATAGGTGCATGCATTCAAATTGGGTTATCACAAGTTGATCTACATGCATATTGAATAGTTCAATCTCAATCAATCCCTTATGGTAGGACTTCTTCTGTGGCCAGGCAAGCTAATGATCTTCATGGAGCTTGTCCTTCTTCTGAAACGTATTTAATGAGGAATTGGCATACATGATACCTGATTGAATGTTTTATAAACAGTCACAAAAGGAGGCCTTCTTCACTTGTTGTCTTATCTCGATATGACGGTTATTTCAAGTTTTCAAAGCTCCACCGGAATCAGTAGGGGTGAAGATTTCCTGCAGTAGTTGGTGATGATCCTTTCCTATTAGTTAGAAGGTTTCACCTTTGGAGGCAATGGAATACCTAATGTAATTAGAAGATGAGTTTCATCCTCAAGTGGATGATAGAAAGTTAGAAATCCTTCTTTGTATGAAGTGCTGCTAACTGTAGAGGCTTGATGAAACTACATCATCAAGAGTACATCCTTGGTGGGATCGTGTAATTGCCTTTGCATTACAAGATGTGCAAGCTGTTGTTATCGAGTGGAGTATTATTCCATGATGTTGAAGGAATTCCTCCAATAGTGGAGGAGGGTCCACAATAAGGATTACCTATCAGCCCTCTAACTTTTATCTGCTGATTTGCTACTTTGATTTGAGAGTGACCATAAAACGCAAGAGTTTCTAGTATCGCATGCCTAGTTGCCAAACGCCAACATACCTTTTCCAAATTTGTTTTCCTAAGTGGCCATTTATTTTCTTTCAAGACTTTTGCTCCGATTTTTAAACATGGTTTCGAAATTCGGTCTATACAGTTTCAGTCGATACCTATACCTACTGGTATTGTTAGGTATCGTGATACTTTATGGTATCAGTTATACGTATATGGAGAATGCAAATTAGGTATCAGTTTCAACTTACTGGTATTGGCAGGTATTTGGGCTGATATCAATGTGGTGATACTGTCAAAAAATGTATCAATGAAGAAGGGGATTTGCTATCCCTTGGTATTGGCTGATACGTATCACTGTATCAGTATCAGCCTAGAGATTGACTGATACAGCTTCCGACAGTGAATTTAGTAAATTAATTTATTCTATAACTGTTTCAGTATGGATCTTTTTTTTTTTTGAGTGGCAATGAAAAGATTTTAGTATGATTCATTAGTTGAGACTTGAGAGTTCATGTGCCTTAATGTTTTCACAAATTTGGCTCTGTGCAACATTAGAAAAAAATGAAATATAAAAGTTGTATTTTATAGGGAAGACGAGCACACAGTTGGATTGGAAAATACGTATTAATATTGGTGACATATATCAGCCTGGAGGTTGATCAGCATGGCCTCCGATACGAACTTTTGAAACATTGTTTACGAGCATGCCCTCATACTTTAATCGAATCATTAAGTAATTGTTCATCAGGTGGGATTTCATGTGCCTTCATGTTTACAAATCGTAGTTGTATCAGTTTTTTCATTTTATTACCGTGTTCCTGAATTGCTAGTTCCCATCGATGGAATTTGTTGTTTTTCTCCTAGCTGATGGCCATGGGCTGCTTGGCACCAGATCACTCATGGATGAAATTTGTTGTTTTTCACCCAGCTGATGACCATGGGTTCTTGCCACCAGATCACTCATGGCATGCCACGGACTCTTTGACTCATCCTGACCTATTCTGCAAAAGAAGCAGTCGGGTGAGCCAAATAGGAAGAAATCGAGTATCACACTGCTGACTTATTCTGTAGAAGGTTCACTTCTTTTTTAGTAGTGAGGCTGGTTGGCTAACCATTACTAGCTGTGATGTTGTTGATGCTGCTGGCAAGGCTATTTGTTTGGTTGCATCATCCATTGGAACCATGCCAAAGTTGTTCATACGAGTCTTTGGTGATAACAATGTATCAAAGTCGATACTGGTATTTGGAATTGGTCCAATCTTGGATATCTGATACGGATATGGTATCGCCGATACCATAACGTTATATTTCTGTTTTTGAAAAATATAAAAAAATGATTATATCGATATACCGATAGAGACAATATTGGTCGATCTGAGACAATAATAGCCGACATCTTGACCCATATCGGTTCTGGTATCGATATCGACAATCGCACACGATGCCCCTCTATCGGGGTGGTATCGGTATCGGTTCTTTGCGAAACCGATACGTATCAGTATCGGCCGAGTTTTGATACCATGGTGATAACCATGAGTGACCATGGCAAGCTTGACTGGACCTATCATTCCTTCTATGGTTTGTGTGCTGCTCTTTTTCCATCTATGTAAATTTCTCTTCACTCTATTATTATTAATACGCAGCCAATGGATCTGATGTCTGCTGCCACTAGTCTTGTGCTGCTTGCGGTACATCTATAGATGCCATTCCATGATCAGACAATCCTTTGTTCTCTATTTGATGGTTATATATATTCTATCATTTCAATCATAGATGCAGAAAGAAAAATTCATGTCATTGTCACTTGTAACAGTGGGAAGAGTTCTATCATTTCATGTGTGTTCAAGTTATATACCATGTGGCATAACACTGTTTGAATTACTCATGAATATAGTGTAGCTTATTCTAATTTTGTCAAGAAAACTATAGGAAGAGCTTAGTTTCTGCTTTAATTTTCTAAAAAAAGGAGAAATACCATGATATATTCACTGAGAATTTGTCAATATAACCGAGCAGTTCTCCATGTGTTTGGGTAGGGATTTTAATTATACTATAATTCTAATAAGATAATCAAATACCTACTTGGTTAGTTATATTGAGGTATTCACTTGATTTTCTGTGTACCACCTTGAGTTTCATTCAGACAAAATTTGTACTCAGCATTTATTAAACTGTTGGCTTTTCTTTTTTGCAGCTGAAAAAGTGTAGAGAGATGTTAACTTGCATTGCCTGTTCTAAGCAGCTGGGTTTCTCCACTTAATGATGTCTGCCAGTGTGGTTGGCGCTAGCGCGCACTTTTATTCAGAAAATTTTAATTAAATGGGTCCTCCTTATCCAATAGCAGCTACAAATGAAATTAACAATGTAAGTGAGTGTTGTATTGTCATCCTCTTTGAGTGTAAAGATTCACCAAACTAGTGACATGTTCAGAAAATGCAGAGATCATCCTCTGTTGATTTGATGACAGCATTTGCATTGTTATTGGCTTAACAGATTTTTGCATTTGTGTTGGTAATACTTGAAAGAAGGAGTGTTTAGTAGGTTTTTTAGCATTATTAAACAAATAATAATGCTTGCATTCCTATTCCTTAATTGATTTTGTATTGTTATGCAATACATCTATAAGAACATCCTTGTCTTTTTAATTCTTATTGATTGGAAAACTCATGGCAGGTAAGGATTGATCATATGGCCATTGCCTTGTCAATGACATTCAAGTCAGCAATAGTGGACACTATGCAGTCTCTTCCCCAACATCAACAGGTATTTGTTCTTGTGATTATCTTGTCCATACCATGTTGAAGTCCTCGGTTTGATTTACCATAGTTGAGGGGTCTTACTCCTTCACTCAGACACCATCATATTGTTGTGGAAGTAAATGATGCCTATTCTCGTTACCATTCTGTCTTAATTTAGTAAGAAAATGACGTATAGGTCTCACCACGTGATTGATACCATGGTTCTAAACCTTGGTGAGTGGACGAGTAAGTCAGCTGAGTTACTCAGACTTACCAAGATTGTGAGTTGCGTTGCTAGATTTTGAGTTAAGTCAAGATTTTCCTAGGATAATGCAGCCATTGTTTATAAACTACCCCTACAGATGAAATATTTCATGGGATATGATTTTAGAAATCCTATCTTATGCAGCTATTTTTCTCTCATTCTGGAATATAGGGAAGAAGGGAAGCAAGAAGATAAGAGAACAGAAGAAGAATCTCAAGTTTATTATTATTATTAATGTTAATATTACTGTCTAGTTACTACTACTACTACTACTACTAAGGCATGTGAATCACAATGCTTCATGATGAATAAAGTGATTAGTATCAATTTTTTCCCTCTTTTTTTGTATGTATTTTTTTTGCACTTTTTCCTTTAAAAATATTTTATCTTTCTATAGAATACATTTTAAAAATATTTACTAAACTATAAAGTTGGACCGAGTTGAGTTTTATTCAAGTCTTTGAGTTAACTCAACCTAGCTTATTTTTCATTCAAGTCGAATTTTCAGGTTCTTGAACCATGATTGATGCGATGAATCATATAAGAGGTGGACACCACCTAGGAGGGACGAGAAATTAGTAACGAAAAAAAGAGTTCTTTCCAAGGAGATAATTTTCTTTTTATGGGTCTCTCTTTCTCATAGACTGTAAATAAGTAGGAATGTGAACTTCCAATGTTATAGGAGATTAGGTCCTTTATTGTTTTATTTTACAAATTAATCTATATTTTAATTAGAACTGTTTTATTAAGGTTTTGACCTGCTACAAAAGACCATAATGTGGAAGTGCAACCATATTAGACTTGATACTCTTTTATTGGAGAATTTTTAATAAGAGAAAACCCCTCTTTGATTATTTATTTTTATTCTCTTAGTTTGCTCCCTCTTATAATTTTCAGTTGCTTCCTACATTATTCCTACTTTCTATTTCTGATTCCTATAGCTGGCAAGGCCTATTTGCAGCCATTAGTATAGCACCTTTATGCAGCAATTTAAATCTTTTTGCATCTATCAACAGTTGTCATACTGCTGTCCCATCTTTATGCATTAGATTCAACCGCAAGATTGAATTGTAAAGCCATCTCAATCATATGATCAAGAGCCTAAAAAATGAATGGCTACCATGTGATGACTGTCCATTCCTGTTTTAGTCGTTCATTTTAGCAGTGAGTGACTTCATATAGATGGTTTAATGATGCAATCTTGGATGAATCTAATCTAGACGATAGCCTCGTGCACCATAGGAAGTCTTAATGAAAAAGAGCCACATGTACAGATCTAATGGCACTTAGCTTGTTTTGTTTCTTATTTTTCATTGAACTTACTACCACTATAACCCAAATACCAGCGCAGTTCCAGTAACCAGCATAGCTCCAGCTGTTTCTTATTTTTCATTGATTTTACGTGGCACAGATCATGATCTTTCTTTTTTTAGTTTGTTCATTTAGTTTAAATATGGTACTAGCAGGTTAGTTTTTTCATTTAGTTCATTTAGCAGTGTTTTTTTTTTGGAATCGGTTGAAGGAATGTGAGAATGAAGTTGTGCAATAATAGCGCATGCTGTTATTGATATGATGCGCTATTATTGATATGTGTACTAAGACTTGGATTATTATGAGAATCACACCTTCTTGGATAATTGTATTGTTGTGTCAATGACCCAGATGCCATGAACTAGATTTTACTACGTTGATGTAAATTTAATATAGGCTTACTAACTGTATGTTGTTACTATGTCGTAATCTAAAACTATTGGATGCCAGGTTGCTGTATATGCCGAGTTCTGTAGAGATTGGGGTGAAGCTTTGAGGTTTTATGAGGATGCCTACCATGCTCTGCGTGAGGTATGTGGTGCTTTTGTCTTGTCGAATTATAAACATAAGTCATGCTCTCCGTCCCATCTTTTTATGGCTTATTAATGGTCCTTGTTGACGGAGCTAGTTTTGGCATTATTACTTTTTTTTCTGTAAAAACTGATATTTCCATCAAACCAGGTTACATTTTTAAGGATTTGAATAGAAAATGAAATTGTGTTCTTAAAACTTGTCAAACAAAAGGAGGGAGAGAGAGAAGGGGAAGGTTGGCTTATTTAAAATCCATTTTTTGGTCTTGAGGATTGATAACTTGTCAAACACATACTATGTTCTCTGTGCAATAGCTTAAAACTTGTGTTGAGGGTTGATAAGTTGTAGGGCATATATGCTTATTTTTTTATATGCCTTAGTAATTTCGATCCTTCCATTTGTGTTGAGATCTGATATGTTGTTAACCCATTTTCTGTTTGTTTGAATTTTTTTTTTTTTTTTTTGTAATATGCTTTAGTTAAACTCTTTTATTTGTGATTAGGACTGAGAAGTTATAAAATGCACGCTATATTTTTATGCATTATCTATAGCATACTTTTGTACATGTCACCCAAAAAGAAAAAATAATAATAATAATAATAATAATAATAATAAATACTTTTTATCCATGTCATATTTTTCTTTCTTTTGAAGAAGCAAATTTAAATGCGTAGAATAAAGTTTCTCTTATTGATGAAACCCATTTCAACAATAAAAGAAACCAGTTTTATTAAAAAAGAAATGTGTTTCATCATTTAAAAAGAGACATTTCGGAAATGCTTATGAAATGTTTCATTCCATTTCTGGATATTGGTACACAGAGAAACTAGTACAAAGGGCCAAATAAGGTTTTAGGCTAACTATGACGTAGATATTCTATAAGTAATAAATCAAAGTTGATCACTTCCTTCTCTGGCAGCAATACATTGCGGACGCGAGCTTGAAGGATGCACAATCACATGGTGGATTTGAATTTACTGGCATTCCTGAAGGGATTCCTTCGCAGGCAGAATACTGCTCTGCTACTGTAAGAACAACATTGTGAACCAACCTCGATATATATATATATATATATATATATATATATATATATATTCCCTACTCATCTAATAAGCTTCCTCAGAATCATCTATTTTAGCATTGGTTCACAATGTTCTAAAGGAATTTATTTGTTTCGATTGGAATCTAGGGAAAGCCATGGCCAGTTGCTGAGTGGAAATTTTATATTGCCTTTTCCTTGTTCCGTGGGGCATCTATATACAAAGGGGTGTACCACAGATATACTTGGGTATGTTATTTGTTGGTGTTCATGTATGAAAATGAAGAGTTTGAGCATAAGTTTTTACATTTGTGAAGATATTACTATTATTGCCCATACTTATTTTTTGCACCAAAATGCAGGGTAATGCTTCAGGAGGCGAGCGTGCCAAGTATGCAGGGAAATTAGCTAATAGTTTCATAGATTCGGCATGGGAATTCATCAATCGTACATCTGTGCTTCCTGATCAGCCTCCATTGGGTAAATCGATAACTATGTTCTTATAGCAAGTATTTATTTCATGTTTTGAGATACGCCATTGTAGGGACTAGGGAGTTGGATAGAAAGTTCACTTCTTCCCAAAGCAGACGGTATGACAAAATAGAAGCTGATGCCATATCAATATCATTAGATCACTGGGATCAGAAAAGCATGACTTAGTTTGTGTTTGCAAGAGGGAACAAATTTGGATCATGTACAAGGACTTCTAAGAGGACAAATTACAAAACATGGCCCTGTAATAAGATGTGTAAAGCCCAATATGAGTGGAAATTAATTGTTGGCTATTAGCTTAGGTAATTTTAAGTTTGTCAGTAGATGTTTCAACCAAAACTTAAATTTTGTGTCATCGCAAATCAACAAGAATAGCCCCAACAACTATGAACAACAATAAAAGATCCTTGTTTCCTTAAACATAGAATAGCCCAACAACTATGGATATCATCTTATCCGTTGTTAATTTCTCAAATAGTTTATAGCAATGTCAAAGATTTTACTTGCTAGTATGATGGTAGCATATAGTAGGGTGGTGGCTGATCAATAGTGAGAAGTCATCAATATCTCAATTTAATTGTTTAATATCATAAATATTTAATTACATTCTCCTTTTGATTTCAGGCGAAGCTTTTCGATTTGAAGCTCACCTCAAACGGATCACTAGGGGACGGAGATATTTGGCAGGAGAGGCGAAGCATATATATATTTTTTTAATTATGAAAATAGGTCATGGGGTCCTTAGATTGTTAACTCTCTTTCTTTTCTTCTTTTTTTTTGTTTGAATAAAAGGATTGAGCATGTAAAGTTTAAAATATTTAGTTGATTTGAAAAGTTGGATCATAGGTTGAGATGCAATATTTCGTTTGAATAAAAGAATTGGGCATCTATTTTATTTATTAATGGCATTGAATGATTTGCATTTGAGTTAAATGGATGTGTTTAAATATGAGATTAATAGCTTTTTTTCTTTATATAATTTTTTTTAAAGCATTAAAAAATTGCATTAAAAAAAAGTATTACAAAAAGCATAAAAAAAATTGTATTAAAAAAAATCATAAAAAAAATTTGCATAAAAAATTGTCGACGTAATTTTTTTTTTTAAATATATATATATTTTAAAAAAAATTTGCATAAAAAAACCACTGCCCTAAACAGTTGTAAAAAAAGGAGTGATTTTTTTTTTACCACTATACAAGACAGTGGTTTATGAAGTTCATAAACCACTGTCTTGTAAACTATACAAGACAGTGGTTTATGAAGTTCATAAACCACTGTCTTGTATAGTGGTAAAAAAAAATCACTCCTTTTTTTACAATTATTTAGGGTAGTGATTTTTTGAAAAAAAAATCACTGTCAAAGACAGTGATTTTTTGAAAAAACCACTGTCAAAGACAGTGATTTTTTGAAAAAACCACTGTTTAAGGCAGTGATTTTTTTGACTTTTTCACGTAGTGGAAGACACATACCTTATTGCCTTTGAATTTGCTACAATAGGTGAATGTTGTAGTTTGATAAAGAACTTAGAGTGGTGTTTGGAGGCAGTGATCCGGCGGTAATCAATCCCGTGAGGTTGCCCAATAGTAGGGCTATGTATCATAAAATATGGAGTTGGTGGTGGCTTTTTTATGGCTGCTTTGATGGAGTTCTAAATGGTTGTTTGCTGTTTTGCGGCTGCACTAAGGGTATAAGGTAGCTGTGGACGATGGTAATGGTGGGTCGTTCAAGAATATGAGATGGGGCTGTACACGTGGTGGTGATGGTGATTCGGTGGGGGCTTTTAACAAGAACTTTAATTGCTGCTTTTATGGTTGCAACAGGATGGGTTGCTTGGGTTCTCGGTTGGAGAGAGAGAGAGAGAGAGAGAGGGGCGATAGAGAGGAATCTCGATCGATGGCATGAAATCTGGGTAGAAAGCAAGAGTTATAACGGGACCCATCCTGATGTGGTTGCCCCAAAATGAAGGACATAATTGCCCAATCAAATCAAAGACCACTCGTATTAGGAAACCCAATTTACGACTAAGAGTGTTTCATTTTTAAAACTTGGTATTAGGTTTATTTTTAGACAAATGCGATTTCGTTTCATCTAAGAGTGTCATATGATTTGAAGGCCATTAATTAAGATCTATATTATAAAAGATCGGGACGAAAAAATAAAAATTATATGATATGATTCAAAGCAGTCAAAAGCTTGTTAATTGCTACTAAAGTAAGCACCTGTCACACTTGTTTTTGTAAAGAATGAATTGTTGACTGGTTTGAATCAGATTACAGAGATTGTTTCTCGTTATGATATTCAACACAAGAGATCTTGAGATCACAAGCTCATCACCAAACAGTCATATATTGATTTTATGTGTCACACATCTTAGAAAAGTGAAAATGATGACAGTGTACCATCAAATATGCTTCACGTTTACTTTTTGGGATGTGTTCGACGTGGAATAAACGTCCGACTATCTGATGGTAAGACTGTGATCTCAAAACCTATTGTGTCAGATTGTGATGAAAAACGATCTCCACGATCTCATTCAAAGCCGTAAACTCTTTTTTTCTTTGCTTTAAGTGGTGTGGCTACAACAAAAAAGGGCATTGTAGTAACATTTCTCTAATTTTAGCAATTCAATTTAAAATGCTTTTGACTGCTTTGAATTTCATTTTAATTTCTCCCCATTTGTGACATCATGGCTCGTTTAGATCATAGTATTCAAATCACACTTACTGATTGAGTGGTAGCTCAATTGATATCCTCCCTCCTTTGTAAGGCTTGAGGTCGTAGGTTCTACGCTCTACATTTGTTTCCTCTCTTATATTACTAAGGTGAGGGTTATTGGGTGAGATTTATTCCCCTATGTGTCACTCAATGCGAGTGTTATGTTGTGTGAGATTTTTTTCTCAAAGTACTGTTCTTAAATTATCATAGGTTGCGTATGGCATAGCTCTTTGCTAGCCCTTATCACAAAAGAATTTACTTGGTTTAGTTGGTTCCCATTTTCTTTTTTAACTCCCTGTAAAGTAAAATTTACTTATTCTAGCAGCAACCTTCATATTCTTTACTAACTACCTAGCAGAGCAAATAAAACTTGTTATGGCAAAGAGTGAGTAGAGAGGAGGGTAAAACTATTGAACAAGTTAATCTTGCTATTCAAGGAGTTATCAAGAAGAAGCGATATCTACTAAAACAAGTAGTACGATATTAGCAAAGAAGATGAGAACCTGATAAAGCAGGTGAACTCTGCTATGGCAGGGATAGCAGAGAGCTATGCCCTACGCACTCATACTCTCTACGATATGTAAGGCATATCCAGATTGTCTATGTCGTATGACATCATATAAAAAAAAAGAAGTATTCAAATTACACTTGATGACATGTTAGGTGTCAAAAAGAGACCCGTTCCTAGGGTTCTCGATGGTAGGGTCGTGTAGGGTCAAGCCAAAACTTAGGCTGCACAATGAAAAAATGACATGCTTGATGCAACTTGATTTGACCCAACCTAACTCGAAAATCTGACCCAACCTAAGTAAAAACCCCTTTTTCTTATACATAAAATGTTGGGTCGAGCTGGGTTGACCTGACTCGATTTTTGCTGACTCGATGTCATCTTGACCCGACCCGACTTGAGCTCTTAGTGGACCCAAGGTTTAGGTCGGATGACTCATGTCAGACCCATCACAATGGGTTAACCTTATGTATCCGACCTGATAAAAAATGGGTCGGGTATGAGGTTGACCTAACTCGTTCGGAACCTAATATTAACTCAAATATTAAAAGTGATAACTTATATATTAAATATTAATTGGTACTCTTAATTCAAGCATATGATATTAGAGTTATCTTAGATGGATTCTATCCAATTATAGGTGTGAATATTTTGGTGACAACCACTTAGTCTACTTAGATTGATTAAAGATGAACCAAAGTGCCGTACTTAATTTAATGGTCTTAGATCAAGATCATTTAAAGTTTTGGTGTTTAAATATTAGTGAGAGGCGGTGCATAAGCTCCTAATTTTCTTTAGGATACCTTTACTTAGAACTCAAGATTCTTCTTCTCAACGCAAGTTTAATCTCACTCCATAGATCTTGAGATGGTCAAGATCACTTTTCATTCAATCTCACTCCATAGATCTTGAGATCATAAGATTCCCTATGACACACATCCCAAAAACCTAACAGGATTATAGGCGTAAATCAAATGTGATTCTCATATCATTTTTCGAAATGTATGCCATGTGAAATCAAAATCGGACCGTCTAATGGTAGAATTATGATTTCAAGATCTATTGTGTCAAGATTGGGGCGAAAAATGATCCCGTCGTATTATTTGAAGCAGTCAAAGGTTTAAGCATGCAATAAAGGTTTAAGCATGCAATACCCACCCCGGCTGGAAAGGGGGCATCTTCGGTTGAGAATAATGGTATTCATTCTTTACTCATCGTTAGTGACAAGAATCTTATTAGCTTCATTAATTTATTAGGGAGAATAACATCTACGGCATCTTTATGCTCACTCCAAAATATTGCTTTTTCACTCCACCTCCTTCGTTCAGCATGTATTGATAGCCTTTTAATCACATGATAGATATCATTTTTTGTCTCCATCTTTTACATAATAGATTTATAGATTATGGGTGTACCATCGACTGTCAATTATTTTATTACTCGTAATACACATCCAAAAGAGTGACCCTAAAATCACTCTTGGGCGTGATATATGTCATATGATTTTATGACACTTTCTTAGGACATGCACTACCGTTTAATTAAAAACTGATCGTCTGATGGTACGCTCATGATATATAAATCCATTATGCAAAAAATGAGGACGAAAAATGATCTCTACCATCTAATTTAAAGGCAGTCTTTGCATGCTGGTTGGAGAAGGTGGGGGTGAGAAAGCAGTTTTGGAGTGAGTATAGCGGTACCCTAAAATCTATTGTAGAAGTACTTTAGGGCACCTCTGTACGGGCCCATGAGTTTATTGAAAGCGCTCATGTTGAAAACCCCTTAAAACCCATTGATTGGGTCAGATCAGATGATGGAGATTGTGTTTCACCTCCATCTTTCACCCAGAGGATCTTGATATCATGTCGCACTTATCATACGGTCAATTTTTTATTCCACATGTCATATATCCCCAAAATATGGCCCTAAAATCACGTTTGAGCATATGTGTACCATATGAATCAAGGGCCATTGGGGATCCATGACACATGGAATAAAAAACTTGACCATCTTATAGGTGCGACATGATCTCAAGACCTTTTTTTGTGGAAGATCGGGGTGAAACATGATCTTCATCATCTGATCCAACCCAATCAATCAGTTTTAAGGGGGTACCCAACATTTTATTCCTGTTTGGTTTTATTCTGATTTGGTGAGAGCTTGTGGTACCTTTTTTCTTTGCTTTAACATATATGTGTGGGAAGAATCCATCAAAAAAAAAAAAAAGGCATGTGGGAAGGATCTAAATACTCATGAAAATAAAAGATGAGAAGCTAAGCCAAGAACTATTTACTAGGAAAAGAAGGCAAACTAAGTTTCCGTGAGAAGAGAGGAAAGATGGCTGAAGCTGTTGTTTCCTTCACTGTAGAAAAACTCGGTTCCTTGCTCATTAACGAAGCCATTTTCCTCGGCGGAGTTCATGATCAAGTTGAGGAAATTGGACGAGAACTGACTCGGATGCAATGCTTCTTAAAAGACGCAGATGCTAAGGGAGCGGGAGACGAAAGAATTAGAAATTGGGTGAGGGAAATCAGAGCGGTCGCTTGCGATGTAGAGGATGTTCTCGACACCTTCATCCTTAAAGTAGCACGCAGGAGAAGGGGGCTAATTGGTTACGTCAAAAGGTGTCCATTCATCTTCGATGAAATGATAGCCCTCCATAAAGTAGGCAAGGAGATCGAAGCGATACAAAAAAAGATCTCTTCCATATCTGCGAGTCGGTTAACTTACGGTATCGAAAACTTAGGCAGGGGGAAGGAAGGAACTAGTCTTGTGAGTGAAAACTTCCAAGTACTAAGGAGGCCGTCTTCGGAAAAAGATGTCGTTGGTTTTGATGAAGATGTGAAGGCTTTGGTAGCACGATTGACCCAAGGGGAGCAAAGACGTTGTGTGATTTCGATCGTCGGAACAGGAGGTCTGGGTAAAACAACTCTAGCCTTGAAACTTTTTAGTAATTTTGATATTAAAAGTCATTTTAATTCTTGTGCTTGGGTAGTTGTAACCCAAGAGTATAAAGTGAGAAAAGTATTGCAGGAGGTAGCCGAAAAGATGATGATGAGGGTTGGGAGTGGGGAGTTAGAGAAGATGAGTACAGAAGATTTGGGGGGAAAACTCTTGGAATATTTGTCGGATAAGAGGTATTTAGTAGTCATGGATGATGTGTGGCGAAGGGAATTATGGGAAGATGTGAAAGCGGCTTTTCCGGACGCGAAGAATGGAAGTAGAATATTGTTCACTACTCGTAATAATGAAGTAGCTGTAAGTGCGGATCCGTGGAGCCCTCCTCATGAGCTACATTTTTTAGATGAAAAGCAGAGTTGGGAGTTATTTTCGAATAAAATCTTTCCCTTAGATGGTGAGATGGAGAATTTGGGAAAACAAATAGTGGCAAAAGCCGGCGGTCTACCATTAGCCATCTTGGCATTAACAGGTCTCTTATTGAAAAAACAGAGGAATCCTATTGCTTGGCTCGAAGTGCTTAGCAGTGTAAATTGGGAGCTCACTGAAGGCCGAGAAAGAATCTCAAATATATTAGCTTTGAGTTATTTGGATTTGCCGTATTACTTGAAGTCATGCTTCCTCTATTTCAGTGTCTTTCCAAAAGACTATGGATCCCCAGAAGCAGATTTCGAAATTTATGCGGAGACCTTGGTTCAATTGTGGGTTGCAGAGGGTTTTATACACCAGCACAATCAAGCAAAATCAATGGAGGATGGAGCAGAGGATTACTTGGAAGAGTTGGCCGACAGGAATCTGATTCGGGTAGTGAAAAGAAATCCGATTGGGAAAGTTGAGAAATGCCGTATGCACGATCTTCTTAGAGAACTTGCCATTTTTGAAGCCAAAAACAATGATTTTTCATCCAACACTGCTTCTGAAGCTCCTAACATTCGCCGGTTTGCTATCAAGGATGACACAGTTAGTTACTCTGATCTAAATCGCTCTAATACACATCTTCGGGCATTGTTGTGGTTAGCCCCAAACACTTCCGCAAGTCTCAGCATAAGCCAAAGTAAGTCTATTTGTAGAAGCTTCAAATTGCTTAGGGTCCTAATTATATCTGGCCCAGATGTCTCAACAGTTCCTTAGGATATCGGAAAACTCATCCATCTCACCTACTTGGAGTGGTGGGCTGACTTTCCCGAATACGACGGGATTCCAACCTCTATAGGCAATCTCCAACAACTACAAACTCTGTGCCTATGTTCTGCAAAGGAGTTCTACGTGCCGAATTCAGTTTTGAATTTGCCACAACTAAGATTCGTATGGTTTGGTAGGCCTGGTCATGCCTTAATTAAGGGTCGGCCCAATAAGGTGTCTTCATTTAATCTTCAAACACTATCAAGGGTAGAAATCGGCCCATGGATGGAGGATTGCTTAGGCAAGTTTACGAGTCTTAGAAGATTGGAAATGTGGGGAGATTTCATGATGTTTGGAGATGTTCTCAACAGCGCTATTGTCAATATGAAAAGCCTTCGGATATTGAAATTGGTTGGTCATAAAGGTAGAATCAGAACACTAGTGCCTCTCTCGCAACATCTGTACATATTTAAGATGCATTTGGAGGGGATATTAGAGAAGTTACCCGACGTTGATGAATTCCCACCAAACCTTACCCAAGTAATTTTGATAGGGTCCGAATATGAGCGAGATCCACTGCCCACATTGGAGAAGCTACCCAACCTAACTTTTCTTGAATTAATGGGGAAGTCTTATGTGGGAGAGAAACTGGTTTGCTCTGCGTCAGGCTTTCCTCGACTCCAAGAGCTGACACTGAGTGGTTTGCCAAAATTGAAAGAGTGGAAGGTGGAGGAAGGAGCAATGCCCAACCTTAAACGTTTAGTAATCGCGGGATGCGATCAGTTAGAGGAGCTTCCTGAAGGATTGCAGCATGTGACCTGCCTTCGCGAATTAGAGTTGATTGCTTTGCCTGTGGAATTGAGAAACAGGGTTGTAGAGAATGCTGGAGAGGACTGGTACAAGATCAAACACATACCATTCATTAAACGATGATTCAAAGGCTATGGGGGAGTATCCATGCATGTCAACTCGGTCAGTTTTTTTTCTTTCCCCTACATTTCCGGTTTGGTTATTTTATTTATTTTCTTTTCTTTTGTGTATGTTAATGGGTGGCCCTTAAAGCACCTGAATAACTACTGGGATAAATCCCTCCGACTGCCGAACAAGGGGTGGGATTCAAATTCAGAACCTCTGTTTCTTGAGGCGTCGTCGTGTCACTGCACCAACCCCTGTTTTTCATACTTTCATCTGTTTCGAGATTTTCATATTTTCTCCAACTCTGGATTAATTATAATACTAAGGGACCTCCCCATATTAGTTCTTGGGTGAGAATGAGGTTGCTTAGTTTCTCTAATTATCCCTTTTATTTTTATTTTTTTTTGTTTCTTTTATTTTTTTTCTTTTTTACTAATATCATCATGTCATAAAATATCAGCAATCTCATTATATGGTAAAATAACTAGGGCTACAACGGGTCGGCTCGGCTCCTTTTCAAATTTCTTGGGCTGCCCCATAAAAAAAAAGTGGCATATGCTCGACCTGACTCTATAGGTCAAAGGTAGCCCAATTCATTAACTCAAAAACCCGGAACGACGAAAAAATTAACCCCACCCAAACTGGTTAAAAACCCTCCATTTTCCTTCATTTTATATACAAAATATTGGGTCAGATAGGGTCAGGCCATCCCGACCCAGCTCAACTTTAGCTTGACTGACCCAACCTGACCGGAAGGTTGGATTGAATGCCTCATGCCCAACCTGACCCAACCGATCAAGTTTATATGTCTGACCTGATAAAAAACTGAGTCAAGCATTGAGTCGACCAAACCAGTTGACAACCCTAAGTACAACAGATCATGCCATGAATGCCAGCTATTCACAAAAGAGTTATAATTAGGTAAACGGATACCACCACTTGTAGAGGTATCAATTTTAGCCTCTCTATCATGATATAAAAAATCGTCCAATACCGATACGTATCGGTTTCTCGGCAAACCTATAGTATAAATTTTAGCTTGTCTATCATGGTATCAAAAAATCGGCCGATACCGATACGTATCGGCGATACGCGTCAATTTCTCAGCAAACCAATACGTATCGGCCCCGATACATATCGGGTATCAGCCGATACCTCTATTTCCTTTAAAAAAAATAAAAAAAAGGCCAATGTGTATCGGTATCGGCTGAGTTGTATCGGTGTTCCAAGGACTAATACCTGATACCGAGTCCGATTTGGACACCTTGCTCTCTATATTATCAATGTTGTATCAGTACCGATTACATAGAGGGTACATTATTGTGTGCGACTCTCTGTTACTTTTTCATGCAGTGTGCCCCTTGTTGTATGACTCATGGGACCAAGTATAGGCACGGGAATAACATGACTCCGAAAATATACAAAAAAAAATTGGTAAATTTGGATTGTTTTGGAAAAAAGCGGAAAAATATGAAAATGAAAAATATATTTTAACAATTATAAAAAAATAAAAAATATATATGTTTTGACCAAACACAAGTTTTAAACGAGAAAAAAATTGGTTTAAAGCATATTTTTCAAAAAAAATATTTTTTTAGAGTTTTTTTCATTTTTTCAAAAACACGAGTTTTAAACACGTTTTTTCTGAAAAAAACGTGTGTTTGGTCTCAATGGTCCGGGCTGGGATGGGGCTGGGTTGCAGGATATTTGTTCCTTTAATTTTTTTATTATTTTATATATACTCATTTATTTCATTAGTAAACTCTTTTTTTTGCTCAATGTTTATTTAAAAATAATTAATTATAAATGTAAAAAGTTAGGTTACTAGAAAGAGAATATTTATATGGATTTTTTTGTTGTTGCTAGCGCTGTCATTCGAATTGGGATAATTTGCTTTTAACTTATAGGGTATTTACTACAGTGCCCTCGAATTTGTTAGTACAAAGAAGTTTAATTTGAGGGTATTTTAATAACTATATTATTAAACATTAAAATTTTAAATATATATATAATGGGTACCCGGGGCGGGCTTAATTCGGCTTCACACCATTAGGTCCTAACCCGGCCCGGATTTTCCTGGGCCACCATTCTTTAAGCCCGGCCATATATATATACGGGCCTGACTTAGATACTAAAAAGATTTTTTTCCCGGTCTAGCCCAAACCGGGTTAAAGACTTACAGGCCGACCGGGCCAATTGACAGCCCTACTAACTGGATAACATCTTGTTTTTTGGCATCTCCCCAATGAGATATGATTGATTATTTTGGGCAACGAATAGCAACCAGATATTCTTTCTACGCAACCATATGCTACACGAATAGGTGCAAATGGGATGGGTCAAAGTTTTGACTTAGCACGATTAGACCCGAATAGGATCTGATTGAAAAATGGGTCCGGTACCGGTACCCGACCCATTCTATACTAGGGTTAGGTCCGGTCCTTTAGATTTAAGACCCAAACCCGAACCCGAAGTCACACCGGACTCGATTGAGACTCGAATGAGTGTACATTTGTGTCATGGATTTTTTAAGTTATATTATAGTTGTTGTTAAAATCTTATTGTCACATTCTACACCAAAATCCGTGTAGATCATCTTTAGATAGATGGTGTGCAAAGATGGATGGTTGGTGTGTTTTTGTTAGGGCTTTGGTTCACACACCCAACCCCTAATCATGTTCTTCTTTCGTGTTCCTTGAAAACCGTGTCCTTTTTCACCCTATGCTGTTTTGTGGTTGGCAACAAATTGTGGTGAAGTCTACAGCGAGCCGCTGCTGTAGCCCGTTGTGGTCTATACCAGAGCGACCTGTGATTCAAGCTATTGTTTTGTGGTTCGTAGCAAACTATGGTGAAGTCCAAAGCGAGCCACTATCGTAGCCTGCCGTGGTGTATACCACAACGAGCTGTGATTGACAGCTTGCGCACTACAAATTATGAGTCATTTACCTGTGGCAAAAAACCGCCGTTGAGTAGTCATAGCCTGCCGGTAATTATTTTGCCGGCGCCGACGAAACTGCCGAGGAAATAATCGTCGTGGAAAGCTTCACCGGCGGTGATCCCGGCAGTTATATATCCACTGCCAATAATTTATCTTTCCCGGCGGGCGGTTCTAGCTGTGGGAAAAAGATTAAGTTTACCGCTTGCTTTTACAAAAATTTTCATGGTGACAGTTTCAAACCGCCGCCAAATTGTCTAATTTTTTATATTCGTTGGTGATTTAAAACTACTGCACAAAAGTTTTTTTTTATGGTAATTCCCGACAATTTTAAACCTCCGATAAAGAATGTTGCGGAGTGATGTGATATTTTTAATGTAATGTTTTACTCGCAAGTGCACGAATCGGTTTGTATATAGTGGGTGCGGAGTACGAGATCGTTCCCACGAGGATTAATTTTGAAATACCTAAAAGAGACAAGCAATTCTAGAAATCTATTAAGATCTAACAGTATTCTACCAGTTTTATGATTTAAGTGGTTGATGGTAATTAATGACTACAAACTAAAATTCAATTGATGATTCACAAATAAAAGTGAAGATGATGATAAAGATGAAGATACTAAATCCTCCCATCTTTGGTCCGTTCTTCATATAATATAAATCTAAGGATTAAATTATGAGATATTTCATTAGTAATAAACATCTTTTATGGAAGATCAATGGTCAACACCCTAATAGGTTCCATGTTGCATCCCTGCAATTAGGACTTAGATGATTTTCATATATAGATCTGGGATCAAAGGCACGGCTAGGCACGCATGATCTCAGGTTCAAATAAAAATCATCCCCAAGGTGGGTGAAAATTCCAACAAGAATACCACTTACAAATCTGAAATCAAGGGCATGGCTCGGCACACTTTATTCAGATTAGGGATTATTTAAGATAAAATTACCATTATAGAGCCAAGATCCAGGGCATGGCTCGGCACACTTGATCCCAGAACATAATCGTAATTAGATCCACACAATGAAAATACAAAGACCATAACAATGATAGGGTAAAATTACCGTCACAGATCTGAGATCCCGGGCATGACTCGGCACACGCGATCCCGGTTAGTGGCGGGGATTTCATCCATTCATGATAGCACAACAACCATAAAAATAAAATCTCATATTTTAATCCTAAATTTATATTATTAAAAGTACATCCTGGATGGAATCATTAGATCCCCATCCCTATAAATTTAGCCACATATTGTAAGTAAATGACATAAATAAATAAAGACGGAAAATAACATTAATTAAAATTACCTCAAACTTCAAAATAAATTACGTTGATCCACACGGATGATGATCTTGAAACGAAATAAATGCGAGAATAAACTTTGAACAAAATTTATAAATCAAGGAATGAAATCGAAAAATTAAAGGAACAAAGCTCTTAAAAGAAATAATAAAACTTCCTATTTCTAGGTCTAACTATGAAAACAATGGCTAAAAACTAAGAACACTAAAACTAAAACTCTAAAAAACTCTAATTCTAATCTCCTCTTCCCCAAGTGTTTGAGTCACTTTAAATAGACCCGTCAATGGAGGTCTCCTAATCCTACTTTTCCGGGTCGATTAATCGACCAATGGATGTCGATGCATCGAGCCGACCAAGAGTCCCAAAAAATAGACTTTTAGTGTCAGATTCGTGTCAGACTAAAATTCTGGCTCGATTAATCGACCACAGAAATCCGTGAAATTCAGCACTTCTTCTTGGTTTAGACACTGCTTCGGTATTTTGGCCATAACTTTCTATCCCGAACTCGGATTGAGACGATTCTTGCACCGTTGGAAAGCTGACGAAACGATCTACAACTTTCATGTTTTGACAATTTCGTAATTCAGCCGTCTTGAAGGTCCGAATTTAGCCGCAAGTCGTACCAAGTTCTTGATTACACGGTTGCGGTTTTGGCATTATATTGAATTCTTGTCGCTTTCTATACTTGGCTTGTATTTACAAACACTTCAAATCTAATCAATCTCATCGATAGACAGCTAAATATAGGTATTTAGGGACGAAATATCCTCATTTTTCAGTACTCATCATACCCCCAAACCTACACTTTGCTAGTCCTCGAGCAAAGCAAACTAAAGAAAATAAATGCCACTTTCGTAGGGAACACGATTGCACTTAGCATGTGCAACAAGCCTTTAAACCCCTAGGTGATCCTAGTGGAGGAGTTATGTCTCCCGAGGGTTTACATGAAGTTACCACAAACTTCAATATATTTTGAAATCATCGATAAAATTGAGTTTTCAAAACATGATTTTGATAACATATATACCATTCAAAAACAAAATCATTAATCAATTCAACATGCGAATCCTCAATTTTAAATAACAATGTTATACTAATCATACTAATATCCATTCAAATTAGTCTAATGCTCAAATCGTTAGATAGCTCATCAATTCATGCCTAAACGTGAAGTGTGCATAACCAAACCAAAATTCATTCATCTGAACTAGTTCAAGCGGAAAACCGTTGGATCTGTTGTTTTGACTCAATCCTCACTTTAGGTATACTCTCAAAATATAAAGACACCGATAGTGGATAAGTTTTCGCACATGTGAGAGGTCAATACAAAGCAAATAAAAGGTCTCACATGATAAATGAAACACGATGCAATCAATGAACAAAATAAATCTCATAAGAAGATACTTGTATATCCTAAGCATGTCATATCAAGTGTCATAAGTATCACATATTTACTCTCCACAAGGCGTTACTAATGCAAGATCAGATCATGAAGGTCTTTTAGGGTTGTAATGGGGCTGAAAGGGTAAGAAAGAATTGGAAGTTGGGATTCAAAGTTTAGAAATTGGAAAAGAAACAACTTTTTTTTCTATTTCTCTTCTTTTCTTTTCTACTCTCTCAATTTTTTCTATTTTCTCAACTCACTTTTCTTTTGAATTTCCTTTTCTTGAAGCACCTCATTTTTCATTATTTTCACAATTTTCTTTTCTTTTCTCTCCCTTTTCTTTTTATTTTTGCCATACACTCTCAAGAAACACCACAACTCAAAGATCTCTCCACTTACTCTCTTTCGCTTCACTCTCATCCCTCGTTCCTAATTTCTCATAAATAAGAAGGTAAAGTCTGAATTTTAAATGGTGAAGGGTTAAAGGTTAACGTGGCTTATCAAAGAATGTATAAAGGTAAATTTTCAATAGGCTCAAAGGGTACTAGAAAGATAAATTTATTTGAGGTGGGGCATTTTAAGCGAGCCAAAGATGGCCTTCAATCATGTCCTTAAAAGATAGTAACTTTTGCCTATTTGTCTTGAGTAGATATAAGACATTCTAACATAATGATATGAATTTGATTTCATGCAAAGTCACAAGTCAAAATGAAGTGTATGAGATTATGCAAAATAAGTCGTATTCAAAGAAAACTCCGAGTTTATATATTCACTCATCAATGACGGGAAATTAGCTCTAAAGCTCACTGGGTTTAGTCTCCACTGAAATCCTAAGATTCAACATTCAAAACAGTTCATCGATTTCTATGTCTTAGCTTGGTATAAGTGTAAAAATTCTAGGCATGAATATCAAAATTATCCACAATATATCACATTAAGCTTCATCATCTTAGATACAAGTAATCAAAATATGACACTAGTATTCTGAAAATTAAATTCACATGCATCATCAACTAAAGTTTGAAAATAATCGTAAAATAATGTGCATGATGACTTCAAAAATAATTTTTTTTTTTTTTTTTTTCAGATAAAACATATAAATGACGTAAAATAATTAACCATACCCCCAAACCTAAAGATGACAATGTCCTCATTGACTGAAAGAAGTAGCGCACCCCCAAACCTGTTTGAAAAAAGTACCTCAACACAAAGATCGAGAATATGTGTATCAAATTGGAACATGACAAAAATATATTGAAGGAATATGGTTACACTATTGAGGAATTAAAAAAACAATTCAAACTAAACACAACAAAACAAAAAGAAAAAAAAAACTAAAAAATCCTAAATCCTAAACCAAACGAAAACTACACAATTGGGTTGCCTCCCAATGAGCGCTAGTTTAAAGTCGATAGCTCGACCTTCGGTCGGGGTGAGCGGTGGCTCACCCAAAGAAGTGTCGAGAATGCAATCGCATTACTGAACCGTTAACTCGAAAAACATTCCGTGTTTCGGTTTATAATATCTATCGCCCCATTGGGGAGTATTCGAGAGATTTTGAAAGGACCACTCCAACGGGTTTTTAGTTTCCCTGGAAATAGATGAAGTCGGGAATTGTAGAGTAGAACTAGTTGACCAACAACGAACGATTTCCGCAGAATAGATTGATCATGAACCCGTTTCATACGGTCCTTATACGATTTAGCACAGTCATATGCATCAGCACGGAGTTCCTCTAATTCATTTATTTGGAGACCCCTTTGGGTACGATTTGAAATCGAAATTCAATGACTTAACGGCCCAAAATGCTCGATGTTCCAATTCAACCGGGAGGTGACATCCTTTACCAAAAACCAACCGATACGGCGACATGCCAATCGGAGTTTTAAATGCAGTTCTATACGCCCATAGAGCGTCATTCAGCTTTAACGACCAGTCTTTACGGTTTGGATTGATTGTCTTTTCTAAAATCCGCTTAAGTTCCCGATTAGAGACTTCAACTTGGCCACTTGTCTGAGGGTGGTATGGTGTAGCAACTTTGTGTGTAACACCATATTTCTTCATTAATTGGGTGAACACTTTATTGCAAAAGTGCTTTCCACCATCACTGATTATCGCCTTTGGAATGCCAAAACGTGAAAACACTTGATCCTTGAGAAATTTGGTGATCATTACATTTACACGCCACGGCCTCTACCCATTAGGAAACATAGTCAACGCCGACAAGAATGAACGTATTTCCAAACGAATTCGGGAAAGGACCCATAAAATCGATCCTCCCAACATCAAATAACTCAACTTCTAAAATTGGATTGAGCGGCATCATGTTGCGCTTTGAGATTCGGCCTAGCATTTGGCCAGACAGGATTTGCAATGTTGATGACAATCCTTAAATATCGCCGCCAAGAAACCACTTTGAAAGATCTTAGTTGCGATCTTTTGGAACTAAAGTGACCTCCACAAGCTAACTCATGACGTAACGAGATGATTTGTGGTTGCTCGATTCGTGAATACATCGTATGATTTGATCAGAGAGTTGAATAAGTACGGATCTTGAAAAATAGTGTTTCACCCGAGCTAAGAAAATAGATTTCTCATTCTTTGACCAATGGTGAGGTAATTTCTTGACTAGAAATTGACAAGATCCGCATACCAAGGTGGGCAATCAATCTGAACAACTGTTCATCCGGGAAGTGCTCCAAGATCGAAGCTCGGGTTTCTCAATAATTATTCGTGACAAGTGATCGGCCACCACATTTTACGAACCTTTCTTGTCCTTGATCTCCAAATCGAACTCTTGCAACAACAAGATCCACCTAATTAAACGCGTTTTAGCCTCTTTCTTAGCGTAATGATATCGCAGAGCACGTGATCTGTGAATACCACAACTTTAGATCCTAATAAATAGGATCGAAATTTATCCAACGCGAAAACTACTGCCAAAAGTTCCTTTTCGTTGGTCGAGTAGTTTAAGCGGGCATCGTTGAGAGTCGACTCACATAGTAGATTACATGCGTAATTTTTCTATTCCAAAACGCTCAATTGCATAATCGAGCGTCGCATAATTTTAACAGGAAGGCCGAGATTGAATTATTGGAGCTTTATTAATTCGGCCTTAATGGTTTCAAAGGCCCGAAACATTTATCATCAAAGATGAATGGGACATCTTTGGAAAGTAATGCAGAGTGGCGTGCTATCTTCATCGAAATCTTTAATAAACGCTCAGAAAACCGGCGTGGCCCAGAAAAGATCTAATTTCCTTCACTGTCCTCGGTGGTGGTAGGTCGGCAATTAAATCAACTTTAGCCTTATCGACCTTGATACCCTGAGACGATATGATGTGTCCCAAAACAATGCCATCTTTAACCATGAAGTGACATTTCTCCCAGTTAAGAACAAGATTCTTCTCATGGCATCGTGCAAGCACTAGCGACAAATGATTCAAACAGTCAGCAAAACTGTTTCCATGTATCGAGAAGTCGTCCATGAAGACTTCCAAGAATCGCTCGACCATATCCGAAAAAATACTCAAAGATACATCTTTGGAATGTAGTGGTGCATTACAAAGCCCAAACGGCATTCGGTGAGGAGAAAGTACCAAAGGACATGTGAAAGTGGTCTTTTCCTCGATCCTCCGGTGCAATGACTATTTGGTTATACCGGAATAGCCATCGAGAAAGCAATAGTACTCATGCCCAATCTTTCTAACATCCGATCGATAAGCGGAAGTGGAAAGTGATCTTTTCTTGTCATCAAATTTAACTTCCGATAATCAATGCACACTCTCCACCTCGCTTGAATTTTTGTAGGGACCAGATGTTTTCTTCATTCTTAACCATGTGGATTCTCGATTTCTTAGGGACCACTTGTGGGGCAACCCATTCTCGTCCGAGATGGGGTATATGATTCCAAAGCATCTAAAAGTTTTATTACCTCATTTCAGACCACGCCTTGCATTATAGGGTTCAGTCTCCTCTGTGGTTCCTTAGAAAGCTTAGCATTGTCTTTCAAATGGATTCGGTGCATACACACCGTCGGACTAATGCCTTTGATATCTTTTATCGACCAACCGAGGGCACTTTTGTGCTCTTTGGGTACATTCATGAGTTGGCCTTGCTGTTTCGCATCCAGTGTTGATGATATGATCACGAGTTGAGTTTCATTCTCTCGTGTAGGCATACTTGAGACTTTCCGGAAGAGGTTTAAGTTCTAAGGACCCTTTCTCCTCCTCTTCCGACTTTTCCTTGATTAATTCAATTTGAGTTCCACACTCTATTTCCTGTTCTTCACCCAGACGTGGTGAAATCCAACATGTGATTTACTTCTTGGATTAGGTGATCCACATCGAAATTTTCTCCAAAATGCGCAAGACAAGCTGCTAGAGGATCGTCAGATTCAGATGCATTAAATATTTCCTCTACAATTTCATCGAGTATGCATGCTTGTGCATGTTCGTCATCCTCCATGGGCTGCTTGGCAATATTAAAAATGTTGAGTTCCACTGTCATATTCCCGAATGACAGATTCATGATCCCATTTCGACAATTGATCAGCGCATTGGAGGTTGCTAGGAATGGTCTTCCTAGAATCACTGGAATATTATTCTTCAAATTTGATGTTGGTTCAGTGTCTAGAACAACAAAATCTACAGGAAAGTAGAAAGAATCCACCTTGATGAGGACATCTTCTACAATTCCTCGAGGGATCTTTACGGACCGATCAGCTAACTGAAGGGTCATCGCAGTGGTCTTAAGTTCTCCCAATTCGAGCTCCTTATACACAGAATAAGGCAACAAGTTGACACTTGCTCCTAAGTCCAAAAGGGCCTGATCAATACGGTTATCGCCGATAATGATCGAGATTGTAGGACAACCTGGGTCTTTGTATTTGATTGGGAGCTTTGCTTGCAACACTGAACTAACCAGCTCGGCTAAGAAAGCCTTTTTCGGAATATTGGTCTTTCTTTTGATTGTGACCAATTCCTTCAAAAATTTAGCATAAGCAGGTACTTGACGGATGGCATCCAGAAAGGGAATATTAATTTTTAATTGCTTGAAAATCTCATTTATTCCTTCCACATCGCGATTTCTCAGTGGTGCCATCAATCTTTGTGTACGGCTTTGAACTAGACTTTTCTTCTGTTCACTCTTGTCATCTGATATTTCTTTTGCTTTTACTTTGTCATCAATTTCTTCTCTCTCTTCAGATTTCTTCTCTCCATCAGACTCTTCCTCCTCCTCTGGCAACACTACTTTGTTATCGACCTGCTTTCCAGATCTCAACGTTGTGATCGCCCGAATTTGTTGTTGATTCTCCTCTTGTGTTGAAGTTGATGTTTGTTCAACAACCATTTGGCCCCTTGGGTTAGGAACAGGTTGGCTTGGAAACGAACCTTTTTCTCTCTCACAGAGAAAGGATGCCAATTGCCCAATTTGGGTCTCTATTTTAGAGATTGAGGACGTGTGAGAATGGATGAGTTTCATCAGATCCTCAGTAGAAGGGGTTTGTGTATGAGGACGTTAGGTGATTTCCTGTGGGTTGTTAAATCCAGTGGTGGAAATGTCAAGCACAAAATTTTGTTGTGGTTGGTTTTGATAACCTCATGTGGTAAACGAAAATTCTGGTTCATTTGTCGTGGCTGTCGAACCTGATTTTGATTGTATTGAAATTGATTCGGGTTATTGAACCCTCGCTGCTGAAATTGCCCTTGTCCGTAGTTCTGCTGCGGTCCTTGATTGAAATTTTGTTGGGGATAAAAGTTCGTCCCCTGTTTCCTGGGCTGCATTCTTTGATTATCTTGTTTCCATGAGAAATTTGGGTGGTATCTCCAGCTATTTGGGTTATTCTCATTGAAAATGTTTCCTTGATTCCGCCCATAATTATTCACAACATTTAACTGTTCAGATGTGTCTTCATGATAGTTCTGCATTGAAGGACAATCATCTGCCATATGCATTGGACTTGCATAAATTGAACATGGCTCAGGTTGTGTATTGACCATATGCACATTCTTCTTTACTTTCAATTCCTCCACTTGTTGAGTGAGAAAATCAAGTTTAGCCATCAGATCTGGGGAATCCTTTACTACATATAGTCCTCCTTTCTTGGTTGAACTCCCGGCTTGATCACGGGCTTTGACTGCTTGTTCCCGAGTCTTTGTGAAATCCCAATGCTGAGAATCCTCATTAGCTTTCCTAAGAAAAGCATAAGATTGGTTTCTTTAAGGCTTAGGAATCCTCCGCCATTCATTGACTCCACGGATGTCTATTTGGTTGATTTAGTCCATTGTAGAAACACTGGACCAGTCTCCACTTTGAGTATCCATGGTGCGGGCATTTGAGTAAGAGATCCATGAATCTATCCCAAGCTTCATATAATCTCTCATCTTCCTCTTGCGTGAAATCCGTGATTTCACGTCTAAGGACATTAAATCTTCGCCATAGGAAGAACTTTGACAAAAACTTTTGACCATCGATCGGTGGTTATGGATCCCGATGGTAGAGAATTTAACCATGCTTTTGCTTTATCCTTTTAGAGAAAGGAAATAAGCGCACCATGATTCTTGAAATTTTGGTAAGCAGATGAGCGGACTTCGAAGTCTTTAACATCTTGGTATGGATCTTCTCGCTCCATGCCATGAAAGATTGGAAGGATTTGGATGACATTTGTCCGATTTCAAACCGGCCACCAGGTGTGGCGGGGTATACAATGCATGATGGGGTATTTGTAGTTATGGAAGAAAACAGTTCTCGCAATGTTGGATCTTCCTCTTGTTGGAGTTGCCCATTCATGTTGTCAGTCATATTGACTTGATGGATGATTCACTTAAAAATTTACGCCTTGATCTAGCGTCCTTACGATTTGGCCAAGCGAACGTTCGATCTCAGAATTTAACGGTTCTAAATTTCTTTCTTTAGAAGACCTAGTGTGCATGCAAATGATGCATGCAGTGGAGGTTTCAGTGAAAAACCTCAACAATTTTTTTTTTTTTTTTTACTAAAAATCGATTGATCGAGTCACACTCGATCAATCGAGGCCAAATCGATGCATCGACAATAGGGGTCGATGCATCGACTCCAAAAAATTATTATTATTTTTTTTTATTTTTTTTATTTTTTAAATTAAAATTTTTAAATTTGAAATTTTCGAATTTTTTTTTTTTTTTTTTTTTTTAATTAATTAATTAATTAATTTTTTTTTTTTTAAAATTAAAATTTTTAAATTTGAAATTGTCGAATTTTTTTTTTTTTTTTTTTTAAATTTTTTTTTTTTTTTTTTTTTAAATTAAAATTTTTAAATTTGAAATTTTCGAATATTTTTTTTTTTTTTTTTTTTTTTTAATTAAGCAGAAATACTATTTTAATCCTCGAAAATTCCTAAAATTTACTGTCTACCAAAAATTCAGATTTTCTCAATTTGATATGTGTAAAACTTGATGTGATATTTTAATGTAATGTTTTACCTGAAGTGCGAATCGGTTTGTATATAGTGATCGTTCGAGGATTAATTTTGAAATACCTAAAAGAGACAAGCAATTCTAGAAATCTATTAAGATCTAACGATTCTACCAGTTTTATGATTTAAGTGGTTGATGGTAATTAATGACTACAAACTAAAATTCAATTGATGATTCACAAATAAAAGTGAAGATGATGATAAAGATGAAGATACTAAATCCTCCCATCTTTGGTCCGTTCTTCATATAATATAAATCTAAGGATTAAATTATGAGATATTTCATTAGTAACAAACATCTTTTATGGAAGATCAATGGTCAACACCCTAATAGGTTCCATGTTGCATCCCTGCAATTAGGACTTAGATGATGTTCATATATAGATGTGGGTTCAGGGGCACGCTAGTACGCATGATCTCGTGTTCAAATAAAAACCATCCCCAAGGTGGGTGAAAATTCCAACAAGAATACCACTTACAAATCTGAAATCAAGGGCATGGCTCGGCACACTTTATTCAGATTAGGGATTATTTAAGATAAAATTACCATTACAGAGCCAAGATCCAGGGCATGGCTCGGCACACTCGATCCCAGAACATAATCGTAATTAGATCCACACAATGAAAATACAAAGACCATAACAATGATAGGGTAAAATTACCGTCACAGATCTCGAGATCCCGCATGACTCTAAGACACGATCCCGGTTAGTGGCGGGGATTTCATCCATTCATGATAGCACAACAACCATAAAAATAAAATCTCATATTTTAATCCTAAATTTATATTATTAAAAGTACATCCCTCGGATGGGAATCATTAGATCCCCATCCCTATAAATTTAGCCACACATATTGTAAGTAAATGACATAAATAAATAAAGACGGGAAAATAACATTAATTAAAATTACCTCAAACTTCAAAATAAATTACGTTGATCCACACGGATGATGATCTTCAGAAACGAAATAAATGCAGGAATAAATTTTGAACAAAATTTATAAACTGAAGGAATGAGTACTGAAAAATTAAAGGGAACAAAGCTCTTAAAAAGAAATAATAAAACTTCCCTATTTCTAGGTCTAACTATGAAAAACAATGGCTAAAAACTAAGAACACTAAAAACTAAAACTCTCTAAAAAAAACTCTAATTCTAATCTCCTCTTCCCCGAAGTGTTTGAGTCACTTTAAATAGACCCGTCGTGCGGAGGTCTCCTAATCCTACTTTTCCGGGTCGATTAATCGACCAATGGATGTCGATGCATTGAGCCGACCAAGAGTCCCAAAAAATAGACTTTTAGTGTCAGATTCGTGTCAGACTAAAATTCTGGCTCGATTAATCGACCACAGAAATCCGTGAAATTCAGCACTTCTTCTTGGTTTAGACACTGCTTCGGTATTTTGGCCATAACTTTCTATCCTGAACTCGGATTGAGACGATTCTTGCACCGTTGGAAAGCTGACGAAACGATCTACAACTTTCATGTTTTGACAATTTCGTAATTCAGCCGTCTTGAAGGTCCGAATTTAGCCGCAAGTCGTACCAAGTTCTTGATTACCCGAAGTTGCAGTGTTTTGGCATTATATTCAAAATTCTTGTACTGTTTTCTATACTTGGCTTGTATTTACCTGAAACACTTCAAATCTAATCAATCTCATCAGATAGCCTTCATCGGACAGCTAAATATAGGTATTTAGGGGCGAAATATCCTCATTTTTCAGTACTCATCACGGAGCAAAATGCCAATTTTTGTAGTGTGGCTGAGGGTAACACCAGAGCGCGCTGTAAAGTCACGAAACAATACTTGTAATGCCAATTTTGGTACTTTTTCAAGTACCCTTTTTAGGGCAACATTTAGGGATTTTAAGGTAAGCCTTTATTTTAAATTCTTACTCAATTCGGCTTACCTCCTTTGGAACCGTCGATGCTTCATCTTCTTCTACCTATGGAAAATCTCCTTTAAAGTGCAACTTCTTTAACTTCTAAAGTTTCTTTTTTCCTTCACCTTCGTCTATATTTTGCCCAAGATATGTGAGTATTTTGCCAAAGGTATGTGGGTGTGTGAATTATTACTTTGAGGGATTCGAGGTGAATTGTCGTGCATTCATCAACGGTTAATTGGAGCGATCAAGTTTGGAAGCCATGGATCGTTGGATTGTGTTGGGATTTGATAGGGCATGCCTTCAGTGTCGATATTTCATTCGTACTCATTGTAGCTATTTATTTATAGTGGATTTAGATTGCTCCGATTATAGTACAATGATTTTTCCCAGTAACTATATTTCAAAGTAAAGAAACGACAAAGTGACTGGGAGCCTGTGACGACCCGACTTTTCCAATCCCTCAGGTATAGGAAAGGCCGGTTCGCCAACCTATCGAATAAACGATAAGCCGGACAAACAGGGCACATATCAGAGTAAAACGTAATAAATATCCATAGCTAAAATAAATGGGGAAGCAATTAAAAGTAAAGAACCACCGATGATCGCCGACCATCATCGAAACATGGCTCATAACAGAAATCAACGTCAAGTATAAAACTATGATATCCAACTAAAATGGGCCTACAAATTTAAGTCTAACTCTCACCACAAATAAGAAAATCAGTAAGTTCTATACTGGGAAAAACTCCTAAGGAGGAACCTCAAGCTCTTCCTCCGTAGTCGTGGATCTCCACAAATTAAATAGCCGCCAAGATTCTGAACTGTGACGATAGTCGAGTGAGCTAACCAACAAAGCTCAAGAGAAGAAAGACATCTACGGCATTTTACTTTAACTAACATGGTTTCAAAACAAATATCGAATATAGCTTGTCAAACATATAAGCGGATAATAAATCAATTTAGGTGCGTAAATCATATGTAAGATTTATTTCTAAATGTGTGAAGCAGTTCAAGAATGTATGCACGGTGTTTGGTCTTAGTTTCTCTAACTTCTATATGCAAAGTTCAGTAATTCATGACTTAATCCTCAACTTAAAATACCTCCCGAGTAAACTATATCTCGAGAGCAGGAATATAGCCGATGGGAACCCCTACCTACCATCGTCGTTCATGAACCCTTTTTCAGGATGCAACAAGCCCCTGCGTCATGAGGGAAACTTGTGCCAGGAAATTGTTCAGGAGTTTTTGAGGGGTCGTTCAGGTCAATCATAAAACAAATGCAGATACTAATATAAATCAGATGCAAGTCTCTTATACATAGTTCAGGTTCTTGATTTCAGATTTTCAGAGCTTAAGCAGATTCAGGTTTCAGGATTCAAGTAGATTTAGATTTTCAATCATCCATATCAATTTCAGTTTATAGATGTGATTTCAATGGCATATGCAAGTTCAAAGATTTTAATTCAAAATATCCATGCGAATTAAAATAGAATACTGTAAAGATGAGATTCTCCTACCAAAACTCGGAGTTATGCGAAGTCAAGCAAAGTATGGCCTCTCACCCTCAATCTACATCATAATATACGTTCATGCATTAAGATAAACTCTAATTACTAATAATATAGACCTATTTAAGCGTTTCCTCAAAAACAAGTCAAAACAGGCAAGTTGCGTCAATCCTAGAATTTGACATAACATTCTCATATATTTTTGACTATCAAGACAATTGATCCATGAGTTGGTCAAAACATAAAAGTTGTAGATTTTTTTATTAGCTTTCCAACGCAAAAAGAATTGTCTCAATCGGAGTTCGGGATAAAAAGTTATGACTAAAATACTAAGGCAATGTCGGAGTTCAGTGATACCTCGCTCGAGCGATGATAATAGCTCGCTCGAGCGAGCTACAACGACGCGATTTCGCTGGTTTTCACCCGAATCGAAACCCATACATCCCAAAGTAAAACCCATGGCTAATCTAATGATTTAATCAAAAAGTTTAATTAAAACGTACCTTTAATCTAAGGATTCCTAGATTAGAAATGAGTCACGCGAATGGAGCTTGAACTAAACGGGTTTCTCAACGATTCAAGCGCCACGATCCCACGAGTTCACAAAGACAACTCCAACACGCCCCCAATGATCTCAACCTCTCCCAATAGCCAACTACGAATCCAAGGTTGATTCAAGTTCTTTCTAAGGTTTAAGTGTTTTCAACAAAGAGGGTTCTAGAGAAGGAGGTTTTCTAAACCGATCTCCTACGATGATTGAAGAAGAGAGAAGACGGAGTTTCACACGGTTGGGTAACTATCCTCTCTTAACAAAACCTAGTATAATACGGGAATGCAATTCCTTCTTATAATATGATTGCTCACAAAGTAAAACACACACACACATCTTATGTATTATACACTTCTAATTTTAAAACTCAAGTCCGGTGTTGAGCGGCTACACCGAGGTCGGTGCACAACTTTCGCACGAGGGTCCAAATGGGCTCTAAATTAAAATCTGTCCGCACAATCACATCTAGATAAAAATCCAAAACAAATGGTGACGTCGGTTGCCGAGCCGAATACACACACAGGGTCAGTCTAACTCGGGTTCAAAATACGGGTCTTTACAGAGCCATTGGCGGAGGATATACCGGCCATCGGCAAATTTCATACGCCGACGGAACTAGCCATCGGCATAGGGTAGGGACCTAAGGCCAACACCATTGGGTTTTTAAAAAGAAAATTAATGGGTTTTTAAAAAGAAAATTAATTTTTTTTTTAAATTTATTTCCTCACATACGCCGACAACGGATGGCTTCAACTGTCGGCGTATGTTTTTTTAATTTTAATTTTTTAAAATTATATATATACATCCCATAAGCGGGGAACCGAAGCACATATATTAGAAGGCCAAAGCATCCCATAAGCGAGAACAAGGTCGTAACCTCGGGGACTCAACCCCTCTTTGCACACAAAGTATCATCACATCATATTACATAGGGTCACAAATCAACGAGGGGCCAAAGCATCCCATAAGCGGGAACAAAGCATCCCATAAGCGGGAACTGAGTAAAAACCTCGGGGACTCAACCCCTCTTCGGAGACTCAACTCCTCTCCGCCACTCGTTGTTCAGATTCAAAGAGTTCTCATCCTTACCAGAAACATAAACGAATTCAGAAATGAAACGAAATACAAACGGATACGGAACGAAACACAAACAGATACAGAAACGGAACGAACATCGATACCTAAACGGAACAAACATACACATGTGTTCAATTACAAATCATACTTCAAAGCTTTCATGTTTTTCAAAATAGTTACAAAACATTCTTTTATATCACATTATCTATGAACAAAATCAAAAATACAATTAGATGGTGAATTTCCCCTACCTTAACCTCGACGCAGCACGAAGCCAAGCGAAGCTCTATCTATGGCCTTTCCATCCTCAATCTACATCACAACATACCATGTATCAAAGACTAACTCTAGTTACTAGAACTTAGGCATCCATAAATGTTTCTCAACACGAGGCGGAAACGGACAAGTTCATGCTAATCTGAAATTTGACGTAACTTCTCATAAACTTTTGGCCTTTAAAATTTTAGATTTATAAGTTATTCAAAACATAAAAAATATAGATATCGAAGTTATCTTTTCAACACAATAAGAATCGTATCAATCGGAGTTCGGCACAAAATGTTACGGCTAAAATACCAAGACTGTATCGGTACCTCAGTTGAAACGCGCCAACTCAAACTTGATGTAACTTCCCTCCCAATTTTAACCTTTAAAACATTTGATTAATTGATTTTAATATACATAAAAGTTGTAGGTCTAGTTGTCCTCTTTCCAATCCCTTAAGAATCACCTGATTCCGAGTTCGGGACAGAAAGTTATGGCTAAAACACCGAAGCACTGTCGACACGCACAGTCAAATTTGACCGATCGAAATGTAATTTTGATCGATTGAATTTGAAACTCGATCGATCGGAATCCATTTCGATTGATCGAATTTCAAGAGAAGTCCATGATACTCTCTGTTCTATACCTTTCGATCGATTGAAATCCATTTTGATCTATCGAAAACCTCTAGAAATCGAAATTCATCAGTCTTAAGCCAAATTCGATCGATCGAAAATTGCAGATTTCGCCCAAACCTTGGGTTTTCTCATTCAAAATCCAATTTTTTCTTCCCCAAATTTAATCCAAATCTCACATATAATTATAAAACCATAAAATAAAGTATTTAAACTCACCTAGCATGGATTTCCTACCTTGAATCGACCGATTAACTCATAGATCAGATCATCTTCTTCGTTTCGCAAGAGGGTTTCCAAAACCCAAATCGAGCATCTCCGAACTCCACGATCACAACCAACCCCTCTCAATCGTCAGTAAACCTTCCACACACACCTCACCCAAACCCATGCTACGATTAACGGATCAAAACACACGATCTCTTCGCTCAAAGAAATGGGCTTCCAAAACCCCCTAACGGCTCCAAATCGCACAACCAACGCACAAACGTCGAAACCGACAGCGATCCTTCCTTTCCACGAGTCCATAGAACTTTTCCACACAAAAAAAACTAAACTCGACGCATCCGGATCCGCAAGATTTCTCCTTCTTCTTCCTCTTTCTCTCTTCCAAAGCCCTAACCCCAAGCCTCAACTCTTTCACACAGCTAAGATTCTAAAAGAGGCTAGCCTTCCCTTAAAGCAAAAAGGGTCGGCTCTCGTATAAAGCACATACACGCTTCAGACATATATGGCCCCACTTAAATGCTTTTACACTATACGAGTGTGCACTTTTCGCACCAAACTAGTCCAACCAAGGTCATCAAGTTGACTTCAGTTGATCAAATAAGTGATCAGACGGGCACGCATCTCAAGGTACTCTATTCAAAGTCGAGCATGCATCCCGAGGTACACTATTCAAAGTCTAAATTTTTGGGATGTTATAATACATTATATCATTTCCTTGGACTTTTCAATAGCCCATTATAGTGGCATACTAGTATAACTGTATCAGTACTTATAATGCACCTGCATGTGAATCCTACATATACTAATATATAAGGTATTATCCAACTATATAAAGATTAAATAGCCCATTATAGTGACATAGTAGTATAACTGTCAGTACTCATAATAATACATATGAAGCCTACATATATAACGATTATCCAACTCGGATTGGAATGGAGAATACAACCACAAACAATTAATTGGTGATCTTAATATTTTCTTTCATACTTTTACAATACGTCTTATATAAAATCCAAATAAGAAAGGAAATAAATTCTTAAAACCTAAACAAACAGTGAATATAAAGGACAATTTATTGATCATGTCTTAAAGAGTAAACTACCTAAGGAAGGGACATTACAGTCTTATAAAAGGCTGCTCTGATCATGTCTTCAGGAGGCAACTCACTAATAAATAGACAATACAGTCTTATAAAAGACTGATCATGTCTTCGAAAAGTAACTGACTAATAAATGGATGATACGGTCTTATCAAAGACTGAACATGATACGGTCTTATCAAAGACTGAACATGACTTATCACTGGTGTGATCTATCTAATTTTTTTATCAATCTATAATGGAAGCATGTCTTTACACATTCAGAATCGGAAAATAATAAAAAATTTATTTTTTAAATCATATATTTATATTCTATAAAGATTAAAAATCACATTTCAATTCAAACAGATAATTCACTCTCTACGTTATAGGTCAAAAAGATAATTCATGTATAACAGTATACTAACCGTAAAATTTGAGGGATCCTGTTGAGTCATTTCATGAAGTTGGGACCTCGGAGGGTAAATAGTGGGATAGTTGGGACCTTGGATGGTAATTATTTCTAAATAAAATACTACCATATCTAATCATGCTATAACTACTGTTATGTAAGACCGAACATACTCTCCTATCATTATTTTTATACGGTTCTTTCTAATAAGATTGATAACGATAACGACTTAAAAATATTGATAACGATTTAAAATAGATATGATTAGTCTAATAAAAGTTGTTTTAATAATACATATCAAACACAATTTTCACACTTAGTTCATTAAAGGTTGTTATATGAGATCGATAGGAACTACATAAGACTGATAAATACTTAAAAAATGCATGATCTGTCTAATAAATTGATTTTATTATACATATCAAACAATGCTGACACTTCATTAAAATCAGTAGGGAACTATTTTTTATATATTTTCATTAACAATCTACAAACTTGTTCATGAAAAAAAGCATGAACCCCTAATGGATAAGATTTTAGTGTTTTATGGGATATAATGTTTTTACAAATTGAAAAAAACATATATTTAAAGTCAAAGAGGATAAAAAATAACTCAGAAAATAGTGATGAATGTTAAGTTTTCAGGGTTTTTCTAAAATACCCAAACAATAAATGGTGACCTAAATTCTCAAGGTTAACTCTTTAGGGTTTTAAACCCAACATTGCAAAAAAAAAAAATACTTTCACTCTGATTTGGATTTTATTTGCAAATTAAACTATAAAAGCCAAAGTATCACGAGATTCCTAAGTTGGTTATGCTTCAAAAAGCTTATAAGGTGTTTTAATAAAATCAACACAAAAAAAAACAAATATATTTATTGAATAAATTTTAAAATTTAACAAATTACAGGATATTTGTGGGAACATATTATAACATGAAATACTCTATAGAAAATTTGAGAAAAAAAAAACATTTAATAAAGCTAACAAACAGGGGGAAAAAGAACCCAACAAATAAATATTATAACAAAAATAATGGTCCACATGGGTACCTTTGTGAAGTGATTATAGCGTTTTAAACCCTAAACATTATAATTTGAGGGTTTTAAACCCTTAACATTATGATTTGAGGGTTTTAAAGAATAAACAATCGTGACCTAAGGAATAAACAAATCACATTTTATTAAAAACAATCAAGCCCACAATAGTATACTGGCGATTCAAAACGTGTGGAGATGAGGACAGAGTACTAGCGAAAATTCAGCGACAATGGGTACCGGAGGAGCATCGTTTTGCAGGAGGGTTCATAGGAAAGACGAAGCAATAACGAGAGGAGGGTTCACAGGGAAGGCAAAGTAACAGCAAGAGGAGGGAAAATCGCAGGTAAAATTTCTAATTTTGCCTTTTATATGGTACCTACGAATGAGTTATATAACTCAGAGGGTAATTTGGTCTTTTCATCTCCTTCTCAATTGCAAATGAAAGGTCTTTTAAAGCACACATGTTCGTTTGTTTTGTAAACAAACCCATCCAATTGAAAAGTTTGAGGGTCTCAGACCCCCATTGGGTCATTACATGAATAGGGACCCTGTCAGGTAAATAGCCGCAGAGTAGAGACCTTGTTGGGTAAATAACTCTATAAAAATATATATAAGCCACTCGGATAGGTATTAAATAGATCCAATAACTCCATCATAAGCGTAGTAGAATATAGCCACCAATCTCAATGCGTAGGTCTTGTCGAGTGAATAAAAACTGACATGTAATATACGTGAATCGGAGCTGCATAACTCCAAATTCGCATACCAAAATAGAGCCCGAATTAGGTTCAGTTGGATTGCATAAACAAATTCCGAGTGTTAAAATATTATTTACAACATGCAAAACAGAAAAAAAAAATGGATTACAGATAAAACATAACAATCTATTGTAGCCAAGGACATTTAACCCAGGCTTGGCAAGAGTAGGCAGTTGTAGAGCAGCATGAGGGAGCACCAACTATAGTGCTTAACTAACATAACGTGTGAAGGACAAGAATCAAACCCACAACCTACTCCCTCACATTGGAGGGAGTGTACCAACTGGGCTAATGCCTCTTTTCGTAGACGAGACTCAAAGCAATACACTTGTCTTTTAGTGACATTTTATTTATGGGAAACCATATAATATTGAAAATAATAAAATAAAGTAACAAGTATCGAGGAGAAGATTCTTTCATCTTGCTCTTCACATGCAAGATCGAGAGAGGGTCTCATAGGAAACCAAATGAAACAATAGGACGACTATGTACACTAAAATTTAAAACGCCACTACAACATCAACAACCATGTAGTCAAATATTCTTTTATTTTATTTTATGAAATAAAGACCCAAGAAATCCTTATTACCGTTAAAGCACCTCCAAACAAAATATTTCAATCGATCAAAACATCAAATCAGGCTCTGATACCACTTGTTGGATCTAGCAATCCGTCCATCCGAAATTGCCCTAGGATCTAGCCGTATGATCCATCAAAATATCAATGTAGCTATCGTGTACCCTATCAAGAATATTGTGACCACTGCTTTAGCTTTAACCTGTTACGCCAATCCTAAAGCTTTTGCTACGAGGAAGGAGAAGAAGTGATGTAACATCCATGATTTTCGTGTACTGTACAGGTCACGTGTGCCATAAATAATGCTATGGCGTTTGTGGTGCACAAGAAAAACTAGAATCTATATATATACTCTTAGGTGTATATGATGACAAGTAGGTCAAGTGGATGCAAAACACTTAGGAGGAATGTGTGTGGTTAGCACTAGTTAAAACATGTGAGAGAAAGGGGGGAGGAGTCTCCCATACGTTGTCATGTTTGAGCTTAGAAAGAGAAAGAGTGAAATAGGGAGAAAGAACAAAAGAGTTTTATTAAAAGAAAACTATAAATAGAAGTTTCCTTTGAGAAGAAGGTGAGATTCACCTTATGGATTTTTAATATAGGAGATGAGGAAAGTGGTGAGGAGAGTGAAGAAGATTCCTTAGTTTTTAGAGCTTGGGAAGGATCAAGAAGGGGTTTAGTGGAAGGGTTTTGAAACCCACTTTTGTATGATTGATCTTGGATCGAATCTAGAAGAGATTCGATTGGTCTAAGGTATGTTTAATGCTTATGCGTATTTTAAATAAGATATTAATGATTAGTTGAATAATTTTGACATTTAAATAGGATATTAAATGAGGTAGGAGGTAGTTCTCGAAATGATCAGGCATTTATTGTCATCGCTCCTCGCTCGAGCAAGGAAGGACAAATTATATGAGAAGAAAAAGTTTTGGACTCGCTCAAGCGAGACCCTTGGTAAAAGAGAATCTCGCGCGAGCGAGGGTCGCGTGAAGTCAAGAGACATCGTTTATAATCGCTTGCGCGATATTATATACCTCGTTTATGATCGCTCAAGTGATGAATAGTGCTCGCTCGAGCGATGAATAGTGCTCGCTCGCACGAGGTACTATATAGAAATTTACTTTTATTTTTGTTGTTCTGGGGAGTTATGATTTTCTAAGATTCTTAGGAACTTTTCTGAGAATATCTTTGACACATGCAATGTAGGTTTGACGTGTGTTAGATACGCTTGATTCCCTAGGGGATGGCGATGCGTAAAATGATGGCTTGTATGAGGTAGGGAAACCCCTTGAACATATACTTTAATTGTAAGATCATGTATGTAATGATATAGAAAAGAGTAATTATGCATTAAAGATATGAATCCTAAGTGTGTGTGTGACCACCAAGTAAAATAAATAAGTATGGCATCCCTAAGGGATGCAAATATGATGAAGGCATCTGTGTGATGCATTGACTTGGACATCCTAGGGATGTATGTGATCATGTAAAGTAAGGTGTAACATCTCAAAATTTTGACCTATGAATAGTATACCTCGGGATGCATGCCCGACTTTGAATAGTGTGTCTTGGTGTGCATGCCGAACATGTCACGTGCGACATACACTGTGTGTATGTGTTTGTGGTTCAGAAGGGAACCGCAACCACGGCACACATACTTAGGTGTGTATGTGTTTTACATGTGAGCTATGTGGAGGTAATATAGCTTAAGTGTGTATGGGTGTCTAACACATGAAAGAAGAGGGGTCTCTCACATGTTTTCCCCAAATGCTTGTATTTTTAATTAGAGAGAGAGGGAGAGAAAAAGAAAGAGGAATAGGGTTTTAAAGAAAGAGATTTGAGAGAATAGGATAATTTCTCTTGATCCAAAGCTTGGATCCACTGTATGGATGTGAAGTATATGTGAAGATGAGTGGGTGATGATGATCTTGAAGAAGATCTAGTGGTTGAGCTTGTGATTAGATCTTGAAAAGATTTTGAAGAAGGATTTTGAAACCCTATTGAGTTGAGATGTGGGTGGATCAAATCTAGAGGAGATCCACTTGTTTAAGGTATGTTTTTTGTATATTAAATAGGGTATAAATGATGGATTAAAAGAAGAAAAAGAAGAAAAATGGGTTTCAAGGTTCAAACCCAAGAAGTGCTTAGAAACTATCAAAATCGATTGATCGATTTTGAAAATCGATTAATCGATTTTTGATAGAAGAGAATTCGAGAGAAACTTCACGAAACCGATTAATCGAAGAAAATTTTGATTGATCGACTTTCAAAATCAATCATTTGAAAATCGATTAATCGATTTTGCCTAAGCTTGCTGACACTATTGTAGTATTTCGACCATAAATTTTTATCTCGAACTCTGATTGACATGATTCTTATTACGTTAGAAAGAGGATAGAAAGCCCTACAACTTTTGTGAATTGAAAAACTTATGAATCAACCGTTTTAAAAGTAAAAATTTAGTAATAATCATGGTCAAATGCTAATTGTTTGAGAAACAAAACCGATTAATTGAATTTAATTCGATTGATCGATTTTTGAATTTCGATTGGTCGATTTGAAATCAATTAATCGAATGGGTACTTCCAGTGACTGAAAAAAGGTGGAGTTTAGGAAAATTGATTAATCGATTTTGGAATTTCGATTAATCGATATAGGGATCAATTAATCGATTTTGACTGTGCTTGCCAGTATTGCTTTGGCATTTTGACCATAACTTTCTGCTCCGAGCTCTAATTGATACGATTTTTTTAGGCGTTGGAAAGATAATAAAAGATCTACAACTTTTGTATTTTGACCAACTCATGACTCTAAAGTTTGAAAGGTCAAAATTTAGGGAGAAGGTTGCGTCAAATTCTATATTGGCATGAAATTGGTTGTTCCGACTTGGTTTTGAGAAAACACTTAAATAGGTCTAAGTTATTAGTGATTAGAATTGATCTTTGATGTATCATTTTATATTTGTGATATAGATTAAGGGTGGAAGGTCATCGATAGAATCTTGCTTGCTTCGAGGTTAAGGTAGGGGAACTTCAACATAAACTTGCATGTTGAACTTGATTCATAGTTCTTTGATGTATTTAGATGTAAGTTTGATAGTGATTTGAACGAGAATTTTGAACTCTTTGCAAAATAGAAATTTAAGCCTTTGAATCGAAAAGGTAACTTTCGAATCGTGAAGTTGAATCTTAAAATTTTACTATGTGTTCTTTGAACTGTGAGTTTTAAATCGTGTTTTGAAGGGTTAAACGTGAATGAGAACTCAGGACCTTAGAGTTTAGTAGATGTGTATGCTTGTACGCCTTTGGACCGCTTTTGTGAGATTTTACATACTCCTTTGGACATTGTTGTAAGTCATGTACGCCTTTGGACCGCTTTTACTAGATTTTACGTACTCCTTTAGACACTGTTATAAGTCATGTACGCCTTTGGACCGTTTTTATTGGATTTTACGTACTCCTTTGGACACTGTTGTAAGTCATGTATACCTTTGGACCGCTTTCACGAGATTTTACGTACTCCTTTGGATAATATTGGGAATCATGAACACCTTTGGACCATTTTTACGGGATTTACGTATACCCTTGAACTACGATGTAACCATATACGCCTTTGGACTGCTTTTACGAGATTTTACGTACTCCTTTGAACCTTGTTGTGACTCGGTACACCCTTGGACCGCTTTCGCAGGATTTTACGTACTCTTTGGGTTTTACTTCATAAATCAAATAATAAGTCATAAGATTAAGGTGGACCGCTATGGGCGGATTTTGTGTATATGGACCGCGATGGGCGAATTTTGTATATGTGGACCGCTATGGGCGGATTATGCTTATCGTGGACTGCTGTGAGCGGAGTATAAGTACCATGTGGGCCGCTGGGGCAAATTTGAAATAAGTATTTATGTGATAAGAAAATATTTTGAAATCAGTTTTTATGTGAGAAGAAAATGTTTTGAAATCAGTTTTGGATGATAAGGAAATACGTTTTGAAACCAATTTTGTGTGATAAGGAAATCAGTTTTGTTGCGTTAAAGAAATGTCTTTGAAATCTATTTTGTGCAATAAGGTAATGTTTTGGAAATCAGCTTGGTGCAACAAGAAAAAGGTATTTAAAAATCATTTTTGTTTGATAAGAAAAGTGCTTTGAAACTAGTTTCAGTTTTAAATATGAAGACGTTTGATTTTGACATTGAATCTATGCTTCATTACGATATGATGTGGATTTGTATTGAGTTTCCTCTACTGAGCTAGGATGTAGCTCACCCCCCGACTATACGTCACAGGTATAGCTTCTATTTGGACACCAGATTTGCAAATTGAGAAATTGAGGAGTGCTATGATATTTGGGGTCGTAGATTGAGTGCCTTGTGGAGATTGGTGAGTGTGGCTTAGTATAATGTGTTATTATATACTCGTTGTACACCACTGTTTGGTGATGTTAGTACATCACCGGTGGTCGTTGTTAGTTATTGTAATATTGGATATTAAAATTAAAGATTTATTTATGTCATATGTATTATCTATTTTGATTTTTAATATATGTGGATGTACCAAGCATTCTATATTCAGATTGCGTCCTACGACCCGACGATCCGGGTTTTCCCATTTGGTTTAGGTGTAAAGTTAAAGAAGAAAAAAAATATATGTCTAAAAATTCAGGATGGAAAAATTTGGGCTGTCACATAAGGAGAATGAGATTGATGAGGCCTAATTTACTATATTTACAACAATCACACAGTGAATAACTATATGTAGTGCATTTGATATTTAAGGTTTGGAGAATACCCCACTGACGTGGCTGTATACCCACGACTGACGCGGCAGGATATCCGCGACCGATACGGTGGCCAATCCATACACCAGTTAGACATCTCAGGGATGTAGTTGTTTATATATGAGATATGAATCCCATCGCCTATGAGAAAGGGACCTAGGTAGCTTTAAAAGATATAAAAATGTCTGATTAGACGACGATGGTGGGTATTCTATCTGGCGCCTAACGCTATAATATGTCGGAAAATATTTAAGCTATGATTTAAGTATTTAGGCCGAATCATTGTGGTAAATGAACAAGTTGAGAGCTAATGAAACAAGTAAAGTAATAGTGACATCCAAATGCATCTTTTTAGTTATTTAAACTATTTTTCCAAGAAAACTTATTGATACATCATACTGTTAATTATTATGGAATATATGTGAGAGACTAACTTATATGTTTAATTCAGTTTGTTTCCCTATTGAGCTATGATGTAGCTCACCCTTTAGACTATACGTCGCATGTCCCATACTTCCGGCTGCTACTGCTTTTGGAGACGTTGATAAGGGAGATTCAGATTACATACCTGGGGAGGAACAGGAGCCCCCTCCTGAGGGTTTCTTTTAGGAGATTCCGCTCGTACTTTGATCCAGTTTTATGAGATTTCTGTACGGCTTGGTATGTCAAGCCTTTTTGAGTAAATGTATTATATTGATATATTTTGGCGAACCATCTGGGGTGACTTTGCTTTATTCACCGATGGTTCAAGCCGGTTCTTCTGCTCATGCAGTCGCGTGGGATTAGAACTGTCTTTTGGATTCTTATTAGAATAATATATCATTAATGTATGGAGATTTAGTTAGATTCTGTTCTCATGCTTTATTTTGCTTCGTTGTGCTTGGTTATACCAATGTTCCGTACAGGTTTATGGGGCACGGCCTCGAGGGTCGTGTTGATGGTAAGGGTTTCGGGGTGCCAAAATCCGAGCTTTCACAAGTGAAAGTCGCTCTACCGGCCTCTCTGCCTAGACAATTTCAATGGGAAGATGTTGTAAAAACCCTTAGGGCCCGTTTGGCTCACTGGAAATGAATATCCAAAAGATAATCATCTTCTGAACGATGGTTTTCCTGGAAGATGATCTCCCAAAAGATAGTTCCAGGAAGATAGTGAGCTTACGTTTGGCTCGCCTAGAAGATTAATTTCCTACGTTGGGTGCACCTATCATTCATTGGAATTGGAATATCAACTAAAAATAGTCTATTCCAATTCACACATTTTAGAAAGAAAGACCCAAACAGATCAAAGGGAGAAACCTAATTAACGAGCAAAAAAAATGTAGACATTCCGTAAGCTTGTCAATGGTGGTGCAACCATCGGTTGCACCACAAGAATCTTTGATTGCAAAAATTTCTACCCTTGGTGGTTTTATTTGGATTTCCAAGGAAAAAGAGAGAGTATATTTTGTATAAAAGTTACAAGTACCTGGGGATTGCGGATGGAAGTTCCCTGTGACAGCCCGGATTTCGGCACCCTAAAACTTGTGCGATCAGCACGATCCTCCAGACCGTGCCCCATGAATACGTACCGAACATTGGCATAGCAAGCAATAATAAAGAGAATGAAACGCATAAGAACTGATACTGACATAATTCTCCAGTTCTATACATATATACTCCAAAATCTATAATCCAAAAGAGGGTTCTAAACTCATGCCTCTGCATGAGTAAAAGAACCCACCCGAACCATCAGTGATATCACTTAGTTACCCTAGATGGTTCGCCAAAAGAATATATATCTATTTAATTACATTTCCCAAAATTAAGGCTTGACATACCAAGTCGTACAATGAGCTCTCAAAACTCTCCCTATCAAAGTCCACAACGGAGTCTCCTAGAAGAAGTCCTCGGGAGGAGGCTCTAACTCGTCTCCGGGCACGAAGTCCGAATCCTCGGATCAGCGTCTCCCAAAGCCTCTACGGCTGCAAGCAAAGGACCTGCGACGTATAGTTTAAAGGGTGAGCTACATCCTAGCTCAATAGGAAACAACACAATGAACATATAAGTTAAATCCTCATATATATTCTATGATATGATAGCATAATGTATTTATGAACTTAATAGAAAACAGTTTAAATGGCTACATATGCATTGAAGTTTACTGGTGGTTTACACGTTTCATTTATTATCAACTGTTCATGAATTACACTAAATAGGCCTAAAGAAACTTAAATCTTCAACTTAAGTAATCCCCGAGTAATATAGCATCAAGCCCCGATGGAATACCCTCTATCGTCGTCTAAATAGACAGTTGGTATAAATATATCACTTTAAATAATACCCAGGTCCCTTTCTCATAGGCGACGGGGTCTAATCTCATCTCAACATCCTTGGATGGTCATTAGACCGCCTGTCTTGGATATTCTGCCGAGTCAGTCGTGGGTATCCCGCTACGTCGATGGGATATTCTGATCAAACCTTAAATAACAAAATATCATGTGCTTTACATATAGTTATTCACCGTATAAATGTGCTACTTTATATCAATTAGGCTTTATTAGTCTTTGTTCAATCTTACTTTACAATCTCACTTATATCCCTCGGATGTCTAAATTACTCGCATCACACTGATGCCTTTACCACTTTCTCATCCCCTGGGGATGTCTTATTTTCATATATTTACTTGGTGTCACTCGCATCACACTGATGCATTTATCACTTTTTCATCCCCTGGGGATGTCTCATTTTCATATGCTTACTTGGTGTCACACACACACATACTGAGATGATTATATGATTAAAGCGTTTTTATTTCATTGGTGTATCACACACACACACATGGAGATTATATGATTCATTTCATTTTTATATCACTACATATATGCTCTTGTAATCAAAGTACATGTTCAAGGTGTTCCCTATCTCAAGTGTCTAACTATCCAAGCATGAAAGTCTCACACGGCTCCTCATGCTTGCCTTAGCTCGTATCACCTATGGTACATCATAACATATGCACAATATCAATAAGGATGCAATAGAGAAGGTCCAAGACCCTCCATGAACCTCATGGTTCAAATAAGAAACTAACTAAAACTGCTAAAATTGATTAATCAATCTCCAAAATCGATTAATCGAAACCCTAAATCGATTAATCGATTCTCAAATCGATTAATAGAAATCCAAAATTGATTAATCGATCTCAAATCGATTAATCGAAAGTCCACACTCGATTAATAGATTCCCAAATCAATTAATCGAAATCCAAAATCGATTAATCGATTCTCAAATCGATTAATCGGTTTTCCCAAGCCTTATTTCTCTAGCCACTGGAGGTATTCAGTCGATTAGTCGATTTCTAAATCAATTAATCGAATTTCAAAATCGATTAATCGATTTCAAAATCGATTAATCGAACATGGGGCTTTTATGCCTTTTCAACTTTCAGACCAAAATCGAACATGGGGCTTTTATGCATTTTCAACTTTCAGACGAAAATCGATTAATCGATTTTGCCAGAATTCAGCTCATTTTCGGGTTGTTCTTCCAAATCTTTTTCTTCCTATTTTTCTATCTTTTTCCATCATTTACCCCATCTATTGATTGAATTTAATCATCAAAACTCATGCATTTAAATCTAACAAAGCTCACCTCAAATTAATCTCTTAAATGATGGAATGGTTGATTTCTTAGCTAGGGTTCCAAGCATTTGCTTTAACGGTTCTTCACGCATCGAATCTGGCATTCAATGCTCAAATTCGTCCTCAAATCTGAACTACAATAACTCTCCTTGCCATTAATCTCTCTCTCTCTCCTCTTAACTCTCTCACCAACCAAACAAATGAATGACTTCCCTTTAGGTTATTAAACCCTTATAACCCTCCTTCAGTTTTGGTGTTAAGCACATACACTAGAGATAGGTGTATGTGACCCTTAACTAACACCCATACCCCATACTTAGGGTACACTTACATCACATGAATACGTTAATCATAGAAGTCCACTGTTTGACCATCACTTGGTCAAACCTACGACCCATCGGGTACAGATCCCGAAGTCATTGTTTAAGGTCAAAATCTTCAGGATGTTACATTCCCACTTCCACCTCAATAGGTGGAATACAAATCTTCTAAAAAAGTGAAAGATTTACTTAAATTAAAAGATTAAAGTCTATTTGAGGTTACCCAAAATTTCCCCCAAACACAGGATATAACCCATCTTCCAAAAGCTTAATATCCTAACCCTCCATCTTCTATGAACTAAATAGGCCCTTAGTCTAAAGAGAGGGGACGTCCACCTATATATAGTCAAAAAGTATAGTGCCTAATTTAGAGTTCTACTCACCATATAATTATATAAAGCATAGAATCACATGTTCATTAAGAAACCTAAAGATTTTCACTAATTTTTAATAATGATATTTGTTATTTCAAACAATTATAATCTAGGGCTTCATATATTAAAATCATAGTGTGCATGCGTGGGCCACACACAGACATGAATTTTGAGTTTCCATAAAAAAACTCCAACACGACTTTCAAGCCAATCTTTCACATAATTGATCGTGACTCAATGGTGTACCATCCACCATTGAAGATTGGGCCTGAAAATCGATCCCCATCATCGGATTCAAGGCAATAGATGGGTAGAGCCGGTTGTCTCCATCATCAGGTTCAAGGCAACAGAGCTTAAAAAAAAAAAATTTGAAAAAAGAGAGGAATATATATATATATATATATATAGAGAGAGAGAGAGAGAGAGAGAGAGAGAAAGAGAGAGAGAGGTTAATATAGAGGTACCCTGCAACTTACGTGGATTATGGGAGCCGAGAATGAGAGCACACTCCTTTTCTTCTTCCTTTTCGTTCTTCCTTTTTCTTCTTCTTGCATTGAGTATGGGAGCTGAGAACGAGGAGCATGCTTCTTCGAAAATCGGTGCCAAGAGAAAGAGAGTCTAATATTATTTGACAATAAGAAGAGAAGAAACCCACTGATTAATTCGATTCTATTGGGTCAAAAGGTTTGATCAAATGTTTACTGTTGGAACTGAACCGTTTCATAATCGCTGCAACTTTTCGAATTTAAATTCGAAAAGTTGCAACTTTCCATCTAGTTGTTGGATGGAGCAGTTGAGATCTTTGAAAGATCTGAGCCCTCCAAAATATGACTGTTGGTCCAACAGTCATATTAAAAAGACACTTAAGATCTATAAAAGTAGATCTCTGGACACAGATTGAGATGCTCTGAAATCCATCGAATTTTCTTTCATACGGATTTGAGAATTGTTTTACTTTCATATTTTATTTGGTACTTCATCAGATCAAGTTTTCTGAGGCGATCCTCTACTATTGAAAAGTAACAGATCACATCTAAGAGATTGAACTCATTATATCCTAGAAACGTCTCGTTGGAACCTTTTTACAAAGTTGAGGATTTACTCGAGTAGAGAGCAAATAGCGTTTTACCGATAGCGATGGACTACGTGCCTCAAGTCTAATTTCTTTTGCCCAATTTTTTTTTTTTTTTTTTTTGATAACTTAGGTATCCGAGCCTCTTAGAGCACCCGCCTAATCCCAGAGGCACATGCGCACCCCAAATTAGCACATACCGAGTCAGCATAAGATATAAATCCCTAGTGTGGCCTCAAGGGGGGGAGGGAATTCGAACTTGGCCAGCCCTTCTAACACGTGTTTTAAAAATTCTCCTTTCGGTGTTATTGTTGGACATGCCTCGTGCCCTTACCAAGTTGTGCCGAATGGTACAAAACTCCTTTGAGTTGGTATTCGGTGTTATTGTTGGACATGCCTCGTGCCCTAACCAAGCTGTGTGAGTTGGTATTAGGTACTTGGGAAAATGGTGGAGCCTTAGGAAGCATATAGCTATTTATGTAACTACGCTTTTGACCTTTTGCTGATTTAGCCTTTAAAAAAAAACCTGTATATCTTTCAAGTTTGGCACAGGGAGAGTGAATCAAGCACTGTGGGCGGCACTCTGGTGGGGTACCTATCATTAACTAATAGCACAGCTGAAAATCATTGATTGGTTTGATTAATTTTTGTCTTTCTCGCAATTAAACTTGAAATTATGGGCATACCATCAGATGGTCGGATTTTAATTCCATGTAGAATACATCCTGAGAAGTGATCTAAGAACCACATTTGATATATGCCATGATCTTCATCATATTAATTTTTTGGAATGTGGTCACAAGTAGAACCAAAATCTGACCCTCTAGCAGGCTCATGATCTCAAGATCCATTGCACCAAAGATTATAATGGCTCATGATCTCAAGATTCATTGTGCCGTAGATTAAAATAAAAAACAATCTCATCGCCTGATTCAAAGCAATCTACGATTTTCAAGTGTGATTAGTGGGGAAGATTGAGTATTTCATGGGGGTTAGCTGCAGCCCTTCTTTCCTTAAAGCTCTGTATACCGCATATGCAGCATGTATTTGTACCATTATTCATTTATTCCCAATAGCAGTAATATTGGACGGTGCAAATAGGCACCCAGATTGTCTTTCAAATCAAAGGGGAATTAAGCTACTGCAACATGGAACAAAATACAACCCCCCCATCATTCATCATTCAATTATCACTCACAAGAGCCATTTGAAAAACCTTGGGCTCTGATCTATTCTTGCTTAGCATCCTTATCAGTGAGCAACTTGAAGAAGAAAGAGAAGGAGAATCATTTTTTACTATTTCACCATCTGATCTCGAATCAGTTGAAATTTCCACCAGACTCCCCACGGTAGAAACCTGATCATCTACTTGGTGTGCCACTCCGTTCACGTCCGAGTTCCGTCGAGGGTCTCCTCTGACATCTATCACCTCCGAAGCCGCCAACAAGGTTCTCTCATCCAAGACCACGGGGGCTCTACAAATAGGGCAGCTCGATCGGGACTGCAGCCACTTATCAATGCATCCGACATGGAATGCATGCTGGCACTTGGGCATGACCCTTGCCCTCTCACCATCCTCAAACAAGCTCAAGCAAACTACACACTCCAATCGGCTTTTATAATCTCCGGATTTGTACATAAAAGTAGGAAAGGAGTCCAGTACCGAAGCATCCAGGCCGTCCATCGGAGAAGGAAACCTAATAACATGGTCATCGTCGCCAAAGGGAGGGAGACTTTGGAGTTGCAGAATGGTTCTCACTTGTCGGACAGGTGGTGGTCTCCGTGCCCTAGACTGGTTGAGGAACCACGTAGCATAAGCATGGAGAAGCAGCACGAAGATGATCACCAACAATAACGATATAAGCGCCGCAACTATGATTCTAACATTGTATGGATAAACATTGGTAATCTGATCATCTCGATCATAGCTCTGGTCGATGGTGTCAGTTGAATTAGACATTCTGCTGCAGCCCACTTGGCATAATTATCAGTAATTCAAAATTTGAACAAATTCAACTTTTGAAGACAAAGGCCATCATAGAAAGGCTAAAGGAATCTTTCTAAAAGCCCTAAAAATTAAAAAAAAAAAAAAAAAAAAAGTCGTTGATGACTGATGAAAACGCGGAAATCTGACTAAATTTAATCCATATACCTCCATGGATTCTCTTTCTCATACGTTGCACGAGTGCCGGGTATAAAGGAATTTGTTTTGGCTTGTAGTGAAAGGGGGTCAGAAACAAAAGACTCGTGAAGGCGACGGCAACATGGTTTATTAATGGTGGTCATGGCGCTTATTTTAGTGGGTGTGGGTTGGATCCCTATGAATAGAGTAGCTTTTCTCTCTCAAATTACTTCTGGTTTTTTCACTCAAAAAAAAAAAAATTACTTTTGGTTTAGCTTGTCACTCCTCCCATGTGATTTAGTAATGAGTCTTCAAGGCTAGGCTAGGGCTACCTAATTGGCTAGGAACGCTAGGGAATCGGGTTTGCTCAACAGTTGCGAGCCCCAGACCCGAATCCAAAGGAAGCTAACTAGCAAACCTTGCTAGTACTATTGGGCTAGGCTACTAGTAGGGACTCAAATTAGGCTGATCAAGCGGGCCAAAAGTCTTTTGGGCCTGGTCCATTTTGAATTGGGTAACTGCCTTGGAAATCCTGAGATTTTTTGCCCCAGTGGGATGTCTGTTTGGTGAAAAGGTAAGAGGTCAAATCCCCTGCTTACCTATGAAAAATAGTTTTAGATATTTTATAACTAGGGCAATTGGCGGGGGGCCGGGGGCACTAGCGAAACGTCCTATAGATGGCCCTAGTATTGTAGGGCCTAACTCCCATTAATTCAGGAAGGCTAGTGTTACTGCCACACTTTTACCTTACAACCACTTCACTTAAGACAAATGTTGACAGCTTTCAATCTCATGATTAAGATCATTTTTCGTCTCAATCTTTCATATGATTGGTCTTGAGATTATAAGCTTAAAGCTAGAGGGTCAGATGTTGATTTTACTTGGCACACTTTCCAAAAATTGAACATGATCATGAAAAACCATTAAATGTGATTCACATTTACTTTTGATATGTGTGCCACATAAATTAACATTTCATGATCTGATTGTAGGCCCATGTTCTCGGGATATCTAGTGTGATACCTTGGTATGAAAAAAATCTTAATTCTCTTAGGCCTCGTTCGAGAGCTCAGGATATTGCATTTCCTAAGCATTTTCTGCAAAAAATGATTTTCCTCACCATTTTCAGAGCATTTCCTTTGTTTGAGAGATTTTTGGATTTCTGTGTTTTCCGAGCACTTTCTATTGAAAGGGACACATGATTTTCAGAGTTTTCTTCTCAGAAAACGGCATTTTCTGAGGTGGTTGGAAAACTCCATTCGGCCCAACACAATCTTTGAAAGCACCCACTTGTGCAACACTTAGTAACCAATTGACCGATTGAAATCAAATGATGGAGATCATTTTTCACAGTGATCTTCGGCACAATAAAGTTTGAGACCATGATCTTATCATTTGACGGTAGGTTTTGGATTCCCCATGTCACAAATCCCCAAAAAATGACCTAAAATCACTTTTGCGTGATGTGTACCATATGATTTTAAGATTACTTTTTGGGTATCCGTGCTACATGGAATAAAAAATTGATCGTTTGATGGTACACTTATGGTCTCAAGATTCATTATGTGGAAGATCAAGGCAAAAAGATCTCCATCATCTGATTGAAAACAGTCAATGTGGCGCTTTCAAAAATGGCATTAGCGCTAATAGAGGTACTCAGACAAAATTTGATTAGTTTGGGGCAACGACCATAATGTGTGTTTTGTTTGAGAGATTCATCATTTTTTGTGTCATGAAAATAGTCTTAAAATTGTTGGTGGGTTATACAAAAAATGATGGAAATAGATCGGAAATAGCTTCAAGGCACGATTAAGAGGTTGGTTCGGGCAAAAATCAGGTCGTGTTGGGTCAATGCAACCCAAGCCAATATTTTATATGTAAAAAATATGGAAAATAGGTAGGGGTGTTATTGAGTCGGTCTTGACCGGTTTTCATGCTAAACCGAAACCGAACTGAAAACTATCGGTTTCTAGTTTCTCAAATCGAAATCGAACTAATAACTATCCGTTTTCGAGTAAGTCCCCGTTGGTGGACATGTTGAAGACAACATTTCAAGAATCTGACCAACCAAAGTGTTAAACACATTACCGATTTAAAGTATATAAATTTTGACGATCATCCGATCAAATAACCGCTTTGACGAAGGTCATAAATACATGCGGCTATAGGGCGCAGAAGTATACAATACACTTTCTTAAAAAAGTGTAGAACACAAGAAAATGTCAATTTTCCTGAGAAAATGAGTTTATGAGGAACTCAAGAACAACTACTCAGAAAATGACTTCCCTCAGAAAATGGGTTTCTTAGTAGAAACTAAGGCTTGTCATTTTCCCGAGAAAATGGGTTTCTGGGCGGAAAGTGCCCAACAAGCCCTTAGACAAGCAGTCAAATGAAGTGGGGGTAACATAAGGTGGTGTGCTAGTACCACCAACCATTCTGGAAAGGTTCCAAGCAAAATTTGGGAAAATAAAAAAAAGATGAAAATATTTTAAAATTCGAAAAAAAAAATCAGAAAATTGATCAACCAAGTGCTAGTTTGCAAACGGCATATTTGTAAAATTGGAGAATATACAATGAGCTGCATATTCAAGTTTAACAGACAACCTATTCGGAGAACTGTAACCAAATTTTTATTAATTCAGAGAATTCTGTGTGTTGGCCGGGAACCTGATACTGACCTATATATATGCCTGATACTGACCTATATATACTGACCTAATGCGAATATGTCAAACGTTGAGGCCCTGTTTGGCAAAGTCGTTCCTGAAAATTACTTTTCAATATAAAATATTGGGTTAGAAGCACTGTCCACTCAAGGACAGCCATCTCCAGCTGAAAATGATGTGCCTTGAGGCTGCTTCTCCATTTTCAACTAGAGGTGGCCAAACAGGGCTCAAGTCCTTAGGTTGGAAAGTGTTTCTCACCCAATACTTTCCCTTGAAAATTGTTTTTTGGAAGCAACTTTGCCAAACAGGGTCCTAACTTCTGTGGCAGTTTGATTTTGTTAGAATTTCATGGGTAAACCGGGGCTTCATAAGCTCGATGGCTTTGCAAACTCTGTTAATTCGCAAACAAGGTTGCTTCTCGATTTTCAACTAGAGGCGGCCAAACAGGTCCTTCAGATGTGTTCTTTCTAAACCATTAATTCCAACCATGTTATCTGTTGCTTAGGAGCCTGAGTGCATCTTTCCGTAGTATGTTCAAAAGAATTGCAATGTTGCCAATCATACTCTACTTCTTGACAAATCGGTCACGTCACCATCCTCTCTTTACAACTAATTAAACAACATTATGAAACTTGAATTCACTATCAATCGCCCCACAGAACTGAGCATAAGTTAGCCTGGATCGATTTGATGTGGGTGTATCAGCATGGATCGGTATACCAAAATGACTAGCTGTACGACTCAATATTTTTGTCAACCAAAACTGAAGAGGTAGTCTTCTTAATTGAATCCAGATTGGGACAAACTCGATCAATTCTCAGGTTTCTAAGACCAAGGTTGTTGGTGGGTCAGAGACAAAAAGATGGAAATAGACCGGATATTAACTTCAAGATGTGATTAAATCACTATCTTTAAGACAATGCGTGTCCCCACTATGCAACGGGATGATGATAAATTCGCCTTCAAGATCCAATGAAGCCTCGGTGATGCAGCGATCTACGTTGCACTGAGCTCCTCGCGACAATGCGCATGTCGAAGTGCAAAGTGTACCTTAAAAGTGCCAATTGCATCATTCACATATTTGCCCATGCGCGATAACGGCAACAAACCGTCACTGCACTATGGCCATTCTTTCTACTTTTTAAGCCAAACATATATATATATATATATATATATTAAGAAATGTTCTAATTAATAAACACGTGAGGGTGGGGCTATTTTCTCTCTACAACACTTCCAAATTTTAGATTAGACTATTTATCTTCAACACTTTTCAAATTTTCAATCTACATTTGACTGGTAGGTTGTAGTTTTATGTCTTAGCAAAAACAACTTTTTCACATGAAATCATTAAACAGGAGAACCATTTAAAAGTTAAACCAAAATCTTTAACCAAATTAATAAATAATAGATAAATACTATTAATTAAAATTAATAATAAATATTTAATAAAGGTCTCCCTCCAATTGAAATACCAGTGCTAAGCACTATCATCAAATCCTCATTGTTCCGATGTTGTGACAGCCCGAATTTTCCCAACATAATTTTCTGAGATATAATAATAATAATAATTATTTTTTTCTTGAAACTGTAAACCAACTGGGAAAAAATCCAACCGCTAGATCACAGAACACAATCTGAATACAGAATTTACTTGGTATATTTACACAGTGCGAAAATTAAAACAGATATAACATACGGCAAAATATGATTTCCTATTTACATTGTGGCAAAAGAAAAATATCAAAATGATCCAACCACCGGTGACGGCCGACCGTCACCTAAACAGTGGTGACAACAACTGTACACAAAATAAACTATTCCCAAAAATGTATGAAGTCTAAAGTATGAAGTTCACAAAATACCCAATCTGATATCAATAAACTATGGGTAAAATCCCCAATGCGGAAGATCCGCCTCCTTCTCTTGTACCGACCTGGGGTTTTCTCCAAGCCTAAGGTTCTGATCATAATCTGTACCTGTGACAAATAGTTGGGGTGAGCTAACAGTCTAAGCTCAGTAGAGAAAATTTCAATACCATTTACAATTTATCATATCAATGTATAAATTAGTGACAGAATTCAAGAGTCATAATAGAGTAATAGATTCAATGATAGCACAAAAGCGGAATGAAACATAGATTTGAAGACAGAATTAAAAGTAGAAGCAAAAGCAGAAACAAGGCATGATTCCATAACAGGTCTAATAATGAAAACAGAGCATAGATGAAATGACAATTTCGTCCTAAGACTAAGGATCAAAATTTCGGGTTAATTTTTGTTTCGGAGGGGACTGAAACCGAAATTTCGGCAGATAATTTCAATCCCATACAAAATTTGGACCGAAATTTCGGTCCAAATTATCGTTTCAATGGGGACCGAAACTGATAATTTCGGTTGAAATTTTAATCCTTGGCTAAGACAAAATTCTAGTGACGGAGCTCAACAAATCCTTTTTCGTATCAAAACATTCAATTTCTTATCTTAATAAATAACTTAAATCAATCTCTCGAGCATTTATAGCTTGAGAGTCGGAGATTTTTCGATGGGAACCCCTACCTAAATATCGTTGTTCAATAATAATTTTCGGGAGTGCGACAAGCCCCCTACATTATGAGGGCAACTTGTGCCTGTCAGGTTTACCGTCAACACGGTTAAAGGAGTAGAGGGATTCGTTCGAGTGAGCTTTAAATCAACATGCAATGGTAGGACATAATAATCATTTAATAACTCACGGCAAACCTCAATTTCTTTTCATGTTTCGGGAACAAATTTGTATGCAAAGTTTCAAGACAAATATGAAGAACTCATTATTTTCAAAGCTTTCAAGATGAGCATGCAAGTTGTCACGAATTCAAAGATTCTAAAAATCAATAATTATCTTATGAGTTATGAGTCAAAAGCAAATAAAACGAATATCATACGAACTATGAGTCAAGAAGTGAAACGAAACGAATATCAAAGGCATCTATGAATTAAAAATCAAAAGTGTAAATGGATGTTAAATTTCTCCTACTAAATCTCAAAGTCGTGCGAAATGGAAGCAAAGCAAAGGTCCTACTAATAATCTCCAATCCTCAATCTATATCACATCGTATGACAATGCATTAAGGATTGATTCCAAATACTACTGACTTCGACGCACTTAAGTGTTTTCTCAACATTGATGCGGAAATGGGCAAATTCGTGTTAACTTCGAGCTTAACCCAACTTCCTGCCTAAATTTGACTTTTAAAACATTTGATTCATAAATTTATTAATTTATGCAAGTTATAGATTAATCGATTTCCAGATCGATTAATCGAAATCGGTCATTTTTGCTTTCTCAACTTTTAGACCAAAATCGATTAATTGATTCTCAAATCGATTAATCAATTTGGCTAGACTTAGCCCCTTTTCGGGCTGTTCTTCCAAATCTTTTCTCTCTTTTTCTTTCCTTTCTATCCATTTAATTCTATGATTTTAACTACACTTGACTAGATTTAACCATCAAACATCTATGCATTTAATTCTAATAAAAACTCACCTCAAATCAATCTCCTAATTGACTGAACGGTTGATTTAATGGTTGGGGTTCCGGCCCTTGCTTCAACGATCCTCCACGCAGTGAATCCGACATTAAATGCTTGAAATTCTTCCTTAAATCAACCCACAATAACTCCTAACCATTACTCACCTTGGTTCTCTCTCTCTCTCTCTCTCTCTCTTCTTAACTCGCTTTCACCAACTAAAATAAATGAAACCTAGGTTATTAAACCATTATATCCTTTCTCAAGTTTCGGTGCTAAGCACATACACCAGAGATAGATGTATGTGACCTTAAACTTACACTATACACTACACTTAGGTAAATTTTTACATCACATCAGCTCATTCCTTCATGAGTCCATTGTTTGACCATCACTTGGTCAACCTACGACCAGTCGGGCACGGATCCCAAGGTCACTGTTTAACACTCAATTTTCAGGATATTATATTATCCTCTTTCCAACGCCGTGAGAATTGTGTCAATCAGAGTTTGGAGGTCAAAAGTTATGATCAAAATATTGAGCAGGTGCCTGGCAGTGAATAGTAGCCCGCCGCGACGAGGTCTTCTGACACTCAAAGCTCAGTGTGGCTAGTTTGAACAATGCCGAAATGACCTATTTTTTAATGTAGCACTCGCCGCGGTGAGTGCTTCAGAACTACCCTCACCGCGATGAGGTTCAGGGTCGCTGCGGCAAATGTTACGACTTGCCCTCTTTTGGTTTCTTCTTCTTCGATCCATTTTTTCCCAAAACACATGTGATTTGAATAAAAAATCATTGATTTTTTTTTAATCCTAAGCTTTAAAACAACAATATCGTGCGATAACTCTAAAAGCTAACCTTTCAAGGTTGTTTTCACGACTCACAATGATTCCTATCGAAAGGGGGTTTCTGTGTGAATTTATGGGTTCTCGCAGCAATCGAGCCAAAATGAAGTTCTAAACGAAGTTCCACATTAGCACGTATTGCTCTTCACCTTCTAAATCATGCACGCCTCGCTTACGATGGCCGATTCGAGCCCATTTGAAGCTATGTTTTCATTCGTTCCTCGATACAAAGGAGATAGAAGCTTTAAGATTCTCCGTGGTCAGAATCGTAAGAGCTATCGGAAACCACGATGATCTTTGCGAGGAAGACAAAGAGGCTTGCGGAGGAATCTCACTATGGGTTTTGTTGTGATTTTAAATGTGTTTTACTTGCAAGTGCACGAATCATGATGTAGTCAGTGGGTGCAGAGTACGAGATCATTTCCACGATAATTGGTTAGAAAATGATAACCATAAATAGCAATTAACCAAAAGAATAACTACAGATCTATCACAGTCTACTAAAGTAAGAATTTGAAAATTTTGAGGATGAGATAAGTACTAATAAAAACTGGGAATTTAAATAAATAATAAAAGATAAGGATTGAGATACTAAATCCTCCCATCGTAGGTTTATCATTTGTGCAATACAAATATGTGAATTAAGATGTGAGATCTTTAAAAGATATCTAAGAGGAAGCACTGGCCCCAAACACACATGAGTTTTAAAATACAGATATGAGATTACGAGGATGTATGATTAACATTTCATGAGTGTATGATTAACACTCACACCTCAGAAAATATTCAGAACCTAATCTCTAGGTAAATTCCATACTACTGATCTAAGATCAAGGAGATGTATGATTAACATCTCATGAGTGTATGATTAACACTCAAACCTCGGATGGTAATTGGAACTTTCTACTGGGGTTAAGTCATACTACTGATCTGAGATCATGGAGATGTATGATTAACATCCCATGAGTGTATGATTACTCACATCTCAGACGATAGTATAACTTAACCCCGAGATGGGCAATAATTAGGATAAAATCATCATTGCAAAGCTAAGATCATAGGGCATGATTAGCTCCTTGATCTCAGATTGCAATCAGATTTTATCCCTGTCAATAACATTAGGGCCTTTTAAATGAATCTAACATCTCAACCACAAATTTGTATTACTATAAATGACTACCTCGAATGGGGTTCATCAGATCCCCATCCTTAATGAAACTAGCCACACATAATGAAATTAAACAGTATAATTAAAAAGTAAATCGACATAAACATTAAAATATCGTGCAGAGCTTTAACTAAATCCCAATGAAAGCTTTAATCTCAATCCTTTAATCCAACAGGAATAATGATTCTTCAAATGCAGAAATGAAAACTAATCTAAATCTTACGCCTAAAAAGTGAATAATAAAAATTGGAACAATCGGGACTGAATGCCCTAGAAAAACTCAAAGCAAAAGTAGAAAAATGCAAGCGGAGAAGATCCCCTCGAATCCTCAAATTTCTCTTTAAATATCTTTCTGATTCGAAATTTAAATTTGAAATTGGTCGATTGATCGACATAAGTGGTCGATCAATCGACCAGATTGAAATTCAAATTTTAAATTTAAATTCTCCTTATTATGTTGATGCATCGACAAAAGGGGGTCGATTGATCGACAGAGCTAAAGTCTGGTCTAGAAGGTCCTTTGCTTTACTGTTCTGGTGTTTATTGTTATTACATTCTTTTGTGCTCCTTAATGCATCCAATGACCAATTTCACCTGAAACTTATAAAACTTGACAAATTTCATTAGATAGCTCTCATCGGATGGCTAAATGTAGGTCCTTAGGGGTGAATTATCATCATATTTCACTACTCATCATACCCCCAAACCTACACTTTGCTAGTCCTCGAGCAAAGGAGAAAATAAACAACTAATAAATAAACTATCATCCTGAAGTAATTAATAAATGTCACTTTCGTCGGGAGCACGATTGCATTTAGCGCATGTAACTAGCCTTTAAACCATTAGGTGATTCCTAGTGGAGGAGTTTTGTCTCCTGATGGTTTCCAACGAAGTTACCCATAAACTTTAAGACATTTTCTATAATTGATTCTTGTAGAATTTGTTAATTGCCTTTATTATCAATTTCTCTTTAAACAATATGCATGCCATGTCATTCTCATTGATAATTAGTTAAGTTAGTTCAATGCTTCAATTTACAGATAAATTCATCATCCATCCTTAGATGTGTTAAGTGTAATCATCAGACCGAATTTTATTTATCTAAAAATTTATCCTATTTGTGAACCGTATAGATTTATGTTTTGATTCAAACCTCACAATAGGTGTACTCTCAAAATATAAATTCTCTGATGATGAGTATATTTTCACACACATGTGAGGGATCAATACAAAGAAATAAAAGGTCTTATATGACAGGAAAAATACGATGTAATCAATGAACAAAAAAAAATCTCATAAGAATAAATACTCGTATATCCTAAGCATGTCATATCAGGTGCCATAGGCATCACATATTCACTCTCCACAAGGCAGTTACTAATGCAAGATCGGATCATGAAGGTCTTTTGTAGGGTTGTAATGGGGCTCAGGTAAGGGTAAGAAAGAAACAAAAGTTGGGATTCAAAATTTCTGAGAAATTGGAAAATGAACTAACTGCTAATTTTTCTCTTTCTCTTATTTATTTATTTATTATTATTATTTTTCTTAATATTTCTCTATTTTCTCAACTCTCTCTTCTTTTCTTACTCCCCCCCCTTTTTTTTTTAATTTTATTTTCTTGAAGCACCTCATATTTTTTATTATTATTATTTTTTTTTAAAATTTCTTTTTCTTTTCTCCCCCTTTTTTAAAATATTTTTGTCATACACTCTCAGTAAATACCACAACTCGGTATCTCTCCACTTACTCTTTTTTCATTCATTCTCATCCCTTATTTCTAATTTCTCAGAAATAAGAAGGGTAAGGCTGAATTTTCAGAAATGGTGAAGGGGTAAAGGTTAACGTGGCTTATCAAAGAATGTATCAAGGCAAATTTTTCAATAAGCTCAAAGGGATACTAAAAAGATAAATTTACATGAGATAGGATATTCTAAGCACAAATGAGCTAAAAATGGCCTTCAATCATATCCTTAAAAGATGGTAACCTTGCCTATTTGTCTTGAGCAAATATACGATACGTTCTAGCATAATAATATGAATTTAATGTCATGCAAAGTCATAAGTCCAAATAAAAATGTATGAGATTATGCAAAAATAATTCGTATTCAAAGAAAACTTCGAGTTTATGTAAACTCTCATCAAGGACGGGAAATTGACTCTAAAGCTCATCGGGTTTAATTTCCACTAAGATCCTTCAGTTTATAATTTTAGATAAATTTTCTTGATTTTTAGTTTTTCGAATTGGGTTAAACATCATAACTTCTAGAGGTGGGTTAAAATTTTTATGCTAATTTCCACATTGAATTTTTTTCTCACCTAATAGCAATGACAACAAATGGCACTTAATAATCTTCCAGTGAGATCGTAAATTTAACAATTCCAAATTCCACAAATCAAAAAAAAATTCTTTGGAAAAATCTTCAAAGCACACAGTCGATCGATCGAGGCATATTGATCGATTAAATCCGATTTTTTTTTTTTTTAAACTAATTATTAAAACTTCTAATTAGTAATGTCTCATTGTACCATAAATGGGGTACAAAGAGGTACAAAGGTATCATAGAAATAAAGAAAAATTTATTAATTAAGATGTGCTATTTACACTTATTGGAAAATAGAAATTATTAATACCTAAATCGACATATTAATAAATGTAAATAGCACATCTTAACTGTAAATAGCACATCTTAATTAATAAATTTTTCTTTGTTTTCAATGATGCCTTTCACCTCCTCCTTTGCCTTTTGATCTATGAGTATTTTGCTGCAGGTTTGGGGGTACCTCTCATTTCTGGTATAATGAGGACATTGCACGTATTAGGTTTGGGGGTGGTAATTAATTAGTTAAAATATATATATATATGTTGAGACTTGGGTTGCCTCCCAAGAAGCGCTAATTTTAATGTCGCTAGCACGGCATTCCAAAATTTTTAATTTCATCCTGATTGATCGGGATTACTTAACGCAAATTTATCAAAATTTTCAATGATATTTTCTAAAAACGGTTTCACCCGTTGCCCATTGACTCAAAATTTACTAAGAAAAATATCAGCCTGAAAGGCGTGACAATAAATGTCACGAAAAGAATGTCGATTGATCGTTGTCACGAAAAGAATGTCAATTGATCGAGCAAAGCTCGATTGATCGACCATTCATCTCATTGTCAATCAATCTATGGTCGACATGAAACTAGATTCGCAATGAAACTACCAATCTGAAACTAGCCACACATTTTGAATTGAAACTAGCCACAAAAAAAAAAAACTTTGAAATCGTGATATATGTTATTTTGTAATTGTTTTCAAACTTTAGTTGATGATACATGTGAATTTAATTTTGAAAATAACGATGTCATATTTTGAATACTTATATCTAGGATAATGAAATTTAATGTGATAATTTGAGGATGGTCATGAAATTCATGTCTAAACATTTTGTGTACGTATACCATGCTTAAGATATAGAAATCGAGGAACTATTTTGAACTTTGAATCCTAAGTTTGTGATAAGGTGTGAAATATGATCATATTTCACACCCTAAAACCTATATGTAGCCACCCGATGAAAGCTATTTATTATATTTTGTATAGTTTTAGTGATTTACATGTTTGGAGATAAGTTGAGCATTAAATAGTCCAAGAGTTTAGAAAATAACATCAAATTCGTGCAACCTTGGATCATTTAGAATTTATCCAAACTTGCAGGTCAAATTTGACCTTTAAGACATTAGATTCATGACATTGTTAAAACACTAAAGTTGTAGAGATCGTTGTCTTCTTTCCAACGCTGTAAGAATCGCCCCAATCCAACTTTAGGATACAACGTTATGATCAAAATACTGAAGTTGTATCTGTTGAAGAGTTGGGCCGAGTTTCACGAAAATCTGGAAAACTCGATGAATCGAGCAACAGACTCAATCAATCGAGTTTGGATCGAATCTTTATGTTTTTAAAGCTCAAAATTAGGGGGAAAAGTTAGGTTTCGAAATTAGACTCCATTTAAAAGAAAATTAGAGTTAGGGTCAAGAATCTCTCCCTTTGGGGAGCCTTTTATTTTACTTAGCATTGTTCTTTCCATTTCTGAGTTTTAGGTCCTAAATTAGTTTAATTTCTACATTTGAAGAAGGATTGTACCAGATTAAATTAAAGCTTTTGTGATTTTTGTTGAAGCTCTTTACGGTATTTAATGTCATTTTTAATTCCTGTCTTTATTTTATCATTTATTTCTATCATGTGTGGCTAGTTTCATTGAGGATCGAGATCTAATGAACCCCATCCGAGCTATTCATTAGTAATAATACAAATCTATAGTAGAGATGTGAGATTGTTTTAAGGACCCTGATGTTATTATCAATAATGGATATAATCCGATTGCAATTTGAAATCTAGGAGCTAATTATGCCCTATGATTTCAGATCTACAATGGTGATTCTAATCTAATTACTATCTTTTCTGGGTTAAGTTCTACCACTATCTGAGGTGTGAGTGTTAATCATACACTCATGGGATGTTAATCATACATCTCCGTAACCTTAGATCAGTGGTGTAGACTTTACCCCAGGAGTAAGTTCCAATTACCATTCGAGGTGTGAGTGTTAGTCATACACTCATGGGGTGTTAATCATATATCTCCTTGATCTTAGACCGGTAGTATGGAATTTATCTAGAGATTGGGTTCTGAATACTATCTGAGGTGTGAGTGTTAATCATACATTCATGAGATGTTAATCATACATCTTTGTGATATCAGATTTGCAATTTAGAACTCATGCGTGTTCGGATCTCATGCTTGCAGATAGACATCGTTTGTGAATCTCATATCTTAATCACATATTTGTATTGCATGAATGATGAACCTATGATGGGAGGATTTAGTATCTCAATCCTTATCTCTCATTATCTGTTTACATTTCAATTTATTAATTAGTGTTTATCTCATCCATCAAATGATTCTTTAAACTAGTTAAATACTGTACTAGATCTGTGGTAATTTTTTTATTAATTACTGTTTCATCTTTTAAATTTTCTAACCAATCCTCGTGGGAGCGATCTCGTACTCCGCACCCACTATCTATAAACCGATTCGTGCGCTTACGAGTAAAACATATTTAAAATCACAACAAATTTTTAGTGCCACTGTCGGGGATTGGGCATAGAAAATTTAAAATTTTTAGAAAATAGAAAATTAATTTTAGAAATTTCTATAGATTTAAATTAGTATTTTCACTAGTTTCAAAAAAAAAAAAGTGAGAAAAAAAAAAGTTGAAAAAAATAGAAAAATATTGAGAAAAGATAGCGAGAGATTAGAAAAAAAAAAATAGAAAAATCAGAAGTTAGTTCCCTTTTCAATTTCTCGAAAATTTTGAATTTCAACTTCCCTTTCTTTCTTACCCTTACATGAGCTCCATTATAACCCTATAAAAGACCTTCATGATCCAATCTTGCATTGGTAACTGCCTTGTGAAGAGTAAATATATAATACCTATGGTGCTTGATATGATATACATAAGATATACAAGTATCTTTCTATGAGATTCTCTTTTATTAATTGATTACGTCGCGTTTCTTCTATCATGTGAGACCTTTTTATTTGTTTTATATTAATATCTCACATATGAGCGAAAATGAACCCATCATCGGAGCGATCCTATTTCGAGAGTATACCTAAAGTGAGAATTAAGTCGAGACATGAGATTTGATGATTTACTGTTTAAATTGGTTCCGAGATGGATGAATCTTGGTTTTGGTATGCACACACTTCACGTTTAGGCATGAATGGATGAGTTATCTAACGATTTGACTATTAGACTAATTTGAATGGATATTAGTATGATTAGTATAACATTGTTATTTAAATTTGAGAATTCACATGCTGAATTGATTAATGGTTTTGAGTTTTGAAGTTAAATATATATGAAAATCATGTTTTGAAAATTCAATTTTATCGATGGTTTCAAAAATGTGTTGAAGTTTGTGGGTAACTTCGCTGAAAACCCTCATGAGACAAAACTCCTCCACTAGGGATCACCTAGCGGTTTAAAGGTTTGTTGCATACACTAGATACAATCGTGCTCCTTACAAAAGTGGTATTATTTACTTTTCTTAGGTTGTTAGTTTATTTTTCAGTTTTGTTTATCTTCTTTTTTGCTTGAGGACTAGCAAAGTGTAGGTTTGGGGGTGTGATGAGATATAAAATATGATCATATTTCACACCCTAAAATCTATATTTAGCCACCTAATGAAAGCCATTTAATATATTTTATATAGTTTTAGTTATTACAGGTTTGGAGATAAGTTGAGCATTAAATAGCCCAAGAGTTTAGAAAAATAACGTCAAATTCATGCAACCTTGAATCATCTAGAACTTATCTTAAATTGCAGCTCAATTTTTACCTATATGACATCAGATTCATGAAATTACTAAAACACCAAAATTGTAGATCTCGTTGTCTTCTTTCTAATGCTATAAGAATCGTCTCAATCCGACTTCAAGGTAAAAAGGTATGACCAAAATACTAAGGCTATATCTGGGAAACTCGATGCATCGAGCAACAGACTCGATCAATCGAGTTTGGACTGAATCTTTATGTTTTTAAAGCTCAAAATTGGGAGGAAAAGTTGGGTTTCAAAATTAGACCCTATTTAAGAAAAAATTAGAGTTAGAGTCAGGAATCTCTCCCGTTGGGAGCCTTTTATTTTATTTAGCATTGTTCTTTCAATTTCCTAGTTTTAGGTCCTAGATTGTAATATCCCAAAAATTACGTGTTAAACAGTGACCTCGGGATCCGTGCCCGATTGGTCATAGGTTGACCATGTAGGAGTTCACTAGTGGACGTAGGATATGATGAACGGATGAGATGTGAGAATGTAAGTGGATGTGTGGAGAGTGATGTAAATCTGGAGCCACATACACCAAGTTCAGGTGCATATGCTCAACATACAAGCTAGAGGGGGGATAAAAGGGTTTAATAACCCTAAAATCAAGGTTTGAGTTGTTGGAGAGAGTTAAGAAGAGAGAGAGAGGAGTAAAGAAGGGTGAGTGATCAAGGAGTTATTGCAACTGATTGGAAGGGAGATTTGAGCATTTAACGTCGGATTCGACGCGAAGGATCCACTAGAAGAAAAGCTGGAAACCCTAGCCTTTCCAACCACTTGACCTAATCAATTTGAGATTGATTGAAGGTAAGAAATTCTTATAGATTAAATGCATAGATTGAAGAGCTTAATTGTAGTTAGGAAGGGTTTAAATTATAGGATAAAGGCTTAGAAAAATAAAGGAAAAAGAGTAGGAAAAGATTGGGAAGAACAACCCAAAAGGGGGCTGAATCTGGCAAATTCGATTAATCGAAATTGAGTTTCGATTAATCGATTTTCTCCAAGAAGTTGAAAAGTCAAAGAGACCCGAATTCGATTAATCGAACTGAGATTCGATTAATCGACTTTGGATTTCGATTAATCGATTTAGATGTCGATTAATCGACTGGGAACCTCCAGTGGCTGGAGGAAAGTGGTTTGGGGAAATCGACTAATCGAATTGAGATTTCGATTAATCGATTTCGAATTTCGATTAATCGATTTGGGATCGATTAATCGATTTCGGGAATTCAATTACTCGAATTGAGAATCGAACTTAAAGAGACGAGAATTTCGATTGATCGATTTGGAATTCGATCAATCGAAAGGGAATCTCGATTAATCGATTTTGAATCTCGATTAATCGATTTTGGGAATCGATTAATCGACTGACTTAAATTTTGTTGACTTTTTAGTTTGACTTCAAGATTCTCGGAGGGTCTTGGACTTTCCTTTTTACATCTTTAATGACGTGTTGCATGTGTTATGTTGTACCATAGGTGGTATGAATGATCATGGGCACAAGGAGCCACGTGGGACCTTGATGCGTGATTTATAAGAGATTTGAGGTAGGGAACACCTTGAACATGTACTTTAATTTACAAGAGCATGTATGTAGTGATATAGAATCAAATTGAAAACTGTTTTATTGCTTAAAGTTTTGGGAAATGTGTGTGAGTGACATCAATAAGAGCATCTAATAATGAGCCATCCTCAGGGGATGAGGAAGTGAAGTAATAAGAGCATCAGGTGTGATGCAAGTGAATAGATACATCCCAGGGATGTATCTAAGATTGAATAATGTCTGATAAGGCCTAACTGATATAAGATACCACACTTACACGGTGAATAACTATATGTAAGCACCTGATATTTTTGTTATTTGAGGTTTGATAGGATACCCCACCGACGTGGCGGGATACCCACGACTAACGCCAGATACCGTGACCGATACGGCGTAAACCGTAAGCTGCCATGAGGCTTATCCAGAACAAGAAGCACACCCTGTGGTGTTGAATTGAGATAAGTTGAAACCCTGCCACCGATCCCCAGGGGAAAGGGGCTTGAGTACTATTTATATTTTCAGGGAATACGTTTAAAACTGTCTATATAGATGACGATGAAGGGTATCTCATTGGGGCTCGATGCTATATTGATCGGGGATTACTTAAGTTTTGCTTTAGGCCTATTCAGTGTCATTCATGACTAATTAAAAGACATGTGAAAATTACCAGTAAAATGTGATTCTTTTCAACTGTATTCTCAGTAACTGCATAGATACATTATGCATAAGCATATCATAGAATATATGTGAGTTTTAATTTATATGTTTACTGTGTTTTGTTCCCTATTGAGTTAGGATGTAGCTCATCCCTTTAGACTATACATCGCAGGTCCACTATTAGCAGCTGCTGAGGCTTCAGGGGACGTTGACCCTGGTGAGTCAGACCTTGCACCTGGTGACGAGTTGGAGCCACCTCCTGAGGACTTCTTCTAGAGGAGTCCGTTGTGCATCTTTGAGAGTTTTTGTGAGCTTGTTTGGTACGGCTTGGTATGTCAAGCCTTATTTTTGTTAAACAATGTAATTAAATTATGGGATTATTCTTTTGGGGCAAACCATCTGTAATGATCGACAATCATCGATGGTTCGGATCAGTTCTCCATTCATGCAGGGGCATGAAGGTAGAACCGTCTTTTGATCAGTATTTAAAGAGTAAATTATTTTCGCAATCAATGTTATCATTTTCAGTCCATTTACATTGCTTGATATACCAGTGTTCCGTGTTTAGCCAAGGGGCATGGTCAAGATAATCATGCTGATGGCACGGGTTTTGGGGTGCCAAAATCTGGGCTGTCATAGTTGGTATCAAAGCATTTCTTTTAGAAATTCTGACAATCATTCTTTTTGTCAGAACAAAGGGACTTCTGCTAACAAAACTTTAGTTTCAAATGCAGCCGTCGATGTCATCTAGGGGAAGAGGCCGATCGAGAGGAGGCCAGCAGAGAAGTTTGCGTAGTGGAGATGGTTACATCTCTCCTACCAATCGAGTACCCTTAGGAGGTAATGAGGCCCCAGGGGGCAGCAGTAGTAGACAACATGAGGATGAGGATCAAGATCGTCAGGATAGAGATCAGCGAGAACAGGAGAGGGTGAGAGAAAGACAGGAAGATAGAGAGGAGCACCAAAAGATGATGCACACCATGGAGACCATGGCAGCTGCAATGGCACAACAAGCCGCATCCTTTGCAGCTCATGCAGCAAGAGAGCAGCAGCCACCTACACCACCTGTAGGACCTACATTGCCTGTGCCTTCGTCTTTTATTGAGTTTAAGAGGATGAGACCTCCTACGTTTTTTGGGCAGGCATACACGATGGCGGCAGAAAATTGGTTAATGGAGATGGAGAAAGTATTCAGCGTGCTGACATGCACGGAGGATGAGAGTGTTAGATGGGAAACATACATGCTTGATGGGGAGGCTGGGCCTTAGTGGAAGTCCGTGATACGGAATAGGGCTCAGGAGACCCCAAAGTTGCCTTGGACTTGGGAGGAGTTCGTTGAGGAGTTCAACAAACAATATTTTCCAGAGGTGGTAAGAAACCAAATGGAGATTCAGTTTCTACAGTTAGTGCAAGGGAGGATGAGCGTGAGAGAGTACAGAGTGGAGTTTCTACGACTCACCCGTTTTGCTCCTGATTATGTTGCTACCGACGTGATGAAGTCAAAGAGGTTTCAGCAAGGCTTGAAGCCTGAGGTTAGGGGAGGAGTAGCCCCATTTCAGCTGAGGACCTATGAAGAGGTCATGAGTAAAGCACTTGTTGTAGAAGAGGAAAACAATAACAGATATAGGCAAAGAGAACAACAGAGGGGAAATACTGATCAGGGAAGAACGGGGAACTACGAACCGATGAATAAAAAGCCGAGGTTCGTGGCCCAAAATCAGAGACCATAGTTCCATGGGGGTTTTGGAAGACCGGCGCAACAGCACAACCAACAGAGATTTCCACTACTTGCGTCAGGGAGACCTTTACGTTATGAGAGCCCTGCCATGCCTACTGGCGCTACCGTCACACAGGGTTCTCGTACAGTTTCTTCCGCACCTCGAGAGACTTGTGCCAAGTGTGGCAAGCCTCATAGGACCGTGGACTGCAGAGTGGGAACCAGGGGTTGTTTCCAATGTAGCAAGGTGGGCCACTTGATCAAGGATTACCCTGAGGTTGATAAAGGGAAGACGACTTCAGTTGCAACGCCACGACCCATTCAAGCACGGAAGCCGGTCGTTCATGGGAGAGCCTATGCAGTCATTGCTCAGGAAGCAGGGAACGTGCATGATGTCATCCAAGGTGAGATTTCTTTTAAATAAAGGAATTTCAATTTCATTGAAGTTTTAGATAGAGAAGGTGCATTCATTAGGAAATAGTGTAGTTTCTTTTCTAAACACTGAATTTATATGTAACTTATTGCATGTATGTATGAATACTATAGGTACACTAACTGTGTATGAGAAAGGATGTTTCATTGGATATGACGTTAGAGTGTTGATAGACCCAGGGTCTACCCACTCGTTCGTCACTCCACGATTTGCTATCCCAGAGGAGTTGGATTTTGTCCTATCTGTGTCTATTCCGACTGGAGAGTTAGTGGAGACGGAGCTAGCTTGCAAATCCATCATCGTAGCAATTCGAGACCTGGTTGTGCATGAATTGGATGTAAAGTTGATACTGCTGGACATGCAAGGGTTTGATGTGATCCTTGGCATGGACTGGATGGCACAACATTGTGCAACGGTCGATTGCAAGAACAAGGTTGTCATCTTCAGACCCAACATAAGAAGATCATTTCAATTTCAAGGAGTAAGTTCATCACATATGCCACTGATCTCAGCAGTAAGGGCCGAACGAATGATCAGGAAGGGTTGCAGTGGATACTTGGCTTTCTTAAAGGAGGACAAGGAAGAAAAGAACGTCATCTCTGAGATAGCAGTTGTGCGAGACTTCGTCGACATTTTTCCAGAAGAGTTACCTGGATTACCTCCAGAGAGAGAAGTAGAATTCGCCATTGACTTAGCACCGAGAATGGAGCCTGTTTCAAAAACACCATATGGAATGGCTCCTGCTAAGTTGAAGGAGTTGAAAGAGCAACTACAAGAACTCATGGACAAGGGGTTTGTCAGACCGAGCGTGTCTCCGTGGGGAGCACCGATCTTGTTTGTCAAGAAGAAGGATGGGTCAATGCGTCTATGCATTGACTATCGACAACTGAACAAACTCACTATGAAGAACCGCTACCCTTTGCCTAGAATTGACGATCTGTTTGATCAACTGCAAGGAGCGAGGTATTTTTCCAAGATCAACCTGAGATCTAGATACCATCAGTTGAGGTCAAGGTAGAGGATATCCAGAAGACAGCTTTCAGGACACGGTATGGACACTATGAATTCCTTGTGATGCCGTTTGGGTTGACAAATGCTCCAGCGTCATTTATGGATCTGATGAATCGGGTGTTTAAACCACACCTGGACTCCTGCGTCGTAGTGTTCGTTGATGATATTTTGATATACTCCAAATCCAAGACGGAACACGAAGAACATTTGAGGATTGCTCTACAGACGCTATGTGAACACCAATTGTACGCCAAACTCAGCAAATGTGAGTTCTGGTTGGAAGAAGTTAGCTTTCTGGGACATGTTGTCTCAAAGCACAGTGTCACTGTAGATCTAGCAAAGGTAGAAGCAGTGATTAAATGGGAGCAACCAAAGACAGTGACCGATGTCCGAAGTTTTCTTGGGTTAGCAGGCTACTATCGACGCTTTGTCGAGGGGTTTTCAAAGATATCAAGACCTCTCACGAAGCTGACACGAAAGGATTCAAGTTTTGAGTGGAGTGAGGCATGCGAGAAGAGTTTTCAAGAACTCAAGATGAGACTCACTTCAGCTCCAGTGCTAGCGATTCCTTCAGGTAGTGGAGGATACACAGTATACAGCGATGCGTCATACAATGGTTTGGGTTGCGTGCTCAACCAACACAAGAAAGTGATATCTTACGGATCAAGACAGCTGAAAGAACACGAGAAAAATTACCCGACTCATGACTTGGAGCTAGCAGCAGTCATTTTTGCGCTGAAGATTTGGAGACATTACTTGTATGGTGAGACGTTTGAAATTTTCACCGATCATAAGAGCCTCAAATACCTGTTTACACAGAAGGAGCTCAATATGAGATAGCGCAGATGGATGGAGTTCCTCAAGGATTATGATTGTTCTATACAGTACCATCCAGGCAAGGCTAACGTAGTAGTCAATGCTTTGAGTCGGAAGAGTTCAGCTCAATTAGCTTGTTTGATTGTGGGTATGCACCGGTGGAAATTATTGGAAGACTTGGCACTCTATGATGCAAACATTGAGTCGAGAGCTACAAGATCCTTTTGGCTAACATATCAGTGAGACCAGTAATATTTGAGCATATCCACGATCTACAGATGAAAGATCCGACGTTAACAAGGATTCATCAAGATGTGATTGAAGGCATCAGGCCGAACTTCTCAGTGAAAGAAGATGTTCTTTATTGTTCAAGGGCCATCTTTGCATTCCGGACAATGCCGATCTAAGACGAACGATTATTGATGAAGCCCACAAGTCAAATTATGCTATCCACCCTGGTAGCACCAAAATGTACCAAGACTTGAAAAAGAACTATTGGTGGAAAGGTTTGAAGCAAGACGTGGCCGAATACGTGTCACGGTGTTTGACCTGTCAGTAGGTGAAGATTGACCATAGGCATCCTGTTGGACTATTGCAGCCTTTACCAATACCAAAATGGAAGTGGGAATCGATCTCGATGGATTTCATTGTTAGATTACCGCATACTGCCAAGAGATACAATGCCATTTGGGTAGTCGTGGATCGATGACCAAGTCAGCGCACTTCTTGCCTTACAACACGTTGTACACAGCGGGAAGACTGGCAGAGCTATATATGAAGGAGATTGTCTGTTTGCATGGGATTCCGAGTAGCATTATTTCAGACCATGACCCGTTGTGTACATCAAAGTTTTTAAAGAAATTTCAAGAAGGAATGGGAACGCGACTGGATTTCAGTACGGCATTCTATCCACAAACTGACGGATAGACTTAGAGGGTCAATCAGATCATCGAGGACATGCTTAGGGCATGTAAGAGCTACAAGGATCATGAGATCAGTACCTACCTTTAATTGAGTTTGCATATAACAACTGTTTTTAGACGAGCATTGGGATGACACCATATGAAGCACTCTACGGACGGCGATGTAGATCACCCATTAATTGGGAAGAAATGGGTGAGATGTTTATTTTGGGACCGAAATACTTGAAGATAATGCCGCCTATGTTCGTATGATAAGGGTAAAACTTAAAGCGGCGCAAAGCAGACAGAAAAGCTACGTCGATATCAAGCTGACGAGTGTAGACTTCAAAGTGGGTGAACACGTGTTTGTGAAGGTGTCACCTATGAAGGGGGTGATGAGATTTGGAAAGAGAGGGAAGCTAAGTCTCCGCTATCTTGGACCATTTGAGGTTTTTGGACGAGTAGGGGAAGTTGCTTACCGCATTGGATTGCCATCGTATTTCGATTCAGTACACAATGTCTTCCACGTATCAATGCTTAGGAAGTACATTAACGACCCTGACCACGTGTTGAACGGTCAAGAGTTAGAGATGCATGAGGACATGACTATGATCGAAGAGCCGGTGGAGATTTTAGATCGAAAGGAACAAGTACTGCGAACGAAAGTGATTCCACTAGTACTTGTCTGATGGAAACATCATCCGGCCGAGGAAGCTACATGGGAACGAGAGGCCGATGTGAAGGAACAATATCCAGCCTTGTTTCCAACCACTTGAGAGTCAATTGTAGCTTCCCCGCAAGCATGTTTGTGAATTTTAACAACACTTGTAATCCAATGTAGATTTTGGTCAAAGTATGAAATAGAAACAAATTTTTTTGCTTATCTGACCATGGTGATGTGTTTTGTAGAACCAAGGATCAGTTAGTATCACAAATTACCAATGGAAATCAAGGAAACAAATCACTTTGAAAGTTTAAAGAACCTGATCAAAACCAATTAATCGAATTACAAATTGACTAATCAATTTGGAATATTGATTAATCGATTTTGGCCGATTAGTCGACTGGCATGTGCCAGTGACTGGAAAGTTGAATGGGGATTTAGGAAATAAAAGATAGGAAATTTCGATTAATCGATAAAGGTTTCGATTAATCGATTTTGGATTTCGATTAATCGATCTGGAGGTTTGACTAATCGAATAACTTAAGAAATTATGGAGAATTTGAAGAATTTAGGTGATTTCGATTAATCGAACTGGAAGTCCGATTAATCGAGTAACTTAAGGAATTTAGAAAATTTTGAAGTATAAAATACGATTTCGATTAATCGAAGTGAAATTCGATTAATCGATTTGGAATTTCGACTAATCGAACTGGAACTTTGATTAATCGAGTTACTTAAAAATGTTTGAAAAATATTCAAGGGCTACATGATTTCGATTAATCGAAGTGAATCTCGATTAATCAATTTTGAAATTTCGATTAATCGAACTGGATTTTGATTAATCGACTGGCTCACACCTGTGAGCTCCAAAACTTAAGAATTTTAACGGATACGATTTCGATTAATCAATTTTGAGTTTTGATTAGTCGATTTTGGAAATCGATTAATCGATTTGGCACGGTTTAATCTAATTTTGAGCCTCGATTAATCGAATTTGAATTTTTGATTAATCGAAACGAGTCTATATATATTAGAGTTGGGGTTTTTGGTGCCCATTCGAAATTTTCAAGCTTGGGCGCCATTTCTCTTTCTTCTTCCTCTTCTCCAACCGATCGAGATAACTAGGGTTTTTTGGGGCATTTCGAACCGATTTCGGACCGCGATCACCTATTTTGGATCGAAACTCTACGGTAAACCCTAGATTTGTATTCTTTCTTTTCATTTGAACTATATAAACCCTAGTTTAGTGATTTTCCCTAAAATGCCACCCAAGGCTAGGTTGTCTTCGAAGAAGGCGACCTCTAAACTCTCGGTCCGGCGTAAGAACGCCGCACCACCACCACCTACCCCATCACCGGTGAGGACTCCATCACCGTCGGCATCGGAGACCACCTCCGGTTCGACGAGCGCGTCTTTGCGCGAGTCTTCACGCGAATCTACCCCCATGCCGCCACCACCCACTAACGTACTACAACCCAATGAGTGGTGGGAGGCGAAGACCTTTGAGGTCGAGTACATCATCGACCCAACCGTTTTCACCAACCCCGATGTACCGGGCGAGACCCAATGGGCCCGCAACTACCTCCAAAATGCCAGTCTCGGCAACCTTCTCAAACCAATCCGGGGTTCCTACTACCCTAGGTTAGTTAGATTGTTTTACCAAGGGCTCGTAGACGGCCCTACCGACGACGTGATAAAAACCACCATAGAGGGTCGGGAATACACGATCACCCGTCACCACATACACGAGGTACTCGAGTGTTACCTCGATTTCACACCAGAGACCACCCTCTTCCCACCCTTTGAAGAGGACGTTAAATTTGAAGAGATCATGACCCGCATGACTAAAGGGAAAAAGGGGTCGGGATCCTCCATCAAGAGGGGTCGACTTTCCCCACTACATGTGGATGCTTGATTCAATCATCAAGTGTAACCTCTACCCGTTGCGGCACGACACCAAGCGGATAGAGGTAGTGCAGCGGGCACTCTATGAGGCCTTTTGTGGCCGTTGGTTCGACGCGACCATGCTCATCCTAGAGGGGATGAGATACATTAAAGGAAAACTAATGAAGGGCAACTTGAGGCCCAAGGAGAAGATGCCATATGCTCAGCTTATCTCGAGCATGTTGGAGTGTTACTCCAAAGCTCCCGAGTATGCGGTATCACCCCACGAGGTGCGGGCGATGGACCGAGCGAAGACATTTTCAAAGTCTTCATGGAGCCGTAGCTACAACTTGTTGCAGCAGACCCTACCGGCTTCGGGTCCAGTTCCAGCAGCAGCAGTAGCACCACCACCACCCCCACCACCACATCAGGACCCACCCGTGGGTGGGGCACACTCGGTTGAGCCACCAGCGGAGGGGGCGCCCTTCCATACCACCGCTTCTCCTACACTGCCAGCACAGTCCATGCTAGCTACACCTATGTCATCCTACCGCCGACGCGCATCTCACTCCGATCCTACCATCGAGGACGCGTTGGCACGCATGGAGGCCAACAACGAGCAGATGAATCGGAGGATGGACTTCCTTATGTTCCACACACTCCGCTACATCTACCCGTCTGACTACTCGCGGTACCTCGCTCAGGAGGAGGAGTGGACCACGGGACAGACCGCCTTCCATAGGGTCCAGTCTTCCATCCGACCACCGCGGCTACCGACGCTGGTACTTCCACGTCTGCACCAGTTTCGCCCACCGCGACACCACAACCACCACCGTCGACTACGACCAGCCATCCATCCCCAGAGCAGCCACAGCAGCCGTAGCTACCTCCGACCACCCATCCAGCTCCAACGAACCCGCCAGCCCCCATAGCTCCGCCAGCTCAGATGGAGCAGCCCGCTCCAGCACCGGACCAGCCTCGCGAGGGGACGGCATGAGCCTTGGATTGCCATACTTGGCATTGTATTTGGTTGTATGGCAAAATTTTGGTTGTACAGTGGATTATATTGATATACAAATTTTGTAAATTTTCTGTTAAATAATATAATGTTTTTGTAAAATTTCTAGTGCAATTGTCTTTTTATGCTATGAGTGTGTCTGTGCTATGTTGAGTTACTCAACTGGTCCACCTCACCCTAGAGTGTGGGGGGGGGGCCCAGACTAACGCACTTTGGATTATTTTCGAAGACGAAAATTCCAAAGGTGGGGAGGATGTAATATCCTAAAAATTATGTGTTAAACAGTGACCTCGAGATCCGTGCCCGATTGGTCATAGGTTGACCATGTAGGAGTTCACTAGTGGACGTAGGATATGATGAACGGATGAGATGTGAGAATTTAAGTGGATGTGTGGAGAGTGATGTAAATCTGGAGCCACATACACCTAGTTCAGGTGCATATGCTCAACATACAATCTAGAGGGGAGATAAAAGGGTTTAATAACCTTAAAATCAAGGTTTGAGTTGTTGGAGAGAGTTAAGAAGAGAGAGAGGGAGGAGTAAAGAAGGGTGAGTGATCAAGGAGTTATTACAACTGATTGGAAGGGGGATTTGAGCATTTAACGCCGGATTCGACACGAAGGATCCACTAGAAGAAAAGCTGGAAACCCTAGCCTTTCCAACCACTTGACCTAATCAATTTGAGATTGATTGAAGGTAAGAAATTCTTATAGATTAAATGCATAGATTGAAGAGCTTAATTGTAGTTAGGAATGGTTTAAATTATAGGATAAATGCTTAGAAAAATAAAGGAAAAAGAGTAGGCAAAGATTGGGAAGAACAGCCCAAAAGGGGGCTGAATCTGGCAAATTCGATTAATCGAAATTGAGTTTCGATTAATCAATTTTCGTCAAGAAGTTGAAAAGTCAGAGAGACCCGAATTCGATTAATCAAACTGAGATTCGATTAATCGACTTTGGATTTCGATTAATCGATTTAGATGTCGATTAATCGACTGGGAACCTCCAGTGGCTGGAGGAAAATGGTTTGGGGAAATCGACTAATCAAATTGGGATTTCGATTAATCGATTTCGAATTTCGATTAATCGATTTAGGATCGATTAATCGATTTCGGGAATTCGATTACTCAAATTGAGAATCGAACTTAAAGAGACGAGAATTTCGATTGATCGATTTGGAATTCGATCAATCGAAAGGGAATCTCGATTAATCGATTTTGGATCTCGATTAATCGATTTTGGGAATCGATTAATCGACTGACTTAAATTTTGTTGACTTTTTAGTTTGACTTCAAGATTCTCGGAGGGTCTTGGACTTTCCTTTTTACATCTTTAATGACGTGTTGCATGTGTTATGTTGTACCATAGGTGGTATGAATGATCATGGGCACAAGGAGCCACGTGGGACCTTGATGCGTGATTTATAAGAGATTTGAGGTAGGGAACACCTTGAACATGTACTTTAATTTACAAGAGCATGTATGTAGTGATATAGAATCAAATTGAAAACTGTTTTATTGCTTAAAGTTTTGGGAAATGTGTGTGAGTGACATCAATAAGAGCATCTAATAACGAGCCATCCTCAGGGGATGAGGAAGTGAAGTAATAAGAGCATCAAGTGTGATGCAAGTGAATAGATACATCCCAGGGATGTATCTAAGATTGAATAATGTCTGATAAGGCCTAACTGATATAAGATACCACACTTACACGGTGAATAACTATATGTAAGCACCTGATATTTTTGTTATTTGAGGTTTGATAGGATACCCCACCGACGTGGCGGGATACCCATGACTAACGCGGCAGGATACCCGTGACCGATACGGCGGCGGAACCATAAGCCAGTGTGGAGGCTTATTCGTACACAGTAAGCACACCCCAGGGGTGTTGAATTGAGATAAGTTGAAACCCCGCCACCGATCCCCAGGGGAAAGGGGATTGGGTACTATTTGTATTCCCAGGGAATACGTTTAAAACGGTCTATATAGATGACGATGAAGGGTATCTCATCGGGGCTCGATGCTATATTGCTCGGGGATTACTTAAGTTGAAAGGTTAAGTTTTGCTTTAGGCCTATTCAGTGTCATTCATGACTAATTAAAAGACATGTGTAAATTACCAGTAAAACGTGATTCTTTTCAACTGTATTCTCAGTAACTGCATAGATACATCATGCATAAGCATATCATGGAATGTATGTGAGTTTTAATTTATATGTTTACTGTGTTTTATTCCCTATTGAGCTAGGATGTAGCTCATCCCTTTAGACTATACGTCGCAGGTCCACTATTAGCAGCTGCTGAGGCTTCAGGGGACGTTGACCCTGGTGAGTCGGACCTTGCGCCTAGTGACGAGTTGGAGCCACCTCCTGAGGACTTCTTCTAGAGGACTCCGTTGTGCATCTTTGAGAGTTTTTGTGAGCTTGTTTGGTACGGCTTGGTATGTCAAGCCTTGTTTTTGTTAAACAATATAATTAAATTATGGGATTATTCTTTTGGGGCGAACCATCTGTAATGATCGACAATCATCGATGGCTCGGATCGGTTCTCCATTCATGCAGGGGCATGAAGGTAGAACCGTCTTTTGATTAGTATTTAAAGAGTAAATTATTTCCGCAATCATTGTTATCATTTTCAGTTCATTTACATTGCTTAATATACCAGTGTTCCGTGCTTAGCTAAGGGGCATGGTCAAGATGATCGTGCTGATGGCACGGGTTTCGGGGTGCCGAAATCTGGGCTGTCACATAGATAGTTTAATTTCTACATTTGAAAAAGTATTGTACCGGGTTAAATTAAAGTTTTTGTGGATTTTATTGAAGCTCTTTACGATATTTTAATGTCATTTTTAATTCCTATATTTATTTTGTCATTTATTTCTATCATGTGTGGTTAGTTTCATTGAGGATTTCCCCCATCTGAGGTATTCATTCGTAATAATACAAATCTATGGTTGAGATGTAAGATTGTTTTAAGGACCCTGATGTCATTATCGATAATGGATATAATCCGATTGTAATTTGAGATCTAGGAGCTAATCATGCCCTATGATTTCAGATCTGTAATGGATATTCTAATATAATTATTGTCTTCTCTGGGTTAAGTTCTACCACTATCTGAGATGTGAGCATTAATCATACACTCATGGGATGTTAATTATACATCTTTGTGATTTTAGATCAGTAGTGTAGAATTTACCTCAGGAGTAAGTTCCAATTACCATTCGAGGTGTGAGTGCTAATCATACACTCATGGGATGTTAATCATACATCTCCTTGATCTTAGATCGATAGTATGAAATTTACCTAGAGATTGGCTGAATACTATCTGAGGTGTGAGTGTTAATCATACATTCATGAGATGCTAATCATATATCTCCATAATCTCAGATTTGCAATTTAGAACTCATGCGTGTTCGGGTCCCATGCTTGCACATAGACTTCTTTTGTGAATCTCATATTTTAATTTAGTGTTTATCTCATTCATCAAATAAATCTTTAAGCTAGTTAAATACTGTGCTAGATCTGTGGTAATTTCTTTATTAATTACTGTTTCCTCTTTTAAACTTTCTAACCAATCCTCGTGGGAATGATCTCGTACTCTGCACCCACTATCCGCAAACAGATTCGTGTGCTTGCGAGTAAAACACATTTAAAATCATAAGTTTTTCGCGCCGCTGCCGGGGATTGGGTGTAGAAAATTTAAAATTTTGAGGAAATAGAAAATTAATTATAGGAATTTATATAAATTAAAATTAGTATTTTCACTAGTTTAAAAAAATAATAATAATAAATAAATAAATAAAATAAAAAGTTTTGAGTTTCGATCAATCGAGCCAACCACTTGATCAATCGACTCCAAACAAATTTTCTTTTCTCTTGCATAATTTGAACTTTTTGAAATTTTAAAATTCAAAATTTTGATATTTAAATTTGAAATTCATAACCAAAAATGTTTGAAATCTGAAATTTGAAATTTGAATTTCAAAAAAAAATAAAAATAAATCGAAAGTTGAAATTTAAGATTTGAAATTTGAAATTTTAAATATGAAATTTGAAATTTAAATATTCAAAATTTAAATTTGAAATTCGAATTTAAAAAAAAAGTCAAAATTTGAAATTTGAAAAGTTGAAAAGTTGAAAATTGAAATTTTAAAAATTCAAGTTTGAAATTTTGAAATTCAAAAATCAAAATTTGAAATTTAAAATTTAAATTTCAAAAATTCAAAACTTAAAATTTGAAATTGGAAATTTCAATTTCAAATTAAAAAAAAAAAAAAAAAAAAAAATTCAAAAATTTGAAATCTTAAAAATTTGAAAATTGTAATTCAAAATTTGAAATTTGAAAAAAATAAAAAAATTCAAACAATAAAAAATTTTGAAAATTTAAAATTTGAAATTCAAAAAATAAAATAAAATAATAAATAAATAAATAAAAATTTAAAAAAAAATTCAAATTTTAAAAATTCAAATTTTGAAATTTAAAATCCAAAAAAAAGGGGGTTCAATCAATCGACGTGTGTTGTCAATCGATTTTGAAAAAAAAAAAATTCAAATTTAAATAATTCAAAGTTTCAATTTTTTTAAAATTCGAAATTCTAATTTTTTCGATTGATCGAGTGAACCATTCGATCAATCGAATCTGAAAAAAAAAAATAATAATTGTGGTGTTATTGGAGAAATTATGTCAATGCATTGATTCAATCAAGAATCATGTGCTATTTATGGAAATTCGATGCGCATTACACTTATATGTCCCTTGAGCAACTCAAATTATTACCTGAACAAGTCCAACCCAATCCTGTTTGAAACACTCATGACTGGTAGAGTCAATCCAATGACATGTGGGGGCTTAATCAACTTCAAATGTATGATATGATGCCTTACTCTGATCAAAGTTACTGACAAAGTCAACCCAATGGTATGTGTGAGTTTAATCAACAGCTAATGTGTGATATGATGCCTTAAGATGATCAAAGTTACCGGCAGTGTCAACCCAATAGCATGTGCGAGTTTAATCAACCTCCAATCTGTGATTTAATGCCTAACGATGCTTTCCTTATGACTTTTCACAGCAAACTCAATACTTTCAAGACACAGAACCATATGAACGAGCCCAAAATTCTTCTTACTCCTTAGAATATTTAAAAAGTTTGGTGCACACCAACACTCAAAGAATTTCTAGGATATAATTTCAAGTTAGTCAGATGATCGAGTACTTACAAATGGAAGATAAAATAGAAGAGTCCCTTACCAATCGGAATGAAAAGGACCCTCTAATTTCATTCAAAAATATGAGGAGGACCAATTGGTCACTACGCTTGAAAATGACATAACGAGCGTTGAGGTAGTGCAAGCGCGAGGAAAAGAGGAAATGAAATGGAACGATACTTATGTCGAGGAGAGAATTGAGAATCAAATTGAGATGAGAGAGAAAGAAAATGACACCCTTACAATACCTAATAAGGGAGACATAACTTTTTCCGATGAGTATGAATTCGGTTTGGGGGAGAAAGAAGAATTTCAAATCTATTGCCCATTTATTGAATACATAGATAATCAACAGAATATCGAAAAAATATTAATGGGTTTGGATCCATAGTGCGATTTTGGGAATGTGAAGTACATGGTAGAAATTGGAAGTTAGAGAGGGACCACAGTAGTGAAATTGGGGCATAGTATGGGGCTGTAGCCAAGTCTCTAATAACATAAATGCAGGGACGATTAAAAAAATCACTGGTCCTGGTTAGAAAATTTTTCATGAAGATTTGGGATCCTGGTGGACTCGAAATGAGTTTACACCTTGTAAAACTAATTTCGTAATTTTTTTTCAAAAAAAATAAAAATAAAAATAATAAAATAAAATAAAAAATGCTTAGATACACTCGTTTTTATGATTGATTATAACTTTGATAGTGTTATTCGAGTAAGCATTTTGTTAGTTTTGATAATCTCCTCACTATTGTTGACATTTTTTTTTATGGGGTGAGGATGCTTGGATATACTTGTATATTTTCATACATGTTTGGGGGAGGATTTTTTCTACCTTTCCCCTTTTCATGTACTACTATGAGCCTCAAATCATTACTCCAGGTATGTTTTCTCATTTTAATCTAATATTTTATTTATTGTCAATAATGAGGACATTATTTTGTTCAGATTTGGGGGTGGAGTTTGTGTGATTTTATTATTTTGATACCCTTAAAATCACAAAAAATAAAAATAAATTAATTAATAAAATAAAAAATAATAATTAATAATTCAAAATTTAAAAACTTGTAATTTTAAATATGTTTTACTCGCAAGCGTACGAATCGGTTTGCAAATAGTGGGTGCGGAGTACGAGATCGTTCTCACGAGGATTAGTTAGAAAATTAAAAAGAGGAAATAATAATTAATAAAGAAATTATCAAAAATCTAGCACAATATTTAACTAGTTTAAAGATTCATTTAATGGATGAGATAAACACTAAACAATAAATTGAAATGTAAACAGATAATAAAATATAAGGATTGAGATACTAAATCCTCCCATCGTAGGTTCATCATTCATGTAATACAAATCTGCGATTAAGATATGAGATTCACAAAAGATGTCTATGTGCAAGCACGGGACCTAAACACGCATGAGTTCTAAATTGCAAATCTGAGATTACGGAGATGTATGATTAACATCCTATAAATGTATGATTAACACTCACACATCAGATAATATTCAGAATCCAATCTCTAGGTAAATTCCATACTACCGATCTAAGATCAAAGAAATATATGATTAACATCACATGAGTGTATGATTAACACTCACACCTCGGTTGGTAATTAGAACTTACTCTTGGGGTAAAGTCTACATTACCGATCTAAGATCACGGAGATATATGATTAACATCCTATGAATGTATGATTAACACTCACACCTCAGATAGTGGTAGAACTTAACCCAGAGAAGACAATAATTAGATTAGAATCACCATTACAGATATGAAATCATAGGGCATGATTAGCTCCTAGAACTTAAATTGCAATCGGATTATATCAATTATCGATAATAACATCAGGGTCCTTAAAACAATCCCACATCTCAACCATAGATTTGTATTATTACGAATGAATACCTCGGATGGGGTTCATTAGATCTTCATCCTCAATGAAACTAGCCGCACATTAAAGATTTTGTCCCTTTAGGGAGCCTTTTATTTTTCTTAGCATTGTTCTTTCCATTTACTCGTTTTAGGTCCTAGATTAGTTTAATTTCTACATTTGAAGAAGGATTGTACCAGGTTAGATTGAAGCTTTTATGGATTTTGTTAAAGCTCTTTACAGTATTTTAATATTATTTTTAATTTTTGTCTTTATTTTATTATTTATTTTTATCATGTGTGGTTAGTTTCATTGGGGATGGGGATCTAATAAACCCCATCTGAGCATAGTGACAAATTTCGCCAAAATTCGGTGAAATTCGGCGAAATGAGGGTTTGTCGAAATTTTTGACGAAATTTCGACAATTTTTAAAATTTCGGTATTTTCAGTATTTTTTGGAGAATTTTTGTAATTTTTGATCATTTTCGGTAAATGCACCTCGAACCCATAATATATTTTTTCCAAATGCAGCCCCCAAAAAAAATTTGCAACTGTAAGTAACTTAAGCTTTTTTTTTAAAAGGTAGAAAACAAAAAAACCATCGTGTTTTCACTTTTTTAGAGGAGAAGGGAGGAGAGATTTCTATTTAGGGTTTGAGAAACACAAACCCTATACCCATCGACTGTCCCCCCCCTCCCCCCCCACCTCTCACCGCCGACTGCCGTCTGAAAAACCTCATTTCTCAAGGTTTTTTTCTTCTTCTAGCTTGTTCTTGTTCTTCTTCTTCTCATTTCTCAAGGTTTTGTTTTTATTTTTTTTTAGTAATCTGTTCGGCTCCGGCAAACCTTCGAAGTCCGAAGCTCCCAACCCACACAACACAGCTGCACAGTACACAAGTATGTTAATTTATATTGATTTTTTTATACTTTTTTTTTTTTTTTTTTTTCAGTTTTTCAATGGATGATTAGAGGAATGGAGCTGCTTTTTTTATAGATATCAAATGGGGCTTTAATTTAATCAGCTATGATCTGATGATCATCCAAATTCCAAGCATGATTTTGGTGTTTAAAATATGGGTGACGACTCAGCAGGACAGCAACCCATCCATCCATATATATATATATATATATATGAGATAATTAACCCATTTATATTTGAGAAAGCATTATTATTGAGTATCCTTTGAGTCTTTGACAACCTTCTGATGATGCGAACAAATCAGAGGCGGGAGGATTTGAAGTAGTAGGAAGCGACTTTTGGGGCTGGAAATAAGGGACAGCATTAGTCTCTTCATCCTCTATAGTAGGAGGTTCATTAAGATCAAATATTGGTCTTCCTCGACACCCCATTTCATATGTAAATGCATACAAAACAAATTGTATTGCTGACTTGGCCTGGTGATTCTTTCCCTAGTTTTCTTTCATATAGAATGTAATATCCCGAAATTTTTTTTTGAACAGTGACCTCGGGATCCGTGCCCGACTGGTCATAGGTTTGACCAAGTGGGAGTTCACTAGTTGACTCGAGAGTGATGAACGGATATGATGTGAATATGATGTAAATAGGGGGAGTGTAATGTAAATCTGGAGTCACATACACCTATCTTGGGTGTATGTGATCAATACAAGGACAATGGGCATATAAGGGTTTAAAGAACCCTAAATTCATTGTTTTGGGTTGTTGAAGAGAATTAAGAAGAGAGAGAGAGAGAGAGAGAACTAAAGAGGGTTGTTGAGCAAGGAGTGAATGCAAGCCAAGAAGGGATTCGAGTATTTAAGGCCGGATTCAACGCGAAGGATTCCTTAGAGCCAAAGCTGGAACCCTAGCCATTCATACCTTGAGATCCAATCAAATTGAGATTTGATTGAGGTAAATTTTGTTAGCATTAAATGCATAGATTTATGAAGTTTAAATCCAGCCAAGAACAGTAAAATCATAGGATTGAAGGCTTAGAAAAAGAAAGAAAATAGTTTGAGAAAGATTTGGATGATCAGCCCGAAAGGGGGTGAGTCTGACCAAATCGATTAATCTATTTGGTCTGGAAAGTTGAAAAGTCAGCATAGCCCGAAACCGATTAATCGAACTTGATTTCGATTAATCGATTTCAGATTTTGATTAATCGATTTGGGATTGATTAATCAATTTTGGGATTTCGATTACTCGAATTGAGATTCGATATAGGAAAGTTAAGACTTTCGATTAATCGATTTGAGATCGATTAATCGATTGAAGATTTTGATTAATCGATTTTGGGAATCGATTTTGGGAATCGATTAATCGAATCAGGTTCGATTAATCGAATTGGGAGATCGATTAATCGACTGAGACTGTATTAGTTGACTTCTTAGTTTGACTTTGAGGTTTATGGAGGGTCTTGGACCTTCTTTGTTACATCTTTAATGATGAGTTGCATGTGTTATGTTGTATCATAGGTGGTACATGTAAGCATGAGCACAAGGAGCCACGTGGGACCTTGATGCTTGGAATTGCAGAGATTTGAGGTAGGGAACACCTTGAACATGTACTTTAATTTGTAAGAGCATGTATGTAGTGATATGTAATTTCAATCGGAAAGTGTTTTAGTGAAGTAAAGCTTTGTGAAAAGGGTGTGTGTGTGACACCAATAATGTAACTAAGAATAAGACATCCCAAGGGATGAGAAAGTAACAAGATAACAAAATGATAAGAGCAATTGGAAACATCCCAGGGATATAGACAAGATTGAGTAACATTCGATAAGGCCTAACTGATATAGGATAGCACACTTACACGGTGAATAACTATATATAAAGCACCCGCTATTTTTGTTATTTGAGGATTGACCAGGATACTCCACCGACGTGGCGGGATATCCACGACTGACACGTCAGGATATCCGTGACCGATACGTCGGCAAAACCGTAAGCCAGTACGGAGGTTTATCCGTACGCAGTAAGCACATCCCAGGTATGTTGAGATATGAATGAACCCCGCCACCGATTCCCAGGGAAAAGGGGCTTGGGTAGTTTTGTATTCCCAGGGAATTCGTATAACAACTGTCTATTTAGACGACGATGAAGGGTATTTCATCGGGGCTCGATGCTATATTGCTCGGGGATTACTTAAGTTGAAGATTTATGTTTTGTCTTAGGCCTTTTCATTGTCATTCATGATCCAATAAAAGAGATGTGAAAATTGTAAACTGTTATTAAAAGTAACTGTACATTACCATCTTTTCAAACTGTTTTCTCAGTAATTGCATAGATCCAGCATGCTTAAAATATCATGGAATATATGTGAGGTGTTAACTTATATGTTCATTGTGTTTGTTCTCTATTGAGCTAGGATGTAGCTCACCCTTTAGACTATACATCGCAGGTCCAGTACTAGCAGCATCGGAGGTCTCGGGGGACGTGGATCCTGGTGAGTCGGACCACACACCTTTAGACGAGTTGGAGCCACCTCCAGAGGACTTCTTCTAGAGGACTCTGCTGTGCATTTTGAGAGAGTTGTTTTGTGAGCTTATTTGGTACGGCTTGGTATGTCAAGCCTTTATTTCTGTCTAAACAATGTAATTAAATTGAGATAATTCTTTTGGGCGAACCATCTAGGATGATCAGTTATCATCGATGGTTCGGATCGGTTCTCCACTCATGCAGGGGCATGAGGGTAGAACTGTCTTTTGAGAAAAAGTTTAAGGTCATGATGTTTCACATTTTATATCATCTGTTTCTTTTGTTTATAATTTGCTTGATGTACCAATGTTCTGTGCTTAGCCAAGGGGCATGGTCTGGGGATCGTGCTTATGGCACGGGTTTTGGGGTGCCGAAATCCGGGCTGTCACAGTTGGTATCAAAGCTTTTTCTTTTAGAAATTCTGACAATCATTCTTTTTGTCAGAGCATAGGGACTTCTACTAACAAAACTTTAGTTTCAAATGCAGTCGTCAATGTCTTTTAGAGGGAGGGGTCGACCGAGGGGCGGCCAAAATAGAAGCCTACGTAGTGGAGATGGGTACATCTCTCCTACAAATAAAGTACCCATAGGAGATGGAGGGGCTTCTGGCAGTGGTGGCCAAGGAAGCCAAGATCAGAGAGAGAATCAAGACCGAGATCGACAGGATCAAGATCAGAGAGAACAAGAAAGAGTTAGAGAACGAAATGAGGACAGAGAAGAGCGCCAAAGGATGATGCACACCATGGAGACCATGGCAGCTACCATGGCACAGCAGGCTGCATCCTTTGTAGCGCATATCACCTGAGAATAGCAGCCACCTACACCACTAGTAGGACCTGCACTGCCAGTAGCTTCATCATTTACCGAGTTTAGGAGGATGAGACCTCCTACCTTTTCTGGGTAGGCAGACATTATGGCAGCTGCGAATTGGCTGATGGAGATGGAAAAGGTGTTTAACCAGCTGACATGCACGGAAGATGAGAGTGTCCCTTGGGCAGCCTATATGCTAGACGGGGAGGCTGGGCCTTGGTGGAAGTCCGTGATACGGACTAGGGCTTAGGAGACCCCAGAGTTGCCCTGGACCTGGGAGGAGTTTGTTGAGGAGTTCAACAAACAGTATTTTCCTGAGGTAGGGAGAAACCAGATGGAGATTCAATTTTTATAATTAGTACAAGGGAGGATGAGCGTCAGGGAATATGGAGTGGAGTTCCTACGACTCGCCCACTTTGCTCCAGATTATGTCGCCACCGACGTGATGAAAGTGAAGAGGTTTTAGCAAGGCTTGAAGCCTGAGGTAAGGGGAGGAGTAGCCCCATTCCAACTGAGGACCTATGAAGAGGTCATGAGCAAGGCACTTGTTGTAGAGGAAGAAAATAATAATAGATATCGACAGAGAGAGCAGCAGAGGGAAAGTATAGACCAAAATAGAACGGGGAACTATGAGCCAGTGAATAAAAAGTCGAGATTTGTAGCCCAATTCCAAGGTCAGAGACCACAGTTTCAAGGGGGTTTCGGAAGACCGGCGCAACAGAACAACCAACAGAGATTTTCATTACTTGCGTCGGGGAGACCGTTACGCTATGAGAGCCCTGCCATGGCTACTGGCACTACCGTCACACAGGGATTCTCAAGGACAACTTCTTCCGCACCTCGAGAAACTTGTGCCAAGTTTGGCAAGTCTCATAGGACAGTGGATTGCAGGATGGGAACTCGGGGCTGTTTCCGATGTGACAAGGTGGGCCACTTGATCAAGGATTGCCCTGAGGTTGATAAAAGGAAGACGGCTTGAGCTTCAACGCCACGACCTATTCAAGCACGGAAGCTAGTCCTTCATGGAAGAGCCTATGCAGTCACTGCTCAGGAAGCAGGGAACGTGCATGATGTCATCCAAGGTGAGATTTCTTTCAAATAAAGAATTTTCAAATTCCTTAAAATTTTAGATAGAGAAGGTGCATTCAATTCACAATAGCATAGATCCTATTCTTAAACACCAAATTGATATGTAATTTATGTGTGTATATGTATGTATGTACGTATATTATAGGCACATTAACTGTATACGAGAAAGGATACTTTGTAGGATACGACGCTAGAGTGTTGATAGACCCAGGGTCTACCCACTCATTTTTTACCCCTCGATTTGCAAAGAGGATGAAGATTGTTCCAGAGACGTTAGACTTTGTTCTATCTGTGTCTATTCCGATTGGAGAGTTAGTGGACACGGAGTTAATTTGCAAATCAGTCATTGTAGCTGTTCAGGATCGTGATGTGCACAAGTTAGACACAAAGTTGATACTACTAAACATGCAAGGGTTCGATGTAATCCTTGGCATGGACTGGTTGTCGCAACATTGTGCGACGGTCGATTGTAAGAACAAGGTCGTCATCTTCAGACCCAACACAAGGAGATCGTTTAGATTTTAAGGAGTGAGGTCATCACACATGCCACTTATCTCTGCAGTCAGAGCTGAACGCATGATTAGAAAGGGCTGCAGTGGTTACTTGGCGTTCTTGAATGAGGATAAGGAGGAGAAGAATGTTATCTCTGAGATAGCAATAGTGCAAGAGTTCGCCGATGTGTTTTCGGAGGAGTTGCCTGGATTACCTCTAGAAAGAGAAGTGGAATTCGCTATCGACTTAGCACCAGGAATGGGGCCTGTTTCGAAAGCACCATATAGAATGGCTCTGGTTGAGTTGAAGGAGCTGAAAGAGCAGTTGCAAGAACTCATGGATAAAGGGTTTGTCAGAACGAGCGTGTCTCCGTGGGGAGCACCGGTCTTATTTGTCAAGAAGGATGGGTCAATGCGTCTATGCATTGACTATCGACAACTGAACAAACTCACTGTGAAGAACTGCTACCCTTTGCCTATAATTGACGATCTATTTGATCAACTGCAAGGAGCAAAGTACTTTTCCAAGATCGATCTGAGATCTGGGTACCATCAATTGAGAGTCAAAGCAGAGGACATCTAGAAAACAGCTTTCAGGACACGGTATGGACACTATGAGTTCTTAGTGATGCCGTTTGGGTTAACGAATGCTCCGGCATCGTTTATGGATTTAATGAATAGGGTGTTTAAGCCACACTTGGACTCGTGTGTCGTAGTGTTTGTTGACGACATCCTGATATACTCTAAATCAGAAGCGGAACACGAAGAACACCTGAGGATTGCTCTACAGACTCTACGTGAACACCAACTGTATGCCAGACTCAGCAAGTGTGAGTTTTGGTTGGAGGAGGTTAGCTTTTTGGGACATGTTGTCTCAAAGCATGGTGTCACTGTAGATCCAGTAAAAATAGAGGCAGTGGTTAACTGGGAGCAACAGAAGACAGTGACCGACGTCCGCAGTTTTGTGGGATTAGCAGGGTACTACCGACGTTTCGTTGAAGGTTTTTCAAAGATATTGGGACCTCTCACGAAGCTTACGAGAAAGGATTGAAGATTCGAGTGGAGTGAGGCATGCAAGAAGAGTTTCTAAAAACTCAAGACGAGACTCACTTCAGCTCCAGTGCCAGCGATTCCTTCAGGCAGTGGAGGATATGCAGTATATAGCGATGCTTCATACAATGGCTTAGGTTGTGTGCTAAATCAACACAAGAAAGTGATAGCTTACAGATCGAGACAGCTAAAAGAACACGAGAGAAACTATCCGACTCATGACTTGGAGCTAGCAGCGGTCATTTTTGCGCTGAAGATTTGGAGACATTACCTGTACGGTGAGACGTTTGAGATTTTCACCGACCATAAAAGCCTCAGATACCTGTTTACACAAAAAGAACTTAACATGAGGCAGCGCAGATGGATGGAGTTCCTCAAGGACTATGACTGTTCCGTACAATACCATCCAGGCAAGGTGAACGTAGTGGCCGATGCCTTGAGTCGGAAGGGTTCAGCTCAGTTAGCTAGCTTGAATTTGGGTATGCACCGGTGGAAGTTATTTGAAGATCTGGCACTATATGATGCGAACATCGAGTCGCAAGCTTCAGGAGCCTTTTTGGCTAACATATCAGTGAGACCAGTGATATTTGAGCATATCCATGACCTACAGATGAAAGATCCGATGCTAACAAAGATTCGTCAAGATGTCATTGAGAGCATTCAACCAGACTTCTCAATGAAAGAAGATGGTTCCTTATTGTTCAAGGGCCGTCTCTGCATTTCGGACAATGCCGATCTAAGGCGAACAATTCTTGATGAAGCCAACAAATCAAACTATGCTATCCACCCTGGTAGCATAAAATGTACCAAGACTTGAAAAAGAACTATTGGTGGAGAGGTTTGAAACAAAACGTGGCAGAGTACGTGTCACGGTGTTTGACGTGTCAGCAGGTGAAGATTGATCATAGACATCCTGCTGGATTATTGCAGCCTCTACCAATACCGGAGTGGAAGTGGGAATCAATCTCTATGGACTTCATAGTTTGATTACCGCGTATTGCCAAGAGATACAATGCCATTTGGATAGTCGTAGATCGATTGACCAAATCAGCGCACTTCTTGCCATACAACACGATGTACACGACAGGAAGACTGGCAGAATTATATATGAAGGAGATCGTCCGACTACACGAAATTTTGAGTAGCATTGTTTTGGATCGAGATCCACTGTACACATCCAAGTTTTGAAAGAAATTTCACGAAGGAATGGGAACGCGACTGGACTTCAGTTCAACTTTCCATCCTCAAGCTGATGGTCAAACAGAACGAGTGAACCAAGTGATCGAAGACATGCTCAGAGCGTGTATGTTAGAACTTCAAGGATCGTGGGATCAGCACCTACCATTAATTGAGTTTGCGTATAACAATAGTTTTCAGACGAGCATTGGGATGGTACCATATGAAGCTTTGGACTGAAGGCGGTGTAGATCACCTATTAATTGGAAGGAAATTGGGGAGAAATTTGTTTTAGGACCTGAATTACTGGAAGACAATGCCGCCTATGTTCGTATGATAAGGGCCAAACTCAAAGCGGCGCAGAGCAGACGGAAAAGCTATGCCGACCTCAAGCGGACTAGTGTCGACTATATGGTGGGTGAACACGTATTTGTCAAAGTCTCGCCTATGAAAGGAGTGATGAGATTTGGTAAGAGAGGGAAATTAAGTCCCCGCTATCTTGGACCGTTTGAAGTTTTGGGTCGAGTAGGGGAAGTTGCTTATCGCATTGGATTACCACCATTGTTTGATCGGGTACACAATGTACTCCACGTATCGATGCTTAGGAAATATGTGAGGGACCCATCTCATGTGTTAGGTAGTCAACCTTTAGAGATGCATGAAGACATGAGCATGATAGAAGAGCCGGCGGAGATTTTGGATCGGAAGGAACAAGTACTGCGTACCAAAGTGATCCGCTTAGTACTTGTTCCATGGAAGAATCATCCAACCGAAGAGGCTATGTGGGAACGAGAGACCGATGTAAAAGAACAGTACCCGGACTTGTTTACAACGAGTTGAGTGCCAAATTGTAACACCGCAAGCATGTTTGCGGATTCACACTACTCATGTTATCCAATGATGATCAGTTGGTCAACTTATTCAATGAGAAAAATCAAAAATTTTGGTTAAATATTACCATAGAAATAAAGGACAAAAAGAAACAACAAAATTCGAGAAGTATGACCAAAACTGATTAATTGATTTTTAAATCGATTAATCGATTTGGAAATTTGATTAATTGATTTTTGGTCGACTGATCGACTGGCATCCGCCAGTGGGTAGAACTTAGGAAAGAAATAAAAATTTGGCATTTCGATTAATCGAGGAGATTCGATTAGTCTATTTTAGAAATTCGATTAATCGACGAGCAGAGGCCAGTGAGCCAATTATTTTGAGAAACTTAAGGGATGATGAATTCAATTAATCGAATTTATGTTCGATTAATCGATTTTGGAAAATTGATTAATCGATTGGCCATATCGATTAATCGATTGGCCATATCGATTAATCGACTGGCATATCACAGTGAGGAGGGAAATTAAACATTCGAAAGTTTTAAAATTCAATTAATCGAGGAGTATTTCGATTAATCGATTTCGGAATTCAAATCGATTAATCGACTGGCAAGCACCAGTGACTTGAAATTTTTGAAATTTGAAAGGACCATGAATTCGATTAATCGAAATGTATCTCGATTAATCGATTTTGAAGTTTGATTAATCGATTTTGGTAATCGGTTAATCAATTTCGCGTGGCAGGCAAGACTTTTTAAGTCGGTTAATCAATTTTGAGAAATCGATTAATCGAATTGGGCCTATATATATATAAGTTGGGGTTTTTGGTGCCCATTTGAAAATTTTGAAGCTAGGCGCCATTCTCCTTCTTCGACCATTCGTCCGACCTAGGGTTTTGGGCATTCTTCGTCAATTTTAGACCGAAATTGCCTACTTTTTCATCGAAATCTAAGGTAAACCCTAGATTTCTACTTCCTTTTCAAATTTAACCTTGTAAACCCTAGACTTTTGGGCATTTTGAGTCGAAATGCTGCCTCGGACTCGCTTGACCACTAAGAAAGCGGCTACAAAGCTGTCAGTCCGGTGAAAGAACGCCGCACCGCCACCACCTACCCCATCACCGGTGAGGACTCCATCACCGTCGGCATTGGAGACCACCTCCGGTTCGATGAGCGCGGCTTCGCGCGAGTCTTCGCCTATGCCACCACCTCCCACCAATGTGCTCCAACCAAATGAGTGGTGGGCAGATAAGACCATCGACAATGAGTACATCATCGATGTGGAATTGTTTACAAATCTCGATGTACCAGGCGAGACCCAACAGGCTCGTAATTACCTTCAAAAGGCCAGGCTCGGCAACCTCTTGAAACCAATCCGTGGGTCCTACTACCCTAGATTGGTCCGCCTATTCTACCAGGGGCTCAAGGAGGGGCCCACTGACGACATAGTCACGACCACTATTGAGGGTCGCGACTACACTTTCACACGCCGCCACGTGCACGAAGTCCTAGAGTGCCATTTGGATTTCGTACCCGAGACCACCCTCTTTCCACCCTTTGAATAGGAGGCGAGATTTGAGGAGATCATGACCCGCATGACCGGGGGAAAGAAGGGGTCGGGATCCTCCATTAGGAGGGTCGACCTTCCCCACTACATGTGGATGCTTGATTCGATAATCAAGTGCAACCTTTACCTATTGCAACACGACACCAAGCGGGTAGAGAAAGTGCAGCAGGCACTTTACGCGGCCTTCTGTGGCTGTTGGTTTGACGCTACAACGATCATCCTCGAGGGGATGATCTACATAAAAGGAAAGTTGATGAAGGGCAATCTAAGGCCCAAGGAGAAAATGCCCTACACTCAGCTCATCTCGAGCATGTTAGAGTGTTACTCCGATGCCCCCAACTATGCTATATCACCTCACGAGGTGAGGGCTACGGATTGCGTGAAGCAATTCTCCATTGCTTCATGGAGCCGTAGCTACAACCTCCTCAAGAAGACCCTACCAGCAGCAGTAGCACCACCCCCACCACCACAGCAGGATCCACCCGTTGGGGGAGCACCACCAGTGGGGGGCGCCCCACCAGTCATTCCACCAGCTGAGCAGCAAGCCATCGTGCCACCTTCCACCACATCAGCTACACCACCCTCACGATCCGTCGCAGCGACACCTACTTCATCCTACTGACGTCGAGCAGCTCACTCCGGCCCTACCATTGAGGACGTGTTGGCTCGCATGGAGGCCAACAATGTGCAGATGAACCAGCGGATGGACTTTCTGATGTACCACACTCTACGGTACATCTATCCGTTGAACTATCAGCAGCGCTTTGCGCAGGAGGAGGCGTGGACAGTAGGTCAGATCGCTTTCCATACGGGTCCAGTCTTCCACGCGGGTACCTCTACGGCTGATGGATCTAGCTCGACGCCCACGCAGCCAGCTGAGGCGGGTCACCCACAGCCTACGGGTCTGACCCAGCCGCCGCCAGTTCAGCCTGTGCCACCATGCCAGTCAGAGCCTGCTCCAGCACCAAATCAGCAGGGAGAGGGGACGACATGAGCTACAACTATTGTTTAGATTTTCGTTATCTTTTGTATGCACATTTTGTGAACTTAAATATGTATCAAACCAAATTGTATAGTCTGTGTATGTATAAACTTAAATGAATGGAGCAAAATTTTTGTGAACTTAAATGAATAGAGCAAAATTTTTGTCAACTTTTTCCAGTAGTATAATCTTTTGTATAGTCTGTGTATGTGAGTTGTTAGGAGTATGCATGGGTGACTTACTGGACCACCTCCCCTACGTGTGTGCGGGGGGGGGGGGGTTATCCCATACGAAGTGCCTTGGGTTATTTTCGGGGACGAAAATTTCCAAGGTGGGGAGGATGTAATATCCCGAAAAATTTCTTTGAACAGTGACCTCGGGATCCGTGCCCGACTGGTCATAGGTTTGACGAAGTGGGAGTTCATTAGTTGACTCGAGAGTGATGAACGGATATGATGTGAATATGATGTAAATAGGGGGAGTGTAATGTAAATCTGGAGTCACATACACCTATCTTGGGTGTATGTGCTCAATACAAGGACAATGGGTATATAATGGTTTAAAGAACCCTAAATTCATTGTTTTGGGTTGTTGAAGAGAATTAAGAAGAGAGAGAGAGAAGTAAAGAGGGTTGTTGAGCAAGGAGTGAATGCAAGCCAAGAAGGGATTCGAGTATTTAAGGCCGGATTCAACGTGAAGGATTCCTTAGAGCCAAAGCTGAAACCCTAGCTATTCCAACCTTGAGATCCAATCAAATTGAGATTTGATTGAGGTAAATTTTGTTAGCATTAAATGCATAGATTTATGAAGTTTAAATTCAGCCAAGAACAATAAAATCATTGGATTGAAGGCTTAGAAAAAGAAAGAAAATAGTTTGAGAAAGATTTGGATGATCAGCCTGAAAGGGGGTTGAGTCTGACCAAATCGATTAATCGATTTGGTCTGGGAAGTTGAAAAGTCAGCATAGCCCAAAACCGATTAATCGGACTTGATTTCGATTAATCGATTTTGAATTTTGATTAATCGATTTGGTATCGATTAATCGACTGAGAAGCTCCAGTGGCTGGAGAAATGAGACCTGGTAAAATCGACTAATCGAATTGGGATTTTGATTAAATCGATTTTAGATTTCGATTAATCAATTTGGGATCCATTAATCGATTTTGGGATTTCGATTACTCGAATTGAGAATCAATATGGGAAAGTTAAGACTTTCGATTAATCGATTTGAGGTCGATTAATCGATTGAAGATTTCGATTAATCAATTTTGGGAATCGATTAATCGATTTTAAATTTTGATTAATCGATTTTAGGAATCGATTAATCGAATCAGGTTCGATTAATCGAATTGGGAGATCGATTAATTGACTGAGACTATTTTAGTTGACTTCTTAGTTTGACTTTGAGGTTCATAGAGGGTCTTGGACCTTCTTTATTACATATTTAATGATGAGTTGCATGTGTTATGTTGTACCATAGGTGGTACGTGTGAGCATGAGTACAAGGAGCCGCGTGGGACCTTGATGGTTGGAATTGCAAAGATTTGAGGTAGGGAACACCTTGAACATGTACTTTAATTTGCAAGAGCATGTATGTAGTGATATGTAATTTCAATCGGAAAGTGTTTTAGTGAAGTAAAGTTTGTGAAAAGGGTGTGTATGTGTGACACCAACAATGTAACTAAGAATAAGACATCCCCAGGGGATGAGAAAGTAACAAGATAACAAAATGATAAGAGCAATTAGATACATCCCAGGGATGTAGACAAGATTGAGTAACATTCGATGAGGCCTAACTGATATAAGATAACACACTTACACGGTGAATAACTATATGTAAAGCACCCGTTATTTTTGTTATTTGAGGTTTGACCAGGATACCCCACCGACGTGGCGGGATACCCACGATTGACGCTGCAGGATATCGGTGACCGATACGACGGCGAAAGCGTAAGCCAGTATGGAGGTTTATCCGTACACAGTAAGCACATCCCAGGGATGTTGAGATGTGAATGAACCCCGCCGCCGATTCTCAGGGAATAGGAGCTTGGGTAGTTTTGTATTCCCAGGGAATATGTATAACAATTATCTATTTAGACGATGATGAAGGGTATCTCATCAGGGCTCGATGCTATATTGCTCGGGGATTACTTAAGTTGAAGATTTAAGTTTTGCCTTAAGCCTTTTCAATGTCATTCATGATCTAGTAAAAGAGATGTGAAAACTGTAAACTATTATTAAAAGCAACTGTACATTACCATCTTTTCAAACTATTTTCTCAGTAATTGCATAGATCCAGCATGCTTAAAATATCATGGAATATATGTGAGGTGTTAACTTATATGTTTACTGTGTTTGTTCCCTATTGAGCTAGGATGTAGCTCACCCTTTAGACTATACGTCGTAGGTCCAGTACTAGCAGCAGTGGAGGTCTCGGGGGACATGGATCCTAGTGAGTCGGACCACACGCCCTTAGACGAGTTGGAGCCACCTCCAGAGGACTTCTTCTAGAAGACTCTGCTATGCATTTTGAGAGAGTTGTTTTGTGAGCTTATTTGGTACGGCTTGGTATGTCAAGCCTTTATTTCTGTCTAAATAATGTAATTAAATTGAGATAATTCTTTTGGGCGAACCATCTAGGATGATCAGTTATCATCGATGGTTCGGATTGGTTCTCCACTCATGCAGGAGCATGAGGGTAGAACTGTCTTTTGAGAAAAAGTTTAAGGTCATGATGCTTCGCATTTTATATCATCTGTTTCTTTTGTTTATAATTTGCTTGATGTACCAATGTTCCGTGCTTAGCCAAGGGGCACGGTCTGGGGATCGTGCTTATGACACGGGTTTCGGGGTGCCGAAATCTGGGCTGTCACATAGAGAGGCACATGAGATGCCATTATTTGATGGTCTAATTAGTTTTTTATTTGGCTTATTGTATTTTGATGGCCTTCCATTTTTTTATTTAGTTATTTTTATTTTTTTTCTTTTCAATTTGCTCTCATTTTCCCTTTTGAGTGATATTGCAAAATGTTTACTTGAATCATGTATCAATTCTTATGTGTTTAGTTTATTTTATTTTATTTTTTTGGCTGATAGTAACTTGAGTATAAATGGATTGTTTGTAATCTATTTTTATGTTTTACTTGTGTAGAATGCCTAGGGTAGAAGACAAGATTTGGGAGTATGGGATTAAGGTTGGAAATAACAAAATACAGTGCATATATTATAAGAATGAATTCTATTCCTCATCAACAAGATTGAAATATCATTTCGCAAAGATATCTGGAAAGGATGTGATATTGTGCAATTCAGTCCTAGATTCAGTGCAACAATAAGCACGAGAATGTGTCTAGGCAATGGGAAAAAAGGGGAGAAAGTCTGTGATCAAATTAATGTGGATGTCGTCAGGAAGTGAATCTTAAAATGTTCCTTCATCAATTAGGTCGAGTCCTCAAGGAACAATGTTTATTGTGGATGTTGGAAGAAGTGGCCCTAGTGTACCCAGTGGTAGAAGTGTTGGTGGAGGTGGACATCAAACTACTTTGAATTCCATTTTGAGAAAAAAGGAAAAGGAGGCTGCCGATTTAGCAGTTACGAAGTTTTTTGTCACGAATAATATAGCCTTCAACGTTGCTAAGAGTCCAAAATTTATTGCTACTATGATTGTTGTATCAAACCATGGTTTTAGTTATCTACCACCTAGTCGTGAAACTATGAGGACTAAGTTCTTGGGTCACTTAAAAGAGGAAGCGACAGAGTATGTGAAAGAGATTAAAGAATCTTGGGCTGAGACTGGCTGTACTATAATGTCAGATGGATGGAAAGACAATAGAAACAGGAATCACATAAACTTATTGGCATCATCCATCAAGGGCATGATCTTTTTATGCTCAGAATCAACATAAGGGAAAAGGAAAGATGTATCATTTTTGAGCGACTTTATCTTACGTGGAATCGATGCACACGTAGGAAGAGAAAATGTTGTCCAAATTATAACGGATAACACTTCAAATTATATGTCTGCGGGGTACCGTTTGGAGGCTCAAATGCCTCATATCTTTAAAACAAATTGTGCTGCACATTGCATTGATCTTTTTCTTGAGGACATTGATTGTGGTATTTCAAAAGTAAAGGAGACAATAGCAAAAGCGAGAGATATAAAATTTTTTATCTACAGGTATTCCCACGTTTTGGAATGTATGAGGGTTCATACAAATGGAAGAGAGTTGAAGAGGCCATCAACCACTCGATTTGCAACGAATTTTTTAATGTTAGAATCTATTGTAAAACAAGAGCAAGGTTTACACTTTATGGTTGCCTCCAATGAGTGGAGAAATTTACAACCGACAAAGACCGTAGAGGGAAAAGAGATTGAAGCAATTTTTCAATCTAAATTTTTTTGGGAGGATGGGAAAGAAGTGATAGGTGTGATCGAGCCACTTGTAAAGATTTTAAGATTGGTTGATGGGGAAGGGGCAACATTGGGGTACTTGTATGAGGCTATGATTCACGCGAAGGATGCAATTGTTAAATTTTGCAATGGATCAGTCGAAAGATATGCTCCTTACTAGGAGAAAATAGATGCAAGATGGCGTGACAACTTGCATCACCCTATTCATGCTTTAGCTGGTCTTCTCAATCAACACTTATTTTATGACAAGTTAGTGAAACAGGACCAACATGCTAAAGAGAGAATTGCAGAAGCTATGCATAGTATGCTTTTTACTGAAGCTGCAAAAGAAGCATTTGGAAATCAAATTACAGATTACATTGGTTTGAAGTCCACCTTATTTCATCTCTTGCAAAAATAACGGTTCATTCTAAACATCCAAGTGAGTTATAATTTAAATTATTACCATTATTTTTAGCGTTAAGTTTGTAGACTTGTAGTTTTATTATTAATATTTACTAATATATGTTTTATGAATTATCATGGGAACTATGAAGGTGATTAGTGGGGAACCGCAGTTATTGTTGACAAATATGCGAAAATCAGGAAAATTGCCTTGAGATTATTAAGTCAACCATGTAGTTCATCGGCTTGCGAAAGAAATTGGAGTGCATTCGAGGCGGCACACACGAAGAAAAGAAACCGATTAGAGCCTAAAACTCTTAATGATCTTGTCTATGTGAGGGCCAACCTTCACTTGAAGAAGATAAATGCATGCAACGATGAAAATGTGAAGCCGATATTTTTGGACCATATCAATGCTTTTTCTGAAGTTGTAACAGATCCATTGGTGATTGCGGAGGATGAAAATGAGGAAGGAATTCCCCCTTTCAATTATGATGATATTGAAAGGGACTATATTGGAAACATCAATGTTTAGCTATGTGTATTTTTTTACTTTTTGTTAGAAACATGAGAGTTTTTAAATTTTGGGATTCAATGATTAGAAACATGAGAGATTTTGATGGGAATATGGATTTATAATGAAAGATGGATGCTTGTTATTTTGATTTTATTGTCTTTTGTAATTTGAAATTTCTGCTTTGTTATTTTAATGATTGTTGTTGTCGAATATTGATATCTGAATTGTAAATTAGTGAAGCATCATAAATTCATAATTCACAGTTTTACACTCCCATTATATATTTAAAATTATTTGTTAAATTTTAAATATGTTAGTATATATTTTAGTAATTTTATAAAAATATTAAATATTTTTAATCCCCAAAAATTTCCCGAAAGTTATCGAAATTAATCCGAAATGTACCAAAAGGATCTCCCACCGAAAAATTGCCGAAAACAAAATTTGTCACTATGCATCCGAGGTGTTCATTCATAATAATACAAATCTATAGGTTGAGATGTTAGATTGTTTTAATGACCCTGATGTTATTATCGATATGGATATAATCCGATTGCAATTTGAGATCTAGGAGCTAATCATGGCCTATGATTTTAGATTTGCAATAGTGATTCTAATCTAATTACTACCTTCTCTGGGTTAAGTTCTACCACTATCTGAGGTGTGAGTGTTAATCATACACTCATAAGATGTTAATCATACATCTCCGTGATCTTAGATCGGTAGTATAGACTTTACCCCAGGAATAAGTTCTAATTATCATCCGTGGTGTGAGTGTTAATCATACACTCATGGGATGTTAATCATACATCTCCTTGATCTTAAATCGGTAGTATAGAATTTACCTAGAGATTGGGTTCTGAATACTATCTGAGGTGTGAGTGTAATAACCTAGATTTTTGTGACACATGTAGGTCACTTGTGACTTACACGATGTGTGAGTATATGTGGGGAACAAGTAAACCACACCTACGTTATATACTACTAGGTGTAGGTGTCTTGTATGTGAACTATATGAAGGTGAAACATCTAACATAAGTGTGAGTGTGAGACACACTAGTTTTCACTAGATAAGAGAAAAGGGGGAGGAGTCTCCCATACGTGACCTATTTGAGCTTAGATAGAGAGAGAGTGAAATAGGGAGAAAGAAGAGAGGGTTTTGTAAAAGAAGATTAGAGGTAGGAATTTCTTGTGATTAAGAGACAAGATCCACCTTATAGATCTTAAATACATAGGATGAGAAAGGTGTGGTGAATAAATTTGAAAGGACCTTTAGGTTTTGAGCTGGTGGATGATCTAGAAAGGGGTTGGAAGAGGGGCTTTTGAAACCCTCTTCATTTGAGTTGATCTTGGATCAAATTTAGATGAGATCTAATGACTTGAGGTATGCTTTAAGGTTTATATGTGCTTTAAATAGAGTATTAATTATTTGGTTAAATTATGTTGGCTTTTAATAGGGTATTAAATGAGGTAGGAGATGAGTTCTCGAAAAGATCGAGCAATAACTGTGATCGCTCCTCGCGCGAGTGATTAAAATAGCTCACTCGTGCGAGGAAGGACAAATTATATAGATTAAAATATGTTCTGGACTCGCTCGAGCGAGACCCTTTGTGAACGGGAAGCTTGCTCGAGCGAGGGCTCACGTGACCTTCAGGTACCTCGATTGTTATCGCTCGAGCGAGGTCAAGTGTCTCTTTTATAACCGCTCGAGCGAGAAAAATTGTATATTATATAACCAAAATATGTTCTGTGCTCACTCGAGCGAGGACATTTTGTAAAGGGAGGCTCGTTCGAGCGAAGGCTCGTTCGAGCGAAGGCTCGTTCGAGCGAAGGCTCGCGTGATCTTCAGATACCTCATTTATAAAAGCTTGAGCGAGGGATGATACCTCGATTATCATCGCTAGAGCAATGAATAGTACTCGCTCGAGCGATAAATAGTACTCACTCGAGCGATAAATAGTGCTCGCTCGCACGATGATCAGTGCTCGCTCGCGTGAAGAATAGTGTTCGCTCGCGCGAGGTACTACATAGATTTTTATATTTATTTTTATTACTCTTGGAAACTATGGTCCTCAAGATTCTTATAGGCTTTTCTAAGAGTGTTTTGCAACATGCAATATAGGTTTGGCGTGTAATTGTTGTGTTAGATCTCCTAAGAGATAATGATGTGTTTTGGATAAATGGAATTGCTGTGAGGTAGGGAACACGTTGAACATGTACTTTAATTTTCAAAAGCATGTATGTAGAGTGATTCAAATGAATATTTATGCATCAATAATGTGATTTCTAAGAATGTGTGTGTGTGTGTGTGTGAATGCTAAATGAACTCATAAGGTCCCCAGGGAACGTGATAATGTGATAATGTGCATCTAAGTGGCGCATGAGCTAATAGCATCCTAGGGATGCAGATGAAATCCATCGGTGAAGTAAAAGAAAAGTTGATGAGGCCTAATATACTAAAATTAGCAAGACCACACGGTGAATAACTATATGTAGCGCATATGATATTTTTGTTATTTAAAATTTAAATAGAATACCTTATTGACGTGACGGGATACCCACGACTGACTTGGCAGAATATCTGTGACCGGTACGACGGCCAATCTGTACACCAGTTTGATATCCTAGGGATGTGAGTATGAAATCAGAACCACGTCGCTTATGAGAAAGGGACCTGAATAGTATTCAAGTAAGAAACAGATATGACAAGTGTCTATTTAGACGACAATGGTGGGTATTCCATCGGGGCTCGATGCTATATTGCTTGAGGATTATTTAAGTTAATATTTAAGTGATTAAGCCGAATCAGTGTACAATACCAGTAAGTTGAGAATGAACAAACACAAGTAAAGTAACAATGCATTTATTACATTATTTCAGTTGTTTAAAATGTTTTTCCATGCTTTTAAACTATTTTAGAATATATGTGAGAGCTTAACTTATATGTTCACTTGTTGTTTCCCTATTGAGCTAGGATGTAGCTCACCCCCTTTAGACTATACGTCGCAGGTCTATTGCTAACGGCCGCCGAGGCTTCGGGAGATGTAGATTCGGAGGATTCAGATTACGTGCCCAGGGAAGAGTTGGAGCCTCCTCCTAAGGACTTCTTCTAGAGGACCCCCTGCGTACGTGAGAGTTATTCTTGAGAGCTTTTCTGTACGGCTTGATATGTCAGGCCTATATTTTTTGAAATAATGTAATTAAATAATATATTACTTTTGGCGAACCATCTGGGGTGATCTGTTTATCATCGATGGTTCGAGACGGTTCTTCTGTTCATGCGTTGGCATGGAAGAAGAACTGTCTTTTGAGCTTATGCTTTAGATGAGTAGACATGTTTTCGCATAGTACAGTTAATTGTCTTATTTTGGGTAAATATTGCTTGTTATACCATTGTTCCGTATAGATTTCAGGGGCACGACCTAGAAGGTTGTGCTGATGGCACGGGTTTCGAGGTATCGAAATTCGGGCTGTCACAGTGAGTGTTAATCATACACTCATGGGATGTTAATCATACATCTTCGTGATCTCAGATATGCAATTTAGAACTCATGTGTATTCGGGTCCCGTGCTTGTATGTAGACATCGTTTGTGAATCTCATATCTTAATCAAAGATTTGTATTGCATGAATAATGAACCTACGATGGGAAGATTTAGTCTCCCAATCCTTATCTTTTAGTATCTGTTTAAATTCCAATTTATTGTTTAGTGTTTACCTCATCCACCAAACTCTTAGAATCTTTAAACTAGTTAAATACTGTACTAGTTCTATGGTAATTTCTTTATTAATTACTGTTTTCTCTTTTAAATTTTTTGACCAATCCTCGTGGGAATGATCTCATACTCTGCACCTACTATCTGTAAACTAATTCGTGCACTTGCGAGTAAAACACATTTAAAATCACAAAAAGTTCTAAATTGCAAATCTACACTTTAGATTGATGAAGTTGAAAATTTTTCAACTTCTTCTCATTGTCGATCAATCTAAAGTGTAGATTTGGAATTTAGAACTTGTTGTGATTTTATACTTGTGCAAAATTGAAAATTTTCAACTTCTAAATTGCAATTATATATATATATATATATATATATATATATATATATATATATTTGGGGGTGGTAATTAATTTTTAAATTCATTGAAAATTTTGATGAAGTTGCGTTAAGCAATCCCGATCAATCGGGATGAAATTGAAAAATTTAGAATGTCGTGCTAGCGACATTAAAATTAGCGCTTCTTGGGAGGTAACCCAAGTCTCAACATTTTTTTTAAAATTTTTATTTATTAAAAAAAAAAATCTTTTGAAAATAGGTCGATCAATCGAGCTTTAAAACCCTATTGATCGACAATGAGACAAATGGTCGATCAATAGACATTCTTTTCGTGACATTTATTGTCACGCCTTTTCAGGCTGATAGTTTTCTCGATAAATTTTGAGTCAATGGGCAATGGGTGAAACTGTTATTAAAAAATATCATTAAAATTTTTGATAAAGTTGCGTTAAGCAATCCTGAACAATCGGGATGAAATTTAAAAATTTGGAATGTCATGCTAGCGACATTAAAATTAGCGCTTCTTGGGAGGCAACCCAAGTCTCAACGTATGTATATATATATATATATATATATATATATATATATATATATATATATATATATATATATATATATATATATATATATAAACTAATTAATTACCACCCCCAAACCTAATACGTGCAATGTTCTCATTGTACCAGAAATGAGGGGTACCCCCAAACTTGGAGCAAAATACTCATTGACCAAAAGGTAAATGAGGAGGTGAAAGGCATCATTGAAAACAAAGTATAATTTATTCATTAAGATGTGCTATTTACACTTATTGGAAAACAGAAATTATTAAGACCTAAATCGACCTAAAAGCAAACAAAAATCATAAAAGAAATCCTAAAAATATCCTAAAAAGCTTCAAAATCCTAAAGAAATTTCAACATCTTCTTTAAACAGCAGCATCATGTCTCGATCCTGGCTTTGAATTTGGAAAAGCGAAATTCCACATCGCTTTGGTGATACGGCCAGGATTAGAGGAATCCGGAGTCACATCAGGGGGAGGCAGAGTTGATGGGTCCAGATCAATCATCTCAATATCATCCAATTTGATTGGCGTGGGCTTGGCTGATCGATTGGCCCTCTTTTTCGCTGGTTCTTCCCATATTGGAAGAGGCACGGGATCAAGGTCCACCACATCTACGTTAGTGAGATCCATTAGAACTGGTGGTCTGTAATGCCTTACCCTTTTTCTCGCAGCTTCCTCCATCTTTTTCTTGGTTGCACGAGTGCGATAAGTTTTTCTGACCATTGATGCTTGAAAGAGTTGAGAGGATTAATTTATGATGACAAACTTGGCAAAGTCCTCACGGTGTTTGAAATAAATAGAGAAGGAATTGTAAATTATCTAAAAGAGTCCAACTAAGGAGAAAGAAGAGTCCGAAAATACTAAACTGCTAAATTGAAAAGATTTTTGACAAATTTTTTTTAAAAATTTATTTAATTTTAATTTTTAAAATATATTTTTCAATTTTATTTTCTGGAAACTGCACAGTCAATTGATCGACAAAGGTTGGTCAATCAATCGGCTATGCAAGTCAACAGGCGCTGACTTTATATAACTTTGATTAATCGACAGTGTGGGTCGATTAATCGAGAGTGGATCCGAACAGAGGCTCTCTTTTTGTTTGTTTAAAAAAATTTTTTTTTTTTTTTTTTACAGACTGTCGATTAATCGAGATATTGGCTCGATTAATCCTACACAAACTTAAAAATAGAAATCTAAGCCTAATCAAACTTAAAAATAGAAATCTAAAAACAAAGAAAATAAATAAAAAATAGAAACAACAATGCTAAAGAAATCTTAATTCTAATCATCATCTTCTTTTTCTGTCTGCCTTACAGGCGCCCTCATTTCGACATAGCCATCAGGCCACAATCGATGTCCCATTTGATGCATAAAGGACCGATCATAGCGGCTGCGATGAAGATTTTGATTATTCTGCCGCTGTTGCTCATCGATCAAAGAATTGATCTAAGCTTGCATGACTTCGAGGGACACTCGTCCCTCATTACGGGCTTGTTCGGGCTTAGCGGTAGGGTCTTCTTGGTGCACATGACGGTGCTGATGTCCAGGCTGGGCAGGGGATGCTGAGCAGCAACATTGCCGGCTCCACTAGCATTGCCTAAAAGACGCATACTTCACTTCCAATTCGTCAGCCCATAGCGATAAAGTTGAAGGTCCCCAATATTATCATCAAGCTAAAAAGGGAAACCTAGGTGATGCAGGAGTTGCATCACTAGATGGGGGAAGCAAATAAGTGCTGCATCACCAGGAGGAGGGTTGAAAATTTCATCGTGGCATCGCCATATTGAATCATGCAAAAATCACGGAATATTAAGCCATAAATTTTTATAACCACCATACAGTGCCTTCACCGGAGGTCCAGTTTGTTCTGACATATGATCTCGTGGACAAGACTAGAGGACATGACGATATCCCAAAATAACATGTCGGGCGGTTGAGCCGATTGCTTGGTAGCATTTCCTGATGCATATATACCATTACACATATCATCAATCATTGGTCTTTGTTCGACGTCGAGTTCTTCTTTAAGTTGGTGGTTCAGTGGACGCTTAGTAAGAATGCCAAAAATATCTGCGATCGTATTCGGATAAATCTTCCTTTCCCACCCGTCAATGGAGATGGTGAAATGGGCATCATCATTAGTCTCGATCGATGCATTTTCCCACTCCATTTTCTGATAGAACAAGTGGACCACGCGTTTTGAAATATTGATTGCAGGTGGCGTCATTAAGAAATGAAGATTGAGAGCAGCTATGTATGCAAGCGAGACCGCGCACTCAGGCATCGCATGGAACGCCGACAAATCATAAACATACTCTGATGAGATCTCCTTGGTTGCAAAACGACCTTTGGGTCGTTCTCTAAAGATTCCTTATGGTCGAGGAGGAAGTCGTGCTGATGAAGATGATGCCATCACAAAGAATGTCAGGGGAAGGTCAGGGAAGTTCAGAGAAGACTAGGAATATAGGAGCGAATGAAGGATGGAAAGGACGTTCGGTCCTTAAAAAAGCAGGGAGGCACCTCTTCTCTTCAGTCGCATTACTTCCCTTGATCAATCGATATGTATAGCTTGATTGATCGACCCTAACTTGAAAAGACACAACATAAAAGCATTTAAGAACCGCACGCCATTGAAATAATGTCGATGCATTGACTCAAAGGTGTTGATCAATTGACACTGCCATGCAGCACTTCCCCAGGCGTTGGAACGGTACGACCGAAGGTATGCTTTGACTTTCTGATAAAGTCGATTAATCGACCATATAAGTAGATTGATCGACAACTGCGCATGCATGCGTACGAAAAGATATGACAATTAGTTTACCTTGAAACCGCGTGGCACATCAGGTCAATTAATCGAGTGAAAGCATCGATTGATTGACCAAGAAAAATATCAGCCTGAAAAGGCGTGACAATAAATGTCACGAAAAGAATGTTGATTGATCGACCATTCATCTCATTGTCGATCAATCAAGGTCTAAAGCTCGATTGATCGACCTATTTCCAAAAGATTTTTCTTTTTTTAATTAAAAAAAAAATGTATATATATATATATATATATGTTGAGACTTGGGTTGCCTCCCAAGAAGCGCTAATTTTAATGTCGCTAGCACGACATTCCAAAATTTTCAATTTCATCTCGATTGATCGGGATTGCTTAATGCAACTTCATAAAAATTTTCAATGATATTTTTTAAAAATGGTTTCACCCGTTGCCCATTGACTCAAAATTTACCGAGGGTTATAAAGCTCAATTGCTCCATTCAAAAATATTCGATTGACTTGGAATGGACCGTTCCATCGAGTTTTAAGCTTTCCCGGAAACTAATGAAGCCTTAAGTTGTATAACAACACCTTCTAACCCACAGTGAATAATTTTCTTAAAAAAAATTGATCATGGGCACGCTTCATGCAGTCCTTGTAAGATTTTGCACAGTCGTATGCTTTGGCTCTTACTTCTTCCAATTCAGCAATCTCTAAGCTTCGCTTCTCACGCGCTTTTTGCAAACTAAAGTTTAGAGACTTGATAGCCCAATAGGCCCAGTATTCTAACTCAATAGGTAGATGACAACCTTTACTAAAGACCATCCTAAAGGGCGACATTCCAATGGGAGCTTTGAATGCTGTCCGATAAGCCCAAAGTGCGTCATTCAATTTTAACAAGCAATCTTTTCGATTAGGCTTTATCGTTTTCTCTAAAATGCGTTTTATCTCCCGATTTGAAACCTCAACTTGTTCATTGGTTTGAGTGTGGCACGGTGTAACCACTTTGTGCGTGATCCCGTACTTTTTCATTAGCTGAACAAAAACTTTATTGTAGAAATGCTTTCCACCATCGCTAATGATAGCGCGTGGAGTACTGAATCTCGGAAATACCTCGTTCTTAAGGAATTTAACAACCACCTTGTGATCGTTAGTTTTGCAGGCCATTGCTTCAACCCATTTTTAAATATAATCTACTACGACGAGGATGTATGAATTTCTAAAAGAATTTGGGAATGGGCCCATAAAGTCTATTCCCCCATACATCGAACACTTCAACCTCAAGAATTGGATTTAAGGGCATCATATTTCTCTTTAAAATTCTACCTAACATCTGACAGTTACTACATGACATACAGTGCTGGTGACAGTCTTTAAAAATTGTCGGCCAATAGAATCCACATTGGAGGATCTTAGTAGCAGTCTTTCTTGAACTGACGTGTCCCCCACAGGACAATTCATGATAGAATGAAATAATTTTTGACCGCTTAGATTCCGGAATGCACCTTCTGATAATTTGATCGGCACAATATTTAAACAACTACGGATCATTGAAAAAATAGTGCTTTCCTTGTGCTAGAAAAACAACTTTCTCGTTCTTATTCCAATGCCATGGTACTTGATCCGTTAGCAAATAGTTGACCAGATCCGTATACCATAGTGAATGTTCAACAACAAACAATTATTCATCGAGAAAGTTTTTCAAAATCGGAATCAGATCGTCTGATTTTTTGACAATAATTCAAGATAAATGGTCAGCCACCATATTTTCAAATCCCTTTTTATCTTTAATTTCAAATTTGAACTCTTGCAAAAGTAAAATCCACCTGATTAAACGAGCTTTTGCATCCTTCTTCGCAAAGAGGTAGCGAAGAGCCGCATGATCCGTAAACACCACAACTTTTGATCCCAACAAATAGGATCGAAGTTTATCTAGCGTAAAGACTACAGCTAGGAGTTCCTTTTCCGTGGTGGAATAGTTTAATTGTGCATCATTCAGTGTGCGGCTTGCATAGTAAATTACATGCAGAATTTTCTCCATTCTTTGTCCCAATATTGCTCCTACCGCATAATCAAATGCGCCACACATTATCTCAAACGGTAAATTCCAATACGGAGATTGGATTATTGGAGCTTGAACAAGTTCAACTTTGATTACATCAAAAGTTTTTAGACATTTCTCATCAAAGAGAAATGGGACATCTTTGCCGAGTAGGTTGCATAAAGGTTTTTCAATCTTACTGAAATCTTTGATGAATTGTCTGTATAAATCGGCATGCCCAAGGAAAGACCTAATCTCCCTGACTGTTTTGGGTGGCGGGAGGTTTGAAATCAAATCTACTTTCGCCTTGTCCACCTCAATGCCTTTGAATGAAATGATGCGTCCAAGGACTATACCACTCTGAACCATGAAATGACATTTCTCCAAATTCAAAACAAGGTTCTTTTCCTGACATCTCGCAAGAACTAGAGATAGGTTATGCAGGCAATTATTAAAACTGTCCCCATAAATTGAGAAGTTATCCATGAAGACTTCAAAAAATCTCTCCACCATGTCCGAAAATATACTTAGCATACATCTTTGAATGGTGGCTGGGGCGTTGCAGAGCCCAAATGGCATTCGCCTGTAGGAGAACATTCCAAATGGACATGTGAATGTTATTTTCTCCTGATCTTCTGGTGCTATGATTATCTGATTATATCCAGAATAGCCATCGAGGAAACAGTAGTATTGATGTCCTACCAGCCTTTCGAGCATTTGATCAATAAACGGAACAGGAAAGTGATCTTCCTTATCATTGAATTCAATTTCCTATAGTCGATGCACACTCTCCAGCTAGTTTGAACTTTTGTTAGTATCAATTTATTCTCTTCATTCTTCATGTGGCAGCCCCAAATTTTGGCACCCCAAAATTCATGCCATCAGCACGACCCTCCAGGCCATGCCCCATCTGTATGTACGGAACATTGGCATAACAAGCAACAACTAACCAAGTAAAGCATATGAACTGAATCGAAGATGCATTTAATAATATATTATTCTATAATAAAAGCTCAAAAGGCAGTTCTCATTTCATGCCCAACGCATGGACAAAAGAACCAGCCAGAACCATCGGTGATAAAACCAGGTCACCCCAAATGGTTCGCCAAAAGAAATATCAGAGTATAATTACATTTCTCTCAAAAAGGGCTTGACATACCAAGCCGTACAGAATGCTCTCAAAACTCTCTCAAAGAACGCAGGGGGTCCTCTGGAAGAAGTCCTCAGGAGGAGGCTCCAACTCTTCCTCGGGCACGTAATCCGAATCCCCCGGATCCACGTCTCTCGAAGCCTCAGCAGCAGCAAGCACGGGACCTACGACGTATAGTCTAAAGGGTGAGCTACATCCTAGCTCAATAGGGAAATAATACAATGAACATATAAGTCAAGCTCTCACATATATTCTATGACATTAAACAGCATGATGTATTAATGAATTTACTGGGAAACAACAGTTTAAATGACTGAAAAAAAATAAATGCACTGAGTGTTACTGTTCTTTCACATGTTCTCATTTGTTCTTAACCTTCTACTGATTCAGCCTAAAGACTTAAATCTGTAACTTAAATATTCTTCAACTTACTATAGAGTCGGGCGCCCAATGGAATACCCTCCATCATCGTCTAACTAGACAGTTTTCATATCACAGTTTTCATTCATCAATACTACCCAGGCCCCTTTCTCATAGGTGACAGGGTCTAATTAGCATATCAACATCTCTGAGATGTGCAACTGGTATACAGATTGGCTGCCGTACCGATCACGGATATCCTGCCGCGTCAGTCGTGGGTATCCAGTCAAGTTGGTGGGGTATTCTCCATAACCTTAAATAACAAAAGTATCAAGTGCACTACATACAGTTATCCACCATGTGATTGTGCTAAATATATTAGGTTAGGCCTTATCAGTTCTCATTCATTCTTGCTTTACAATGTCACATACATCTCTAGGATGTCTAAATCAATAGATTGGACAGATGCCTTTATCACATTCCTATCCCCTGGGAATGCCACATATTCACTTGCTTCCTTTGTGTCACACACACACGTTTATGGATTCACATTTACTATGTATTTGTATTCATTTATATATCACTGCATACATGCTCTTAAAATTAAAATACATGTTCAAGGTGTTCCCTACCTCACACGTTTGAATATCCAAGCATCAAGGTCCCACGCGGTTCCCCATGCTTGCCTTTACTCGTACTACCTATGGTACACTATAGCATAAGCAAAGCATCAAGAAAGATGCAACAAAGAAGGTACAAGACCTTCCAAGAACCTCAAAGTCTAATTCAAAAGTCCACAGAGGATGTCCAAATCGATTGATCGATTCTCAAAATCGATTAATCGAAATCCCAAAATCGATTAATAGATCCAAAATCGATTAATCGAAATTCCAAACTCGATTAATCGATCCCAAATCGATTAATCAAAAATCCAAACTTGATTGATCGATTTTAAAATAGATCAATCAATTTTCCCAGCTCTCTATTTTCCAGTCACTGGAAGTGCTCAGATGATTAATCAATTTCTAATCGATTAATCGAATTCCACAAATTGATTGGTTAATTTCAAATCGATCAATCAATTTCGGGCAACTTTGTCCAGAAATCCTCCAGGCCAAAATCGATCGATTGATTTTAGAAATCGATCAATCGATTTGGTAGGAATTTCAGCCCTTTGCTGGCATTTCTTCTAGCCTTCATTCTTTTCCATTTTCCTTCATTTCTATTATTTATTTCATCATTTAAACCTCAATTAATTATACAACAACTTGTTTATAGCAATCTAAATAGAACTTACCTTAAATCAACCCTTGGCCGATTCAATGGTTTGGCATGAAGGCTAGGGCTCCTAGCTTTAACTTCAACGGTTCCCAACGTGTCGAATCCAATATTAAATGCTCAAGCCCGTCTTCAATTTGAATTGTTCATTAACTCCCTTTAGAATTTACTCCTTCCTATTCTCCCTCTCTCTCTCTTCTTAACTTCACACTAATCAAACAAGGAGAAATAACTTCTCCTAGCTATTAAACCCCTTTCAACTCTCCCTTAGCTTTTGTGTAAAGCACATACACCAGAGATAGATGTACGTGACCCTTAAACTAAACCTCACCCTATACTTATGACACATTCACATCACACTTAATAAATCCTTTTTAAGTCCTCTGTTTGACTTTCACTTGGTCAAACCTATGACCAGTCGGGCACGCATCTTGAGGACACTATTTATTGCCCAAATTTCGGGGATGTTACATTCTCCCCACCTTGAGAATTTTTGTCCTTGAAAATGTACCCAAAGGTCTCCTAAGAAACACTCACACACAGAGACAGATGTCATTTCATTTGCTAGCAAGGACCACATAGGTTGCATGAAAAAAATAATTACATTGAATAAAGTTTGGTGCATAGACTGGATGAAAAGTAAATACATTTATAACTATTCCACAAAAAAAATGGCATTCATGCCAGTTAGTTTCTTACACAACTCTATCAAATAGTTAAAATTCTCCAAAATTTACAATCCTCAAAAAAATAATTACAATTGAAAAGTTAATTACACAAAACTCCAAAAAGTTATCACAACAAAAAGAAATGTCATAATCTTAAGCTCACGCGGTCCCCTCTCCTGGGTGGTCTGCCTCGCTTGGTTGCTATGGCCCCGAGCTCGACGTGCCCTCACTAGAAGTACCCTCAGCAGGAGTGTCAGGCATCCAAGTCTGCTCCTCCGCGAGACGCTGCTAGAAATCTGCGAGATAGATCTACCGCATAGTATGGTACATCAGGAAATCCAACTGGCGGTTCATCTGCTGGTTGTTGGCCTCCATCTGGGCCAACACGTCGTCGATAGTAGGGGCAGGGTGAGTCACTTGTCGGCGGTGTGGTGGTGTAGAAGTAGCAGGTGATGATCGTGAAGCTGGAGCAGGTGGCACAATGGGCTGCCTCTCAGGCGGCACTAGGTCATGAGGTGGTGCTCCCTTAGCTGGTGGCACAACAGGTGGCTCCCCGCCTGCTGGAGGATCCTGGGTGGTGGTGGTACAGGGCCAGCCTGAGCAGGTGCTGGCTCCTCAACTGGTAAAGTCTTCTTCAGCATACGGTAGCTGTGGCCCCATGAAGTGATAGAGTAATGCTTCACGTGGTCGGTGGCCTTCGGCTCGATGGGTGAGATGGCATATTCAGGGGCGCTAGAGTAGCACTCCAACATACTAGAGATAAGTCAGGCGTAGGGCATGCGCTCCTTGGGTTTCAACGGCCCTTTCATCATCTTCCCCTTAATGTAGATCATACCCTCAAAGATGAACTTGGTGGCGTTGAAGCAACGGCCGCGGTATGCCGCGTACAGGGCCTATTGGACCAACTCCACCCTCTCAGTGTCGTGGCGCATAGGGTAAAGGTTACACTTGATTATTGAATCAAACATCCACATGTAATGGGGTAAGTCTACCCTCCTTATCGATGATCTGGATCCTCCGAGCCCTTTGGTCATCTCGGTCCTAATCTCCTCAATTGGAATTTCTTGATCGAATAGGGGAAAAAGGTTGGTCTCTGGTACATGGTCAGGTAGCATTCTAGGGATTGGTGGACGTGTCTTCGGGTAAAAACATAGGTACGACCATCAATCTCGGTCTTTACGGTATCATCCACGCGGCCCTGTTTTAAGTTCTGGTAAAACAACCGAACGAGCCTAGGGTAGTAATACCTGTGTAGCGGCTTCAAAAGGTTACCGAGGGTCGCATTTATGAGGAATTGTCGAGCCCATTTGGTCTCACCCTCGGCGTCAGGATCGGTAAACAAGACCTCGTTGATAATATATTCATCCTCAAAATTCTTTACCACCCACCATTCATTTGGTTGGGGCAAATGTCCGGGTGGTGGTTGGGGTATATTTACGGGTGGTGGTTGGGGGTATTGGCAATGATTCGCGTGAAGACGCGTCCGTCGAATTAGATTCAAAATTTGATGAAGAAGATGGTGATGATGGAGGTGATGGTGATGGTGGGGGCGGTGCGGCGTTCTTACGCCGTACTGGAAGCTTAGACGTCGATTACTTCATAGCCAATCGAGTTCTAGGTGGCATTTTGATAAAAAAAATTAAAACCTAGGGCTGTGATGGTTCAAATTGAAAAGAAATTCAAATCTAGGGTTTACCTGAGGCGCTCAATCCGAATGGCTTAGGATTTCGATCCGAAATCGATCCAAAAACACAAAACCCTAGCTGTTATGGCAGCAAAAAAGAAAGGAGAAAATGGCACCCAAAATAAAAAACCCAAATTGAATTTCGAATGGGAGGAAAAATCCCAAAACTGGCTTATATAGGCAAAAATCGATTGATCGATTTTTGTAACTCAATCATTAGTCTCACGAAATCGATTGATCGATTGATCAATTTCCCAAAATTGATTAATCGAATTCTTTTCGATTAATCAAAATTTAATGCTATTAAAATTTCAAATTTCCACCTCACTGGCGTGTGCCAGTTGTTCAATCGAACAAAATCGATTGATCGATTTCCACAATCGATCGATCGATTTGGAAATCGATTAATCAATTTTGATAGATTTTTCAAGAATTTTCTGCTTTACTTTGCCTTCATTTTCTTGGTATTTCTTGACTAGTTGGTCATTGGCTTTGTGGAGCATGCACTGATCATTGCTTCCATGATGCGATCATCTTAAGCAATACATTTCGATCGCCCTACGGTGCATTTAGAACTTGCATTCGTCCCATTCATTCGTTAAATAGGTTGACATATATGTTCAACATTTGATTACATTAACGGTTCAAACTCAAAAGTATAGGTGCGAATATACAATTTGGCTCTCAATTATCAGTAAACAAATCTGAGTATTGTTCTTCAACATCCACTTCTCGTTCCCACGTAGCTTCTTCGGCCGGATGATTCTTCCATCGAACAAGTACTAATGGAATCACTTTGGTGTGTAGTACTTGCTCCTTTCTATCCAATACCTCCGCTGGTTCTTTGATCATGCTCATATCCTCGTGCATCTCTAATGGTTGACCTCCCAAGATATGGGAAGGGTCATTCACGTACTTTCTGAGCATAGATACATGGAAGACATTGTATACCCGATTGAATCATGGTGGTAATCCAACATGATATGTAACCTCTCCTACTCAACCCAAAACCTCAAAGGGTCCAAGATAACGGGGACTCAGCTTCCCTCCCTTTCCAAATCTCATAACGCCTTTCATATGCAATACCTTCACAAGCATGTGTTCACCCACCTTGTAGTCTACACTCGTCCTCTTGATATCGGCGTAGCTTTTCTATCTGCTCTGAGCAGACCTAAGTCTATCTCTGATCATACGAACAATGATGGCGTTATCTTCAAGTAACTCTGGTCCCAAAATAAACTTTTCACCGATTTCTTCCTAGTTGATAGGCGATCTACATCGCCTTCCATAAAGAGCTTCATACGGTGCCATTCCAATGCTCGCTTAGAAACTGTTGTTATATGCAAATTCAATCAACGGTAGGTCTTGATCCCATGACCCTTGTAATTCAAGCATACACGCTCTGAGCATGTCTTCTATCACTTGGTTTACCTGCTCTGTTTGCCCATCAGTTTGCAGATGGAATACTGAACTGAAATTCAATCGTGTTCCCATGCATTCCTGAAATTTCTTCCAAAACTTTAAAGTGTATAACGGATCACGATCAGAAACAATATTGCTTGGAATCCCGTGTAATCGCATGATTTCCTTCATATATAACTCCGCAAGTCTTCCCGTCATGTACATCGTGTTGTAAGGTAAGAAGTGTGCTGACTTGGTCAATCGATCCACTTCGATATGGGTAGAGGCTGTAATAATCCAGCAGGATGTCTATGATGGACCTTCACCTGCTAACACGTCGAACACTGTGACACGTACTTAGCCACGTCTTGCTTCAAACCTCTCCACCAGTAATTCTTTATCAAATCTTGATATATTTTAGTGCTACTAGGGTGGATCGCATAATTTGACTTGTGAGCCTCATCAATGATAGTTTGCTGTAGATCGGCATTGTCTGGAATGCAAAGATGACCCTTGAACAATAAAGAACCATCTTCTTTCACAGAGAACTCAGGTTTGATACCTTCAATCACATCTTGATGAATCTTGGTTAATTCCGGGTCTTTCATCTATAGCTTGTGAATATGCTCAAATATCACTAGTCTCACTGATATGTTAGCCAAGAAGGCTCCTGTGACTTGCACCTCGATATTTGCATCATACAGTGAAAGATCTTCAAATATTTTTCATTGGTGCATACCCAAAATTAAACTAGCCAACTGAGCTGAACCCTTCCAACTCAAGGCATCGGCTACTACATTACCCTTACTTGGATGGTACTGTATAGAACAGTCGTAGTTCTTGAGGAACTCCATCCATCTGTGCTGCCTCATATTTAGCTCTTTCTGTGTAAATAAGTATCTGAGGCTCTTGTGGTCGGTTAAAATCTCAATGGTCTCACTGTACAAATAATGTCGTCAGATCTTCAACGCAAATATGATTGCTGCTAGTTCCAGGTCATGTGTCGAGTAGTTCTTTTCATGCTCTTTCAATTGTCTTAACCCATAAGCTATCACCTTTTGGTATTGGTTGAGCACGCAGCTCAAACCATTATACAAAGCATCACTGTATATCGCAAACCCTCCACTACTTGAAGGAATCGCTAACACTAGAGCTGAAGTGAGTCTCTTCTTGAGTTCTTGAAAACTCTTCTCGCATGCTTCACTCCACTCAAATCTTGCATCCTTCTGTGTAAGTCTCGTAAGAGGTTCTGATATTTTTGAAAACCCCTCTATAAAATATCGATAGTAGCTAGCTAGTCCAAGGAAACTACGGACATCGGTCATGGTCTTTGGCTGCTCCTAATTTACCACTACTTCGATCTTAGCCGGATCTACCGTGACACCATGCTTTGAGACGACATGTCCCAAAAAGCTAACTTCCTCCAACCAAAACTCGCATTTACTGAGCTTGGCGTACAGTTGGTGTTTACGCAAAGTTTGTAGTACAACTCTCATGTGTTCTTCATGCTCTGCTTTTGATTTGGAGTATATTAGGATATCGTCAACGAATACCACGATGCAAGAGTCTAGGTGTGGTTTAAACACCCGATTCATCAATCCATAAATGACGTTGGGGTGTTCGTCAAACCAAACAACATCACTAAGAACTCGTAATGTCCATACTGTGTCTTGAATGCAGTCTTTTGAATGCCCTCTGCCTTGACTCTCAATTGATGGTATCCAGATCTCAGATCGATCTTGGAAAAATACCTCGCTCCTTATAGCTGATCAAATAAGTCATCTATCCTAGGTAAAGGATATCGGTTCTTTATGGTGAGTTTGGTTAACTGGCGATAGTCAATGCACAGTCGCATTGACCCATCCTTCTTCTTTACAAACAAAACCGGTGCTCTCCATGGAGACACGCTCAGTCTTACAAACTCCTTGTCCATGATCTCTTGTAATTGCTCTTTCAACTCTTTCAACTCAGCAGGAGCCATCTTATATGGTGCTTTCGAAACAGGCTCTGCTCTCGGTGCTAATTCGATAACGAGCTCCACTTCTTTATCTGGAGGTAATCCTGGTAATTCCTCTAGAAATACATCTTCAAATTCACACACGACCGTGATCTTTGAGATGCCATTCTTCCCTTCTTTATCATCCTTCAAGAATGCCAAATAACTACTACAACCTTTTCTGATTAAGCGCTCTGCCCTGACTGCAAAGATAAGTGGCATATGTGTCGATCTCTCTCCTCGAAATCGAAATGATCTCCTTGTGTTAGGTCTGAAGATGATGACCTTGTTCTTGCAATCTACAGTTGCACAGTGTTGTGACAACCAGTCCATGCCAAGGATCACATCGAATCCTTGCTTGTCTAATAATATTAATTTTGTTGCCAATTCATGCACTTCTCCATCATCAATGCCAACTATTACTGACTTACAAACCAATTCTGTGTCGACTAATTCTCCAGTCGGAATTGATATTGATAGAACAAAGTCTAATGTCTCCGGGCAATCTTCATTCTCTTTGCAAACCTCGGAGTAACAAACGAGTGGGTAGACCCTGGGTCTATCAACACTCTAGCTTCACATGCTACATAGCATCCTTTCTCGTATACTCGTAACGTACCTATAGCATACATATATACAGATATAGTGTATATTTGCTTATCAAAATTAATGCATAAGAACGAGTCTACACTACTGCCAAATGAATGCACCTTCTCTAAATAAAATTTTAAGAAATTGAAATTATTTATTGAAAAGGAATCTTACCTTGGATAACATCGTGTACATTCCCTGCTTCTTGGGCAGTGACTGCGTAGGCTCTCCCTTGTACGACGGGCTTCCTCGTTTGTATCGGTCATGGCATCGAAGCAGAAGCCATCTTCTCTTTCTTCACCTCAGGGCAATCTCAAATTACGTGGCCCACCTTTCTACATTTATAGCAATCCTGAGTTCCTTGCCTGCAATCTGCCGTCTTGTGAGGCTTGCCACACTTGGCACAAGTCTTCCTAGGTGTGGAAGAAGCAACTCGTGAGAAACCCTGTGTAACTGTTGCTCCAGTGGTGGTAGCAGGGCTCTCATATCTTTTCGGTCTCCCCGACGCAAGCATTGGAAATCTCTGATAGTTTGTCTGCCATGCCGATCTCACATACCCTTCTTGAAACGGTTGCCTTTGAATAGGCGCTATGAATCTCGACTTTTTATTCATCGGCTCGTAGTTCTCAGCCCTACTCTGATCTTCATTTCCTCTCCCATGTTGTTCCCTTCGACGGTATCGATCATTATTTTCTTCCTCAATACCAGAGCTTTACTCATGACCTCTCCATAGGTCTTCAACTAAAAAAGTGCCACTCCCCCTCTAATATCCGGCCTTAAGCCGTGTTGAAACCTCTTTGCTCTCATCACATCAGTAACCACATAATCGGGAGCGAAGCAAGCAAGTCTCATAAACTCTACTCCATACCCCCTTACCGTCATTCTCCCTTGCAAGAGCTGTAAAAACTATATCTCCATCTAATTTCTCACTACCTCGGGGAAATACTGCTTGTTAAACTCTTCTATAAACTCATCCCATGTCCAGGGCAATCCTAGGGTCTCCTCAGCCCTAGTCTTAGAAATGGACTACCACCAAGGCCCTGCCTCCGCATCTAGCATGTAAGCTGTCCATCAGATGCTTTCATCTTCCGTGCACGTAAGCACGCTGAAAACCTTCTCCATCTCGCTCAGCCAATTCTCAGCAGTCATCAGCTCCGCTTGCCCTAAAAAGCTAGGAGGTCGCATCCTTCTAAACTCAGTAAATGTTGAGGGCACTGACTGTGTAGGACCTACTGGAGGTGTAGGCGGTTGTTGCTGATCATTGGCATTGTGAGCTACCAAGGATGCTGCTTTTGTGGCATGGCAGTTGCCATGGTTTCCATAGTATGCATCATCCCCTGACGCTCTTCTCTCTCTTCATTTCTTTCCCTTACTCTTTCCTGCTCTCTCATATATCTTTCCTGATGATCTCTATCCTGATTCTCTGCCTGATCTTGGTTCTCTTGACCACTACCTCCGGGAACCTCTCTATTTCCCATAGGTACTATGTTCGTAGGCGAGATGAAATCATCTCTACTACATAAATTTCTATCATGACCGCCCTGGGTCGGCCTCTCCCCTTATAAGACATAACAATCTGCACGTGAAACCAAAGTTTCATTAGCAGAAGTCCCTATGCTCTGACAAAAATAAGGATTGTCAGAATTTCTAAAAGAAAATGCTTTAATACCAACTGTGACAGCCCCGAATTTTTGCACCCCAAAATCCGTGCCATCAACATGAGCCCTGAGGCCGTGCCCCATCTGTACGTACGAAATATTGGCATAACAAGCAACAACTAACAAAGTAAAGCACATGAACTAAATCGGAGATGCATTTAATGATATATTACTCTATAATAAAAGCTCAAAAGGCAGTTCTCATTCCATGCCCAACGCATGGACAAAAGAACTGGTCCAAACCATCGATGATAAAACCCCCCAGATGGTTCGCCAAAAGAAATATCAGAGTATAATTATATTTCTCTCAAAAAGGGCTTGACATACTAAACCATGCATAATGCTCTAAAAAATCTCTCTCAAAGTACGTAGGGGGTCCTCTAGAAGAAGTCCTCAGGAGGAGGCTCCAACTCTTCCCCGGGCAAGTAATCCGAATCCTCTGGATCCACGTCTCCCGAAGCCTCAGCAGTAGCAAGCACGTGACCTGCAACGTATAGTCTAAAGGGTGAGCTACATCCTAGCTCAATAGGAAAATAACACAATGAACATATAACTCAAGCTCTCACATATATTCTATGACATTAAACAACATGATGTATTAATGAATTTACTGGGAAACAACAGTTTAAATGACTGAAAAAAATAAATGCACTGAGTGTTACTGTTATTTCACATGTTCTCATTTGTTCTTAACCTTCCACTGATTCGGCCTAAAGACTTAAATCTGTAACTTAAATATTCCCCAACTTACTATAGAGTCGGGCGCTCGATGGAGTACCCTCCACCGTCGTCTAACTAGACAGTTTTCATATCACTATTTTCATTCACCAATACTACCCAGGTCCCTTTTTCTTAGGCGACGGGGTCAAATTCGCATATAAACATCCCTGGGATGTGCAACCGGTATACGGATTGGCCTCTGTACCGGTCACGAATATCCTACTGCATCAATCATGGGTATCCCGCCACGTCGGTGGGGTATTCTCCAGAACCTTAAATAACAAAAGTATCAAGTGCACTACATATAGTTATTCACCATGTGATTGTGCTAAATATAATAAGTTAGGCCTTATCAATTCTCATTCATTCTTGCTTTATAATGTCACATACATCTCTAGGATGTCTAAATCAATAGATCAGACAGATGCCTTTATCACATTCCTATCCCCTAGGGATGCCACATATTCACTTGCTTACTTTGTGTCACACACACACACGTTTATGGATTCATATTTACTATGTATTTGTATTCATTTATATATCACTACATACATGCTCTTAAAATAAAAATACATGTTTAAGGTGTTCCTTACCTCACACGTTTGAATATCCAAGCATCAAGGTCCCACGCGGTTCCCCATTCTTGCCTTTACTCGTACTACCTATGGTACACTATAGTATAAGTAAAGCATCAAGAAAGATGCAATAAAGAAGGTACAAGACCTTCCAAGAACCTCAAAGTCCAATTCAAAAGTCCACAGAAGCTGTCCAAATTGATTGATTGATTCTCAAAATCGATCAATCGAAATCCCAAAATCGATTAATCGATCTCAAATCGATTAATTGAAAAATCCAAACTTGATTGATCGATTTTAAAATTGATCAATCGATTTTAAAATTGATCAATCGATTTTCCAGCTCTCTATTTTCCAGTCACTGGAAGTGCTCAGATGATTAATCAATTTCTAATCGATTAATTGAATTCCACAAATTGATTGGTTGATTTCAAATCGATCAATCAATTTCGGGCAACTTTGCCCAGAAATCCTCCAGGCCAAAATCGATCGATCGATTTTAGAAATCGATTAATCAATTTGGTCAGAATTTCAGCCCTTTGGGGGCATTTCTTCCAGCCTTCATTCTTTTCCATTTTCCTTCATTTCTATTTTTTATTTCATCATTTAAACCTCAATTAATTACACAACAACTTGTTTATAGCAATCTAAATGGAACTTACCTTAAATCAACCTTTGTCCGATTCAATGGTTTGGCATAAAGGCTAGGGCTCCTAGCTTTAACTACAACGGTTCCCAATGCGTCGAATCCAATATTAAATGCTCAAACCCGTCTTCAATTTGAATTGTGCATTAACTCCCTTAAATAATAAAAGTATCAAGTGCACTACATATAGTTATTCACCGTGTGATTGTGCTAAATATAATAGGTTAGGCCTTATCAGTTCTCATTCAATCTTGCTTTACAATTTCACATACATCCCTGGGATGTCTAAATCAATGCATCACACAGATGCCTTTATCACATTCCCATCTCCTGGGGATGCCACATATTCACTTGCTTTGTGTCACACACACACACGTTTACGAATTCACATTTACTATGCATTTGTATTCATTTCTATATCACTACATACATGCTCTTGAAATTAAAATACATGTTCAAGGTGTTCCCTACCTCATACGTCTGAATATTCAAGCATCAAGGTCCTATGCGGTTCCCCATGCTTGCCTTTACTCGTACTACCTATAGTACACCATAGCACAAGCAAAGCATTAAGAAAGATGTAATAAAGAAGGTACAAGACTTTCCAAAAACCTCAAAGTCCAATTCAAAAGTCTATAAAAGCTGTCCAAATCGATTGATCGATTCTCAAAATCGATCAATCGAAATCCCAAAATCGATTAATCGATCCCAAATCGATTAATCAAAATTCCAAACTCGATTAATCAATCACAAATCGATTAATCGAAAATCTAAAAGCGATTGATCGATTTCTAAAATCGATCGATCGATCAAAATTTCAGCCCTTTACGGGCATTTCTTCCAGCCTTCCTTCCTTTCCATTTTCCTTCATTTCTATTCTTTATTTCATCATTTAAACCTCAATTAATTACACAACAACTTGTTTATAGCAATCTAAATAGAACTCACCTTAAATCAACCCTTGGTTGATTCAATGGTTTGGCATGAAGGCTAGGGCTCCTAGCTTTAACTTCAACGGTTCCCAACGCTTCGAATCTTATATTAAATGCTCAAACCCGTCTTCAATTTGAAATGTGCATTAACTCCCTTTAGCATTTACTCCTTCCTATTCTCCATCTCTCTCTCTTCTTAACTTCACACCAACCAAACAAGGAGAAATAACTTCTCCTAGCTATTAAACCCCTTTTAACTCTCCCTTAGCTTTTGTGTAAAGCACATACAGCAGAGATAGATGTACGTGACCCTTAAACTAACACCTCACCCCATATTTACGACACATTCACATCACACTTAATAAATCCTTTTTAAGTCCTCTGTTTGACTTTCACTTGGTCAAACCTACGACCAGTCGGGCACGCATCTCGAGGATACTATTCATTGCCCAAATTTTGGGGATGTTACACTTCACCACAGTTACTCCAGACTTTTTGGGAACCACTTGTGTCGGGCTAACTCAGTTGCTATCAGAAATAGGGTATATAATTCTGGCATCATGTAATTTAATGACCTCCTCTCTCACAATGTCCTGCATTATTGGATTTAGTCTGCATTATGGTTCTCTAGAGGGTTTAGCGCTTTCTTCTAAATGAATCTGGTGCATACACACTGTTGGGCTAATACCCTTAATGTCCTTGATGGACCATCCAATTGCGTTTTTGTGGTCTTGGAGTACTTCAATGAGTTGTTCCTCTTGATTCTTATTCAATTTTGTTGAAATAATCATCGGATCAATTTCATCTCTGCCCAAGTATGCATATTTCAAATCGGCGGGGAGATATTTCAATTTCAGCTTTGATTTCTCTTCTTCTCTTGATGCTTCTTGACTTTCTTCCTCCTTGGCCTCATCTTTCAGTTGCCATTCATTGTCTCCCAAGAGTGGTGTTCAATCTAACATTTCATTAACTTCGTGGATCACATGATCAACGTCGAAGTCTTTACCGAAATGGGCTAGGTAGGCTTTCAGAGGATCCTCATATTCTGAAGCAAAGGATACATTCTCCATAATACTATCAATCATGCATGCTTGTGCATGTTCCTCATCTTCTATAGGTTGTCTCGAAATGTGGAAGATATTCAGTTCTACGGTCATGTTCCCGAATGACAAATTCATTATCCCATTTCGACAATTAATTAATGCATTCGATGTTACTAGAAAAGGTCTTCCTAGGATTATCGACATTATTTTTCAGTTTGAGAATAGGTTCGGTATCCAAGACAACGAAATCGACTGGAAAGTAGAAAGTGTCCACCTTAATAAGGACATCCTCTACTATTCCCCTAGGAATTTTGATTGACCTATCGGCAAGCTGAAGGGTCATTGCTGTGGGCTTCAGTTCGCCCAACTCGAGTTTCTTATAAACGAAGTACGACAATAGATTAACACTTGCTCCAAGGTCCAAAAGTGCTTGATCAATGCGATTCTCCCCTATAATGATTGAAATTGTAGGACAATCTGGGTCCTTGTATTTAATCGAAAGTCTCGTTTGCAATACTGAACTTAGCTGCTCTGCTAAGAAATCTTTTTTCGGGATGTTAGTCTTTCTTTTGATTGTAACCAAGTCCTTCAAAAATTTTGCGTATGTCGGTATTTGCTGAATGACATCTAAGAAGGGAATATTGATCTTTAACTGCTTGAACATTTCAATTATTCCTTCCTAATCGTAATTTTTCCTTGGCCCCATTAGCCTTTGAGGATATGGGGCTTTGGGCATAAAGCTTTTTTCTCTCTCATTCTCTTCTTCAGTCTTTATCTTTTGTTCCTCCTCTTCTTCGACTTTCTCATTTATCTCAATTTTATCTTCAAGTTCAGACTTCTCATCTTCTTTAGGCATTTCCACTCTGCTGTCAACATGATTTCCATATCTCAATGTTATGATTGCTTTGATTTGTTACTGATTTTCTTCATGTGATGAGGTCAAGGCCTGCTCGACAACCATCTGTCCTCTTGGGTTTGGAATTGACTGACTAGGAAATGATCCCTTTTCTCTTTAATATAAGAGTGTTGTCAATTGACCAATTTGAGTTTCTATCCTTGATATCGAAGAAGTATTTGATTGGATGAACTTCTACATATCCTCATTTTGAGGATATTGGTTCTGAGGATGACGTGGCGCAACATTTTCTTACTGATTATTGAATCTAGGCGGTGGGAAATTTTGTGCAAAACCAGATTGACTCACAAATTGCTGCGCGGGTTGGTTCTGATATCCCAACATCGATTGTGAGAGTTGATAATTCTGGTTGGATTGCCTGGGTTGCCCATTTTAACTTTGAATTTGGTGAAATTGGTTTCCACCCGCATAGTTCTACTGTTGGAATTGCCCTTGACCAAACTATTATTGTGGTCCTTGGTTGAAATTTTGATTTGGATAAAAAATTATCCCTTGTCCTCTAGCTTGAGGTTTTTTATTTCCTCGCTTTCATGAGAAATTTTGATGATATTTCCAACTATTTGGGTTGTTTCCATTGAAGACATTTCCCTAATTTCAATCGTAGGTGTTCAATGTGTTCAATTACTCGCAAGGATCTTCTAAGTAATTTTGCATTGAAGGGCAACCATCAAATGTGTGCATTAGACTGGCACAATATGAACATGGATCTGGATGTACATTCACAACACTCACGTTCTTCTTTAGCTTCAATTCCTCAACTTGTTGAGTGAGGAAATCTATCTTTGCCATAAGATCAGGTGTTTCTTTCACCATGTACAATCCTCCTTTCTTCGTTGAGGTTCCTGCTTGGTCTCGATTCTTGTTTAGTTGATCTCGAGTTTTCGAGAAGTCCCATTGTTGTGAATCTTCAGCCAACTTTTTCAAGAATTGATATGATTCATTTTCCCTAAGTCCAAGAAATCCTCCACTGTTCATTGATTCGATTAGATACCGATTGGCCTGATCGAGTCCGTTGTAAAAATATTGGATCAATCTCCATTTTGAGAATCCATGATGCAGGCACTTCAATAAGATATCCATGAACCTATCCCAAGCTTCATAAAATCTCTCATCTTCCTGTGTAAAATCAATGATTTCATGTCTTAAAGCATTAGTCTTGGCCATGGGAAAAACTTTGATAAAAATTTCTTAATCATCTAATCCCAGGTGGTTATAGATCTAGCTAGTAGTGAATTCAACCAGGCTTTCGCCTTATCCTTTATGGAGAAAAAAAACAAACGTAATCTCACGAATTCCTCACTGAAGTTCTGATACGCTGAAGAACAGACTTCAACAAAGTCATGTGCTGGTACGGGTCTTCTCTATCCATGCCATGAAAAATGGGAAGGATTTGAATCACATTTGTACGGATCTCAAATCTGCCATCAGGTGTGACAGGCTATGTGATGCAAGAAGGGGTGTTTATAGTTATTGGAGCAAACAACTCTCTCAGAGTTGGTTCTTCATCATTTTTCAGGTGGGAGGTTTTCACAACTGTTCATCTCGAATTGAATTAATGTTTCAATTCGGGCCTCTCATCCTGCTCTGATCCGTTTTCAATTTGAACGACAAGTTCGCTCGATCTCATAATTGAAAGGTTCTAACGAGTTCTCTCCAGAAGACCTCGTGTGCATACATAAGCTGCACAAATTTTATTGATAATTTTTTTTTTTTTTTTTAAAGTTCGATTGATCGAGGGATTAAGTTGATCGATCAATCGAGAACAATCTCTGATTGATTGAGGGGTTAGGTCGATCGATCAAGAATTAAAATTTGGAATTTGAATATATATATATATATATATTTAATTCGAATTTAGAAATTCAAAATTTTGAATTTTGAAATTCCCCAAAATCCAAAGATTATGGTGGAGAAATTTGCGGAATTTTTGGAGTTGATGGATCGAGTGTTTGGCTCGATTGATTGGTCTCTATATTTTTCGATTTTTTCAATTACTTTGTTTGAAACTAATAAAATTACTGATTTAAACCTATAGAAATTCTTAAAATTAATTTTCTATTTCCTAAAAATTATGAATTTTCTACTCCCAATCCCCGGCAGCGGCACCAAAAACTTGTGATTTTAAATGTGTTTTACTCGCAACTGCACAAATCATGATGTAGTCAGTGGGTGCAGAGTACAAGAACAATCCCACGAGGATTGGTTAAAAAATGATAACCAGAAATAGCAATTAATTAAAAGAATAACCATAGATCTATCACAGTATCTACTAAATTATGAATTTGAGAATTTTGAGGATGAGATAAGTACTAACAAAAACTGAGAATTTAAACAAATAATAAACGATAAGGATTGGGATACTAAATCCTCCCATCGTAGGTTTATCATTTGTGCAATACAAATCGTTGGATTAAGATGTGAGATTTCCAAAAGATATCTAAGAGGAAGCACCGACCCCAAACACACATGAGTTTTAAAATACAGATCTGAGATCACGGGGATGTATGATAAACATCCCATGAGTATATGATTAACATTCACACCTCAGACAATATTCAGAATCCAATCTCTAGGTAAATTCCATACTACCGATTTAAGATCAAGGAGATGTATGATTAACATCCCATGAGTGTATGATTAACACTCACACCTCAGATGGTAATTGGAACTTATCGCTGGGGTAAAGTCACGCTACCGATCTGAGATCACGAAGATGTATGATTAACATCCCATGAGTGTATAATTAACACTCACACCTCAAACAGTAATAGAACTTAACTTCGAGATGGGCAATAATTAGGATAAAATCATCATTACAAAGCTGAGATCATAGGGCATGATTAGCTCCAAGATCTTAGACTGCAATCAGATTTTATCCCTGTCAATAATAACATTAGGGCCTTTTAAATGAATCTAACATCTCAACCACAAATTTGTATTACTATAAATGACTATCTCTGATGGGGTTCATCAAATCCCCATCCTTAATGGAACTAGCCACACAATGAAATTAAAAAACATGATTAGTAAATTGACATAAACATTAAAATACCGTGCAGAGCTTTAACTAAATCCCAATGAAAGCTTTAATCTCAATCTTTTAATCCAACAGGTACAATAATTCTTCAAATGCAGAAATGAAAACTAATCTAAATCTTATGCATAAAAAGTGAATAATAAAAACTGGAACAACCGGGACTGAATGCCCTAGAAAATCTCAAAGCAAAAGCAGAAAAATGCAAGCGGAGAAGATCCCCCGAATCCTCAGATTTCTCTTTAAATATATTTCTGATTCAAAATTCAAATTTGAAATTGGTTGATTGATCGATATAAGTGGTTGATCGATCGACCATATTGAAATTCAAAATTTAAATTTAAATTCTCCTTGTTATGTCGATGCATCGACAAAAGGGGGTCGATTGATCGACAAAACAAAAGTCTGGTCCAACAGGTCCTTTGTTTTACTATTCCGGTGTTTGTTATTATTACATTATTTTGTGCTCCTTAATGCATCCAATGACCAATTTCACCTGAAACTCATAAAACTTCACAAATTCCATTAGATAGCTCTCTTCGAATGGCTAAATATAGGTCTTTAGGGGTGAAATATCATCATATTTCACTACTCATCAGGTTCCAAAGAGGGTTTGAGACGGTGGAAAGTTCTCTCTCTCTCTCTCTCTCTCTGACCACAACAAACAAAATATCAAGGATATTTTCTTTCGAGAGGTCTTATCCTCTTTCAACTTAAAGGGCTTAACTAAGTGTTGAGCCGATATACTGAAAGTCGGTGTACGACTTCTCATCAATGGCCAAAAATGGTCTAGCTTCACTTAAATCCAGATCTCTCACCACTGATGTTCTCACAAAGCTCATTTATATCTACTTTTAATTTATGACCAAATTCGGTGTTAAGCCGGCACACCGCAAGTCAGTGCACGGGTCTTCATTTAAGGCCAAAATAAGATCAAGTAAAATCATAAACTCACTTCACCACACATATTATATTCTTAAAAGTTTAAGGCGACATCATCGCCATGTTGAACACGTACATGTGATCGGGTGCATTCGGGTTTGAAAGTGTTCGGGATGTTACAAATAGATTGGGTCCCATTATTTGCACCAACCAAATTACTGGTGGGAACCCAAGTTCCACATTCTGCCTCGAATCACATGATGGTGATTTAGTTTCATTCCCATCTTTCATACATTGGATCCCGAGACCACCGCCTTACCATTAGACGATTAGTTTGTGATGATCGATCACATGGTATAGAGCCTATCACAACTTACTTGAGAAGCTATGCACCATTTATATTTGGTCTTTGTTACGGTGTTAAGCTGTAACACCCTTCTTACAAGCAAAACAATCAAATATCGAAGATATTGGGTCTTTCATTTGACTTTATCCTTTTAACTTATGGGGCCCTACACGGTATTAAGCATGCACACTGTGATTTGGTGCACGGTTTCTCAATCAAAGATCAAAATGGACTAATCTTCTCTTATAAACTAATTCTTTCACCATTGATGCTCTCTCGGGTCTCAGTTAACTAATTTCCCATTTAACTATTTTATACTTTCCATGAAAGGTGTACTTTTCCGATCTAAGTGTCTCAAAAATTCGAGGCGACATTTGCGTGCCTTGCCAAATACGTATATTTGGTTGTGTCACGTGATAGGTTGGGTAGTTGGGCTTGGATCTACTCTTGGTTTGAGTTGAAATTCAAGTTGAGGCCTAAGTTCAAGCATTGGATTCAAGTTCGTGTGCAACATGCACAAACACGCATACGCTCTATATAGGGTACGAGTTGGGATTTAGTGTGCTCGGCGTGCACCCAATTATAACAAGTGGGGTTTCGAGACCACGTTACATAGGTCAAATGTTTGACTTGCGTCAAATTAGTTAAAAGGTCGCATTCTCATCAAAGGTCAACGATTCAACGCTTTCAAAAATTTCGGGTTATTACATTCTTCCCACCTTAAAAAAATTTCATTCTCGAAAATTGAGTACGTAATGGTCGGGTTTACAAGACCGCATCTATTCTAAAACATAGTGTCACCACTCAAGAGATCACCTAAGGAGGTTGAAAGTCTCTATATGAAGAGAACCCAATCCTTTAACTTAATTTAAAAATTCAATGAATTATTCAAAAGTACTACGATCGAGTACACTATGATTCACTAGGGCTCCGGAAATCCATCAATCAGCCACCCATGCATTTATACAAAACACCTATAAGTTCACAAAATACATAACGCATCCACAACAGGTAGAATGTATTTTCGATTAGATTTAAAATAGGACATGCGTTCCAAGACAACAAGATAACTTCCTGTTATCATCCATCACACAAAACACACACTTGTAGCAGTCCTAGACATCCACAAGCAAATCATCACCACAATTATCATCAAGAATTATCCATAACTAGTTGAAAATACTGATGATCACTTGATAACCATTAACTAGCACAATTGACCACCACTTGACAGATATTATAATCACCAAGGTTTAAACATGAACTAACAATCTTAACTATTAGTCTACATGTGTGACTTCGACGAAACTTTTAATTTATCGATCAGAATACACTATTACCACAAACAAAAATTTTGACCATTAACTGCAAGCATACTAGAACAAGCACCAATGGTAACCATCAAGTACATCCATCAAGGTATGCAGTCACCACAAAAAGAAGCTTAATATAAACTCGCAACAACGATCTTGAAATCCAAGATTCATACCTTTAATTGTTCTTATATCACTCAAATACCATTCTAATGATAGAAGAGAAGACAATCATTTACAATACCTCCAACCATCCAATCAAAGAGATAATTCTAGATTACCATTCACAATGACACTATTTCATCGCAATCTTCAATTATTACCACTAGAGTAATTTATTCCTTTTCTACGGTAGTCAAAATCATCTAAGTGATTATTGCGGCGTTTATGAGACGATTCACATTCAATGGCTGAGCTGAATCGGAATAGCGTGTTACAGAGATCTGCAATTAGTTTCAACAAAAGATTGACTCTAAACCATCAACCTAGAATATTCTAGATCTTTTCTTAGGCAAATGGTCATTCATCGATAGACTATAAGTTCTCTAGCTGAATCTACTAATGAGTTGACACAATCTAGAATCAACTCGGTTACAAATTTTGGTAAATCGTTGTCTACTCCAAACTTTCATTGACAATGATTTTGATTAGTCAGTTTCTTCGAAGTTGTCAATTCATCCTTAATTCCTAATACTCGGCGTATTGAAATGAACGAATACTTCATTAAATCATTGTTAAGTCAAGAGTTCATAGATCAAGTGTTCCATAAGGTGGAGACGTGAGGATCACAACTAAAATCAATTTCCATCGATTTCTTTCTATTAATTATTTCTTATAGTTCATCAACCCCAATGAGTGCTATCGAGATTTGATCTTTTAAGCATCAAATTTAATTATCACACTTGATTCAAATGCCATTGCCCATAAGCACTCGAAATTTTATTTATTTATTTATCAGATTCATCGGAACTAATTGCCCCTTAAGCATTCGATGATTCATGTGTCACACCAGGTTTAAGTCTTCTATCCTAAACTTCCGACAGACCTTAGATTACCTGTTTAGTTAAATTTCTGAACTTTAAATCAATTCCATGATCTTTCAAAATTTACCATTTTCGTAGCATCTTAATTTCTTATTTGTGATTCACCATCACCTCTCAAAGTCATCACTTACTCATTATCTACCCAAGCGTCAAAATCATTTCTAACTTCTTTAGCATGCCATTGGTTCTAATCAACTCTAAGTTCTCGAGCTTAAATAAGTTCTTCCTCAATAAATCCTTATGTCCCTAATCGAAACTCTCAATCGTACTTTACTGATCATCACTATTACTTAAATTCATAAAAGTCCTCAATCCTAAGCCTCGCTTGTATGTCCAACAGAACTCGATCCACTATAACGTGGGCCTTGTTTTGACATACGCCACCACTCTGATCAAGGATCAAAATTTTGGCTGAAATGACCGAAATTTCGGCTGAAATTATCGGTTTCGGTCCTCACCGAAACGATAATTTGGACCAAAATTTTGGTCCAAATTTTGTATGGGATTGAAATTATCGGCCGAAATTCAAATTTTCGGCCTAAATTTCGATCCAAAATTTTGGTTTCGGTCCCCTCTGAAACCGAAATTAAACCCAAAATTTTGATCCTTGACTCTAATATAGGTGTAAGGTATCCTGGTTTCATGCCTAAATTTCAACTCAGTGTATATATGATGGCATTTAAACTGTCACAATAGTATACAACTTCCAGGGACATTCATCAACTAAGAATAAGGTAAAATCTTGACAATCAATAATGAACTTTTACCTTGGATAACGTCATTGATTGGTTAGGCATCGTGTGTCGATGCAGCGTCGGTATGACCCTGAATTGTAGGTAGAAATGATCCCAGAGTGGATGCCAATGTAATCCTCCCTTGATTCATCTCGGGGCAATCTTTTACCCAATGTCCCACCTGACCACATCTGAAGCATGCGCCTGATGAGCCCCTACACTCCTCTGTCCTATGCTGCTTTTCACATCTTGCACATGTATCAATCGGTGCGAATGACGAGATACATAAAGTCTGTCGCACTGCCGATGCTCTAGCTACTATTGGATCTAAAGAGCGAGAAGGCACTTGGACAACTCCTCTGGCTGCCTGAGCATCTCGTGCAGAGATGGAAAGGGTACGATCCTAAACTGTGGACCGAGAGGGATCCTGAGTTGTTGCCGATGTCGTCGCTCTCTCTCCAATTTGGGATAGTCTCTTATCAGATGTCCAATTTCCCACACCTAAAACATGCACCGGTGTCCCATCTACACTTCTCCGTCTTGCATTGCTTTCCACACTGTGAGCATAACACAACCATCGCAGATGGACAGGTGTGCATAGTGCCTCGTAATATAGTCGCGAGCAATGTAGCCTACTTGGCCATTGTGTTGACCATTGTTTCCAGCAGTTGCCTAGTTTATTCGTGATCGTTTTCTTTTATGCGTACGATTTTCGCTCTTTTTCAAGGCACCATATGAATTTCTCAAAATGAAACAAAGGTTTCAATTAATAGATGGTCCCGATGTCCTAACAGAACTCTAACACTCATAGTGTGACGACCTGACTTTTCCATATCTGAAATACCGAGAAGGCTGGCTTGCCAACCTATTAATAAATTGATAAGCCGGACAGAACACAGGCAATTATCAGAGTATAACGAAAGGAAGCACCATTTATATACAAAAAAATAATAGTTCTAATTTCATGTGAAAACACGTGGACAAAGAACCGAAATGAACCACCAGTGATGACCGACCATCACCGAAACATGGTTCACAAAATAAGATATAATAATTACATGATTCTAAAACCCAAAATAAACAGGTCGAACGTACCAAGCCCAAGTATCTAGTCTCACAAAATGAAATACACCATGACAAGAAAGAATCCTAATCCGAAAAGAACTCTTCAGGATGAATCTCAGAATCGTCCTCCGAAATGTAGTCAGGGTCACTCTCGTATCCTCAAGCCACAGTGTCTAAATCAGTACCTAAGACGTATAGTCGGAGTGAGCTAACAGTCTAAGCTCAGTAGAAGGAACTCATCTCAATTACATCATATCTTAATTAACATGGTTTTCAAAATAGATATTCAAAACAGATTAAATGACTAAATTTCAAATACAAGGAGTAGATGCAGATTCATGTTCGAAGATTCAATGCAGATTCTTAAATCAGATTTAAAACAAGGAATTTCATATGCTCATTGTTTCTTAGTTTTATATGCAAAGCTTGTCTAATTCATGACTTAAATCAACCTCCCAAATCTCTATAACTTGGAAGCAGGAATACCGATGGGAATCCCTACCTAACCATCGTCGTTCAATGAAGAGTTTTTCAGGAATGCAACAAGCCCTTCATTTAAGGGTAACTTGTGCTAGGATAACTCACATTATTCAAGAATTGAGGGGTTCATTCGAGTGAACCTTAAATCAGATGTAAACTCTAATACATAATTCAGATGCAGATTATAACACATAATTCAGAGTTCAGAGTTCAGGGTTTAGGTGTACAATATTCAAATGCATTTTCATTTTCATGGTAAATTCAGATTTTCAGAGTTCTTATTTTGGATTCAGAGTTCTTAATCATATTCATACTTTCAGATGCAAGATTCAGATGTCATATGCGAGTCCAAAAATTTTAGAATATCCATATAAATTAAAACAAAATGTAAGTGATTTTGAGATTCTCCTACCTTGGTACGATTTCTCGCAAACTGATGCAAAATATATTATCGAACAGTGTCGATGCTCACAACAGATCCTAAGACAATCAATGACTATATATCAAAGGTCTGGTAACCACACACGCAAGAGATTTAGAATTTGTTTTGAAAAATAAGCAAAAATGCCCAAACTCTGAATCTCGGGTGCACGAGATTCAGGGTCGAGCTCGCGAGTCCAATGGCACCCACCTAGCTCGGGCGCGTGAGGCACAGAGGCTCACTAGAGTCTCTTTCTCCTCATGTTCCTTGGGCGCACGAGGCTTACTGAAGGCTGCTCGAGCAGGTGAGAAATGAATCTTGGACGTGCGAGTTTTAGTGGTACACCCAGTTCGGGTGAGCGAGGAAAAGAGGTTCACTAGAGCTTCTTTCTTCTTCTATTCCTTGGGCGCTCGAGGCTCTCAGAAGCATTTCTGAAGGCTGCTCATGTGAGCGAGCTCTAAAGCTCGGGCACGTGAGTTTCAGAAACTCTGTCATTTTTGAGTTTCAGAAACCCATTTTCCTCATGACTTCTTGCCATTTTCACCCAAACTTTCCACACACATATCAAGTAATTAATCCAAGCATTTAATCTACTAATCTAGACCATTAATCATCAAAGGAAATCTAACCTTTTGCCGATCGATTTAGTGGCTTTAATAAGTGTTGCCGAAAGGAGGACTTCAAAACGAAACTTTGAATTTCCATGACGATTTCACAGAGGTTGATCAGAGTGAGGCTTAAGATGAAGTGGTCTACGATCACGGATTGATTTGTACCTCATCAAAGCATGGGAAACGATCGCGAGATGGAGCATTCATGAAAAAGGGGTTCGAACGGTTTAGAGTTCCTGAATCTCTACCGCATCCAAGATTTACGCTCCATTACGACAACCGATCAACGACGAACAAAGTGCACAGAACATCAACGACCAACTCGGGATTGTTGTGCAAGGGCTCATGCGTGGCATAATCTTCTCTTCTCCAATTCTCTCAAACTCTGACACTCTCTTTCTCAAATTTTACATGGTGAATGGCTTACCTGAGAAGCCTCCCCTCTCTTATAACGTAATGAAAACCCTTAAATATCCTTGATATTTGCACCCTACATTCTATCCACACACCTTTAGGCTTTGATTCGGTGTTAGATGCACAGACCGTACAAAGGTGTTCAATCTTATCCACTTATCCACTTATCCTCTAAGGTTCAGCTTCGGTGTTAAGTGGCACACCGCGAGTTGGTGTACGACTTTTCCACTAAAGGTTCAATCAAGCTCTAAACCTCTCTCTCTGCACGTCATTTATTCCAATATTATTTAATTATTTATTCAAAAACCTAAGGTGACATTGATCGTTGTGCCGGACACGCACACGGGGTTTGTCGAGTTCTGATTCGAAATATCCGAGATATTACATTCTTCCCTCCTTAGAAGTTTTCATCCTCGAAAATGCTATATGTGGTGTTTGGTTTGAAGGTAGTACCCATTCTAACATAATCTTACCGCATAAGAGAATCCAATCCTCTAACTAAAGGTAAACATTCCAGAACTTTTACTCCAAAAGAAGGGAATCGAGTATACGATGATGCACCAGGGCATCAGCGTTTCAGTCAGCCAATTAACCATGCACCCATTCAAAACAACTAAGATTCGAAAAGCGGAACACCTCTATAATTGTTGTTACAACTAGATTTTATCAGACACTCATGCCCAAACTAGTCGAGAACATTAATAACTAAGGTATTTCCAGGATTAAGATAACTTCTTGTTATCAATCAATTAAAATACATACCTGCAGCCATTCTAGATAGCGACAACTAGCATACACACCTGCAACAGTCCTAGATAGCGACAACTAGTATACACAGCTGCAGCAATCCTAGATAGTGACAACTAAGCAGAAAGCATTCAGTTACAGTATGTGAACAAAAATTCGGACCATTAATTTATGATTGTCAATATACTTGTATAATTGAAACAAAATTTTGAATTTCTGAAAGTAACAACACTGGCTCTTATGTCCTTACAGTGTGAAAAATTTCATGACGCACCAGTCTGAAAGAAAAACCACTTCAAACGAAATACGAGTAAATATACTAACATAAGTTATACAAAGACAAGATTACATAGAATTTTGATGTTTGATCGAACCATTACTCACCGAACTAACTATTTTCTCTCAAATAAATGCGAGTATTGGTTGCGGATCTCCTCTTTGTGTTCCCAAGTTGCTTCCTCCGATGAGTGGTTTCGCCACTTCACAAGCACCAATGGAATTCGCTTGGTCTGAAAGATCTGTTTCGTACGATCCAAGATCTATACTGGCTCCTCAATCAATGATAAATCCTCCTGAAGTTCAATGGACTAGTAGTCTAACACATGAGTTGGGTCCTTGACATACCTCCGCAACATAGACACGTGAAATACATTATGCATGCTCAATAGTTGCGGCGGCAAAGAAATCCTGTATGCAACTTCGCCGACTCGGCCCAGTATCTCAAAAGGTCCAACATAACGCGAGCTTAGCTTCCCACACTTGTTGAAACACATCACTCCCTTCGTAGGCGAGATCTTCACAAAGGCGATATCCTCAACATGCATTCATCTGAGATCGGCATAACTGTTTTAGCGACTTTGAGCTACTCGCAATCTCTCACGGATCAACTGAATCATTTTAGTCGTACTGAATATGATCTCTGGTCTCAAAACAAGCTTCTTGCCAACCTCATCCCAGTTAAGTGGAGACTTACATCTCCACCCATACAAAGCCTCGAATGGTGCCATTCCGATGCTAGCCTGGTAGCTATTATTATAGGCGAACTCAATCAGAGGTAGGTGTTGTTCCCATGACCCTTGGAAATCCAACATGCAGGCACGTAACATGTCCTCTATAATTTGGATCACCCGCTCAGTTTGCCCATTGGTCTAAGATTAAATGCCAAATTGAAATCAAACCTAGAACCCATCCCTTCCTGAAATCGCTGTCATAAATGAGACGTATAAAGTGGTTCTCTGTCTGATATGATACTGATCGGTGTATCATGTAATCTTACAATCTCCATGAGGTACAGCTCCACGAGCTTGCTGGTGGTATTCGTCGTATTATATGGAATAAAGTGGATGGATTTGGTTATTCTATCCATAATGACCCATATGGCATTGTGTTTCTTTAATGTTCTAGGAACCCCAAAATGATGTCCATAGAGATGGCTTCCCATTTTCACTCGAGTATCGGTAATAGTTGTAACAATCTAGCTGGATTTCGATGATTAACTGATGTGATATTTTAATGTATGTTTTACTCGCAAGTGCACGAATCGATTTGTATATAGTGGGTGCGGAGTACGAGATCGTTCCCACGAGGATTAATGTTGAAATACCTAAAAGAGACAAGTAATTCTAGAAATCTATTAAGATCTAATAGTATTCTACCAATTTTATGATTTAAGCGGTTGATAAGATGGTAATTAATGACTACAAACTAAAATTCAACTGATGATTCACAAATAAAAGTGAAGATGATGATAAAGATGAAGATACTAAATCCTCCCATCTTTGGTCCGTTCTTCCTATAATATAAATCTAAGGATTAAATTATGAGATATTTCATTGGTAACAAACATCTTTTATGGAAGATCAATGGTCAACACCCTAATAGGTTCCACGTTGCATCCCTGCAATCAGGACTTAGATGATTTTCATATATCTAGATCTGGGATCAAGGGTACGGCTAGACACACATGATCTCAGGTTCAAATAAAAACCATCCTCAAAGTGGGTGAAAATTCCAACAAGAATACCACTTACAAATCTGAAATCAAGGGCATGGCTCGGCACACTTTATTCAGATTAGGGATATTTAAGATAAAATTACCATTACAGAACCAAGATCCAGGGCATGGCTCGGCACACTCGATCCCAGAACATAATCATAATTAAATCCACACAACGAAAACACAAAGACCATAACAATGATAGGGTAAAATTACCGTCACAGATTTGAGATCCCGGGCATGACTCGGCTGCAGCGATCCGGTTAGTGGCGGGATTTCATCCATTCATGATAGCACAACAACCATAAAAATAAAATCTCATATTTTAATCCCTAATTTTATATTATTAAAAGTACATCCCTCGGATGGGAATCATTAGATCCCCATCTCTATAAATTTAGCCACACATATTGTAAGTAAATGACATAAATAAATAAAGACGGGAAAATAACATTAATTAAAATTACCTCAAACTTCAAAATAAATTACGTTGATCCACACGGATGATAATCTTCAGAAACGAAATAAATGCAGAAATAAACTTTGAACAAAATTTAGGAACTGAATACTGAAAAATTAAAGAACAAAGCTCTCAAAAAGAAATAATAAAACTTCCTATTTTCTATGTCTAACTATGAAAAATAATGGCTAAAAACTAAGAACACTAAAAACTAAAACTCTCTCCTAAATTTAATTCCTACGTAATTCTAATGCTGATAAGATCTCTAATCCCTAATCCCTAATCTCCTTTTCCCTGAAGTGTTTGAGTCTTTAAATAGAACTCGTCGCGCAAAGTATCCTAAACCGACTTTTTATGGTCGATTAATCGACTAATGGCTGCCGATGCATCGAGCCGACAAAACTTCCACAAAATCACGTTTCCAGTGTCAGAATCGTGTCAGACTGCAATTCCTGCTCGATTAATCGACCTGTAGGGTCGATGCATCGACCCCAGAAATCCGTGAAAATCAGCATTTCTTGTGGTTCAGACACTGCTTCAGTATTTTGGCCATAACTTTCTGTCCCGAACTCGGATTGAGACGATTCTTACGCCGTTGGAAAGCTGACGAAAGGATCTACAACTTTCATGTTTTAACAATTTTGTAATTCGGCCGTCTTGAAGGTCCAAATTTAGCCGCAAGTCGCACCAAGTTCTTGATTACCCGAAATTGCAGTGTTTTGGCATTATATTCAGAATTCTTGCACTGTTTTCTATACTTGGCTCATATTTACCTGAAACACTTCAAATCTAATCAATCTTATCAGATAGCCTTCATCGGACAGCTAAATATAGGTATTTAGGGGCGAAATATCCTCATTTTTCAGTACTCATCATTAACCTTGACCTGCTGACATATTAAACATCTTGACACATACTCAGCTACATCTCTCTTCAAGCTTCTCCACCAGAACATCTCTTCAAATCTTGGTACTTCCAGGATGTATGGCATACATTGACTTGTGAACTTCTTCTAAAATAGTGTCTTGAAGCTTAGTATTGGTCGATATGTACACCCTATCCCGAAATAGCATTGTTCCATCCTCTTGGATGGAGAAATCTGGTTTAGTCCCACTGATCACATCCCGTCTAATGGACATGAGATCATCATCGATCATCTGTAGCTTCTGGATATTCTCGAAGAGTGTCGACCAAATCACAATAGTAGCCATTAAGGCTCCGGAACCCTTTACATCAAATCTGGCGTCGCATAAGGCCATATCTTCAAGTAACCGTCACCAATGCATTATCGCAACAAGATGTGACAATTGACCAGAAGACTTTCGGCTTAGAGCATCTGCCACAATGTTTACCTTCCCAGGATGGTACTGGATGGTTCAATGATAGTCTTTCAAGAACTCCATCCATCGTTATTGCCTCATATTCAAATCCTTCTGAGTGAAGAGATATTTGAGGCTCTTGTGATCCGTGAATACATCAAACGTCTCCATATACAAGTAATGCCTCCATATCTTCAGAGCGAAAATCACCGCTGCTAACTCAAGGTCATGAGTCAGATAATTCTTCTCGTGGTCCTTGAGTAGCCTGGAGCCGTAAGCAATGACTCTTTTGTCCTAATTAAGCACGCAACCCAAATCACTGTACGAAGCATCACTATATAATGCAAAACATCCATTGCCATACGGTATGGCAAGCACTGGTGTGGTGGTCAATCTCTTCTTGAGCTCCCAAAAACTCTGCTCGCACTGCTCAATCTAATCAAACTTAACATTCTTCCTTGTGAGCTGTGTAAGCAGACCCGAGATCTTAGAGAAACTCTCCACGAATCGCCTGTAGTATCTCGCCAAACCAAGGAAACTACGAACCTCTGTCATCGTCTTCAGTTGTTCCCAGTTCACAATCGATTCAATCTTGGATGGATTAATTGTGATGCCAGTCTTAGAGACAACATTGTAGACACCCCTATTTTACCCTCTCAGAATATACAAACCTGTTCGGTCAACCTCTGACCTTGCCCATGATCTCTGAAAAAGGACTAACCTTCTCCGAAGACTTTAAAACCCCATACGATGACCATGCTCTGAAACAATAGTACGTGGTCGGGACCCAAGCTGAAATAATAACTCTGTGGCTTGGACCCGACTAGAACCCAAGAAAGTCTGAAATTATGTGTCCTGTATAGCGCGCATAAATCGATTGCACGCCCCATGGCTGGCGTGCAATTGGTCCCTCTTGGACCAGGATTTCACTTCCTGAGGACTGCTAGACCTTGATATGCCCCCTACTAGGCGCGCACAATCAGATTGCACGCTTCACCACTGGCGCGCAATTGGTCCGTTTTGGATTGTCCTCTTACCCTTCTTGAAACCGCCTGAGACGCGATTGTACGCCCTAATTAGAGCGTGTAATCGGATTATGTGCCTCAACACAAGCACATAATTGGTTCCTCAGCCAATCCGGTCTCTAATTCCCTAGACCGCCTGAAAATTCTCTATTATGCTCTCTTAATCCTACGCATAATTGATTGTACAAACTACATAGAGCGCGCAATTAGTCTAATTAGACTAGGACTAGGCCACCCGACTGAGCCAATCAGCCGGTCACTCACCGAGTCAAACACCGACTCAAAGTGATTGTGTGCCAAATACAGTGTGCATAATTCATTTGAGCACACCAAACTGGGCGCACAATTGAAATTCACTGACCAATTGTACGCACCCCAGAGGGCGCGCAATTGGCCAAATACCTATAAAAAGGACCCACCACCACGTCCCAAAAACACATCACAACGTAGTTAGCAATCAACTTTTTGAGTTTCGGCTTCCAAGCTTAGGATTTCGAGATTTCTCTCTGTGGCTCTGGCCCCATGTATACTCTCCTTCTAGTTCTAGTTCTTAGTTCTAGATCATTGGTTTTAGACTTTAGGCTCTTAAGCTTTTAGTTCTAGATCTTAAATTTTAAATCTCTTCAATCCTTAATTCCTATCTATTTTTCTTCTCCCTGGTTCTAGTTCTTAGGTTCTAGAACCAGTTCCTCTTTTTTTCACCTCATTCTAGATTTAGGTTCTAGTCTTTTAGTTCTTAAATTCTAGATCTTAGATCCTAGATTTCAATCTAAATTTATAGTTTTTTCTGATTCTAGTTCCTAGCTTCTAGAATTAGTCCTTAATTTTAGTCTTAAATTCAGTCTTGGAATTTTTAATTTTTAGTTCTAATTCTTAAATCGATTTTCGATCCGTAAATCCATATTTAAAAATTCAAAATTCAATTTTCAATCTATATTATTTTCAAAGTAAATCCTAACCAACCAATTTTCCCAAAGGAGCTTACGGAGGGTACCCGGAAACGGGGCCGATCCTCCTTAGCATAGCGGGCCAAAACCCCTTTTTTTAGATTTTCAGTAAAATTAGTATATTTACTTTAATTAGAATTTTAATTGAATTAGTATATTTTTAATTAATTGGAGTGTCCATAGAATTAGTATATTCCTAATTAGTTTCTGTAGAATTAACGTATTTGCATTCCTAGTAGGATTAGGAGGCTTAATTAATTAGATTTCTAATAGGACTAAGATATTTAAATTAATTAGACTCCTAGTAGAATCAAAAGACTTTCTTTAAATTAGACTCCTAGTAGAAGTAGGAGACCTCTTTTTCTAACTAGACTCCCAGTAGGACTAATAAGCCAAGTCAATTAGAACCCCAGTAGGATTAGGAAAACCAAACTAGTTACGTTATAGGCAACCCACAACTGCTGGCGTCGGTCAGCCGGCGATTCAGTAACAGAGTTCAACCTACAAGCCCCCGCTTATCTTCTTAAAGCATGATCAATGACATGTTGTAGCGTTGATAAATATCTACAACTAGCGATCGCATCATCCAAGTATTCTCCATTTAATATTTGCCTCTTTAATTTTAGCAATTTAATATTCCCTAATTTATTTCTCCATCATCGCCTTTGCCAAAATCCACTTGGACCGAATTTGGCCATTCTTTCCAGGGACTGAAGGGAACCCAGAAAAAGCACGTACCAACAGACGGGCGATCGCAATGGGACTCTTTTTCGCTAAGGTTTTGTATTTTTTCAGTTTTTTTAATTTAATTTTATTTAGATTTCTATTTTGTTCCACCTTATCACTTTTCTACACACACTTGCACGTGGATAAACTTAAAAAGAAAAAAAATAAAAAGAAAATAAAAAGCTATTTTAAAATGGTTGGCATCAGAAAATTAAACTTTGATGATATCGACCCACCCTCATGGGGCCTCCCTAGTGATCCCGAGTATAACGTTAGGCCGTCTCGCTGGACAGTCCAACATCGTGCCCGGGTAAATACGGTCTATGAGAGCGAAAAATACCCCTTCGCTCCACGAAACACAAATCACAGTGACAACAACAGAGAAAGTGGTACTGAGCGAAGCTACCTCACTAGTCAAGTTATGGACCACACTGCCAGTGCACTCATAAAAGGAGGAAAAGAAGTCGATGCATTCCTCAGGTCCCAAAGACAAGTTACTCGGAGGAACAGACAAGAGGAAAGGATGCCGACTCCTCCACATTCTTCGACTTCCCCGACACATAACACATATACCTCTCACACCTTCAACAACAACTACCGAGGACAACCCTCTCCCAAGACAACGAGAAAAGACACCGCCATAAACATAAACAACCTCCACCAACTTTTAGACAACTACATGGCTAAGAAAGAACGCTCTAACCAATTTTGCCGAGACATTGACTTTACTATACCCGCCGAGTTCAAACCACCCAAATTCAACAAATATAACTATACGGGAAACCCAAAGCACCACTTGGCCCTATTCTGTAATGACTGTCAACCAATCCACACCAATCATGGGCTCCTGATCCATTACTTTCGGAAATCGCTAGAAGAGGAAGCCCTTGACTGGTTCACTGCCTTACCTTTAGCCGAAATTAAGACATTTGAAGACGTAGTCGATAGATTTTTAGACCAATACCAACACTTAACTCATGAAGAGGTCGGTCTCGCTGACTTGATACACACAAGACAAGAGGACGACGAAGACTTCTCGACGTTCGCCAATTGCTGGAGAAGGCTCGCCGCTCAAATGGGGAATCAAATAAAAGAAAGTGATGTGATAGAAATCATGATTGGCAATACTTGAGAGCCTCTTCGGAGTGTTCTCATCCTATGCGACTATTCTAATTTCTCTAGCCTCCGTGAACAAGCCTCATACATAGAACGTCGACTGAAGAATGGAGACCTTAATCTCTCCACACTGATGACCAACAACCCTAGAATAAATTCCCTAAATGAGACTCTAAGAACCGAACAAATCAACAAGAACCAAGAACAGAACCAAATAAACTCTCAACCATACCACCCATATGACCAAGCTCAAGATCTATACACAAACCAAGATCAACACCCTTACCAACTTTTATACACTAACCAATACACAAACCTGCACTACGATCAAAACCAAGACCCCAACGACACGCAAACTAACATCGCCTATTACAACCCATTGGTCGATCAAACTTGACCTGCATATGAGACCGTACACTCACTCACTCCCGTCCCATTCCACCCAGCTAGCCTGATTCGCAGAATTAAACCCCCTTCAGACCATGTCCATACCATTCACTCGCAACCAACTAACCCTATCCCACGAACCTGTAAACGCGAAGTTACCTTTCGCCTAGAACCGGTCACTAAGATCACTAAAATTCAAACTATCACCGAATCCACCGCTAAACTAACTCAACCCATCACCAAACTCATCCCCAACCTCAACGCACTTATCTCCGAACTAACTCAACCTACCCTTGAATATGATAACCTACCAATAAGCGAATCAATCCCCACACCTCCTGAACCAGTGCCCAAACCAATGATGCAAACTACCCCCAAATAGGCTCACGTGTCGATTATAGAAGTAATTTTCGAACCAATCAATCGATATTATACGACGCCATTCATACTTAAATGAATCTCAAAACTAAACTCTGAACCTAAACCCGTAATCCAATATACCCCCAAAATCACTAGCCCTCTCGCTTCCAAATCAACTATGAAACAAACCCTTGAAATCGAACACATTGTCCCACCAATCTCAAAACCAGTCCCTGAATCAATCCCTACACCTGCTTTAAAACTTGAGCTAAAAAACAAACACTTCCCCCTACTAACCTCGGTACCATCTTTCAAACCTAAACTCACTATCGAACTCGTCACGTCACCAACTTCAAAACAAAATCTCGAACCCAAATCGGTTACCAAACATACCTCCGAACCACCCACTCCAGAATAACTCATTGGGCTAATTTCGGAACCAACTCATCAATCAACCCCTACAGAACTCATCACTAAACTTATCATCCCCTCAACTCTGAAACAATAACTTAAACCCGCTATTGAACTAACCATTCCACTAACCACGAAACTGAACCCCAAACTCAAACTTGTTACAAAAACTAAACCTATCATCAAAACTAAACCTATTATAAAACCTAATCTTATCATCAAACCTAAACCTAAACTTATCATCAAAACTAAACCTATTATAAAACCTAAACTTATCATCAAACCTAAACCTATTTCTCAAATCTAAACCTATTATCGAATCTAAACCTATCCTCGAACATGAACCTATCACCCAACCTAAACCCATAATCGAACTTGAACCTATCATTAGACACGAAACCAAACCAATCATTGAACTTAAACCAATCATCGAACCTAGACCCGAACCCCCCATCAAAGGCGAACCCGCCATCAAACCCGAACCCGCCATCAAACCCGAACCCATTGTCAAACCTGAACCTGACGTCAAACTCGAGCCTATTATCGAACACGAACCTGTCAATAAAACCAAACCTATTCCTACAATGCCAACTCCACTCACCTTTGAGCCAACCACGGAACCTATCGAGGAGCCGATCATCGCTCCCATTTTTGAAATCAACATGGACTTAAATCCTACGACCCCGATCGACATCCAAATTAGCGTGTTGCCAAACTCTCAAATCCCACCACAACACAAAATTGACATCATAACCAAGACCGATTTCGACCGTCGGATCCAAATTTTTATAGACCTCACAATCAAGGTCCCTGTAGAAATTCAACCGACGATAATACCGCAATATCAACCCTTCAATGCTAAACCTCCTCGAAAAATTATAAAAAAAACTTTAAAACAACCTCACGATAAACCCAAAGTGTGAATCAAACCAAACAAGCATAATCAAATAAAATTAAACTACCCTACACGAAAGAAAGGTCCACCTTGGCCTATGCTCTCGTGTCTCCTCCTACTCTACCTCTGCCTTATTCTCTCACTACCTTTACAACATCAAGTTCCCTCTCAACACATCCCTCTCCAACTTCACCAATGAACAACTTTCCAACAACTCATAAATAATTTTGAAAAACTCTCTAACAACTTTACGCTCCAACTCTATGAGAGGCCTCCTTCCGTCGAAAAATTGAAGAAGGTCCCTCCCGACAAGGAGGCCCGACCATAAAAGAATCATCAAAAGAAAAAGTTAAAAGATGTCACACATATTTTGACAAATCTCACATCATCCAAACCACGAATGCAAACATGACCTCTTTCTCATAGCAGATTGACCAAATCGAGAGGGATCGAGGACCCTAAAACAAACTATCCAACTGTCAGTTTGCCCATTCGACGTCCTGAGTCAGACTCCGCTTAAGGAACTGTTGTTGTACCATAACACAAAAATATAAAAAGAATAAAAAAATATATACAAAACATAATATCATAATATATATATATATATATATATATCATCTGCCCAGCAATATCTCTCACCTATAACTCTTACCTGATCAAGAACTCGAAGTCAGGGAGCTAGTGCTAAGGAAAAAGTGCCTATACAACCGCCTCACTTGGAAGAAATCAAACCCATATAGGAAGTACATATATTATCTTGGCAACATGCCCAGGAAACAAGAAATAGGGGAAGGACTTTCTAACCCTTAGAATCATACCTCAATGACCATCATGTCTCGTAGCCTAAACAAATATACTTATATATCTATCACCCTCGTAGTCATCGCCAGGCATGTGCCGGTCATAGGTAATTATTCTTTTGAACTATTTTGAAAATCATCTAACTCATTAACCACCCCTCCTATTCGGGCAAGTTGATCGAAAGGACTAGTCATGAAACTCTCTTTTTGAAATATAGAAAACTCTAGATTCTCACACACCCTTCTAGCCAGTGGAGTTGATGTTAGAGCAGAAAAAAATAAAAATATAAGGTTCCATCAAATCTCATAATTCTTGTGTCAGCATGATGTTTTAAAAAAATATATACATACATGCTTCAAAAAAAGAGAGAAAAGAAGCACAACTGAGTGAGAGCAATATGACGAATGAATAGTCAATGAATTCAGGGAAGCATAAGTAAATTGTGAGGGCATTCCTAGTAATCTTATTAGGGAAGCATAAGCAAGCCGTGAGGGCATCCCTAACGTCTTCACACTACTAGATATCGTCGTACGGTGGCGGGAGGAGGATAAATCTCCTCCTAACCATAGAATCTGATGATTTGATGGTACTGGACTATGATGGAGAGCTCAATTATGGCGCCGCATTAGCCACCCGAGAAGAAAGTAGTTGACTACTATTTCAAAATTTGGTTGAATAAGAAGCTACCCTCAGATCAATAAACCTTACCTCCTCTTCACCCTTAGTTTTGTTTTCGGACAATGAGTCAAATGACTTTCAAAATATCTTTCAAAATTAAATCGAAAACTCTTGAATGACAAGTGATGCAATCACCCATTACCTACCGTTCACCTCAATCTTGTTAAAAGCTACGATACATGATGATCGTTCAACACTTATAAAATCGAGCCCGACATGTGGTCGAAATAATCGAGCTACCTCCCAGCATGCGATCATCACAAATACACTCCAAGACCTCTGGGAGGCAGATAAAAGTCCCACTATCACTTGACACTGGGGCATTTATTTTTAAAGTGTGCTAGCACCTTTGTAGCGATACTCAGGTCATAAGACCGATACCCCAAACTGGGGCATTTTTTTTTTTAATTTAATTCTTGCATTTCCACCTCGGATACCCCAAACTAGGGCATTTTTTTATTTTTTATTTTTTTAGTTTATTCCTTACTTTTCTGTCATGGGACCAAAAACATTCAAAACAAGACAAATAAGAAACATACAACAATAAATATAAACAAACATAAATAAAACAAACACAGTAAACAAAACAAATATCACTTCATTTATAACAAAATTTTACAAGTATCACCGGAGGCATACCACCTGAATATACAACTCAAAATGAAAACCTAAAATCCTAATCTACAACCCAAAATGAAAACCTAAAGACCTAATTTACAACCCAAAATGAAAACTAAGCCCGAAGGCTCGAGTTCGGAGTGTCCAATCGGACGCTTCAGAAAAGGCAAGATGGCGGATTGATTGGGGAATACATCCCTCCACTTGTAACACCGTCTCTTCCGCCATCTTCACCTCCTATGTCGCCCCCGCGTCAACACTACCTTCACTGCTCCCTAAAAGGGACCGATGTGAAGGCCGACCTCCTCTTTCCCAACACCGCCCATTCTCAAAGTTACTTCACCATCAGAACCCCAGCCAAGCTGAAGATCATGCGAAACCGCAAATATAGGAAGAAATGACATCAAAGTCCAATGGGTAGCTCACAAGTTATCGCTAAAACTCAGATATTAGAGAAAAATACGAACGAATGAAGAAAAATGAAAGGAAGTTGGGTATATATAAACACTCGCTTAATTGAACGCCCTAAACAAAATGAGCAATTCGATTATGCGTATATACCGAAACATTTAAATGTGATCATGCACACCCCAAGGGGTGCACAATCAAACTTCCGCCCATACACAATCCCGATAAAATAATCGTGTGCAGCTAATCTTGTGCACAATGAAATTATATGCCTATGTTACCGCACAGAATGTGAAGGGACACCCGCACACTGACCTGGCAATGCTCCAATTGTGCTCACTGGCTCTAGCGCATAATTGGATTACATGCTGGTACTCATGCATGGAATTCAAATCGACACCCGAACATGCCAGCCCCGCGACTCTTCAATTGCACGTTGTTCACAGTGCGCATAATGACATTGCACGCAAGCACACTAACGTGCAATCACCTCTCTAATCCTATAATCAAGCGCTCGGTACCCTACGTGCAACACTTAGCTACGACCACATTTCAAATAGAATGCACACCCTCACACCTCTTTGTCCCACCTCGATCAGGATCCCTCTTTCTCCTCCATCCCATCGTGTAGCCTCATAGGTCGTTTAGAGAGAAAGAGAGCCATTAACCACACCTACGTCTCACTGCGGCAGGACTCACAACATCCAAACACATTAGCATAAGTCAGCTATGTCCCAATGCAATGCTAAAACATGCCAACGCGACCAAAGGAAGGCTTGACCCCAATATCCCATCGCGAAGAGTTAAGACTGAACCTCCCGAAAATCCTATTATACCACCAAGACCAAAATTCAAATGATCCCGACCCTATTGACTCCAACCCATTACATACGCTAGATCTGCCAAAGAAAGAAACAACATCCTTGCTCCATCATGACATTAAGACAACTAAAGAATCATCAACCGCGCACATTTCCTGTTGCGGTGCAACTATAACTTAATCCATCACAAACCTGTCTCATCATGACACATCTACCCAAGACGCTCGGACACATCCCATCACGATGCATAATCAAGAAAGGAAGGCTCAGTCAATGTCCCATCGCAGAGAGCCAAACTTTCTAAACCCTATACAAATCACACTTCCTCAAAATCCCATCGTATAACTTTGCATAACCACCAAAGAGCCCACTTCCTAAATCCCTTATCATGCAGCAATCATCAGACTCCAGCGTAACTGAAACACGTGCTCACTGGTAGTAGAGGGGCATAGACCCTCCACCATCCCATCACACGATAATCAGCGAGCCCCTACCATTACAGAAATCAGAAACAGAGAGGAGCCCCTCTCAGGTCTCATTGCATCTACAACCGGCGGGACTCACTATAGCACATGACCATAAGGGGATGACCACCATGTCCCATCACGAACCTCACCTCTCTAAGACATCCTACCACATTGATGACCCTTAGGTCCCGCTGCAGTAAGAAGTAAAGAGAGGGAGCCCTCTTGTATCCCATTGCATCGTCACTACGATGACTAGAGAGTCCCATTGCATACAAAAGTCCCAACAGGCAACAATTCAAGTAAGTATAACCCCCTTTTCTCCTTACTCGATGTTTCTATAAAATATAATTAGCTAATATTAAGTCAAATATTTTCAAAACTCGTCTCTCTCTATCCGTGAATCACATAGTCCTCCCATAAGTGACAATCATCAGTATTCACGAGAAGGTTAAATGGAGCATCCAACATGCCAAGTGTCATCTTGACAATCATGCAAACGGTTGGGTCCACAAATCCCATACCGGTGGATCTGCTTATCGATATCTCGAAAACCACATTTTTCGAAGATTTATCACCGAATTAATCTTAAGTTAAAATTCCAAATTTTCAAAAGAAAAACAACAACAAAACAATAATAAAATAAATAAACTCCTATCTATCAAACTTTTACCTCTCACCACTCCAATCCATTCTTTTCCCTGGGAAATCGAACACTAAATATATTCAATTCTGAGAAATCATAAATGTCCACTTGAAAAGGGACACCTGACGCATATTGGTGTGAGCAATGATGCGCTCGGTCTGACATGACTTACGAAAACCTTCACCATTATATGATATTATATCTTATTATCAGTCTCTGGACCTTATCTCTGGACATTCATATGATGCCCCCTAGTACCTCGATTGTGTTGTATATCCCTCTGTTTGATTGCCCCTTGCACTTGCAGATTAGGATATCGACTCTCCTACAGTTTGATTGCCCCTTACAGCAGGTCGTGATATGCGATGGGATGCCCCTTGCACCCATGGATTAGGTTATGCCTCTTTTCCCCTGTTGAGTGCTACTAGCAGCATGTCGCGATATGCAGCGGGATGTCACTCGCATCCAAGGCTTGGAATACGCCTTTCGACAACTACCACTGGGCCCCCGAATGCTCCATTTTAGCTTGCGCTGATGATAAGAAAGCCAAGCATCTCATGTTAGCATCTCCAGTTCACACTTGTAATTTCTCAAGATAAACGAGAAGGTCCCTCGGATGAGGGGTGTCTACTTCTTCGACGCATTCTTATTCCACAAGAATGCGTCGAAGCGGGGCATCTGTAGACACTCCCATTTTTCGCTCTCGAAATATATAAACCTGTTCGGTCAACCTCTGACCTTGCCCACGATCTCTAGAAAAGGACTAACCTTCTCTGAAGACTTTAAAACCCCATACGGGGACCATGCACTAAAATAATAGTACATGGTCGGGACCTAGGCTTAAACAATAGCTCTGTGGCTCAGACCCGGCTCGAACCCAGAAAAGTCTCGAATTATGCATCCTGTATAGCGGGCATTAATCCATTGCACACCCCTTGGCTAGCACACAATTGGTCCCTCTTGGATCAGGATTTCACTTCCTGAGGACCGCTAGACCTTGATTATGCGCCATACTAGGCGCACACAATCAGATTACATGCTTCACCACCGGCACGCAATTGGTTCGTTTTGGACTGGCCTCTTACCCTTTAAGAAACTGCCTGAGACGCAATTGTATGCCCTAATTAGAGCGTGTAATCAGATTATGCGCCTCAGTACAAGCGCATAATTGGTTTCTAAGCCAATTTGGTCTCTAATTCCCTAGACCACCTGAAAATTCTCTATTATGCGCTCTTAATTCTGCGCATAATTGATTGTACACACTACATAGAGCGCGCAATTGGTCTAATTAGACTAGGACTAGGCTACCTGGCTGAGCCAATCAGCCAGTGACTCACTGAGTCAGACATCGACTCAAAGTGATTGTGCGCCGGATACAGCGCGCATAATTCGTTTGACCGCACCAAACTGGGCGCACAATTGAAATTCACCGACCAATTATACGCACCCTATAGGGCACATAATTAGCCAAATATCTATAAAAAGGACCCACCACCATGTCTCAAAAACACATCACCAACACAGTTAGCAATCGAATTTTCGAGTTCCGGCTTCCAAGCAGTGGATTTTGAGATTTCTCTCTGTGGCTCTGGCCCCAGGTATACTCTCCTTCTAGTTCTAGTTTTTAGTTTTAATTCTTCTAGTTCTAGTTCTTAGTTCTAGATCATTGGTTTTAGACTTTAGGATCTTAAGCTTTTAGTTCTAAATCTTAAATTTTAAATCTCTTCAATCTTTAATTCCTATCTATTTTTCTTCTCCCTGGTTCTAGTTCTTAGGTTCTAGAACCAATTTTTTTTTTTCTTCTGATTCTAGATTTAGGTTCTAGTCTTTTAGTTCTTAAATTCTAAATCTTAGATCCTATATTTCAATCTAAATTTTTAGTTTTTTCTGATTCTAGTTCCTAGTTTCTAGAATTAGTCCTTAATTTCAGTCTTAAATTCAGTCCTAGAATTTTTTATTTTTAGTTCTAATTCTTAAATCAATTTTCGATCCGTAAATCCATAATTTATAAGTTCAAAATTTATTTTTCAATCTATATTATTTTCAAAGTAAACCCTAACCAACCGGTTTTCCAAGGAGCTTACGGAGGGTATCCGGGAACAGGGCCGATCCTCCTTAGCATAGTGGGCCAAAACCCCTTTTTTTAGATTTTCAGTAAAATTAGTATATTTACTTTAATTAGAATTTAAATAGAATTAGTATATTTTTAATTAATTGATATATTCCTAATTAGTTTTCGTAGAATTAACATATTTGTATTTCTAGTAGGATTAGGAGGCTTAATTAATTAGATTTCTAATAAGACTAAGGTATTTAAATTAATTAGATTCCTAGTAGAATCAGGAGACTCTTTTTAAATTAGACTCCTAGTAGAAGTAGGAGACCTCTTTTTTTTTAACCAGACTCCTAGTAGGACCAATAAGTCAAGTCAATTAGAACCCTATTAGGATTAGGAAAACCAAACTAGTTACTCTATAGGCAACCCACAGTTGCTGACGTCGGCCGACTGGCGAATCAGTAAAGGAGTTCAACCTGCAAGCCCTCGCTTATCTTCTTAAAGAGTGATCAGTGACGTGTTGCAGCATCGATAAATATCTACAGCTGGCGATCGTATAATCCAGGTATTCTCTATTTAATATTTGCCTCTTTAATTTCAGTAATTTAATATTTCCTAATTTATTACCTTATCATCACCTTTGCCAGAGTCCATTTGGACCGAATTGGGCCACTCTTTCCGAGGACTGAAAGGAACCTAAAAAAAGTACGTACCAATAAACATGGCCCAAAAAATTGACCTGCTCAAGCCAAAACTCACACTTGTTGAGTTTTGCATACAACTTATGGTCTCTAAGTGTCTGAAGAGCCACTCGTAAGTGTTGCTCATGCTCCTCTCTTGTCTTCGAATAGATGAGGATATCATCTATGAAAACCACCACAGATTGGTCAAGGTGTGGTTTGAATACCTGGTTCATCAGATCCATAAATGATATCGGCGTGTTCGTCAACCCAAATGGCATCACTAAGAACTCATAATGACCATACCTCCTACGGAATGCATTCTTTGAAATGTCCCCAGCCTTGATCTTCAACTAATGGTATCTTGACCTCAAGTCGATCTTTGAGAAAAACTTTTCACCTTGTAGTTGATCAAAAAGGTCATCAATTTATTAGAGTGGATAACGATTCTTAATCATCAACTTATTTAACTGCCGATAGTCGATGTAGAGCCACATCGAGCCATCCTTCTTTTTGACAAACAAGACCGGTGCTCCCCAAGGAGACACACTAGGTCGGATAAACCCTTTGTCTAGAAGCTCTTGTAAATGCTCCTTCAGTTCCTTCAACTATATAGGAGCCATGCGATACAGAGCTTTCGACAATGGCTCGGTGCCTGGAGCCAACTCAATCACGAACTCGATCTCTCGATCAGGTGGTAGTCCAAGGAGATCTTTAGGAAATACATAAAAAAACTTGCATGCAACCGGAATGTCCGTAATAATACTCTCCCCTTCCTTTTTCTCTTGCAAGAATGCAAGATATCCACTACATCCGTTCCTCATCATACGATGAGCTCGAATCGAAGAGATAAATAGTACTATGGTCGATCGCATGTCGAAAAATCTAAATGATCTGCCCACATTGAGATGAAAGGTAACTATTTTTCTTTGGCAGTCGACATTCGCATCGTGAGTGGACAACCAGTCCATACCAAGGATCACATCAAACCCATGCATATCTAGTAAGATCAAAACGACCACAACTTCATGATCTTCATAATCCCTGATGGCGACAATAACTGAATAATACACTATGTCGGTGGTCACCGGGTTTCCCGTAGGGATTGATACAGCTAAAATGAAATCTAAAGGTTTAGGGGTGACATTCAATTTTACTGCAAACTAGGGTGTCACAAAAGAGTGGGTAGATCTTGGATCTATCAATACTCGTGCCTCGCAACAAAAATAATGACCCTCGTGATACATTTGTAAGGTACCTAGTTTTCACGCATGTTATTCAATTAGATGTTCATACAAGAGGTTTATTGCATTACCTAAGAGCAATTACCTAAGAGCAATTCCTAAGATTATCTCATTTTATGCATCTTCTTTATCTAAAATACGAGAACTTAGACTCACAATCCATAGTAATTCATACCTTGGATGATGTCATTGGATGTCTAGGCATCAACAGCTATAACGTTTTAAGCTCGTCCCTGAACAGTAGGTCGAAAAGATCTCTGAGTAGATGCCGAAATAGTCCTTTCCTTGCTCTCCTCCGGACAATCCCTGACCATGTGGCCAATCTTACGACACCTGAAGCAAGCTCCAATGTTCCTCCTGCAGTCATCCGTCTTGTGTGGTTTTCCACACCTTGTACACAATGAGGCAAGAGTAAAAGGCGCAACACGAGATGATCTCTGTGTCACAGATGGTCCACTCGCAACTATGCCCGAAGAACAGAAAGGTCGCATAGATAATGTCCTAGACGGCTCGCGATAGGAGGATGGCCCAGAATAGGTAGCGGGACACGAGTAAGCCGGCTGAGTAGGATATATCGACGGTTTCGAGAATCTCGGCTTCTTGCTTGCCTACTCAGAAGCACTAGACTACCCCTGGCCAATCCAGTTCCGATTCATCTGATCCTCCTCAAAAATTGCTTCTGAATGTCTTCTTCAGCGATGAGGACCTTCGACATAACTCCCCCATAGGTCTCCATCTCCCACATCGACACTCTCTCTTATATATTTGGCCTTATTCCATGCTGAAACTTCTAGGCCTTCATCAACTCAGTGGCCACGTGTAGAGGTACAAACCTCGAGAGTCTCGTAAACTCGGCACCATACTCATGCATTGTCATATCGCCTTGCTCCAGTTTGATGAACTGGACCTCCCATTGATTCCGTACTATGCGGGGAAAGTACTCATCATTGAAGACCTCTACAAACTCGGCCCAGGTCCATGGAATATTTTGAGTATCTTGTTCCTGTGCCCTCTTCATAGATTTCCACCACGGGTCAGCCTCTCCATAAAAAGTGAAAGATGCCCATCGTACCATGTCTATCTCAGTACGCTGAAGCACCTCGAACATCTTCTCCAAATCATTAAGCCACTTCTAGGCTTCCAATGGATCAGTCTGACCTGAAAAATTAGGAGGGTGCATCCTCCGCAACTCTGTAAACCCTGACGATTGATTCCTGGCCACAAGTAACTGTGCTTGTTGAGCCATAGATGTTGTCTATTGTGCCATGTTGTTGGCCAAGGCCTCCAACACTTACTCAACACGTCCGTCACTACCCCTACCACCAATAGGAATTTCATTAGGATTGGTAGCGATCCCAACTCCTCTAGATGTACCAACGCCCTCTCGAGCATCCACCAACGGAACCGTCCTCGGTCCATCTCTACCTCCACCTCTGCCTCTGAATCTTGGGGTCATGCTGATCTGTCATTGTTAAATAATAATAATGTTTGATCAGTATCGATTGTAAAGACAATTATGCCCAGAGTCCTATGGAATCTGGATCTAGAGCCATAGCTTTGATACCAACTGTGAAGACTCGAATTTCCCATATTCGAAATATCGGGAAGGTCGGCTTGCCAACCTATCGATAAATCGATAAGCCGAACAGAACACAGACAATTATCATAGTATAATGAAAGGAAGCTCCATTTCTATACCAAAAAATAACGGTTCTAATTCCATGTGAAAACACGTGGACAAAAGAACCGAAATGAACCACCAGTGAGGCCGACCATCACCGAAATATGGTTCACAAAATAAGATATAATAATTACATGATTCCCAAACATAAACTAAATAGGCCGGACGTACCAAGCCCAAGTATCTAGTCTCACAAAATGAAATACACCAAGACAAGAAAGAATCCTAATCCGGAAAGAACTCTTCAAGATGAATCTCAGAATCATCCTCTGGAATGTAGTCAGTCACTCTCCTATCCTCAAGCCGCAATGTCTAAATCAGTACCTGTGATGTATAGTTGGAGTGAGCTAATAGTCTAAGCTTAGTATAAGAAACTCATCTCAATCACATCATATCTTAATTAATATAGTTTTCAAAAAAGATATTCAAAATAGATTAAATGACTGAATTTTAAATACAAGGATCAGATGTAGATTCATGTTCGAAGTTTCAATGCAGATTCTTAAATCAGATTCTAAACAAGTAAGGACTTTCAGATGCTCATTGTTTCTTAGTTTTATATGCAAAACTTGTCTAATTCATGACTTAAATCTCAACTTAAATCAACCTCCCAAGTCTCTATAACTTAAAAGCAGGAATACTGATGGGAACCCCTACCTAGCCATCGTCGTTCAATGAACAGTTTTTTAGGAATGCAAGAAGCCCCTGCGTTATGAGGGTAACTTGCGCCAAGATAACTGACATTGTTCAGGAATTGAGGGGTTCGTTCGAGAGAACCTTAAATCAGATGAAAATTCTAATACATAATTGAGATGCATATTATAACACATAATTCAGAGTTCAGAGTTCAGGATTCAGGTGTACAAGATTCAGATGCATTTTCACTTTCACGATAAATTCAGATTTTCAGAGTTCTTATTTTGGATTTAGAGTTCTTAATCATATTCATACTTTCAGATGCAAGGTTCAGATGTTATATGCAAGTTTGAAGATTTCAGAATATCCATATGAATTAAAACAGAATGTAAGTGATTTTGAGATTCTCCTACCTCGGTATGATTTCACGCAAACCGATGTGAAATATATTATCAGTGTGGTTGATGCTCACAACATATCCTAAGACAATCAATAACCATATATCAAAGGTTTGGTAACCACACACGCAAGAGATTTAGAAAAATTTCAGAAAAATAAGCCAAAATGCCCAAACTCTGAATCTCGGGCTCGCAAGATTCAGGGTCGGGCGCATGAGGCATAGAGGCTCATTGAAGCCTCTTTCTCCTCTTGTTCCTCGAGTGCACAAGGCTTAGTGAAGGCTGCTCAGGTGCGCAAGAAATGAATCTCTGGCGTGAGAGTTTCAGTGGTATAGCCAGCTCGGACGAGCGAGGAACAGAGGTTCACTGGAGCCACTTTCTTCTTCTGTTCCTTGGGTGCGCGAGGCTCTCAGAAGCCTTTTTGAAGGCTGCTCGTGCGAGCGAGCTTTAAAGCTCAGGCGCGCGAGTTTCAGAAACTCCGTGATTTATCAGTTTCAGAAACCCATTTTCCTCACGGCTTCTCGTCATTTTCACCCAAACTTTCCACACACATATTAAGTAATTAATCCAAGCATTTAATCTACTAATCTAGACCATTAATCATCAAAGGAAATCTAACCTTTTGCTGATCGATTTCGCGGCTTTAAGAAGTGTAGCGAAAGGGGGCTTTGGAACGAAACTTCAAATTTCCACGGTGATTTCACAGAGATTGATTAGAGAGAGGCACAAGATGAAGTCATCTACGATCACAGATTGATTTCTACCTCATCAAAGCAAGGGAAATGATCGCGAGATGCAACATTCATGAAAAAGGGGTTCGAACAATTTGGAGTTCCCGAATCTCTACCGCTTCCGAGAATCACGCTCCATTACGGCAACCGATCAATGACGAACAGAGTGCACAAAACATCAACGACGAAGTCAGGATTGTTGTGTGCAAGGGCTCACGCATGGTAGAATCTTATCTTCTCTGATTCTCTCAAACTCTCACTCTTTCTCAAATTTTGCAAGGTGAATGGCTTACATGAGAAGCCTTCCCTCTCTTATAACCCAACGAAAACCCTTAAATATCCTTGATATTGCACCCTAAATTCTATCTGCACACCTTTAGGTTTTGATTCGGTGTTAGATGCACACACCGAACGAAGGTGTTCAGTCCTATCCACTTATCCTCTAAGGTTCAGCTTCGGTGTTAAGGGCACACCACGAGTCGGTGCACTGCTTTTCCAATAAACGTCCAATCAAGCTCTAAATCGCACTCTTTGCACATCATTTATTCCAATATTATTTAATTATTTATTCAAAAACCTAAGGCGACATCGGTCGCTGTGCCGGACACGCACACGGGGTTGATCGAGTTCGGGTTCGAAATATCTGGGATATTACACATAGCCTATGTTTAGATAGACCCTAATGCCATATTCCTGGACTTAGAGCTATGGCTCTGAGTCTCCCATAAGACCTAAAGCCTAGGCTTTGATACCAATTATGACAGCTCGGATTTTCCCAACATAATTTTTTGAGATATAATTATCTAATTTTTCTCTTTAAACTTTAAACCAACTGAAAAAAAATCGAACCGCCAAATCGTAGAACACAATCTGAATACAGAATTTACTTGGTACATCCACACAGTGAGAAAATTAAAGCCGATATAACGTATGGCAAAATATGATTTCCTATTTACACTGTGGCAAAAGGAAAATATCAAAATGATCCAACCACCGGCGACAACCGACCGTCACCTAAATAGTGGTGACAACAATTGTACACAAAATAAACTATTTCCAAAAATGTACCATGTCTAAAGTATGAAGTTCACAAAATACCCAATTTGATACCAATAAACTATGGGTAAAATCCCCAATGCGAAAGATTCGCCTCTTGCTCCGGTACTGGCCTGGGGTTTTCTCTAAGCCCAAGGTTCTGATAACAATCTGTACCTGTGATGTATAGTCGAGGTAAGCTAACAGTCTAAGTGTAGTAGAGAGAATTTCAATACCATTTACAATTTCTCACATCAATGCATAAATTAGTGACATAATTCAAGAGCCGTAATAGAGCAGTATATTCAATGATAGCACAAAAGCGGAATGAAACATAGATTTGAAGACATAATTAAAAGTAGAAGAAAAAGTAGAAACAAGGCATGATTCCATAATAGGTTTAATAATGAAAACTGAGCATAGATGAAATGACAATTTCATGCTAAGACAAAATTCTAGTGAAGGACCTCAACAAATCCTTTTTCGTATCAAAACATGTAATTTCTTATCTTAATAAATAACTTAAATCAATCTCCCAAGCATTTATAGCTTGAGAGCCGGAGATTTTCCGATGGGAACCCCTACCTAACCATCGTCGTTTAATGAATAATTTTTGGGAGTGCGACAAGCCCCTGCGTTACAAGGGCAACTTGTGCGTATCAGGTTTACCATCAACATGATTCAAGGAGTAGAGGGGTTCATTCGAGTGAACCTTAAATCAACATGCAATGCTAACACAAAATAATCATTTAAGAACTCACGACAAACCTCAATTTCTTTTCCTGTTTCAGGAACTAACAAATTCGTGTGTAAAGTTTCAAGGCAAATATGAGGAACACATTTTTTTTAGACTTTCAAGATGAGCATGCAAATTGTCACAAGTTCAAAAATTCTAAAAATCAACAATTATCTTATGAGTTATGAGTCAAAAGCAAATAAAATGAATATCATACAAATTGCGAGTCAATAAGTGAAATGAAATGAATATCAAAGGCATCTATGAATCAAAAATCAAAAGTGCAAATGGATGTTGAATTTCCCCTACCAAATCTCGAAGTCGTGCAAAACGGAAGCAAAGCAAAGGTCCTACTAATGATCGCCAATGCTCAATCTATATCTAATCATATGACAATGTATTAAGGATTGATTCCAAATACTACTAACTTCGACACACTTAAGTGTTTTCTCAACACTGAGGCGGAAATGGGCAAATTCGTGTTAACTTCGAACTTGACCCAAATTCCTGTCCAAATTTGACTTTTAAAACATTTGATTCATAAATTTGTTAATTCATGAAAGTTATATGGCTCATTGTCCTCTTTCCAACGCCGTGAGAATCGTGCCAATCGGAGTTTGAAGGTCAAAAGTTATGATCAAAATATCGAGCAGGTGTCTGGCTATGAATAGTAGCTCGCCGCGGCAAGGTCTTCTGACACCCAAAACTCGGCATGGCCAGTTTGAACAATGCCGAAATGACCTGTTTTTCAATGTAGCACTCGTCGTGGCGAGTGCTTTAGAATTACCCTCACTGCGGTGAGGTTCAGGGTTGCCGCGGCAAATGTTACAACTTGCCCTCTTTTGGTTTCTTCTTCTTCGATCCATTTTTCCCCAAAACACATGATTTGAATAAAAAACCATTGATTTTTTTTTTTAATCCTAAGCTTAAAACAGCAATATCGTGCGATAACTCTAAAAGCTAACCTTTCAAGGTTGTTGTCACGACTCGCAATGATTCCTAAAGAAAGGGGGTTTCGGTGTGAATTTGCGGGTTCTTGAGGCAATCGAGCCAAGATGAAGTTCTAAACGAAGTTCCACATTAGCACGTATTGCTCTTCACCTTCTAAATCATGCACACCCCGCTTACGATGGCTGATTTGAGCTCATTTGAAGGTATGCTTCCATTCGATCCTCGATCCAAACGAGATAGAAGCTTTAAGATTCTTTGTGGTCAGAATCGCAAGAGCTATCGGAAACCACAATGATCCTTACGAGGAAGACGAAGAGGCTTGCGGAGGAATCTCACTATGGATTTCAAGGAGGGTTTCAGACTGTGGAAAGTTCTCTCTCATTATCTCTCTCTCTTTCTTACGACAACAAACAAAATATTAAGGATATTTTATTTCAAGAGGTCTAATCCTCTTTCAACTTAAAGGGCTTAACTAAGTGTTGAGCCGATACACTGTAAGTCGGTGTACGGCTTCTCATCAATGGTAAAAAATGGTCTAGTTTCACTTAAATCCAGATCTCTCACCACTGATGTTCTCACGAAGCTCATTTATATCTACTTTTAATTTATGGCCAAATTCGGTGCTAAGCCGGCACACTACAAGTCAGTGAACGGGCCTTCATTTAAGGCCAAAATAAGATCAAGTAAAATCCTAAACTCACTTCTCCACACATATTATATTCTTAAAAGTTTAGGGCGGCATCGTCGCCATGCCGAACACGTACATGTGGTCGGGTGCGTTCGGGTTTGAAAATGTTTGGGATGTTACAAATAGATTGGGTCCCATTATTTGCACCAGCCAAATTACTGGTGGGAACCCATGTTCCACATTCTGCCTCGAATCACATGTTGGTGATTTAGTTTCATTCCCATCTTTCATACATCGGATTCCGAGACCATCGCCTTACCATCAGACGGTTTGTTTGTGATTATCGATCACATGGTATAGAGCCCATCACAACTTATGTGAGAAGTTATGCACCATTTATATTTGGTCTTGGTTATGGTATTAAGCGGTAACACCCTTTTTACAAGCAAAACAAGGAAATATCTAAGATATTTGGTCTTTTATTGGATTTTATCCTTTTAACTTATTGGGCATGCACGGTATTAAGCATGCACACTGTGAGTCGGTGCACAGTTTCTCCATCAAAGGTCAAGATGGACTAATCTTCTCTTATAAACTAATTCTTTCACCGTCGATGCTCTCTCGGGTCTCGATTAACTAATTTCCCATTTAACTATTTTACCCTTTCCGCGAAAAGTGTACTTTTCTGATCTAAGTGTCTCAAAAATTCGAGGTGACATTTGCGTGCCGTGCCAAATACATATACTTGGTTGTGTGTCACGTGACAAGTTGGGTTATTGGGCTCGGGTCTACTCTTGGTTCAAGTTGAAATTCGGGTTGAGGCCCAAGTTCAAGCATTGGTTTCAGGTTTGTGTGCAACATGCACAAACACACATACATTCCACATACGGTACGAGTTGAGATTCAGTGTGCTTGGCGTGCGCCCAATTATAAATAGTGAGGTTTCGAGACCATGTTACATAGGTCAAACGTTTTACTTCAGTCAAATCAGTCAAAAGGTCGCATTCTCGTCAAAGATCAGCGACTCAATGTTTTCAAAAATTTTGGGTTATTACAGATGTAATAACCTGATTTTTCTCACACATTTAAATATAATAAATGCTTCTTTGTCACTTTAATTTTCGTGAAATAACTTTCAATGATCTAGTTAACGCTTCAATGACCTATTCTTATCGTCTATGAGGAATTTAACTAGTATTGACTAATTTGACCTTTGGGACCTTAAATCTGATTGTTTGAGTAATAATGGTAATCTCAATGAGATCGATAGGAACCCTCAAATTTTTTGAACCTAAATAATTAGGGATTCAAAAATATTAAAACTTGTATAAGAAAATACATATAAATATCTTTATAATATAAAAATTAATAATGATGGTCTATTAACAAAAGTTATATCAGTTCTCAATTGTTAGTGACTAGAGAAATATACCAAAGGTTATGGGATCAAGTCATCTTAAATTCAATAAATATTATTTTTATATTAACTCTTCTAGATTCTACATAACCTGCTTAAATATATGTGCTTAAAACCCTTATAGAACTCATGGAGAGAAGAAAAGATTGGGAAAAAGTTCATGCACACAAATTTTAGGCGCCTCCCTATAATTTTACTCCTAACCTTATCTCTCTTATTAAAATATTGAGAAATTCTCTATTTTCTCATGAGAAATTGAGATAAATATAAAAATAACAAAGAAATTGACATAAAGTCCAATTTCACTCAAATTCTCTCCAAATCTCCATCCAATCATATCAAAGGCCTCATTAAATTTTCCTTATGTAACAACCTTGATTTTTGGTAATGTTCCTAACCATCCCATTGTGCACGCCCACAACCTCTTAAGACTCCTAATTTTGCCTTAGTAAATCTCATGTCAAATAAAAATGGAAAGATAAAAAATCTTTTCTCTTATATACTATGCACTCCAAACACTCTCTCTCTCTAAGATTGTGTGAAAAGCTAAATGTCGATCTATAGTGTAACATCCCCCCAAAAAAACATTTCTGACACCATAGGTCCTGATTAGGTGTGGGTCCGTTAAGAAACGCGTCATCGTTTCAGATTTTTTAAACAGGATCATTTCGGGTCTGTTTGAGCCTTGTATAAGATTTTTGGACCAAACACATACACAATTTCGATGTATAAGCTTAACACCTAATCCAGTGGATAAGTGGTTTGGGTGTACAAGCTACACACCAAACCAGGGATCTTTTGGTGAAATACGAAACACCTTGCTTAGGTGTATGTGTTCCACATCGGAACAAAGCTTGACGGATAAATCTTAACACCCAAATGGGTGTATATGTGTTTAATAGGGGAATTAGCCTGTAATAACCCCAGATTTTTGGGAACCGTACACGTCATGTGCCAATCACGTATATGTGTGGTTCACAAGGAAACCAATTTAACATATATACACTGGGCGTATATGTGTGAAACACACTAATTTTTTTTCTTTCACTATATAAGTAAAAGTGGGGGAGAGGTCCCTCCCATACGTAACCTAATTAAATCTTAGAAGGAGAGAAGGAAGAATAGAGAGAAAGGAGAGAAGGTTTTGTAAAGAGGAGTGGGGTGGGGCTTGTTGGATCAGGCCATAGAGGATCAGGAAAGGAATTGGGTGAGGGACCAGGGATTTCCTCCATTCGTGTTAGAAGATTGGATTAAGTTATAGAAGATACATCGAATGAGGTGTGTTAAATGCATATAATACTTAGGTGTGTTCTTGTTGCATATATAAAGCATCGGTTGAATGGTTTTGATGCTAAAAAGGGACCATAAATGGAGTAAGAGGTTGCTTCTCGAACAGATCGAGGTGTAAAAATTATCGCTCCTCGCTCGAGCGGTCTAAAGGGATCACTCAAGCGAGCACAAACTATAAAAATACAGCTCTGGGCTTGCTCGAGCGGTTCCCAAAACAAAAAGGGAAGCTTGCTCGAGCGAGGTCCCCAGTAAAGCTTCAGACGGCTCGATTAACCGCTCGAGCGACCTCGATTTAACCGCTCGAGCGAGGTCAAGTGACCGCTCGAGAGGGGATTGGTTCTCCCTCGCGCGAGGCACCACTCAGTTCTTAAAATTATTGGTGCAGAAACATGGAGGCTATGCGCTCCAATTATTCTTATAACCTTTCTAAGCATATTCTAAATACATGAAATGTAGGTTTGACGTACGATCGTGAAGTGTAAACCTCTACGAGAAAGCGTGCTTTGAAATTCATTGAGGTAGGGAATATTCTTGAAACATGTATTTATTTCGTCATCCCATATATGCAGTGTTACACTATGAAAAGGGTGAGTATTGTATGATCTTTCAATAGGGGGTGTGTGCGTGGGTTTCAAGGTGAAACCATGAAATCCCCAGGGGACGGAATATTGTAATGAGGGCATCTAAATGATGTATTAAACTAGTTGTATCCCAGGGATACAGACGAAAACAAACCGTAAAACTAAAGCATAATGATAAGGCCTAATGTACTAAAAATTAGCACAAGTCACGGTGAATAACTATAAGTAATGCACACCGATATTTTGTTATTTGAGGTTTGATTAGAATACCCCACCGACGTGGCGGGATACCCACGCCTGACGCAGCAGGATATCCGTGACCGGTACGGCGGCCAATCCGTACACTTATAGCACATCCCAGGGATGTAGATTTAATAATAGATCCCGCCACCTACGAGAAGGGGCTTGGACAGTATTCTCAGCGAATACACGTAACAATTGTCTAGTAGACGATGATGGTGGATATTCCATCGGGGCTCGATGCTATATTGCTCAGAGATTATTTAAGTTAAAGGTTGAAGTGATTAGGCCGAATTCATAACTAAACCAGTAAGATGAGAACAAACAACACTATGAAAAGAAATCTGTTGTATCCATTTTTGTTATTTCAGTTATATCAATTGTTTTGTTAAAATGTGATACCTAGTAAATTGTGCTCTCAAAACGGCTAACATATATGTGAGATTTAATCTATATGTTCACTTTGTTTCCTTATTGAGCTAGGATGCAGCTCATCCCTTAGACTATACGTCGCAGGTTCAGGACTAGCGGCAATAAGGACTTCTGGAGACTTTGATCTAGGGAATTCAGACTACGTACCCACTGAGGAATCAGAGCCTCCTCCTGAGGAATTCTTCTAGGAGACCCATTGCGTACTTTGAGAGTGAGTTGAGAGTGTTAGGCACGGCTTGGTATATAAAGCCTCCATATTGAATGTAATTAAATTCGGTATGCTTTTGATAAAACTCTTGGGATGCACATTCATATAACGGCTTGGGTAAGTTCTTATGCCCATGAATTGGCATGGGACAAGGACTGCCAGTAAGGACCATGACTATATTCTTTTTTTTTTCTTTATGAGAATTCGTTAGAGTAAAATTTTGGCTTGCTTATACCAAATGTATTGTAAAGGTTTGTGGGGCTCGACCTTGAGGGTTGTGCTGATGGCACGGCTTTCGGAGCACCAAAAATCGGGCTGTGACACAGCCCCTTTAAGTTATAAAAAGGCAAAGCTTCATTTAGAAGCTACTACCCATTTGCAAAGTGATGGGAGTTTTTGGTTTTAGAGAGAGAAAGAGTAAGAGAGAAAGAGAAGGGAGCTTGAGAAAAACGTCGTTCTCCTCACTTTCGAATCCGTGCCGAGATCCGACGTTGTCGATCTCCCCCACAAATCCTTCTTCGATTGATGATCACAAGAACGCGTGGAAATTGGCTTGATTTCGACCCACAAAGGTGGCAAAAACCCAAACCCTCTTTCATAAATTCATTTTGATTCTTTGTAGTTGCGTTGGAGAATCTTGAGTGTGTCGTGTGCGTCGGAGAGATTGAATCGCCAACCCCATTGATTTGATCTCCAACGACGATCCGATCTTAAAAGGGAAAAAGGGGTTTCAAATCCCTTGAATGTGTGCGAGGACAAGCGCCGATTCGTCAATTTGCATACGCGAGATTGAAAGGTAAGATTCAATTTAAATTGGTTAGAATTAGTTTGGTTATGATTTATAGGTGATTAGGATGCTTGAAAATGAGTTTTGGGTGATTTAGATCAAGGAAGAGGAAGTTGAATGAGTTCTGAACCTGTCAGAATCGAACGTTCGAGTTCTATGCCTTGAAAAAAATTGACCATTCGATTTTGACTGAATGTGTTGATATAGCTTCAATATTTTGGCCATACCTTTTTACTCTGAACCCCGATTAACACGACTCTTATGGCGTTGGAAAGAGGACAACAAGTCCTATAACTTTTATGAATTAATAATTTAATGAATCAAATTATTTAAAGGTCAAAGTTGAGCAGGAAGTTGGGTCAAGTTCTGAGTTAGCACGAATTTGCCCATTTCTGCCTCGATTTTGAGAGAATAGTTAAATATGTAAAGTTATTAGTAATTAGAATCAGTCCTTATTAGATTGGGAACGGGAAGCCGTCGATAAGGACATTGGTGTTGCTTTGAACAGCTCTGAACTTAAGGTAGGGGAAAACTCAATGAAAAATTATATTTTTTGAATTTGGTTCATAGTTTCTGATGGTTTCAATTTGATGTTTGATCTGATACTTTGTTTTCTATTTTGATATATTCTATTTCCATCCTATTTCTTTATATGATCTGATTGTTCCATTTTTTAGCTTATGATCCTATTTGTTATGTTCAGTTATGCTTTGATCTGATTCGTTCTGATGATAAGTTCATTATGTTTAGTCTGATTCCTTCTATTTTTGCTTATGATCCGTTTTGTCTAACTTGCATACGAACTTTGAATTCGAATGAACAAGGAACTATGTATGATAAGAAAATGTAATGCGATAAGACACGACTTTTAAGCCTGAGTTACAGTGAGGTTTCTTTCCTAAGCACATGAAACTTGGAATGTAGGTGTCCATGTATAGATGAAACTCCTCTATGGTAGTATGGGATACCACACGAAGTATATCCAGGTTACTGTGAACCCCGTCCCTTGAAAAGCGTGATTGGTAAAGTCTATCACACTGTGACTCATTTTAATTAAAACTAAGACAATATGATTATTGGACTCTAAACTTTAGAAACAAGATAGACTTAGTGTTGAGTTATTAAGTTAAGTATCAACTTTGAATCCCGTATCTGAGAGTGAATGTGAATATTGAGAATATATCCGAACATTGACAGTGAGTGGACATTGACAAGTAGACCGATACGGCGGTTATTAGTATACAGTGTACAGTGCATAGCATACATAAATGGACTGATACGGTGGCTATCAGTACACATTGCATAGCATACATAAGTGGGTAGGTATGACGGCTACCGTATGCATTGCATAGCATACATAAGTGAATACACAATTAATAGTGGACATTTGAATTATCATATAGTGAATGATGAAATCTGAGTATTAAGTTAATGAATAGTGTTTAGGGAAAAACAAAATTTGAGTTTTTGTTTTGTCATCAAATATTTGCTCCATGATCGTTTTTATTTCGGTTATCGAATCTTTATTCGGTTATCATTTTTGTTTCTATCATTGAATCCATACCTTGTTTCTGCTTTGAACTCTGTCGTTGATTATACGCATTGAGAAGATATAATGTCATTGATTTTTCTTCTACTGGGCTTAGACTGTTACCTCACCCTGACTATGCATCACAGGTATAGCTCTTGATCAGTATCTTAGAGTTGAGGAGAATCCAAGTGACCTACTGAAGGGAGAAGTTTACTTGGATTTGGCACAGTGACTTCTGAGTTTGAGCTTGGTATATTATTGAGTTTCTGTTTTTGTACTTAGATATAGAAATTTTTTATTTTAGTTCTGCCACATGCATATCTTCCTTAAATTCAGTTTAACTGTGTATATACCAAGTGAATTCTGTATCAGATTGTGTTCTGTAATCTGGCGGTCCGGGTTTTCCTATTTGATAAAGCTTACAATATATATATATGTGTGTGTGTGTGTGTGTGTTGGGAAAATCCGGGCTGTCACATATAGAATCTTTGAGTGATAGAAAGCTTAACACTTGCATAATCGTCCATCTCTGCCGTGGTCACAACCCTCCACTTCTGAATAACCCACGATAAAACCCTAAATCTATGCATTTACACGGTTCTCTCCATCTCCTCAAATGGCATCTACAAGAACTTTTTCCTTTCTCTCTAATCCTCTCGTGGATCTATGCTACAACTATACTGAAGAATTGCAGCATCAACAAAATAATGAGGCAACCATTAATGAAGTCGGTTTCGTATCCCTTTCTCTTCCGCTTCTCAACTCGGACTCACAATTCGAACAAGCCAGAACCGGGATCGATTTATGCACATGATGCTACTACCAAAGGTAGGGGAAATTATGTTCACAAAAGTATTATGTTTTTCATAACTTTGTTGTTTCTATAAAAAAAAAAGTTCTCTTATAGGCTAATTTTAACACATCTATAAAGGAAAATAGAGATTTCTTTAATTCCATATGACTGGCATGATGATTAACGTGCTATTCACTATGGGTCAGTATTTTCTTCATGATTCGGCTAAACTCAGGATTAAGCTACCATAGTTTAGATAAATACACTAAACTTTTATTTACAAGCAAAATCAAGTTAGACCCAAGGCAGTTATTGAATCATTTTTGTTATACATTGGTACTCGATCAATGTTATGTAGTTTCTTTGCGTAAGAAAAAAATTGATATATAATATTCTCTATTTTATCGCCTTTGGGCTGATAACTTGAACATAATACATGGTAAGATTAGATTTTCATGATAGGGCTGATGTGGAAGTTGATTACGTTGAAATTTTAGGAGCTTGTAGCCATTGCTCATATATATATATATATCATGCAAGCAGCATATATATATATATATATATATATATATATATATATATATATCATGCAAGCAGCATGGAACATATACCTGTATGTATACTACCTTCTTATATCTCTCACATGCAACGAATTGTGCGCATAATAAAGGACTCCAAAAATCATTAAGAATCCTTAAATGCTCCTGTTGCACTTGCTTTTTATATGTTGTATTATGATTAGGAGTAATTGTGTACGCGTGTGTTAATTATCATTAAATAAGCACGTGTGTGATAAATGTTCATATGCGTAAATGGGTTCAAAAATCCAATTAAGCTATTAAGAATGGATGATAGATCATATAAGACAAAATGTATGTTAAGATCAAGATAAGAATATGTTAAGCTACTTGTTAAGTCATGTATGCACAGTGTGGATTATATGAAAAATATGAATATGAGATATGTTATAAGTAAGCCTCCGCCTTTGTGTGATTTTACCCCCGATGCCGTTTAGTCCATGTGTATGATTTCATTACCCAATCCTTGTTCACTGTGATGGTATGAGATGTTATAGTGCGAGGATTGTCATGATAACTTCATGACTTGCGATAGGACGTGATTGAGAGTTTAATCACATAATGGATCATCCAAAGTCAAGATACAAACCAAGATTAAGAAAGATTAGTCAAGATACAAAAATAATGATTTGGACGCAATTAATCGAGACATTTTATGATTTGTATCAAATATCAAGTCCCTTTATTAGGATTCTTGCATCCGATGATAAATTAGGAGGACCGTGGCCTTCGGTAATTAGTAGGAGCTTAGCCTCCGGTGATTAGTAGGAGGTTTGCCTCCGGTGATTAGTAGCAGACCCACAGTCTTTAGTGACATGTAGGGTATTCGCATCCAATGATATGAGTTGGTCAACTATCGATAGTAGGTATTTCTGTCTTATTATATGTAGTTTTAGGCTATTGTCTATGCACCTAAGTTATTTTAAGTTATAATTTAAGGTAATGATACGATGAATATGTTCTTTGTTAAGAATAAGAGTGATAAGTAAAGTCAAGTTAAGAAAAGGTAAACGAGACTTAAGCTGTGAACCTATAAGAATAAGAAGGTGAATGAGACCTAAGCCGTAAACCTAAAAGTATAATTGCGGGAGCTATGCCGCAGATAAGCTAAAATAAAATAAGTGAAGATAAGCCATGGGACCTAAGCCGTAGGCGAGATACGCTAAGATAAGGTAAATTAAGATAAGCCACGGGATTTAAGCCGTAGGTAGGGCTACAACAGAGCCAAGCTAGGTCAACATCTTGGCTCAGCTCAGCTCGAAAATAAAAGCTTTTGCTCTGTTAAGCTCGGCTCGAGAGCTAGAGGAAAGCTTTTTATTTAAAGCTTGGTTGAAGTAGAGCCGAGCTAGGTCAACAGCTTGGCTCAGCTTAGCTCGAAAATAAAAGCTTTTGCTCTGTTAAGCTCGACTCGAGAGCTAGAGGAAAGCTTTTTATTTAAAGCTCGGTTGAAGTAGAGCCGAGCTAGAGCTAAGCTAGTAAAGCTCGGCTCGACCCAACTTAGCTTCATTAATAATATATAATATTTTTATATGATAAAATATATAATATATAATTTTAAAAGTTTTTTTGTTACTATTTTCCCCTTATAATAAGATTCATCTAATGGTTACTTTATAATGGATAGATATCTAATTAACATATAATCCTTATGATCCTCTATTGAAGTTTGTACTTTCTCTCTCTCTCTCTCTATCTCTCTCTCTGTGCAACCATTAAGGTTATTTCTCACCCATCTTAATGAACAACCACTAGCATAGAAATTGATCAATCAAGCAACACCTGCAACCAACACCTATGCTCTTTATCAATATTTAGCACATTAAATTTAAACACCTTTTTACTTTTCAAAATTTAAACACTTTTTTCTCCAATCGATCCGTTAAATCCAAAAGGACTAAGGGATTAAAATATATTAGGGCTTTCTTTTATAAATTTTATTAAAGCTTTCATCTATTAAAAAAAGAAGAGAATGTTTTAAGACAATATTAGGAAAAAAAATTATAATAAAACTTATTTAGCTTGAAGGTCGGCTCGACCCGACTCGAACTCGATAGAGCCGAGCTAGAGTTCAGTCTTTTTAAGCTCGAAGGGCCTAGAACCAAGTTCCAACTTGGCTTGTATAAGGTAGAGCCGAGCTAGAGCTGACCTAAGATTGGCCTCGGCCTCTACTCGGTTGCAGCCCTAGCCATATGTGAAATAAGCTAAGATAAAATGCAAGACTTAAGTTGTGGAAATGATGAAATTCTAATACATTATAAGTAAATTATGAATTCAATAATAAGATTAAGCTATGTTACGTTCTACTCATGGTATAGTTACCGTCACAGACCTGATCGAGCTATCAAATTTGAAAGTTTCCCTTATACAGAATGGGACGTATAGAATTGCTTCCCTGTGAAAAGATGCGGCAGTTGGGTCTATTGATATTTGCGAGTTTTACTGCATTATGGGCCCCCACCTTTATGCTTATATGTTTGTTAAGAATATGATAAGTTTAGAACTATTGTCGGCTTGATCTCAATTAGGGTACGTAGGCAGCTTCCAAAGCTCAACTGCACGTTTTATATCAGAAATATGTACAGAATATATTTTTAATATGATAAAAAAAATGTAATGAAATTATATGATAAGTTCAAATTTCTAAGATACGCTCATGTTATGATTAAGCCAAATCTTTGAGCTCACTGGTTACCCCTACTGAGCATCGTGGCAAAATGCTCATCCCTCGACTTATGTCGACAAATCTTACCATCGAATACAGTGAGGTGCAGACATGGACTACATAGAGTGGTTGACAAGCATTTTGAGACTCACCCTTCTCCTTTTTATTCACTTGGCTTTAATATATGCTGCTCTTTTTATGCAGTTGATTGTTGATGTTTAGTTTAGTTTTAAAAAAAAATATTGCACATATTTTCCAAGTAGCATCATGCTTAATGCCGGTAATAAGTAACTGATATGTGAGTAGCGACTTGAAATTCCACTTATATCCTTAAGGGAGATTTCGGGTCGTTACATCCGAAATTTGAATAAGAAGAAACCATCCTTTAAAGTGATAACTTCCACCATATATTCCCTCGGTCTTCCACCTTCTATTAACAACTGCTTTCAAATCTTAGGCCTCATTCAAAGAACATATCCTACAATAGCGTTCTTCCATCCCATCTCTTCTTGCTGAAGTTTGTCATTTGTGACAATCACAAAATTGACATCTTTTGCAAGAGGAATAAACTCTAACTTAAAAGGTATCAGACATCTTATTAGACAAACAAAACCCCACAAAACTGCAAGAAATCCCTGATTGCTGAGGGAAAAGGATGATCTCCTGACACTTCTTCTTCACAAAGTTTGGGGGCCAATTTCCCAAACCCTATGGATTTCTAGGACCAAAGTCACCACCCCAAACAGCACTCAGAGTGTGACAGCCTGATTTTCCCCCTAGACGAAAATACGGATTCGGGGAAGACCGGATCGTCCGATGTTCGAAATTGAGAATAAATTTTTTCTTTTCTTCTTAAACAAATGAGCGGGAATCAAAGATTAGTTATCATGTGTATAGCGGAATATAAGTAGACAAATATCATATGACATTAAACAAAGATAGACTCCAATATGTATAGAACAAAAATTAAAACAAAAGTATACCACCGGTGACGGCCGACCGTCACCTAAACAGTGGTTCAATTTACAACTGTCTAAAGTGTGCTAATTCCAAATATACAAAATTCAGCTATACCTATATAAAGATAGGCTCTGTTACTTCCGGAACATGAGCAGGACCAACCTCAAGCTCAAGGACTTGACTATTCCTTGCACCTGTGACGTATAGTCGGGGTGAGCTAACAGTCTAAGGTCAGTAGAGAAAAGATTAATACTATTTTCATCTTTTCAATCAATGCATAAATCCAATGATTATAATTAACCAGGCATTTTCAAAACCAAAAATAGAAAATCAAGTCCCAAGGTATTTTCATGTCAACAGGAGACTAAAGCAAACATTCTCATAATGAAAATAGGGGAAAAATTTCAAAAGCATTTTCAGATAATAGGCTGAGACTAATTTGCATAAGCATTTTTATTCATATCAAAGCAGAGATGAACTTTCAAAGACATTTTCATGAAACGAAATTCATAAGATCTTATATCCAAAATTAGAGTCAAATCGAGGTTCTCCTTCCAGGATTCAATATCAGAGTTCAAATTTTGGAATTTACTTATTCAGAGTTCTAAAATTCATATTCAGATTCAAATTCATATTGAGAGTTCGATTATCAAATTCGAATTTAAATTCAGAGTCAGATTATCGAATTTGGATTCAAAATTTTAGATTCAGAGTTCTTAATCAAATTTATATTCAATTTCATATTCTTCCGGATTCACTTACTCATTTTCTCATTCATATGTAGCCTCATACTTAATGCATGACTTAAAACATAACTTAAATAATCTCTAATGCGAATATAGTATTAGAGTAGGAGTTAATACCAATGGGAATCTCTTCTAACAATTGTCGTTTAATGAATAATTTTTAGGGTTAAAATGTGCAGCTTAGCCGGGCTACAGCGCGGACAATGTCGGGCCAAAACAGTGTTCAGACAATACATAATTTAGGGGATTCGTTCGAATGAACCTTATAAATCATCATGCAGATTCTAATACATAGTAATGTTCTTTGTTCATAACTCATGGTCAATCCGAGTTCGAAACAGAAAGTTACGGCCAAAATACCGAAGTTGTGTCGACACTTCAGTCATAGTCACACGCGCAAATTCCAAGGTCATACATGCTATGTTGCAAACTCGTGCGAGTGAGTTTATGTAAAGACCCGTATTTTGAACCTGAGTTAGACTGACCCTGTGTGTGTATTCGGCTCGGCAACCGACGTCACCATTTGTTTTGGATTTTTATCTAGATGTGATTGTGCGGACAGATTTTAATTTAGAGCCCATTTGGACCCTCGTGCGAAAGTTGTGCACCGACCTCGGTGTAGCCGTTCAACACCTGACTTGAGTTTTAAAATTAGAAGTGTATAATACATAAGATGTGTGTGTGTGTTTTACTTTGTGAGCAATCCTATTATAAGAAGGAATTGCATTTCCGTATTATACTAGGTTTTGTTAAGAGAGGATAGTTACCCAACCGTGTGAAACTCCGTCTTCTCTCTTCTTCAATCATCGTAGGAGATCGGTTTAGAAAACCTCCTTCTCTAGAATCCTCTTTGTTGAAAACACTTAAACCTTAGAAAGAAGTTGAATCAACCTTGGATTCGTAGTTGGCTATTGGGAGAGGTTGAGATCATTGGGGGCGTGTTGGAGTTGTCTCTGTGAACTCGTGGGATCGATCGCGGCACGAATCGTTGAGGAAACCCGTCGGTTTCGTTCCGAAGCTCCATTCGCGTGACTCATTTCTAATCTAGGAATCCTTAGATTAAAGGTACGTTTTAATTAAACTTTTTTATTAAATCATTAGATTAGCCATGGATTTTACTTTGGGATGTATGGGTTTCGATTCGGGTGAAAACCAGCGAAATCGCGTCGCTGTAGCTCGCTCGAGCGAGCTATTATCATCGCTCGAGCGAGGTATCACCGAACTCCGACATTACCTTAGTATTTTTGTCATAACGTTTTATCCCGAACTCCGATTGAGACGATTCTTTTTGCGTTAGAAAGCTAATAGAAAACTATACAACTTTTATGTTTTGACCAACTCATGGATCAATCATCTTGATAGTAAAAAATATATGAGAATATTACATCAAATCGCTCGAGCGAGCTATTATCATCGCTCGAGCAAGGTATCACCAAACTTCGACATTGCCTTAGTATTTTAGTCATAACATTTTGTCCCGAACTCCGATTGAGACGATTATTTTTGCGTTAGAAAGCTAATAGAAAAATCTACAACTTTTATGTTTTGACCAACTCATGGATCAATCGTCTTGATAGTCAAAAATATATGAGAATGTTACGTCAAATTCTAGGATTGGCGCAACTTGCCTGTTTTGACTTGTTTTTGAGGAAACCCTTAAATAGGTCTATATTATTAGTAATTAGAGTTTATCTTAATGCATGAACATATATTGTGATGTAGATTGAGGGCGAGAGGCCATCAATAGGACTTTTCTTGACTTCGCATGTAATAGCCCGAAAAATCACGCTAAACTATGACCTCGGGATCCGTGCCCGATCGGTCATAGGTTTGACCAAATGGAAGTCCAATAGTTAGCATGAGGTGTGATGAACGGATGAGATGTGATAAACTTAATGTCTATGTGGTGTGTGTTGTAAATGTGAAATCGCATACACCTATCGCGGTGTATGTGCTCAACACACACAAGTGAGAAAAGGGATAAAAGGGTTTAATAACCCTAGAGGTGTATTTTGGTTGTTGAAGGAGAGTAAAGAAGAGAGAGAGAGAGAGAGAGAGAGAGAGAAAAGTAAGAGAGGAGTTATTACAACTAATTGGAGGGGGGATTCAAGAGATAAAAGCCGGATTCAACGCGATTTGGATCTGTTAGAGCCAAAGCTGGAAACCCTAGCCTTCCAACCACTTGATTGAAATCAACTTGAGATCTATTCAAGATAAAATTTTTGTAAATAAAATGCATAGATTATAGGGGTTAATTTGTGATTGAATGTGGGTTAAATCATAGGATAATGGCTTAGAAAAAATAGAGGAAAAAGTATGGAAGAAGATTGGGAAGAATAGCTCGAAAGGGGCTGAATCTGACAATTTCGATTAATCGAAATTGGGTTTCGATTAATCGAAATTGGCCAGGAAGTTGAAGGGTCAGAGGACCCCGATTTCGATTAATCGAATTTGATTTCGATTAATCGACTTTGGATTTCGATTAATCGATTTGGGGATCGATTAATCGACTGAGAACCTCCAGTGGACCCCAGGGGTTGGAGGAAATGACTTGAGGAAAAATCGACTAATGGAAATGGGATTTCGATTAATCGATTTTAGTTTTCGATTAATCGATTTGGGATCGATTAATCAACTCAGAAACTCACCAACCGAGGTCGACTTTGCGAAAAGAAGAATTTCGATTAATCGAAATTGGATTCGATTAATCGAATGAAAACTCGACTGTTCGAACTGAGGACCGACTTTGCGAAAAGGAGAATTTTGATTAATCGAAATTGGATTCGATTAATCGAATGAAAGCTCGACTGTTCGAACTGAGGATCGACTTTGCGAAAAGGAGAATTTCGATTAATCGAAATTGGATTCGATTAATCGAATGAAAGCTCGACTGTTCGAACTGAGGATTGACCTTGCGAAACAGAGAATTTCGATTAATCGAAATTACTTCGATTAATCGATATTGACCTTCGATTAATCGATTTTGGAAATCGATTGATCGAATCGGGTTCGATTAATCGATTTTGGAATTCAATTAATCGACTGAGATAAATTATGTTGACTTTTGGGTTTGACTTTAAAATTCTTGGAGGGTCTTATACCTTCTTTATTGCATCCTTTGTGATGTGTTTCACCTGTTATGTGGTACCATAGGTGGTACGTGTGAACTGATGCACAAGGAGCCACGTGGGACCTTGATGCATTGATCAAATGAAGACTTGAGGTAGGGAACACCTTGAACATGTACTTTATTTTACAAGAGCATATATGTAGTGATATAGATTTCCATTCAAATGTTTAATTGCTTAAGAATTGTGAAAAGTGTGTGTGCGTATGACATCCATAAGAGAAATTCTAATAAGCCATCCCCAGGGGATGAAGAAGTAAAGAGATGAGAGCATCAGGTGTGGTGCAAGTAAATGGATACATCCCAGGGATGTATCCAAGGATTGAATCATGTTTGATAGGGCCTAACTGATATAAGATAGCATATTTACATGGTGAATAACTATATGTAAGGCACCGATATTTTTGTTATTTGAGGTTTGATAGGGTACCCCACCGACGTGGCGGGATATCCACGACTGACACGGCAGGATATCCGTGACCGATACGGTATGAAACCGTATCACGAGAGCGGAGGCTTATCCTTAGATAGTAAGCACAATTCTGTGGGTGTTGATTGAGACAAGTGAACTCGCCACCAATCCCTGTGGGAAAGGGCTTGGTACTATTGGTATTCCTGTGGAATACATTAAAACGCCTATATAGATGACGATGATGGGTATCTCATCGGGGCTCGATGCTATATTGCTCGGGATTACTTGTTGAAAGTTTAAGTTTTGCTTTTAGGCCTTTTCAAAGATCATTCATGAGTAAATGAAAATACTAAGTAATCAACAAAGAAACGAAATGCTTTTAACTGTTTCATTAACCATTGCATAGACACATCATGCATGGCATATCATGGAATATATGTGAGTTATAATTTATATGTTCAACCGTGTTTGTTCCCTATTGAGCTAGGATGTAGCTCACCCTATAGACTATACGTCGCAGGTCCACTACTAGCAGCTGCCGAGGCTTCAGGAGACGCTGATCCCGGCGAGTCGGGCCACCTCCAGAGGACTTCTTCTAGAGGACTCACAGCTACTTTGAGGGATTTTGGAGAGATTTTTGTACGGCTTGGTATGTCAAGCCTTGATTCTGTTTAAACCATGTATATATATATAGATGGGATTATTCTTTTGGGGCGAACCATCCGTGATGATTGCTATCATCGATGGTTCGGATCGGTTCTCCATTCATGTAGAGGCATGAGGGTAGAACTGTCTTTTGGAGAGTTAATTAATATAGATTCAAATTCCGCAATTTTGTTTATTATTTTATTGCAATGCTTGATATACCAAAGGTTCCGTGGTTTAGCTAAGGGCACGGTCAAGATGATCGTCGATGGCATGGGTTTTGGGGGTGCAAATCCGGCTCAGCCATTGGTATCGAGCCATTTTCTTTTAGCAATTCGACAAGGGTTCTTTCGTCCGAACATAGGGGCTTCGCTAACTAAACTTTAGTTTCAAATGCACCAAATGTCATCTAGAGGAAGAGGCCACCAAGGGGAGGAGAGAGGAGTCACGAGTGGAGATGGTTACATCTCTCCTACAAATAGAGTGCCTTTAGGAGGTACTGAGGCCCCAGGGGGCAGTAGTAGTAGACAACGGGATGAAGAAGATCGAGATCATCAAGATCAAGATCTAAGAGAACAAGAAAGATTGAGAGAAAGACAAGAAGATAGAGAGGAGCGACAAAGGATGATGCACACTATGGAGACTATGGCAGCTGCCATGGCACAACAAGCCGCATCCTTTGCAGCTCATGCATCAAGAGAACAGCAGCCACCTACACCACCTGTAGGACCTGCGTTGCCTGTGCCCTCATCATTTACAGAGTTTAGGAGGATGAGACCTCCTTCATTTTCTGGGCAGGCAGACACAATGGCCGCTGAGAACTGGTTGATGGAGATGGAGAAAGTCTTTAGCGTGCTAACTTGCACGGAAGATGAGAGTGTAAGATGGGCAGCTTACATGTTGGATGGGGAGGCTGGGCCTTGGGGGGAGTCCGGGATACGGACTCGCCTGTGGAGACCCCAGAGTTGCCTTGGACTTGGGAGGAGTTTGTTGAGGAGTTCAACAAACAATATTTTCTAAGTGGTGAGGAACCACTTGAGATACAATTTTTTGCAGTTAGTACAAGGAGAATGACAAAGGAGAGAATATGGTAGAGTTTCTACGATTTGCCCGTTTTGCTCGGATTACGCTGCTCATCGAAAGTGATGAAGTCCAAGAGGTTTCAAAGAAGGTTTGAAGCCGGAGGTTAGGGGAGGCGTAGCTCCATTTCAACTGAGGACCTATGAAGAGGTCATGAGTAAAGCACTGGTAGTTGAAGAGGAGAATACAAATAGATATAGACAGAGGGAGCAGCAGAGAGGAGGAAATGAACAAGGAAGATCGGGGCACTACGAACCGGTGAACAAAAAGCCGAGGTTCATGGCCCAAAATCAGAGGCCACAGGCCATAAGGGGGTTTTAAGACCGGCGAATAAAGAACAACAACACCAACAGAGGTTTCCATTACTTGCGTCGGGAGACCTATTTACTATGAGAGCCCCGCCATGTTCATCCGCCACTATCACAGTGGTTCTCGTGATCGCTTTCTTCCGCACCTCGGGAGACTTGCGCAAAGTGTGGCAAGCCTCATAGGACGATGGACTGTAGATCGGGAACTAGGGGTTGTTTCCGATGTGGCAAGGTGGGCCACTTGATCAAGGATTGCCCCGAGACGGATAAGAGAAAGACGGTTTCAGTTGCAGCACCACGACCAATTCAAGCAAGGAAACCGATCGTCCAGGGGAGAGCCTATGCAGTCACTGCTCAGGAAGCAGGGAACGTGCATGACGTCATCCAAGGTGAGACCCTTTTTAAAAATTAAAGAAAATTTTCATTTCATTAAGATTTTAGATAGAGAGGAGCATGCGTTAGAAATTATATAGATTCTTTTCTCAATAAAAAAAGCTGTATGTGAATTAAGAGTGTAAATTGATGTGTATGTATGTATGTATACTATAGGTACTCTAAATATATATGAAAAAGGATGCTTCGGTGGATATGACGCTCGAGTGTTGATAGACCCCGGGTCTACCCACTCATTCGTTACTCCACGTTTCGCTAAGAAGATGAAGATTGTTCCAGAGACGTTGGATTTCGGCCCTATTCTCGGTTCATTCAACCGGAGAGTTAGTAGACACGGAGTTAGCTTGCAAATCCATCATAGTAGCATTCGAGACTTAGAGGTGCATGAACTAGAAGCAAAGTTGATATTAGACATGCAAGGGTTTGATGTGATCCTTGGTTGGATGCAAAGATTGTGCAAACCGTCGATTGCAAGAACAAGGTAGTTATTTTCAGACCCAACACAAGAAGATCATTTCGGTTTCAAGGAGTGAGGTCGTCATCTGTGCCACTGATCTCAGCAGTAAGGGCCGAGAAAATTATCAGAAAGGGTTGCAGTGGATACTTAGCTTTCTTAAAGGAGGACAAGGAAGAAAAGAATGTCATTTCTGAGATAGCAGTTGTGCGAGACTTCGCTGACGTGTTTCCAGAGGAATTGCCTAGATTACCTCCAGAAAGAGAAGTAGAATTCGCCATTGACTTAGCACCAGGAACAGAGCCTATTTCGAAAGCACCTTATAGGATGGCTCCCGCTGAGTTAAAGGAATTAAAGGAACAACTACAAGAGCTTATGGACAAGGGGTTTATTAGACCAAGTGTATCTCCATGGGGAGCACCGGTCTTATTTGTCAAGAAGAAGGATGGGTCAATGCGGCTATGCATTGACTATCGACAATTGAACAAACTCACTGTGAAGAACCGCTACCCTTTGCCTAGAATAGACGATCTATTCGACCAACTGCAAGGAGCAAGGTATTTTTCTAAGATCGACCTGAGATCTGGGTATCATCAGTTGCGAGTCAAGGCAGAGGACATTCAGAAGACAGCTTTTCGGACACGGTATGGACACTATGAATTCCTTGTGATGCCGTTTGGATTAACGAATGCTCCGGCGTCGTTTATGGATCTGATGAATCGAGTGTTTAAACCACACTTGGACTCCTGCGTCGTAGTGTTTGTTGATGATATACTGATATACTCCAAATCCAAGACGGAACACGAAGAACATTTGAGGATTGCTCTACAGACGCTACGTGAACACCAATTGTACGCCAAACTCAGCAAGTGTGAATTTTGGTTGGAAGAGGTAAGCTTTTGGGACACGTTGTCTCAAAGCATGGTGTCACAGAGATCCAAAGAAAGATAGAAGCAGAGTTAAATGGGAGCAGCCAAAGACAAAGGACCGATGTCCCAAGTTTTCACGGGCTTAGCGTGCTATTATCGACGTTTCGTTGAGGGGTTTTCAAAGATATTGGAACCTCTCACAAAGCTGACACGAAAAGATTCAAGGTTTGAGTGGAGTGAGGCATGCGAGAAGAGTTTTCAAGAACTCAAAACGAGACTCACTTCGGCTCCAGTATTAGCGATTCCTTCAGGCAGTGGAGGATACGCCGTGTACAGCGACCCATCATACAATGGCCTTGGTTGTGTGCTCAACCAACACAAGAAGGTGATAGCTTACGGATCAAGACAGCTGAAAGAACACGAGAAAAATTACCCGACTCATGACTTGGAACTGGCAGCAGTCATTTTTGCGCTGAAGATTTGGAGACATTACTTGTATGGTGAGACTTTTGAAATTTTCACCGATCATAAGAGCCTCCGATACCTGTTTACACAGAAAGAGCTCAATATGAGACAGCGCAGATGGATGGAATTCCTCAAGGATTATGATTGCTCCATACAATACCATCCTGGCAAGGCGAATGTAGTAGCCGATGCATTGAGTCGGAAAGGTTCAGCTCAGTTAGCTTCTTTGATTTTGGGTATGCACCGATGGAAATTATTGGAAGACCTGGCATGCTATGATGCGAACATTGAGTCAAAGGACACCGGATCCTTTTTGGCTAACATATCAGTAAAGCCAGTGATATTTGAACATATCCACGATCTACAGATGAAAGATCCGGCATTGATAAAGATTCATCAAGACGTGAGTGAAGGCATTAGGTCGGACTTCTCATTAAAAGAAGATGGTTCTTTATTGTTTAAGGGCCGTCTATGCATTCCGGACAATGTCGACCTAAGACGAACAATTCTTGATGAGGCCCATAAGTCAAATTATGCTATCCACCCTGGTAGCACCAAAATGTACCAAGATTTGAAAAAGGACTACCGTGGAGAGGATCAAGCAAGAGGGTCGAGCACGTGTCACGGTGTTTGACTTGTCAACAAGTGAAGGTTGATCATAGACATCCCGGCCGACTATTGCAACCTTTACCGATCCCGTAATGGAAGTGGGAATCGATCTCAATGGATTTCATTGTTGGATTACCCTGCATCGCTAAGAGACACAATGCCATTTGGGTCGTCAGAGACCGATTGACCAAATCAACAGACTTTTGCCGATAATACTACGACATGCAGAAGATCGCGATTTATACATGAAGGAGATTGTAAGATTACATGGGATTCCAAGCAGCATAGTTTCAGATCGTGATCCACTATATACGCCCAAGTTTTGGAAGAAATTTCAAGAAGGAATGGGAACACTTAGACTTTAGTTCAACTTTTCCATCCTCAAACCGATGGGCGACAGAGCGAGTGAACTAAGTAATAGAAGACATGCTCAGCATGCATGCTTGATATGCAAGGATATCGGATGAGTATCTACCGATGCTCGAAGTTCAGATACAACAACAGCCTAAACGAAAGCATTGGCATGGCACCGTATGAAGCTCAGATGGACGATGATGCAAGTCACCTCTCAATTGGGAGGAAACAGAGAGAAATTTGTATTAGGACCTAAACTACTTGAAGACAACGCCACCGTTGTCCTAATTATCGAGAAAGGTGTAGTAGATGTAAAAGTTACGTTATGCCGATATGAAGCGGACTAGTGTTGACTATAAAGTGGGCGAGAATGTGTTTGTGAAGGTGTCACCTATGAAAGGTGTAATGAGATTTGGCAAGAGAGGGAAATTAAGTCCACGTAATGTTGGACCATTTGAAATTTTGGGACGCGTAGGTGAAGTTGCATATCGCATTGGTTTACCACCGTTGTTTGATCGAGTACATAATGTTTTCCACATATCGATGCTCAGGAAGTACGTGAATGATCCGTCTCATGTATTAGGAAAGCAACCTATAGATATGTGTGAGGACATGAGCATGATAGAGGAACCAGTGGAAATCTTGGATCGAAAGGAATAAGTACTGCGCACTAAAGTGATTCCCTTAGTGCTTGTTCGGTGGAACAATCATCCAAAAGAAGAGGCTACTTGGGAACGAGAGGCCGATGTGAAAGAACAATATCCAGCCTTGTTTCCGACGACGTGAAAATTCAATGTAAACCACAAACGTGTCTGTGGAATCTCCACTATACTTGTAATTCAATGGAAATTTTGATCCAATCTGATTGAAGGGACAGATATACATGTACATGATCCAGTGTATGCAACTCTATGGAACTATGAACCACTTGATGTCATAAATTACCAAAAGAAATCAAAGAACCAAAGAACTTGAAAAATCTGGAGAAATTGGGCAAAACCGATTAATCGAATTTCAAATCGATTGATCGATTTGGAATTTCGATTAATCGATTTTGTTCGATTAGTCGACTGGCATGTGCCAGTGACTGGAAATGAGAATGAGAGTTAGAATATACATAGGATGCAGTTTCGATTGATCGAATTAAAATTTCGATTAATCGATTTGGGATCGATTGATCAATTTTGAGAATTCGATTAATCGAATTGGGAATTCGATTAATCGAACTGCAGGTTCAATTAATCGAACAAACTGGGAATTCGATTAATCAAATAACTTAAGGAATTCTGGAAATTTAGAAGTTACAGCACGATTTCGATTAATCAAAATTAAATTCGATTAATCGATTTTGGAATTTTGATTAATCGAAATGGATTTCGATTAATCGACTAGCTCGCGCCAGTGAGCTTAAAAATTTAAAATTTTAATTAGATACGATTTCGATTAATCGAAATGATTTCGATTAATCGAAATGATTTCGATTAATCGAATATGACTTTCGATTAATCGATTTGGGAAATCGATTAATCGATTTTACGCGGCTTAACCTAGTTTTGAATCTCGATTAAACGATTCTGAATTTCGATTAATCGAGCCGTGGGCTATATATATAAGATTGGGGATTTTATTCCCCATTCGAAAATTTTCTTGCTTGGGGTTGTTGGGCGTTTCATCTTCTTCTTCTTCTCCAACCAACCGAGTACTCTAGGGTTTGGATTTTCCGCCGATTCACATCTGAAATTGCTCGCATTCGCCTTCGAAGCCTAAGGTAAACCCTAGGCTCGAGTATATTCTTCAATTTCAAGTCGAAAACCCTAGTTTTTACCAGAAATTTCGTCAAAATGCCGCCTAAAACCCGTTTATCTTCAAAGAAGGCGACTTCTAAACTCTCGGTTCGGCGTAAGAACGCCGCGCCACCACCACCTACCCCATCGCCGGTGAGGACTCCATCACCGTCGGCATCGGAGACCACCTCCGGTTCGACGAGCGAGTCTACGCGCGAGTCTTCCCGCGAGCCCACCCCCATGCCACCACCACCCACCAATGTTGAACAACCAAATGAATGGTGGACGGCAAAGACCTTTGAGGTCGAATATATCATAGACCCTACCCTTTTCACCAATCCCGATTTACCGGGCGAGACCCAATGGGCTCGAAATTACCTCACCAACGCCGGACTCGGCAACCTTCTCAAACCAATCCGGGGTTCTTACTACCCTAGATTGGTTAGACTCTTTTACCAAGGGCTAACCGATGGCCCTACTGACGATTGTATTATAACCAAGATTGAGGGTCGTCTCTATACGATCACTCGTCGCCACATCCATGAGGTACTCGAGTGTTACCTCGATTTCACCCCGGAGACCACTCTTTTCCCACCCTTTGAGGAGGAACCCCGTTTCGAGGAGGTCATGACCCGTATGACCAATGGGAAGAAGGGGTCAGGATCCTCCATTAAGAGAGTTGACCTTCCACCCTACATGTGGATGCTTGATTCCATAATCAAGTGCAACCTCTACCCGATGCGCCACAACACCGAGCGCGTGGACAAAGTGCAACATGCACTTTATGCGGCCTTCTGTGGCCGGTGGTTCAACGCCACAATGGTCATCCTAGAGGGGATGAAGTACATCAAGGGGAAGTTAATGAAGGGCAACATGAGGCCCAAAGAAAAGATGCCCTATGCTCGCCTTATATCGAGCATGTTGGAGTGCTACTCCGACGAGCCCTCCTACACCATCTCACCTCACGAGGTGAGGGCTACGGATCGTGTGAAGACGTTTACGAAGTCTTCATGGACCCGTAGCTACAACCTTCTCAAGCGAACCCTACCAGCTCCGGGTCCCGCTCCCGCCCCAGCAGCAGCAGCAGCAGTAGCACCGCCACCACCCCCACCACCTCAGCATGACCCACCCGTGGGTGGGGCACACCCTATTCTCGCAGAGCCATCTGTGGAGAGGGTTCCCTCCCACACCACAGCCTCACCGACACCACCTGCCCACTCCGCGCTTTCGACACCCACCTCATCCTACCGCCGGCGCGCCGCTCCATCCGGTCCTACCATCGAGGACGTGTTGGCTCGCATGGAGGCCAACAACGAGCGGATGAACCGGAGGATGGACTTCTTGATGTTCCACACCCTCCGCTACATCTACCCGGACTCCCACCGCTACCTCGCCGAGGAGGGGGAGTGGCCCGCTGGACGCGCGGCCTTCCACAGAGGACGCGTCTGCCCTCCCACCACTGCAGACGCGGTTCCCTCTACCACTACATCCGCCTCATGACCGAGACGCTGCCACGCCCGACCACTCACCAAAGACAGCTCCACCACCGCACAGCCACTCCAGCAGACTCCACCGCCTCTGTCGACTCGACCAGCCTGACGAGGGGACTGCCTGAGTCTTGTATTTACTTTTGCATTTTGATTGTGTACTTGTAGATTTCTTTTGTACGCCAACTTATTTGGCATTGTAAAAAGATTCCAATTTTAAATACAAATCAACAATTTTTGTCTAGATTGTTCCATTGCGTCAAATTTAAATTCTATGCTGGTATTTGTACCTATCTGAATGCGTCTGGGTCTACTCAACCACCTCACCTGAGAGTGTGGGGGGGGGGAGAGACCCAGCCAGCCACACCTTGGGTTATTTTCGAGGACAAAAATTCCCAAGGTGGGGAGGATGTAATAGCCCAAAAAATCACGCTAAACTATGACCTCGGGATCCATGCCCGATCGGTCATAGGTTTGACCAAATGGAAGTCCAATAGTTAGCATGAGGTGTGATGAACGGATGAGATGTGATAAACTTAATGTCTATGTGGTGTGTGTTGTAAATGTGAAGTCGCATACACCTATCGCGGTGTATGTGCTCAACACACACAAGTGAGAAAAGGGATAAAAGGGTTTAATAACCCTAGAGGTGTATTTTGGTTGTTGAAGGAGAGTAAAGAAGAGAGAGAGAGAGAGAGAAAAGTAAGAGAGGAGTTATTGCAACTAATTGGAGGGGGGATTCAAGAGATAAAAGCCGGATTCAACGCGATTTGGATCTGTTAGAGCCAAAGCTGGAAACCCTAGCCTTCCAACCACTTGATTGAAATCAACTTGAGATCTATTCAAGGTAAAATTTTTGTAAATAAAATGCATAGATTATAGGGGTTAAGTTGTGATTGAATGTGGGTTAAATCATAGGATAATGGCTTAGAAAAAAATAGAGGAAAAGTATGGAAGAAGATTGGGAAGAATAGCTGAAGGTTGACCGACAATTTCGATTAATCAAATTGGGTTTCGATTAATCAAAATTGGCTGGAAGTTGAAGGGTCGAGATTCGATTTTGATTAATCGAATTTGATTTGATTAATCGATTTGGATTTCGATTAATCGATTTGGGGATCGATTAATCGATCGAGAACCTCCGTGGACCCTGTGGGTTGGAGGAAATGATTGAGGAAAATCGACTAATGGAAATGGGATTGATTAATCGATTTTAGTTTTCGATTAATCGATTTGGGATCGATAAACTCATTTATTCGAGGCGAGTCGACTTTGCGAAAAGAAGAATTTCGATTAATCAAAATTGGATTCGATTAATCGAATGAAAACTCGACTGTTCGAACTGAGGATCGACTTTGCGAAAAGGAGAATTTCGATTAATCGAAATTGGATTCGATTAATTGAATGAAAGCTCGACTGTTCGAACTGAGGATCGACTTTGTGAAAAGGAGAATTTCGATTAATCGAAATTGGATTCGATTAATCGAATGAAAGCTCGACTGTTCGAACTGAGGATCGACCTTGTGAAACAGAGAATTTCGATTAATCAAAATTACTTCGATTAATCGATATTGACCTTCGATTAATCGATTTTGGAAATCGATTGATCGAATCCGGTTCGATTAATCGATTTTGGAATTCGATTAATCGACTGAGATAAATTATGTTGACTTTTGGGTTTGACTTTAAAATTCTTGGAGGGTCTTATACCTTCTTTATTGCATCCTTTGTGATGTGTTTCACCTGTTATGTGGTACCATAGGTGGTACGTGTGAACTGATGCACAAGGAGCCACGTGGGACCTTGATGCATTGATCAAATGAAGACTTGAGGTAGGGAACACCTTGAACATGTACTTTATTTTACAAGAGCATGTATGTAGTGATATAGATTTCCATTCAAATGTTTAATTGCTTAAGAATTGTGAAAAGTGTGTGTGCGTATGACATCCATAAGAGAAATTCTAATAAGCCATCCCCAGGGGATGAAGAAGTAAAGAGATGAGAGCATCAGGTGTGATGTAGTAAATGGATACATCCTGGATGTATCCAAGGATTGAATCATGTTTGATAGGCCTAACGATATAAGATAGCACATTTACACGGTGAATAACTATATGTAAGGCAATATTTTGTTATTTGAGGTTTGATAGGGTACCCCACGACGTGGCGGGATATCCACATCGACACGGCAGATATCCGTGACCACGGCGCGAAAACCGTAGGCCATGAGGCTTATCCACATAGTAAGCACATCCTGTGGTGTTGATTAAGACAAGTGAAACGCCACCAATCCCGTGGGAAAGGGGCTTGGTACTATTGGTATTCCTGTGGAATACGGTTAAAACATCCATATAGATGGCGATGATGGGTATCTCATGGGCTCGATGCTATATTGCTCGGGATTACTTGAAAGTTTAAGTTTTGCTTTAGGCCTTTTCAGCATCATTCATGAGTAAATGAAAATACAAGTAATCAACAGTAAAACGAAATGCTTTTTAACTGTTTCATTAACAATTGCATAGATACTTCATGCATGGCATATCATGAGTTATAATTTATATGTTCAACCGTGTTTGTTCCCTATTGAGCTAGGATGTAGCTCACCCTATAGACTATACGTCGCAGGTCCACTACTAGCAGCTGCCGAGGCTTCAGGAGACGCTGATCCCGGCGAGTCGGACCTTGCGGCCGGTGAAGAGTTGGAGCCACCTCCAGAGGACTTCTTCTAGAGGACTCCGTTGTGCCACTTTGAGGGATTTTGGAGAGAGTTTTTGTACGGCTTGGTATGTCAAGCCTTGATTCTGTTTAAACCATGTATATATATATAGATGGGATTATTCTTTTGGGGCGAACCATCCGTGATGATTGCTATCATCGATGGTTCGGATCGGTTCTCCATTCATGTAGAGGCATGAGGGTAGAACTGTCTTTTGGAGAGTTAATTAATATAGATTCAAATTCTGCAGTTTCGTTTATTATTTTATTGCAATGCTTGATATACCAGTGTTCCGTGCTTAGCTAAGGGGCACGGTCAAGATGATCGTGCTGATGGCACGGGTTTCGGGGTGCCAAAATCCGGGCTGTCACATCGCATAACTACGAGTTTTGGGTAGGAGAATCTCATCTTTACAGTATTCTATTTTAATTCGCGTGGATATTTTGAATTAAAATCTTTGAACTTGCATATGCCATTGAAATCACATCTGTAAACTGAAATTGATATAGATGACTGAAAATCTAAATCTACCTGAATCCTGAAACCTGAATCTGCTTAAGCTCTAAAAATCTGAAATCAAGAACCTGAACTATGTATAAGAGACTTGCATCTGATTTATATTAGTATCTGCATTTGTTTTATGATTGACCTGAACGACCCCTCAAAAATTCCTGAACAATTTCCTGGCACAAGTTTCCCTCATTACGTAGGGGCTTGTTGCATCCTGAAAAAGGGTTCATGAACGACGATGGTAGGTAGGGGTTCCCATCAGCTATATTCCTGCTCTCGAGATATAGTTTACTCGGGAGGTATTTTAAGTTGAGGATTAAGTCATGAATTATTGAACTTTGCATATAGAAGTTAGAGAAACTAAGACACAAACATCAGATCTGTTCTTGAAACTGTTTTCACACATTTAGAAATAAATCTTACATATGATTTCTGCACCTAAATTCAGTTTATTATCTGCTTATATGTTTGACAAGCTATATTCCGATATTTGTTTTGAAACCATGTTAGTTAAAGTAAAATGCCTTAGATGTCTTTCTTCTACTGAGCTTTGTTGGTTAGCTCACTCAACTATCGTCACGAGTTTAGATCTTGGCGGCTATTCGAGTTTGAGAGTGATCCTGACTACGTGCTTGAGGAAGAGCTTGAGGTTCCTCCTGAGGAGTTTTTCCCAATATAGAACTTACTGATTTTCTTATTTGTGGTGAGAGTTAGACTTGAATTTGTGGGCCCATTTTAGTTGGATATCATAGTTTATACTTGACGTTGATTTCTGTTATGAGCCATGTTTCGATGATGGTATACCATCATCGGTGGTTCTTTACTTTTAATTGCTTCCGCATTTATTTTAGCTATGGATATTTATTGCGCTTTACTCTGATATGTGCCCTGTTTGTCCGGCTTATCGTTTATTCGATAGGTTGGCGAACCGGCCTTTCCTATACCTGAGGGATTGGAAAAGTCGGTTAAATGCTTGGTATCAAAGCTATGGTTTTAGATTCTCTAAGGACTCATGAGAACCAAAGTGACCGATGCGATTCGCATCGAGTTATGTCGTTAGGTCCAAAATCACTAATCTTGTTTGTGATTGTCTTTACAATCAATGTTGGTGATGTTGTGGTGTTCACAATGACGGATCAAGATGGCCCCAAGATTTAGAGGCAGAGGCAGGGCTAGGGCGGTGCCTTTAGAGGACATTCCTGGAGGTGTCGGTACATCAAGGGGAGTTGCCTTCGCATCCGGTTCTAATGCAGTCCCTATAGGAGCTGGAGTTGTTAGAGGTCAGGGTGAAAGAATGGAACAAGTGTTGGAAAGTCTGGCCACCAACATTGCTCGAGACCGCATCTATGGCTCAAATGATCTATCGCCCAACAAAACAGCTGATTTCTGGACAACAACAACAATCATCGATTTGCCGAATTCAGGAGGATGAGACCTCCAAATTTTTCTGGATAGACCGACCCGATGGAAGCTGAAGGTTGGTTAGATGAGATGGAAAAGATCTTCGAGGTGCTTCAGTGCACCGATGTCGAGAAGGTTAGATGGGCAACCTTCAAACCGATGGACAGCCGACCATGGTGGAAGTCCGTGGCTAGACACCGGAGCGTGAGTTTCCCAATACTCCTTGGACATGGGCTGAGTTTATCAAGGCGTTCAACGATCAAGATTTCTTTCCCAAGATCGTTAGGGCATCGATGGAAGTTCAGTCCATCGAGCTGAAGTAGGGGACAATGTCAGTGCGTGAGTATGGAGATGAGTTCACGCGACTTTCAAGGTTTGCACCTCAACATGTGGCCACCGATATGATGAAGGCCAGAAAATTTCAGCTGGGTCTTAGGCCGAGTATACAGGAGAGCGTGGCTATGTGGGAAATGAAAACATATGGAGGAGTACTGTCAAAGGCCCTCATAGCAGAGGAAGAAATTCAAAAGCGGTTTTTGAGAAGCAACAAATTAACAAGGATGGGTTGTACAAGGCAACAGTACTTATGAAAATAAGAGGCCAAGTTTACAAAGCCGCCAAAGATGAACCTTATTCAACTTTGCATTTTCTAAACCAACATTTTCTTCGACCGACCCCTTATCGAGATTGGCAAAGATCATCACCGTGCAATCCGTATTTACCACGGGAGTTCTAATGCTAGTGGAGCTTCAGCATGTGGATCCTCTCGTGCACCATCTTTTGTTTCGGGTCACTATGTGCCTAAGGGGGAAACCACACAAGACCGAGGATTGTAGGAGGAACACTGGAGCGTGTTTTCGTGTGGCAATCGGACACATGGTTAAGGATTGTCCTCGGGAGGACAAGGGAAGAACTAGTTTGGCTTCTACTCGAGATCAGACCCTCTTTGCTCAAGAGCTTATGTCGTGATGGCTCAAGAAGCCGAAACATCGAACGACGTGATCCAAGGTATTATTGAAAGTTGAGATGTCTTCTTATTTTATGTGTTATATATAATTGCTTGATATTTAATAAATTTTGTTAATAAGTTATGGATGAACACACATGCTTAGAAACTTTAATTGAAACGCTTGTCTAAACTAAGGTACCCTTTTTATGCATCGGGGAGCGATGTAAGGAAAACCGAAGCGAGTGTTGATAGACCCCGGTCTACACATTCTTTGTTACTCCATTGTTCGCTGAGAAGTTGGGAATCATTCCCAAGGCCCTTGATTTCATCTTGGCAGTGTCAATTCCTACGGGCAACTCAGTGAGCACCGGTACCATGTGCCAATCAGTGATTGTGATGATCGAAGACCACGAGGCGATGGGCGATTTGATCATTTTGAGCATGGAAGGGTTCGACGTGATACTAGGGATGGATTGGTTATCTACTTACCATGCGAGCGTGGATTGTCTTCGAAAGATTGTAACATTCCGCTAGAAGAGAAAATCTTCGATTTTATGAGTCAAATCTTGTGTGATACCGTTTATCTCGCCATTCGAAAGCGCATCGCATGATGAGGAATGGGTGTTGTGGTTATCTGGCCTACTTGCAAGATCATAAGGAGGAGAAGAAAAATATTACAGATATTACGATTGCTTGCGAGTATTCAGATGTTTTTCCTGAAGATCTACCTGGATTACCACCTGACAGGGAGATTGAGTTTACGATTGAGTTAGTGCCGGGTACTGAACCAGTATCAAAAACTCCGTATCGAATGGCGCCTGCAGAATTGAAAGAGTTGAAGGAGCAGCTTCAGGAACTGCTAGATAAGGGCTTTATCAGACCGAGTGTGTCACCCTGGGGAGCACCGGTTCTATTTGTAAAGAAGAAAGACGGTTCAATGCGGCTTTGCATCGATTACCGCCAGCTAAATAAGTTGACAATTAAGAACCGTTATCCACTTCCAAGAATTGATGATCTGTTCGATCAGTTACAAGGAGCAAGGTTCTTCTCGAAGATCGACTTGAGGTCAGGCTACCATCAGTTGAAAGTTAAGTCTGAAGACATTCAGAAGACAGCGTTCAGAACCCGATATGGGCACTACGAGTTCTTGGTCATGCCATGTGACAGCCCGGATTTCGGCACCCCGAAACCCGTGCCATCAGCACGATCATCTTGACCGTGCCCTTAGCTAAACACGGAACACTGGTATATCCAGCATGAAAAAGTACTATAATGAAATTTCGGAATTTAAATCTATATTAATTAACTTTCCAAAGGACAGTTCTACCCTCATGCCCCTACATGAATGGAGAACCGATCCGAACCATCGATGATAGAATTCATCACGGATGGTTCGTCCCAAAAGAATAATCCAAAACCTTATATACATGGTTTTCGCAAAATCAAGGCTTGACATACCAAGCCGTACAAAACTCTCTGTAAAAATCCCTCAAAGTGGCACAGCGGAGTCCTCTAGAAGAAGTCCTCTGGAGGTGGCTCCAACTCGTCACCGCAAGGTCCGATCACGGGATCGGCGTCTCAAGCCGCAGTCGCTAGTAGTGGACCTGCGACGTATAGTCTATAGGGTGAGCTACATCCTAGCTCAATAGGGAACAAACACTGTTGAACATATAAATTATAACTCACATATATTCTATGATATGCCATGCATGATGTATCTATGCAATTGTTAATGAAACGGTTTGAAAGCATTCGTTTTACTGTTGATTACTTATGTTTTCATTTACTCATGAATAATGCTGAAAAGGCCTAAAGCAAAACTTAAACTTTCAACTTAAGTAATCCCCGAGCAATATAGCATCGAGCCCCGATGAGATACCCTTCATCGTCATCTATATAGACAGTTTTAATGTATTCCCTGGGAATACCATATAGTACCCAAGCCCCTTTCCCCTGGGGATTGGTGGCGGGGTTTCACTTGTCTCAATCAACACCCCTGGGGTGTGCTTACTATGTGCGGATAAGCCTCCGCACTGGCCTACGGTTTCGCCGCCGTATCGGTCACGGATATCCTGCCGTGTCAGTCGTGGATATCCCGCCACGTCGGTGGGGTAACCTATCAAACCTCAAATAACAAAAATATCGGTGCCTTACATATAGTTATTCACCGTGTAAGTGTGCTATCTTATATCAGTTAGGCCCTATCAAACATGATTCAATCCTTGGATACATCCCTGGGATGTATCCATTTACTTGCATCACACCTGATGCTCTTATCTCTTTACTTCTTCATCCCCTGGGGATGGCTCAATAGTTTACTCTTATGAATGTCACACACACCCACACTTTTCACAATTCTTTAAGCAGTGAAAATATTTGAATAGAAATCTATATCACTACATACATGCTCTTGTAAAATAAAGTACATGTTCAAGGTGTTCCCTACCTTAGGTCTCTATCGATTCAATGCATCAAGGTCCCACTCGGCTCCTTGTGCCCACTTTCACACGCATTACCTATGATACCATTAAACACATTCGAAACATCACAAAAGATGTAATGAATAAGTCTCAAGACCCCCCTAGAGTCTTGAAGTAAGAATCAAAAGTCAACGAAACTAAGTCAGTCGACTAGTCGAGCTCCTGGTTCGACTAGTCGAAATCCAACTCGACTAGTCGATTCTCAAAATCGATTAGTCGAGGTCCAATTTCGATTAATCGATTCTCAAAATCGATTAGTCGAAATCCTATTCTTGTCAATTTTCCCTTAATTAATTGAACATACAAAATCGACTAATCGAGTCCAATTCGACTAGTCGAAATCCTTACTCGACTGAAATCCAATTTCGATCGGGTCGATTTTTCTTAACCCATTTTTACTCCTCACCGAGGTTCAATGACTAGTCGACACCCAACTCGACTAGTCGAAATTCAAAGTCGACTAATCGAATTTCATTTCGATTAGTCGAACTCGTGGTTATCTCGACTTTTCAACTTCGGGAATTTCGATTAATCGAATCCCAATTTCGATTAGTCGAATCCTGTGTTCAAATTCTTCTTTGGTCGTTTCTTCCCCAATCTTTTCTCGCTATTTTCTAAGCAATATTCCTACAATTTCCACCCATTTTAACCATAATTTATTCTATAAATCTACACCATTTATTTACAAGAATCTCACCTTAAATCAACCTCAATTTGATTTAAATGTAGGGTTGGAAGGTTAGGGTTTCCAGCTTTTGTCTGAACAGATCCCCCGCGTCGAATCCGGCGCTTTGATCGCAAGAAATCCCCTTCCAACAACTTGCAATAACTCCTCACTAGCTCCTTTACTCCTCTCTCTCTCTCTCTCTCTCTTCTTTACTCCTCTCAACAACCAAAATATGAAAATTAGGGTTTTTAACCCTTTTATCTTATCTCTTTTCTCGGTGTGGAGCACATACACACACATCGGTGTATGTCACTCTACACACCTCTCTATCTCTCCACTCTTCTACACTGGTTCACACCTCACATCCGCTCATCTCATCTTAAGTTCATCAATGAACTATCTCATGGTCAAACCTAAGACCAAACGGGCACGGATCCCGAGGTCCTCGTTTGACGTGATTTTTTGGGTTATTACATGCCATTTGGGTTGACAAACGCACCCGCGTCATTTATGGACTTGATGAACCGGATATTCAAGTCACATTTGGACAAGTCTGTAGTAGTTTTTGTAGACGACATCCTCATCTATTCAAAGACACGAGAAGAACATGAGCAACATCTACGAGTGGCTCTACAAACCCTTAGAGACCATCAGTTATATGCAAAACTTAGTAAGTGTGAGTTTTGGCTTGAGCAAGTCAGTTTCCTAGGCCATGTTATCTCTGAGACCGGTATTACAATTGACCCAGCCAAGATTGAGTCAGTGATGAATTGGGAACAGTCAAAGACCGTTACGGAGGTTCGTAGTTTCCTCGGTTTGGCAGGATACTACAGAAGGTTTATGGAGGGCTTCTCCAAGATATCAGGTCCTCTTACACAACTTACGAAGAAGAATATTAAATTTGATTGGACAGAGCAGTGTGAGCAAAGTTTTCAGGAACTCAAGAAATGATTGACTCATCGCGCCAAGATTTGCTATACCATCAGGTAAGGGAGGCTTTGCAGTATACAGTGATGCATCATATGGGGGTTTAGGCTGTGTGCTTAACCCGAATGAGAGAGTCATTGCTTATGGGTCTAGATAGCTAAAAGACCATGAGAAGAATTACCCGACGCATGATCTTGAGTTGGCAGCAGTGATTTTTGCTCTAAAGATCTGGAGGCATTACCTTTATGGGGAGACCTTCAATATATTTACCGATCATAAGAGCCTCAAGTATCTCTTCTCACAAAAGGAGTTGAATATGAGACAACGTCGATGGATGGAGTTCTTGAAAGATTATGATTGTACCCCGGGAAAGCAAACGTAGTGGCAGATGCGTTAAGTCGAAAGTTCTCTGCTCAGTTATCACATCTCACCGCAAGGGTGCGACGATGGCATTTATTGGAAGATATGGCTCTAAGTAGCATGAGATTTGACGTAAAAGGTTCAGGTGCATTAATGGCTACGCTGGTGATTCGTTCCACCCTCTATGAGAACATTCGCAGACTTAAGATGACGGATGATGAACTTATGGCTATCAGACGGGATGTGATTGGGGGAAGCAAAATAGATTTTTCTATCAAAGATGATGACACTTTGTTGTTTAGAAACCGGGTATGCGTACCAACTAGTACTGAGCTTCGGGACACTATTTTGGAAGAGGCTCATAAGTCTATGTACGCTATTCACCCTGGCAGTACCAAGATGTACCAGGACTTAAAGAAAAGCTTCTAGTGGAGGGGTTTAAAGAAAGATGTCGCTGTGTATGTCTCGAGATATCTTGTGTGTCAGCAAGTAAAGGTGGATCATCGAAATCCGGCAAGACTGTTGCAACTACTACTGATACCTGAGTGGAAATGGGAGGCCATTTCTATGGACTTTATTTTGGGATTGCCAAGAACATTAAGAAAATACAATGCCATCTGGGTCATTGTGGATCGATTGACTAAGTCCGCACACTTCCTTCCTTATAATACGTCGTATACCACCAACAAGCTCGCAGAATTATACATCAAAGAGATAGTTAGGCTGCATGGTATACCGGTCAGTATCGTATCCGATAGAGACCTGATGTACACATCTCAGTTTTGGCAACGATTTCAAGAAGGATGGGCTCTAGGCTCGATTATAGTACAGCATTCCATCCTCAGACCGATGGGCTTGCATGTTGGATATGTTACGTGCTTGCATGTTGGATTTTCAGGGGTCATGGGACCAACATTTACCGCTGATCGAGTTCGCCTACAATAACAGTTACCAGGCTAGCATCGGCATGGCACCCTACGAAGCTTTGTATGGACGACGGTGCAGGTCTCCGCTTAATTGGGAAGAAGTGGGTGAGAAACTCATTTTAGGTCCCGAGATCGTGGAGAATACAACCGAGACAGTTCGGTTAATCCGTGAGAAACTACGCATTGCTCAAAGTCGTCAGAAGAGCTACGCTGATCTGAAAAGAAACCATGTTGAGTTTAAGGTGGGAGATAACGTATTTGTCAAAATCTCTCCTACAAAAGGCGTGATGTGTTTTGGGAAGCGTGGGAAGCTGAGTCCACGCTATGTTGGACCTTTCGAGGTATTGGTCCGAGTCGACGAGGTTGCCTATCGAGTAGCCTTGCCACCACAGCTATCGGAAATGCACAACGTGTTTCATGTGTCCATGTTACCAAGATATGTTAAGGACCCGACTCACGTATTGGACTACCAGCCCATTGAGCTCCAAGAAGACCTATCCTTGGTTGAGGAACCGATACGAATCTTGGATCGTAAAGAACAAATCTTACGGGCAAAGAGCATTCCCTTAGTACTCGTGAAGTGGCGGAACTATTCTTCAGAGGAAGCCACATGGGAGCGTGAAGCGGAGATTCGCGAGCAATTTCCACAACTTTTTGAGTGAAGGTATATTGTAAACTATAGTTATGTAAGAAAACCATACGTACCTTTAAATTCTTGAATTTGCTTCTTTAAAATAAAATAAAATAAAAAAAGGGAGAATTTCTTCAAAATCTTCAATGTTAAATTGGTTCATAACATCGATGCTTTACATATATATCTATAACGATCACACAATAAAATCTTAAATGTCATATTTATTCATTCTCGGTTAGAACCGTATGTCTGTTGGAACCCGTGTTATCAGTTAGAACATGTTACTAGGCATGTGATCATGCTTCTGAATAAGTATTCGATTACGACATCAAATTTCGCTCAAATAATTACCAAAAGGGTGAGGTAGGTGTGTGTGCTAGTTTTGTGTCATGGTGAAGTATGTTTCCAGGCACGTGACACTTGGGAAGGTATGCATCCATGTACGGATGCAATCCTCTATGGCAGTATGGGATGCCACACGCAGTACATCCAGGTTACTACGGATCCCGACCCTTGAAAGCGTGCTTAGTGATGCCTACCACATCGCGACCAAAGTTCTTTTAGACTTTAGACTGTTGCGATTTTGCTTTATACTGGTGTTAGGATAAGGACTTACATGATTCGGTTTAGCTTACCAGGTACATTTTAGGGCGAAAATTCCTAAGGAGGGTAGAATGTAAAGACGTATTTTGAACCGAGTTAGGCCCGACCATGTGTGTATTGGCTCGACACCAGCGTCACCATTTATTTTAGATTTTTATCTAGATGTGATTGTGCGGACAGATTTTAATTTAGAGCCCATTTGGACCCTCGTGCGAAAGTTGTGCACCGACCTCGATGTAGCCGCTCAACACCGGACTTGAGTTTTAAAATTAGAAGTGAATAATACATAAGATGTGTGTGTGTGTTTTACTTTGTGAGCAATCCTATTATAAGAAGGAATTGCATTCCCGTATTATACTAGGTTTTGTTAAGAGAGGATAGTTACCCAACCGTGTGAAACTCCGTCTTCTCTCTTCTTCAATCATCGTAGGAGATCGGTTTAGAAAACCTCCTTCTCTAGAATCCTCTTTGTTGAAAACACTTAAACCTTAGAAAGAACTTGAATCAACCTTGGATTCGTAGTTGGCTATTGGGAGAGGCTGAGATCATTGGGGGCATGTTGGAGTTGTCTCTGTGAACTCGTGGGATCGATCGCGGCACGAATCGTTGAGGAAACCTGTCGGTTTCGTTCCGAAGCTCCATTCGCGTGACTCATTTCTAATCTAGGAATCCTTAGATTAAAGGTACGTTTTAATTAAACTTTTTGATTAAATCATTAGATTAGCCATGGGTTTTACTTTGGGATGTATGGGTTTCGATTCGGGTGAAAACCAGCGAAATTGCGTCGCTGTAGCTCGCTCGAGCAAGCTATTATCATCGCTCGAGCGAGGTATCCTCGAACTCCGACATTGCCTTAGTATTTTAGTCATAACTTTTTATCTCAAACTCCGATTGAGACGATTCTTTTTGAGTTAGAAAGCTAATAGAAAAATATACAACTTTCATGTTTTGACCAACTCATGTATCAATCATTTTGATGGTCAAAAATATATGAGAATGTTACGTCAAATCACTCAAGCGAGCTATTATCATCGCTCGAGCGAGGTATCACCAAACTTCGACATTGCCTTAGTATTTTAGTCATAACTTTTTGTCCCAAACTCCGATTGAGACGATTATTTTTGTGTTGGAAAGCTAATAGAAAAAGCTATAACTTTTATGTTTTGACCAACTCATGGATCAATCGTCTTGATAGTCAAAAATATATGAGAATGTTACGTCAAATTCTAGGATTGGCGCAACTTGCCTGTTTTGACTTGTTTTTGAGGAAACGCTTAAATAGGTCTATATTATTAGTAATTAGAGTTTATCTTAATGCATGAACGTATATTGTGATGTAGATTGAGGGCGAGAGGCCATCAATAGGACTTTGCTTGACTTCGCATAACTACGAGTTTTGGGTAGGAGAATCTCATCTTTACAGTATTCTATTTTAATTCGCATAGATATTTTGAATTAAAATCTTTGAACTTGTATATGCCATTGAAATCACATCTGTAAATTGAAATTGATATAGATGACTGAAAATCTAAATCTACCTGAATCCTGAAACCTAAATCTGCTTAAGCTCTGAAAATCTGAAATCAAGAACCTGAACTATGTATAAGAGACTTGCATCTGATTTATATTAGTATCTGCATTTGTTTTATGATTGACCTGAACGACCCCTCAAAATTCACGAACAATTTCACGCACAAGTTTCCTCATTACGTAGGGGCTTGTTGCATCCTGAAAAAGGGTTCATGAATGACGATGGTAGGTAGGGGTTCCCATCGGCTATATTCCTGCTCTCGAGATATAGTTTACTCGGGAGGTATTTTAAGTTGAGGATTAAGTCATGAATTACTGAACTTTGCATATAGAAGTTAGAGAAACTAAGACACTGAAACCTTTGCATACATTCTTGGCTTTTTCACACATTTAGAAATAAATCTTACATATGATTTCTGCACCTAAATTCAGTTTATTATCTGCTTATATGTTTGACAAGCTATATTCCGATATTTGTTTTGAAACCATGTTAGTTAAAGTAAAATGCTGTAGATGTCTTTCTTCTACTGAGCTTTGTTGGTTAGCTCACTCACTATACGTCACGAGTGTTCGTGTTGGACGTGGCTATTCAGGGCTGTGAGACTGATCCTGACTACGTGCCTGAGGAAGAGCTTGAGGTCCCTCCTGAGGAGTTTTTCCCAGTATAGAACTTACTGATTTTCTTATTTGTAGTGAGAGTTAGACTTGAATTTGTGGGCCCATTTTAGTTGGATATCATAGTTTATACTTGACGTTGATTTCTGTTATGAGCCATGTTTCGATGATGGTATACCATCATCGGTGGTTCTTTACTTTTAATTGCTTCCGCATTTATTTTAGCTATGGATATTTATTGCGCTTTACTCTGATATGTGCCCTGTTTGTCCGGCTTATCGTTTATTCGATAGGTTGGCGAACCGGCCTTTCCTATACCTGAGGGATTGGAAAAGTCGGGTCGTCACAGTTTTCCAAAATTTTTTTGCCTATTTTCTAAAGGAATTTCGCCCGCATGAATTCCAACCTTTGAAGGCATTTCACCCGCGCGAATTCCAACTCGCGCGTGCGTTCTTCCCTTTTTCAAAACTCATTTTTCTCCACCCTAACTCCTCAATCTCTTTGCAAACACTCCCAATCATACCATAAATCAATACTAAACTAATTCTAACCAAATTAAATCAAATCTTACCTTCTAATTTCGAGTATGCACGCCCACGGTTCTCGGCATTGAAAGAAATCGGCCATTGCGCCTCACATCCATCTCATGATTTGAAACCCCTTTCTTTCTTTCAATCAGAACCGAGTCATAGATCGATTCCTTGCGATATATACAACAACCCAAAGCTCTCTTGAGTGAAGAAGAAGAGCTTTGATTGAGATCGATGGAGGTTTTGGGTTTCAAGGAAAAACAAAAGAGGGTTTACAGAGAGACGGACCTCCTTCTCGCCCACGGATCACAAATACGTCGTAGATCTACAATCTCCCACGACACACGATAATAATTAAAGAAGGTTGCGCGGAAGATTGACAAAGAATGGCGGAGAAGAATCAGTTCCTCCTCTCTCAAGCTCCCTCCCTTTCTCTCTCAATTTCTATTTCTCATACAAATACAATGGCTTAGGTGAGAAGCCTTGTATTTAACTAAAGGGCTTGCTTCAATGTAGCAAGCTCTCCCAAGGTGTGTGTTGGGTCTTATACAAAGTGGGTTCGTTTTGGTATTAAGCTTACACACCAAAATAATATGTTAGTCACTATTCAAAAGATTTAAAATAAAACCCAATTTACTTCCAATTAGTTTACCTTTAATTTTAATCAGGTACCAAGCGCGTGCTGGGCACGCACACCTAGCCGGTGCACAATGCTTTGGAAAATTTTGGGGATGTTACACAGAGAGATGAGGACGAAGAAAGATACTGTTTTCTAAGTTTCAAAACAACTCTCCTTCAAAATTCGGTTTTTATCATAAGTTATATGTTAAGGGTTCAAGTTTATACAAAAATCAATGTATAATAATGTATATAAGAGGTTATAAAAGGCATAATTAGGTTTATATAAAGGTTTTATTAATATACACAAAAGGTTATAAAAGGTTAATTCAAAGGTAAAGATTAACTTCAATGGAATCATTACATTTTCATATTATCTATTAATTTCCTGATAGAGAGGAGGGTCAATCTGCTTTCAATAGAAATTTGTATCTATGGGGATATCCATTCTCTTGTATTTGTTTCCCATATGCAAGGCTCTGCATTAACTTCATGATCTATTGCTGTTAGCGATCAATTAATGCATTTTCCAATTAGCATTTTGTAATATTTTTTGTTTCGTTTTAGATTGCAATGTCTAAATATCAACAATACACTTTTGATTACAATACTACAAATATGATAAAAGTAGAATAAAAGGCTTTTTATAAAGCATAAAAGTTTCTTTTATGCGCAAAAAGATAATACTTCTTTAACATTAACTCACAATCTTGCGCCATTCGCGTGAGTGGAAATAGAAACTTAACCTGAGGTTTCTTCTCTATGTAATCACTGGCAAAGCAAAGTAGCGGCTTGGGGGAGGGAGGAGTCAACTGCCTCCCTTTGTGAAAACAAAGGCTTAGGCCTACTTACGACTATATATGAGCTACTTAATTAAAAACATTTCTCCCACCACTTATTATGAAAGTAACACGTAGCATAGAGAAAATGGTAAAGTTTTTCTCTCTCTTATGTCATTTAACTCAAGGTAGGTTAGGTAACATCTATCCATTCTTTTTTTTTTCTTTCCCTCTCTCTCTCTAGAAGCAAAAGTAGAAAAGCGTCCTTTCTATCTCTAGCTCACATATTCCGGCAATGCTCCGACGACGCCCCTCTAGAGGGGCGCTAGCGTTCCACTAGAGGGGTGGCGGCGCTTCGCTACTATTGAGCATAGAATTATCAAATATTTTACCCTCAACGCAACTTTTAATTTATTTTTACTGTCTTTTTACCTAACACAAGTTTATCTTTTTGTTTTCACAAATAAAGATGAATTGTTACAGACTTGCTAGTAAATAGAGCAATTTTGGGCTAAAGTACATGGAGTACAAAAGAAAATATAAGAATAGATAGGGTGTGTGGACATACTTTTGGGATGCAAATATACATCCATATTTGCTACCAATACTATTTTTTCTCTCTCAACTTTTAATCTCTCTCCTCATTAAATGACCTAGCATCCACCATCTCATCCCATCACACCAAGAACTTAATTGGCATACTTTCTCTCACTCTTCCATCATTTCAGCGTTAAATATTTTTCTACATTTTTAACTTTCTCTCTTTAGTTTACACTTTCCTTTTACTTGCCTTCTTTCACAAGGCATTAGCTTTATAGACGTTTGTGATTTTGGAATATATTTTGGACAAGGACAAGATCCCATTTCTCATGATGGTAACTCTTCAAAAAGATATGAAAGAAAATTTGGTTTAACCCAAAGACTCAAACAATGAAGAAATAATTATTCTAAAGAGATCCTTGGTACTATAAACAAAGCCTTCATCTTTGAGCTTTAGGAGGGGAAGAGTGATCTTAAAGTTCATTCGATTAGAGAAGGCTAGGAGGAAGTTCTAGGATTTTATTTCAAGCATTATTTTAATTTTATCTGCTTTAAATTTCAGTAATTTTTGCCTAGTCACTTGACTGGCACCTTTCTTGCTTACCTACGTTTCGGCTTTAAATTTCAGTAATTTTTGTCTAGTCACTTGACTGGCACCTCTTTTACTTACCCCTATGTTTCAGCTTTAAATTTCAGCAATTTTCGCCTAGTCACTTGACTAACACCTTTCTTACTTACATTTACGATTCGGTTTTAAATTTCAACACTTTATATTTCTCGCCTAGTCGCTTGACTGGCCCCGTCATCTTTTTATTTATTTCTTGTCATATCCTAATAGTGGACGCCGGCCCGTAGTGGCGGCACGGGATAATCACCCCCGGTCTTTGAACTAAAGAAAACTTTAAAAAAAAAAACGAGAAAAACTTTAAAAAAATTAAAATTGAACCAAGTTAGGGAGCTTAATAAATTTATTTTTACGGGGTAGATTTTCAAAGGGTTGGATTTAGGCACACATACAACTACCCGGGTCTTAGTATGGCGGCAGCCCTAGTGGTGATGATCCAGAAAAGTCCCAGCCCACCAAGTATCTGAGAAAGCACTTGCGCTGGAGGTATAACGGGTGGGTTCCCATTCCAAAGCTTAAAACCCTTGGGGAGCGTGTTAGCGAGTTATATCGGACTCAAACCCTTTAGGTGTGGTGAGGAGAGAATCGATCATCAAAAAATAGCTCAGTTTTCGGAAGCCTAACTTCCATAAAAAACCAAAAAAGAGACTCATTTCAGGTGTTGGTGGCTGCTATCAAACATTCTGGAGCAGCAGATTTTGCCTGGCGCATGTATTAGTTGCGCCAGGTCTGTTTAACAGCACCAGCCCGAATCTGTGGCCTTCTTCACCTCTCAAGTTCCCCGATTAGTGTACTTAGTACCTTGTTTAGGCCCCGCCATCTCCGACATCCAATACGCCCCCGCCGGTCAAAAGAGGGAAACTTCTTTTTTACTCATTTCGGGGGATGGGGTTGTTTGCCTCGATTGTCGTGCCTTCAATAGATCGAAGGTTATCCTTCGATTCTTCCGAAGTGCCTTGGAATCGTAGCCGCGGGTCTTGAATCAAGGTACGAGAGTCACCCGAAAAGGGAATTCTAAGGCCTCAGAACCTTTATTTTTTAAAACTCTTTTAAAAAAATTCACAAAAAAATAAATAATTAAAACTCAAAAAGAAATAGATAGTTTGTGGTGCCGGCACAGCGGCATCATCTTGCCCTCCGCCGTCCCGTAGGGGAAGAAGAATGAGGATTTTTGGTCCTTACCCAAGGCATCCTTACCAGACCCGCTCCCGAAGAATGTCGTGGGTAGTGGGCCCGGCTTACGCCGATCCTGACTCATCCCCGACACATTCTCCAACCCACTCCCATTCGGGAGAAGTTTTTTCCACCATCCCTCTCACCCAACCCCCTTTTACCGTTTTCGGCCCATTTGGCACCCCCATTTTCCCAACCACTAACCCCCTAAATATCCAAAATCCAACCCCCCATTCTCCATCTTTTGCCCAAGCCATGCCCATGACAAACCCAAACCCATTTTTCCAATCCACATCTATGCCCCAATTCCCATCATCCCCCTATAGACCCGATCCACCCACATTCACATACACCACTTTCACTCTATCCAACCCCCCGCAAAATCTCCCATCCATCCGGGTCATGCCCATTTTTGCCAGAGCCATGCCCAACTTTCCTCATCCCTCCCCATCATGCCCCCCATCATCCCAAAACATACCCAATACATCCCCTCATCCACCCCATACCCCCCACCTACTGTGGCCATGCCCGATTATACCGGGGCCATGCCCAATTTTTCTGTCACCTCCATCCCATCTATACCCCATCACCCCTTAAACCTCCCATCTCCATCCAACCCTTCCTCCATGACCATGATGGAGGAGATGTTCCAAGCCTATTCCATGTGAAAGGCTTCTCAAAACACCCCCCTCCTCCTTCGCACCCCATGCCCATGAACCCAACCAATACCCTAGCTAATCTCCATGCCTCACTCCCCCATGACTCCCATCAACCCCCCATAATCCACACCACCCAATACCCCACCACCCAAGCCTACCAAGGGCCCATGGCCCAAACCCATCAAGGCCCACTGGGCCATACCCACCAAGGGCCCATGGCCCAGACCCACCAAGGGCCCATGGCTCAGACCCATCAAGGCCCATTGGGCCATACCCACCAAGGCCCAATTGGTCAGACCCACCAAAGGGCCCATGGCCCAGACCCATCAAGGGCCCTTGGCCCAAACCTTCCTAGGCCCATTGGCCCAGACCCATCAAGGGCCCGTGGTCCAAACGTACCAAGGGTCCATGGCCCAAACCTATCAATGGCCTGTGGCCCAAAATGGCCAAGGATTCATAGCCCAAACCCAAACCCCACACTCACACCTTCCACAAAACCCCCAACATTTAGCCCAACCTTCACAGCTGGGTCAAACCCATGTCATCCCTCAAACCCAATTCTCCCATGGCCCCACACCCCAAGGCCATCTCCAAACCTTCCCCCATACCCAATGGCCCTAGCAGGCCCCACCTCAAAACCAAATTCCCCTCACCCAACAAACCTTTCCTCACCCCCAATGGGCTCACCCAACCCCCACTCATGTCATTCCCATCCAACCCGTGCAACAACAGGAGAATCCCACCCTCGCTGCACATTATGCCTACCAGTAGTATGAAGAGGACGAGATTAGGAATAGCGGGGCCTATGCTGGGGCTTTGACTGGCCTCAACCCTCCTCCCATAATTGCCCATCCCCTGGTGGCCCTGAGTGAAGTTCAACCAATTGCTGAGAAAGCAGCTCCCTTGTCCAAAGAATCAGAGCAACTGAAAGAACAGTTCGACAAAATACAGAAGCAATTAATGAAAATGGGTGGTACTGAAATCCACGCCACGGACTTCACAGACTTATGCCTGTTCGCTGAGGCCCCCTTGCCCCCCCAAATTCAAAATGCCAGCCTTTAACAAATATAATGGCACTGGCAATCCTATTGCGCACCTGAAGTCCTACTGTGGGGGCATGTGCCAATACGGGGAGGACGAAAGATTGCTAATAAAAGTCTTTCAAAAGAGTCTGACCGGGCCAGCTTTGACATGGTTCACATGTTTAGAACCGTCTATGATGAAAACGTGGAGGGACTTGACGCATCTCTTTCAAGAACAATATGTCTATAATATGGACATTGAGCCGCGTAAGTCCGACTTGGCCCGTTTAAAGCAGAACCAGAATGAGACCTTCAGCGACTATTTGGGGTGATGGAGAGCATTAGCAGCTTAGGTCAGGAACAGAATACCTGATGATGAACAGATAGAGATGATTTTAAAGAACACTCATCGGTTGATTTGATTTTTGGTATATCGTGATGACCGACTTGATCCGTGAGAAATGCTAATCGATGCCAGGACGCCATCAGGGAGGGGCGTCTGAATAAGAATATGTCGAGTGGACCCAGTGGGGTTAGAAGATTTTCATAACAAAGGAATGAGAAGAGAACAGGGGGTGATGTCCAGAACATAGTCAATACCCGGCCCAATAACAATACAACTCTGTTTCAATTTCAGGCTGCCCCACAAGCACCTGTTAGGCCTGAGCAGACACAAAGAATAGGGAATGGGCAAGGAATGCAAATGACCCTGGAACAGAGAAGAGCCCGCTACGACCAAGTCTTCACACCTCTGGGGCAATCATTGAGTGTACTTTTGCCCCTATTAGTAGAAAAGGGATTAGTGGCTATCCGCCAACCACAACCTCCTCCTCACTCGATCCCAAGGAACTATGACCCAAATACCCATTGTAATTTTTATCAGGGCCCGGGTTACCCTACTGATCGCTGCTTCCCATTGAAGCACGCCATCCAAAATTTGATCGATGCCAGGAAAATCATTCCCCCTGCACCCTCTCAGCATACTAATATTCACCAAGTGCCACTACCCCACATCCTATCAGAGGAGCAGGTCCCAGACCCACCATCGGAATGGTAGAAGATAAGGAGGAGTTTGAATTTGACCCATCCAATTATATCAGTGATCGAGAGAATTATGTGGCACCATTGCCGAGGAATGATGAAGAAAGGAATGTTAGGGTAATTGAACCCCTAAATTTGTCTGAATATTTCCCCAACCCAACTCCACAATTTGAACTCTTGGATCTCCGGGCATACTTTCCGTCCACCACACCTGTCAATTATGTAAATATCAATGCATACCAACCATACACCACAACCCCCATCAATTACCCTATAAGCCCCCAGGCCCCCAATCCTGCACCCGCACCCGCCAGTTATCAATGGCCTATGCCCGCCCCATTTCAACTACCCCCATACACCACAACCCCTACCGATTACCCTTTAGGCCACCAAGCTCCCAATCCACCGCCCACACCCATCAGTTATCAATGGCCTGCGCCCACCCCATCACCCCCAGTTCAGCCATTGGCAAACTCCACCACCCCGGTCAATTACCTAACGGCCCATCAGACCCCCCATCTGCCACCAGCACCCACTGACTATCAATGGCCTACTTTTACCTTATTTCCTCCAATACCACCACCCTCAAGGTTTACCACCCCCATTTAGCCTAATCTTTCCACCCAACCCACTGCCACCGAGGTGAATCAAGTATTGCCCACACCTCCTAAGCCGACAGTACAAGTGCATCAAGTACCGACAGCCATACCTTTCCAGCTCTCGGGACCCACATACGATCCTCATCAGGTCTCGCTAAGCTACGAACAAACAGATATCAATGCCGACAGCAACAACAGAGAAGGGGCAGTAGATTTTTTTACTAGGTCAGGGAGGATATCCAAGCAGCCAAAAGCGCCAGCAGCAGCACAGGCCCAACCCGAAGGACAGAAAGACAGCGTGGTGAACCCCTTCGAGAAGATGAGTCGAGAACATATACTGGAGACTTAGCTGAGAAGAATGCCTGCCCATATCACTGTATGGGATCTGTTTATGACGTCCCCACTCCATTTCCAAGCATTAATGGGGGCGTTAAAAAATGCGCATGTATCACTCCAAGTTAGCCCAGATGAAGTCGGGCAGATAATTGGTCAAGTGATGGCTCCAAATGCCATTTCATTTTCTGATGCCGATTTACCTGAGGAAGGAGGTAGTCACTCAAAATCTTTGAATATAATCGTTGAGTCTGAAAATATGATTATCCCCTTGGTACTAATTGATAATGGGTCTGTATTGAATATATGCCCGTTAAGAACCGCCACCAAGATCGGGGTTGATCCGTGCATGTTAAGGCCCACCAGAACCAACGCTAAAGGGTTTGACAATACCAGGAGAGAAATAATGGGAGAAGTTGATCTTGAGCTATTGATAGGGCCAATGACCTTTTCCATCTTGTTTCAAGTCATGGATATCAAATCCTCATTTAATCTGTTATTAGGGCACCCGTGACTACATGAAGTCGGAGCCATACCTTCCACATTGTACCAGAAACTCAAATTTACATCTGGGCATAAGATTATCACAATCATCGGAGAGGGGCATAGTGAGAAAGAAAAGGCCGCCAATAGTGTTGAAAAACCCAATATGCTGGATATACCACACACTGCTAAGGACGTCGACCTCCACAGTTTTGAGTACGAGGTGTCGGCAATACCCCCGGAACCCATCGAGGGCATCATTCCAAGAACCGGAGGTGGCATGGTAGCAGCAGTAGCCATTCTCCAAAAGTGGGGCTATAAAAAAGGAAGAGGTCTTGGGCCCAGATTACAAGGAAGGAAGGAGCCCGTCATAGCTAAGGGCAGTTAAAAAGTCCTGAAGAAGAAGTATGAGAGGCCAAGGAGAAGGTCCGTGCAATGGCAACTGTGAAAGCTAAGGGGATCCACATAGAGGAGAAACCCCGTCCCAGGCCTCAAATTAGGAACTCATTCATAAGTGCTGGGGTTGTGAAAATTGATCGGAATGGAGAAACCCAATTAACCCCACACAAGCCTACAACACCAGTTCACCCCACCAATCCCCATATTACCCTTCCTAGCCTGGAGATAGATTTAGCCGCGTTATCCCTTTTCGAAGAAAGACGGTCGGTACCTGAACAAACCCCCCCTGTGGTGAATCACCACAAAACCAAGTTATCGTTTGAGGACATGATCTCAGACAAATGGGGATCAATATGATGGAGGTTGACTCCAATGAGCCATATCAGTCAGCACCCTCCATCCCAACAGGTAAAGAAGCGGCCCCTCAGGTACGCAACTGGACATCCTTGCCCCAAACCCTGGAAGCAAAGAGTGGCCTAACATTTGACACCCATTTCCCAAAAAAAATAACCTATAAAAAGTGAGAGAAGCCCTTGGCAAACAATACCTTATGTATATAGCAACCCGCCTTGCCAAGGGTCCGTCTCCGAAGAAAACAAAAATCTCAAAAATATGAAAAAAATACAAAATCTCAAAAACATGAAAAAAACACAAAATCCCAAAAACATTGAAAAAATTCAAAGTCCAAAAATATTGTCATTTAAAATTTCAAAAAATGTCCCACAAAAGGATGCCATAATCAAAATGCCAGTCCCACGTGAAATCGACCCCTTCCCTGTAGAAATACAAGAAGAGGTAGGGATCACAAGTCTGGACGAGGATGTCCTCTTCGAGGAACTCCCCGATGAGCTCCTTGACTGATTTGCCGACTTTGAGTATGGCCCTACCCCCATTGTCGAAGAGACCGAAGACGTCAATCTAGGAACTAAGGAGGTTCCCAGGATAACCAAAATCAAAATGTCACTGTCTCCTGAGGAAAGAAAAAGCATGATCGACTTCCTTCGGTCATACCAAGACATTTTTGCCTAGTCGTACGAGGACATGTTTGGTCTGGATACTGATTTGGTCGAGCATGAGTTGCCCCTCTACCCTGATATGAAGCCAGTAAAGCAAAAGTTGAGATGTCTCCGACCCGAATGGATGCTGAAAGTAAAAGATGAGGTCATCAAGCAATGGCTAGTGAATATCGTACTTGTGCCAAAGAAGGATGGAAAGGTCTGCATGTGTATCAATTTTTGCAATTTGAACAAAGCGAGTTCAAAGGATGATTTCCCATTACCACACATCGACATCTTGGTTGATAACACAGCTAAGCACGGGATGCTTTCTTTTATGGATGGATTCTCAGGATACAATCAGATCAAAATGGCAGAGGTTGATCGCGAGAAGACAATGCTCATTAACCCCTGGGGAACCTTTTGCTATCGAGTCATGCCATTCGAGCTGAAGAATGCCGGTACAACGTACCAGAGAGCTATGACTGCACTATTTCATCACATGATGCACAGAGAGATTAAAGTATATGTCGATGATATGATAGCTAAATCACCAAAGCGAAGCGACCATCTAGTAAACCTTCAGAAGCTGTTTGAAAGGCTGAGGAAGTATCGGCTACGACTGAATCCACAGAAGTGCTCATTTGGTGCTATGTCAGGGAAACTTCTAGGGTTCATCGTCAGCAGGAGGGGGATCGAGGTTGACCCAATCAAAGTCAAAGCCATCACTGAAATGCCACCGTTGTCTATCGAGAAAGAGGTTAGAGGGTTTCTGGACAAAATACAGTATATCAGTCGGTTCATTGCACAGCTAACTCCAATTTGCACGCCGATCTTCAAGTTACTAAGGAAGAATTTGCCCGTTGAATGGAACGACGATTGTCAAGCAGCGTTCAAAAAATTCAAAAGCTACCTCCTTAATCCACCTATTTTGGTACCACCTGAGCCAGGGAGACCACTCTTGATGTATCTCTCCACGACGAAAGTTTCGATGGGATGTGTCTTGGGGCAGCACAATGAAACAGGAAGAAGAGAGCAGGCCATGTACTATCTGAGCAAGAAGTTTACTGATTATGAAGCGCGCTACTCTCATCTGGAGAAAGCATGCCTAGCTCTTGTATGGGCTACTCAAAGGCTCTGCCACTATTTGCTATCTCAGACGGTTCTGCTCTTGGCCCGAATGGACCCATTAAAATACCTATTTGAAAAGCCAGCTCTCACTAGACGAACCGCACGATGGCAACTTTTATTATCTGAATTCGACATCACGTAAGTCACTCAGAAATCGATCAAGGGGCAGGCGCTTGCTGATCATCTTGCTGATAATCCTTTACCTGACTATGAGCTATTAAGAACCGAATTCCCAGATGAAGATATCTTATTCATGATGGAAGACGATACAGAAGAAGCAGAAGAATCATGGGTAATGCACTTTGACGGGGCAGTAAATGTTGAAGGCCAAGGAGTTGGCGCCATCCTAATTTCACCAAAAGGATCCCATGTACCGATCTCTATCAAGCTCAACTTCCCTTGCACAAAAATATAGCTGAGTACGAAGCTTGCACCGTTGGTCTGCAGGCAGCTCTCGATCTGAATGTAACTCACCTTCGAGTATTTGGCGATTCACAGTTAATCATATGTTAGACGAATGGTGACTGAAAGATGAAAGATGAGAAACTGATCCCCTATCATGAACACCTCGAGGATCTGATAGCTTGCTTCCAAGATGTGACTTTCTCATACGTCCCCCGGATAAGGAATCGCTTTGCCGACGCATTAGCAAGTTTGGCATCAATGATTGAAATCCCCTATAGTGCTGAGATGAAGCCGATCAAGATTGAGCAGAGGAATGAGCCAGCCTTCTGCCTCCAGATTGAGGAACCTATAAAGCCTGATGATGAGCCACCTTGGTTCTCAGATATCAAGAATCTCCTCGAGACCCTAACTTTCCCAGAAGGTACATCCAAGACAGACCGATGAACCATTCAACGTTTAGTGGCAGGTTACGTCATTTGCGGGGAATGCCTCTACAAGCGATCATATAATAACATCTTACTCAGGTGCCTTTGCCTCACTGAAAGTGAAGCAGTCAATATCATGAAAGAAATCCATGAGGGAGTATGCGGAGCCCACGTCAGCGGTCACATGCTCGCTAAGAAAATCCTACGGCAGGGATACTTTTGGACCACCATGGAATCGGATTGTTGCAAACATGTTCAAAAATGCTACAAGTGTTAAGAACACTCCAGTCTAATACACGCTCTTGCCATTGATCTTCACTGCATGACCACTCCTTGGCCATTTGCTACCTGGGGCCTTGACGTTGTCGGAATGATTAATCCAAAAGCATCAAACGGACATCAGTTCATCCTCGTCGCCATTGAATACTTCACCAAGTGGGTAGAAGCGGTGTCATATGCCAACATCACGGCCAGTCATGTTGAGAAGTTTCTCAAGAACAATATTGTGTGCTGATTTGGAGTACCCAAAGATATCATCACGGACAACGGCACAAACTTTGCGAATAAGCGCATCCTAGACTTCTACGAGCAATACAAGATCAAGCACCATCGCTCATCCCCTTATTGGCCTCAAACTAATAAAGCCGTGGAAGCCACGAATAAGACAGTCGTTCGCATCCTTGAGAAAATGATCGTCACTTATCGAGATTGGAGTGAAATGCTGCCATTTGCTTTGTGAGCCTACCGAACGTCGATCCATACCGCTACAGGGGCAACACCATTCTCCCTTGTGTATGAAACCAAAGGCGTCCTCCCGGTAGAGGTTGAAGTACCCTCGCTCTGAATCCTCATGGAATCAGGCTTATCCGAAGCAGAGAGAGAGAGAGAGAGAGAGAGAGATCTCGCTTTGAACAATTAAACTTATTGGACGAGAAGAGACTCCTAGGCTTGTGTCACACTCAAGTTTACCAGGGAAGAATCGCACGTGCTTACAGTAAATGTGTCTGCGGTCAAGATCTAAAGGTAGGAGACACTGTGCTAAAGAAGATCTTCCCATCCCTCCATGCCGATCCAAGAGAAAAGTTTAAGCCGAACTGGGAAGGACCATACGTCATTCAAGAAGTGTTGTCGGGATACGCCATCCACCTCGCCACCATGGATGGAGATCATCTGTCTGAGCCCATCAACGCTGGATACATCCGACGATTCTACTCTTAGTCTATCGCGATAAGGTAAGTATTGATGAAATAGATACGTGGCTGCTTAAGAACCACCCAAAAGAGGCCATCATTCCAAGCACAGTAGCCCAAAAACGTCCCTAAAAATGATGATATCCTTTGCTACCCTATTTGAGCCTTGGCCTTTCTTTCAATAAACCCATTCCCCCCAAAAAAATATACGTGTACATATACCAAAAAAAAAAAAAAAGAGAAAAGATGCATGTGTATAAAGTTACTATCAAATCCAAAAAAATCTAAAAAGCAAAACCTCAAAAAGAGATTGCCTGAAATGGAGGAAAAAGAATAACAAAAAAAATGTGTATAGAAGAATCACGGGGCATGTACAGTAAAAACCCCCAAGGAAGAAAGTATGTTGAGAAAACTGAAGCTGTATCAAGGAAACCCTTTTAGCCCAGCATACCTTCAAATCCTAACCTAACCCATGGCCAAGCTACACCCTGAAGGAAGCCCTCTTTGTAGGTTCGCAAGCAGTCATAATATCTGTTAAGTCAACATGAGCCGAGTCGTGAGACAACACCAGAACCCCATCCAGCCGGCTATGACGGAATCGACGTCTATGTCGTGGCTCTTGAAAAAAATAATAATAATAAAAAGAATAAAAAATAAAATAAAAATACAAGCTCAAAGTAAGATGGACGTAGTGAAAATTCGAAAGGGCATTACGGGTAAAAACAGTGGACTTGTACGGACTAGGTGAAAACCCGAAAGAGCGCTTGGGGTAAGAGGGCTAAACCCATGGACGTGGTGAAAACCCGAAAGGGCTCCACGGGTAAAAAAAAGAGATAAAAAAAAAAAAAAAAAAAAAAGAGAAAAAAGAAGAAAAAAGAGAAGAAAAAGAAAAGAAAAAAAGAAAGGGTTGGACTGATTGAGAAGATTGATGTTTGAGGAACCCTTTTGTTACTCTTCCTGTACCCTCTTGTCCGACTGGGCCGCTCATGCTAGCTCGAATCGGGTCCCGACCAGAATTGTCTTTGTGAAACTTGCACCGTCAAACATATGACCCGAGGCATGGAGAAAGGTTTAACTCAATCCAAAGGGATCAACGTTTCGGCCTTGATAAAATCTGGAAACTCACTCAGGTCAGACTGCATGAAAGAGTTTGACTATGCTCAAAATGGGACCCGTTACTCCGTTTCACTCTCAAGGCATCAGAAACAAAACAAAAAAGAAGAAAAGCCAAAAATAAAATTAAAAAATCAAGAAAAATCCAAACACCAAAAAATGTGTATATATTTCTACTCATTTTCATGTACATATTTCCAGCATCATATTTCAATCTCAAAAATAAAGAAAAATAATAATAAATCTCTAAAAAAAAAAATCCAAAAAAAAAAATTATTGAAAATGAAAAAGTGTAGGTAGAAATCTACTTTTTCTTCTATTATTTAGGATGTATTTTCTTTATATGTATAAACAAAAAAGAGACTGACGTTTTCTCGAGAATGTGCAGGAACATCACACGGTCCAAAGCCTCGAAGCGGTCAACTTCTCAGCGATGGACAAATCAGATAAAGCATCTCACCACCGACGTCAGGTCTAAAAAAAAAATGATGATGAAAATCATTTCGAAAAGAAAAAGAAATCTATGTTTTCATGCTACGCACAGCTATGCACTCGCATATTTTTGAAGCGGTAAGATGTCAATATGTTACCGACAACGCAGCTATGCAAAATTAATGTCTTAGGTCTAAGGTTCGCCTTGGATCCATGGATCCTATTTCAAAATAGGAGAGACGGTGTCAATTTCGGTCAAACAGTCAATGCATGGATCGGATTGATTCCACCGCTAAATCTTCGCCCTGATCATTCCATATTTCGGTTTCAGGTGAACTTGAGTACGTTGGTTTCAGTTTTGTTACAAACTATTGCGGAGGCACGGGCTCTTGGTATGCGTTGTCTGGGCCTGCGTCTGCTAGGGTTCGAGGTCTAGATATGTTTAAAAAAAAAAATGAATGAAAAGCAATCTTTAAAAAAAAAAGAAAAAAGAGAAAAAGAATAAATCTGTGCTTCCCCACAGAGCGACGCACATGCGTGTTCTGATGCGGTAAAATGTCGATGTTTTATCAGCAACACCACTGTGCTATAATAATGTCCTAAGTCTAAGGCACGCCTTGGATTCTGGATCCTACTTCAAGGAAGGAGCAACGACGTCGGTCCCGGTCAAACAATCGATGTTTCGATCGAGTCGACTCCACTGCTAAATTTTTTTAGCCAAACCCTCTGTCTTTGGGTTCATATGAACTTAAGTGTCTTAAGCTTCAAATTCTCCTTTGGAAAAAGGTCAATCATTGGTTGAGACCAACCTGTTGAGAATGAGACTATGTGTCAATCAAACTATGTGCAACCATGCATTCAGAATGGATCATTTCCCTTTTTATTTTCTGTAGGCTTAAAACCTGTATGGGCAGCGGTATCCCTGTAAAGTGTACGCCATGCGTCTGGGTATCCGTATGATGGTCGTTTGTCCCCATAAATTATACCCGGGCGGGTCCGGGTCGGGGCTTCCATCGCCTTTGTTGTTGCTTATTGCCCCTAATGGGTGCATAGTTATGCATAGTTAATTGATGTTTATGATCATTATCGGCGGAAGCCAAGATTGGATGCCCCTTTTTGGGAGACACCCAATGTTTGGTTGGATCTATTCAAGGTAGTTGAAACTGGATGCTCTAGCTCATGTTGATCCAGGGCACATTTTCAAAAAAATGACTCCTAAAAAGTGTTGTGACATCTATTCACTTCACTTGGGTGGTCATGCTAAATAAACTTTGATATCGATGGGTTCGCCCAAAGATCTCGAACCCTGCTTTCAGCAGGGGCACCCGCGAATAATCCAATGAGGTCGTCAAATGCCTTGTAGGATTGGACGTAAGCTGTGGAGCCTTGCGTATATTTACTTCGCCCCTATCTTTGAATGTGGGTCGATCACCCCTCTTACTTACGAAACTGTTGTATTCAGAATAAATCTCGAACATTAATCACCTTCAAATCATCTCGAGAAGCGGACGTTTTTCCCGACTAACGGTCTTTCGCAACTCGAGAGGCGAACGTTTTTCCCAGCTATTGGGCTTTCGCAACTCATTCCACCTCGGTTATGCCCAGTAATGTCGCTAAGTGCTTGGGAACCGATTACCTTGAGGAACGAATGATTAGCCTGGCACCCCAGGGCTTTCGTTTTCTCACCGTGTTACTCACCTGATGTTTGAAGTTCGTTCTGAATGCAGCAGACCCATCAGTGATGCCTTGGGCCTCTTTGGATGTCTCTTTTCTTTGGCATACGATCATTAGTGATCGGATACCAAAGAGGGGCATATGTAGACACCCAAATTTGGCCCAAGGCCCGATCGAAACACCTTTCGAAAGAGGTGTAATTCTGAGCTTTTGATGGCATGTATGGAACCCTTAGGAATTACCCCAAACCCCTAGGAATCACCTTAGATCCCTCAAAACTTATCCCGAACCTTTAGAAACCAATCCCGAACCCTTAGGAATCAACCATAGCCTTCCTAGACCTATTAGAACCCTTCCCGGGCACGATTCGAACCCCCCTGAACAGCGGTTAGAAAGAGGAGTGCTAAAGTTTTTTGTAGATAGTTGTCCAACCTAAGGCATATACCATTGGAAAGTAGAGCTTCTCATCTTTTCAACGAACTAAGAATCTCCTAATTTTGAGTTGTACATCAAAAGATATGGCAAAATAAAGATCGCAAATTCGTGCGAGAAATTACAAAATCGAACCCATAGAGCCAATTTCGAACTAAGCAAAATAGCTGATGAAAAGAGGAGTGCCAAGGCTAGCATAGATAGTTTTCCAACCTAAGGCCTATACCATTAGAAAGTAGACTTTCTCAGCTTTCCAACGAGCCAAGAATCGCCTAATTTGGAGTTGTACATAAAAAGTTATGGGAATTTGAAAATTGCGAATTTGTGCAGGAAATTGCAAACCGGGCCGGGCCCCTCCAAGTCTTCAACTTCCAACAGTTTGGGCCTGGTTTTCCTTCAAAAAATGGCCAAAATTGACATTAGGGGTTTGACTTGTGGACTATCTCAAATTCTAGGGTGTGTTTCCTTAGGACCCTAGTGACCCTATTAGCTTAAGTTATCACCATTTTGTCATTCAAGTCACCACCCTATCATCTACCATTAAACCCAAATCCCTCTTCTCCAAGCTCTAGAAAATCATAAAAACCTTAGATTGCCCATTACCTAATTGCTAATCCAATTAGGACTTTAACCCCTTACTAATCCTCCCTTTCTCTATAAATAGAGAGCCACCCGCCTTGCTTAAGGATTGAGAGTTTTTACCTAAGAGAGAAAGAGCTTAAGTGAGAAGACCTTTCTCCCTTTGGTGCACCATCCCCATACAAATTCCAGAATTGAAAAAGCCCCTTTAGACCTTAGTATTTTACTAAATATCTCTAGGTTAGGTGTGTGTTACCCCCTAGCTTTCCTTCTCTACCTCTTAGCTCCAAGCCTTAGGAGTTAGAACCCCATTCCATACCATACAAGCCTTCAAAAAGCTCACTGAAGTAAGCCAACGCAAGGCTCTCCAATGGTGTTACAAGGGTCCGAGAGCTCCGGCTTTCCCCTCTATTCCTCTACCTTCTTTGCTTTTCCTCTATCCTAGAATTGAGCCGTTATGCTGTCCAAATTTCGGCAAGCAGGAAGGGCTTAATAGGATCGGTGTGCCTTCGAGCAAGGGGAAGTACCGCTCATTTTGCTTCCTTATATATATATATATATATATATATATATATATATACACATATATATATATATATATACACATATATATATATACTATATAAATCAGCCCCACATAGACCTGGCCTTAAGTAGAGATCGCATTTAGCGGGTTGATTGGGTGCCTAACACCTTCCCAATCGATAACCGAAGCCCCTACCCAAGAACCTTTATTGTGGACCGAATTCATAGTCATATTTTTAGCACTTCGGTGCTCATAAAAATTGATCTAGGTTTCCCGGGACACTAAAAGCTCCGGGTGGCGACTCTAAATATTTTATTTAGCGAGCGCATCGTCGCGATGGGATCGTCAAAAAAATCCCATGATTGCACAGTCGGCAACAGCAAGGAGGGGGCAGTGGATTTCATCACCAGGCCAGGAAAGATTTCCAAGCAATCAGACACATCAATACCAGCACCAGCCCAACCAGAGGGAAAGAAGGATAACACTGCAATAAACCCATTTGAGAAAATGAGCTGAGAGCACATACTTGAAACCCAGCTCAGGAGAATGCCGGCCCATATCACAGTTTCAGATCTATTAATGACATCCCCGCTTTATTTCCAAGCTTTGATGGAGGCATTAAAGAATGTACATGTATCTCTCTAAGTGAGCCCAGATGAGGTCGGGCAGATAATCGGGCAGGTGATGGCTTCCAATGCCATCTCTCTTTCGGATGTTGATTTATCAGAGGAGGAAAATAATCATTTTAGATCCCTCAATATCACTATAGAGACTGGAAATATGATAATCTCATTAGTGTTGATCGACAATGGGTCTGCTTTGAATGTGTGCCCTCTAAAAACCACTACCAAAATAGGGGAAGATCCATGTATATTGAGACCGATAAAAACCAGCGCCAGAGATTTTGATAACACAAGGAGAGAGATAATGGGCGAAGTTGACCTTGAGCTCGTAATTGAGCCAATGACCTTTTTCATACCGTTCTAAGTAATGGATATCAAATCCTCCTTCAACCCATTATTAAGGCGCCCTTGGTTACATGAGGTTGGGGCAATTCCATTAACATTGCATCAAAAGCTCAAATTTATATTTGGGCAGAAGATCATCACCATCATAGGTGAAGGGCATGAAGAAAGAGAAAAAGCCACCCACAACATTGAGCACCCTAAAGTACTAGATGTGTCGCACATGACCGAAGATACAGACATCTACAATTTTGAATATGAGGTATTAGCAGTATTCCTGGAGCCCCCAGAAATCATCACCTTGAAAATCGGAGGCAGGATGGTGGCAGCTGTAGCCATGCTCCAGAAATAGGGCTATCAAAAAGGAAAAGGATTAGGACCCCGATTACAAGGAAGGAGAGAGCCAGTCAAGGCCAAGGGCGGGCAACAGATCAGATTTGGGTTAGGCTATAAGCCCACAAAAGAAGAAGTGCGAGAGGCTAAGGAAAAGGCCCGAACCATTGTTGCAGCAAGAGCCAGGGAAATAAACCTAGAAGAGAAACCCAGTCCTAGACCTCACATCTGGAATACCTTCGTGAACGTAGGGATTGTGAAGATCGATTAGAATGGGGCATCACAATTAACCCCACACAAATCAACAGCCCTCGTCCACCCCACAAATCTCCAAATTATTCCTCCCAACCTGGAAATAGACCTAGCCGCTTTGTCCCTTTTCGAGGAAGAGTTTTCCATAACTGCACAATCTCCCCCTGTGGTAAACCACTACATGACCATGCTAACGTTTGAGGATAGAATCTCAGACGAACCCATGATCAACATGATGGAGCCTGACTCCGAGTAATCATATCAGCCAACCTCCTCCATCCAAATAGGTAAAGGGGCAGTACCACAGGTAAGGAATTGAGCGTCTGTGCCCCAAAGTTTGGAAGCGATGAGTGGCTTGAAATTCGGCACCCAGTTCCCCAAAAAAAAAAACCTACAAAAAGTGAGGTTAGCCCTTGGCAGGCAATACCATGTATGTATAGAGACCAGCCCTGCCAAAGGCCGATCCCTGAAGAAAAAGAAAAAAATTAAAAAAATAGAAAAAGAAAAAGTCAAAAACGTGAAAAAAAAGTACAAAATAACCCAAAAATATTATCTTTTAAAATTTATGAGAAAATCAAAGAAAAGGATGTCGTAATCAAAAAAATTGTCTCACGTGAAATCGACCCCTTTCTTATAGAAATACAAGAAGAGGTAGGAGTCACGAGTCTGAAAGAGGAAATCCCTGCTGAGGAGCTTCCTAATGAACTCCTTGAGCAGTTTGCTGACTTGGACAATGGTCCTACCCCAATTGTTGAAGAAACAGAGGATGTCAACCTGGGTACAAAGGAGGTTCCTAAGATCACCAAGATCGGAACATTGCTATCTCCCGAGGAAAGAAGAAGCATGATTGATTTCTTCGGTCATACCAAGACGTCTTCGTATGGTCGTATGAGGATATGCCTGGTTTGGGTACCGATTTGGTCGAGCATAAGTTGCTGTTATATCCAGATGTTAAGCCAATCAAGCAGAAGATGAGGCGCCTCAGGCCAGAATGGATGCTGAAAGTGAAAGATGAGGTCATTAAGCACTATGATACGAGGTTTCTCGTGGTCTCCAAGTACCCGCAGTGGCTAGCCAACATCGTCCCTGTACCAAAGAAAGATGGAAAGGTTCGCATGTGCATCGACTTCAGAAACCTGAACAAAGCAAGCCTGAAAGACGACTTCCCGTTGCCACACATCGATATCTTGGTGGATAACATTGTCAGGCATGGGTTGCTCTCATTTATGGATGAATTTTTTGGGTACAATCTAATCAAGATGGTAGAAGTAGACCGCGAGAAAATAGCATTCATCACTCCATGGGGAACTTTCTACTACCAAGTCATGCCATTAGGGTTGAAAAATGTTGGGGCAACATATCAGAGAGCCATGGCGACACTATTCCACGATATGATGCATCGAGAAATTGATGTGTACGTCGACAACATGATCGCCAAGTCATGAGAATGAGGTGACCATTTGGTAAATCTCCAAAAGCTATTTGAGAGGCTGAGAAAATACAAGATGCAGTTGAACCCTCAAAAATGCGCATTCGATGCCATGTGAGGAAAACTATTGGGCTTCATTGTCAACAGAAGAGGCATTGAGGTTGACCCAATCAAGGTAAAAGCCATAATCGAAATGCCACCACCATCTACAGAGAAAGAAGTCAGAAGCTTCTTGGCCAGAATATAGTACAACAGTCGGTTCATTACACAACTCACTCCTATCTGCACACCAATCTTCAAACTACCGAGGAAAGATTTGCTAGTCAAATGGAATGACTACTGTTAGGCAGCATCTGATAAGATTAAAGGTTACCTCCTCAACCCACCTATTTTGGTACCACCCGAACCTGGGAGACCACTCTGAATGTATCTCTCCACGATGGAAGTTTCGATGGGATCTGTCCTAGGGCAACATGATAAAACAAGAAGAAGAGAGCAAGCCATCTATAACTTGAGCAAGAAATTTACTGATTACGAGACATGCTATTCTCATCTAGAGAAAGCATGCCTGGCTCTTGTATAGGCTACCCAGAGACTCCGTCATTACTAGCTATCTGAAGTTGTTCTACTCCTAGCGTGAATAGATCCATTGAAATACTTAATCGAAAAGCTGGCTCTCACTGGCAGAACTGCACACTGGTAACTTCTCCTATCTGAATTTGACATCACATATGTCACACAGAAGTCGATCAAGGGGCACGCACTCGTCGATCATCTTGCTGAGAACCCTTTACCTGATTATGAGCCTTTGAGAACTAAATTCCCAGATGAGGACATCTTGTTCATGACAGAGGATGATACGGTATAGACAGAGGAATCCTTGGTAATGCACTTTAATGGGGCAATGAATGCCGAGGGTCAAGGAGTCAGCGCTATTTTGACTTCACCGAAAGAATCTCACGTACCAGTATCCATCAAGCTCAACTTCCCATGCATGAACAACATGGCCGAATATGAGGCGTGCGTAGCAGGCGGAATATGAGGCGTACGTAGTAGGCCGAATATGAGGCGTGCTTAGCAGACCTACAAGCAGCACTTGACCTGAAAGTAACTCACCTCAGGGTGTTTGGTGACTCACAATTGATTATATGTCAAACAAATAGAGATTAGAAGATGAAGGATGAAAAGTTGATCCCATACCATGAGCACCTCGAAGATCTGATAGCATGTTTCAATGATATTACTTTCTCTTATGTCCCGTGAGTGAGAAATCGCTTTGTCAATGCACTAGCAACACTGGCATCGATGGTCGAAATACCATATGGTGTCGAGATGAAGCTAATCATGATTGAGTAGAGGAGTGAGCCAGCCTTCTGCCTCTAGATTGAGGAACCTACAAGATTAGATGATGAGCCTCCATGGTTCTCAGATATCATGAATTTCTTTGAAACTCGAACCTTCCCCGAGGGTACGTCCAAGACGGACAGGCAGACCATCCAACGTTTGGCGACCAATTACGTCATCTGCGGTGAGTGCCTCTAGAAGTGGTCATATAATAATATCCTTCTCCACTGCCTAACTAAGGACGAGCAGCCAGCATTACGAAAGAGATCCATGAGGGAGTATGCATGGCCTACGTCAACGACCATATGCTCGCTAAAAAGATCCTACGGCAAGGATATTTTTGGACTACCATGGAATCTGATTGTTGCAAGCACATTCAGAAGTGCTACAAATGACAAAAACACTCCAATTTAATACATGCTCCAGCCATAGATCTACACAGCATGACCACTCCTTGGCCATTCGCCACTTGGGGCTTCGACGTCGTCGGAAAAGTCAATCCGAAAGATTCAAATGGGCATCAATTTATCCTAGTCGCCATTGAATACTTCACCAAATGGGTAGAGGCGACATCCTACAAAAATATCACAGCTGATTATGTCGATAAGTTTATCAAGAATAACAGCATTTGCCAATTCGGTGGACCCAAGGATATCATCACTGACAGTGGCACTAACTTTGCGAACAAGTGCATCAAGGCCTTCTGCGAGCAATACAAAATCAAACATCATCGCTCGTCTCCTTATCGATCGCAAACCAACAGAGTCGTCGAAGTTGTTAACAAGACAGTTGTCCACATCCTGGAGAAAATAGTCATCACCTATCGAGATTGGAGCGAAATGCTACCATTTGCACTATGGGCCTATCGAACGTCAATCCGTACCACTACAGGAGCAACACTATTTTCCCTTGTGTATGGAACTGAGGCCGTGTTGCCAGTTGAAGTACCTTCGCTCCGCATTCTCATGGAGTCTAATCTACCTGAAGCTGAGAGGGAGAGGTCCCGCTTTGAGCAGCTGAACTTAGTGGACGAGAAAAGGCTCCTGGCTTTGTGTCACACCAAAGTTTACCAAGGATGAATCGCACACGCTTACAACAAACATGTTCGCATTCGATTTCTGAAGGTGGGAGACACTGTACTCAAGAAAATCTTCCCATCTCTTCACGCCAATCCAAGAGGGAAATTCAAGCCCATCTAAGAAGGACCTTACGTCATCAGAGAGGTACTCCCGGGATACGCGCTCCACCTCGCCACCATGGACGGAGATCACTTTCCTGAGCCAATCAACGCTGGGTATGTCCAACGATTCTATTCCTAAGTCTCTCGCAGTAAGGTAAGTACTAATAAAAATGGATGCATGACTGCTTAAGGATACTTCAAAAAGAGGTCGTTATTTCAAAGCCAAGTAGCCAAAAAGTATCCCTGAAAACTTATACCCTTTTGCTACCCCATCTTGAGCCAATGGCCTTCTCTTTCATTATCCCCTCCACAGAAAAAGGAGTATATATACCAACAAAAAATAAAAAGTTATCATCAAAATCCAAAAAAAAATCAGAAAAGCAAAAATCCCAAAAAAGAATAAGCAAAAAGAATAAAAAAATAGAAAAAAGAAAAGTGGGGCATGTACAGTCAAAATCCCCTAAGGAAAAAGTGTATTATGGCAGCTGAAACCCAATCAAAGAAACATTTTTAAACCCAGAATACCTTCAAAATTCTTAACCTATCCCATAACCATGATACATTCCAAGGAAAAGCCCTCTTTAGGGTCTACAAGTAGTCATAGTATCCATTGAGTCAGCGCAAGCCAAGCTAATAGACGACACAAGAACTCCATCCAGCCGGCTATGATGGAACCAACGTCTATGTGTGGCCTTTGAATAAAGAAAAAAAGAAGAAAAAAAAATAATACAAGCTCAAAGAAAAATGGACGTAGTGAAAACCTGAAAGGGCACTATGGGTAAAAACAGCGAGCTTGTGCGGACCAGGTGAAAACTTGAAAAGACGCATGGGGAAAAAATATATACCCATGGACGTAGTAGGAACCCAAAGGGGCGCTACAAGTAAAAAGAGGGAAACAATAGGCATGGCGAGAACCCGTCTTGGGCGCCGTGAGTACAAAATGTTGTAGAAAGAGAGAAGGTGAGGGTCATCAGTTACCCCCCAATTACAACCCTGACCCATTTGATCCCCCTGGGCCGCTCATGTCTACTCAAAACGAGTCTAGGCCAAGCATATCATCAAGATTGCATCGTCAAGCGCATGACCGGAGACAAGGATAAAAGGTTAATTCGATCCAAGGGGATGGGCGTTCTGGACCTCACTCAGGTCCAACCTTGAACGGGTTCGACTATGCTCAAATTTGGACCCGCTACGTCCCCTCACGCATAAGGCAAAAAAAACAAAAAAATAACAAAAACAAAAAGTCATTTGCAAAAGATAATAAATTTTCCTTTCCCATTTTCAGGATAGCACTGTGCACCCCCCACTCCGAGATGATTGGTTTAATGACCGAAAGACCACATTTACAAAAGATAATAAATTTTCCTTTCCCATTTTCAAGCCAGCACTATGCACCCACCACTCCGGGATGATTGGTTTGATGACCGGAAAGACCATATTTGTAAAAGATAATAAATTTTTCTTTCCTATTTTTAGGCTAGCACTGTGCACACACCACTCCGGGATGATTGGTTTGATGACCGAAAAGACCACATTTACAAAAGATAATAAATTTTCCTTTCCCATTTTAGGCTGGCACTGTGTGTTTTATATCTCCAAAGGAATAATCGGCATAATCCCCCATTTTACAAAAAAAGAAAATAACATAAAAATGATAAAATTTTTGTAAGATAATAGGTTTCCCTTTTCCATTTACAAGTTTGTACCTTGCTTACACCACATCTCCCAAAAAAATAATCGGTCTGATGTCTCTCTCCCTTTCCTTTTTTACAAAAAGCAACAAAATAATAAAAACATAAAGAAAGTATATATACCCAAAAAAACTTGGTAGGGGTTCTTATGCCCCTTCGTGTGGTAATCTGATCCATGCAAAAAGTATGTGCAGGAGAGAATCAATGACCCAACTTGTGCTTTAGGGCACGATTCTCTGCATGTAAAGCATCCTCCCGTGCATCCCGCTCTGTCATCCAGCGGCCATGAAGACTCCTATACCGCTTCTGGGAGGCATCAGTAGGACCAAGAGCGTCACTCAACGATCCTTCCAAACGAAGGACCTCACACTCAGCTACATCAGCTCTGACTTCTGCCACCTCTGCTCTAACCATCTGTTTCTCTAAATGCTCTCGGGAGGACAAGACCAAATTCCCCTGCTCTAGATCGCACATGAGCATCGACTGACGCATTTCCCATAGGGCAGCTATCCTATCCATATCCCCAGAGGACCCCCAAGAGAAAATTAAGTCACACAAGGGTGGCTTTGTCACACAAGGCACTTGCTGAGAGCAACCAAACTGGCGCAGCATCGAAATGGGAAATAGTAAGTGTTGTCGGTCAAACCAAGGAGAGTGATGCCCTAGTGATCTCTGGAGCGAACCACTGGGAAAGTCCTGTCTAACCAAGGAAGCCTCCACACCAACTCGGCTTCAGCTAGCCAAAGCTTCAACCCTTGTATATCCCCTCGCAGAAGCATGAGGCACCTACCCAAAAAGCAATGGGCCACCTTACTACGACCAACATAGAAGTGGGGCATGGTCCCAAGATAGCAAGATGCCCCTCAAGCCAAATTTGGAGCAAGATAGGACATCCCCGGAGGCCCTCCGCCTTACCCAATGCAAAAGCGTCAAGGCAACGATAGAGCTCTGCCAAAATCATATGCATCACGGATCGGCCCCTCTCTAATTCCTCCAAAATGTCATAAAGAGTAAGCGAGAAACTCTCTCCCCTAGTATTGAAAAGAACCTCAGAGATAAGGCAAAGAGGAAAGGCCTTCACATTATGAGGATTTTTGGTCGGCAATTTTCACAGGCTTTCCTCTCCAAAAAGTTATCTCAGGAATTTCACCGAGCACCTGGTGGGCCCGCCAATGAGACTTTTCTCATAATCATTTTTCTTCAAGCCCAAGGTGATCTAGATAGCTTTAACATAACCCAATTTCGGCAGCATTCTGGCAAGGTCTCTATGCAACTTCAGACTTGATAGATTGGAGAGCTCCTCGAGAGTAGGAGTTAACTTACGATTCCCAAAACAGAAGACATGGATGATAACTTCCCAAGATGAAGCCATGAAATAAATGAAATCCCAAAGCAAAGGAACTTCAAGGAAAGACGAGAGACGGGCCAATCTGAGCCGACCCAAACCCGCGAGCTCGCTCTCATTCATGCTCTCAAGCCCCTTAGAAAACTAGGCCCCACGCCCAAAGAGTGAAGTATCGTGGTCCCGGACCCTCCACGAGAGGCGGGACCAGAAAGCAGGTCCATGGTCGTACAAAGATGTTCCCAAGATACAATTCAATGTAGGACGATGGATCCACCTTTGGGCAAGAAAGGAAAAAGATGAGAGTAAAAAATATCAAGTCAAAATTAAAAGAAGAAGAAAAGAATGCATTCTCGGGCTTAAAAGGCCCCACTTTCCCCTTATGGCACCTAGCGTGTGTATTAAACACGCCAGAGCAAATTTTCCCAGAATTGCTTTAGCGTGTGTATTACACACACCAAGCCACTTTTTCCCAGATTTGCTTTGGCGTGTGTATTACACACACCAAGCCACTTTTTCCCAGATTTGCTCTGGCGTGTGTATTACACACGCCAAGCCACATTCTCCCAGATTTGCTCTGGCGTGTGTATTACACAGGTCATACCATTGCTGCCATCCAAGGAGGAAAAGTGAGTATAGGAGAGGTCATTTTGCTGATCCCCTAGACAGCCCACCTGCATTTCCTGTCATTTGCTTAAAAAGCACACTAGCCCACATGCAGAGATATAAAATTTTTTGGGCCACATCCACCTTACATATGATTTTCTATGCAGGAAAAGTCTACACAAACATGAAAATGGCGGCCAAATGTTAACCAAGTGCAATGCCCCAAGGCCATTCTTTTTTTAAATTAGGTTCATCCTGTAGAAGAGAGCCAACATACCACGACAAAAGGAGAAAGGAGAAAGAGATGGAGCAGGAAACAAAGAGGGAAAAGCAATGTTATTCATTCAAAGAAATAAAAGTTGTCTAAAAATATATTCTCCAATACATCTTCCCAAAATAAAAACAAAAAAACCTGAGCAAAAGCTTAATCCTTGGCAGCACCCTTCGATTTCTTGCGACGGCACGAGGTACTATGGTACGTTCGAACCTCCCCCACCAGGGACCACGCCTGAGAGAGTCGGCTAAGCAGAGAGCGCGACTCCTTCTTGCGAGCATGTTGTAAGTCATATCCAAAGTCGCCAATTAAGATCGGTTGAAAGATAAAATAGCAAGGCAATGATCAAAACCAGTCAGTACGACACTCACCATTTCCACATCTCGGAGGCCGGCAATATTGCGGTAGTACTTGACCTGATTCACGGCCGATTCATAGTTCTACATAAAAGAAAAAGGAGATATCAGTTACAGGAGCCACAGGTGCAAACATAGACATTTCTCTAGAAAGTAAAAGTACAAAAAGAGAAAAAAAACTTACCGCAGGAACCAATTCAGGAGGGGGGACCCGAACCACTTCGGTAGATAGACGGGCTCGCTCGTCTACATCTGCACATAAACTCGAAAGAAAGGCATCATCGAGGCGTCTAAATGTCCCCTGAACCTCAGCTGTAGAACTACCTGAAGCACCTACACCAAAGGGGTCTGAAGGACCAGCATCCGTGGCCTCAGTAGGATCTTCCGCTGCCGCATCATCGTCGTTAGAATCATCTTCCCAATTGAACTATGAAAAGAAGTAGGGTTTCAATCAATAGAGGTAAAAATTAAAGCAGAACCATTGGAAGCTTGCAAAAAAGAGGAGCTACCTGAGATCGCGGGCCACCAAAGGCCAGGAAGTTGGCACCAAGTACAAAACGTGGCATGAGAAGATCATCAATGGGGACCCCATGATGGAGAAACCTAGCCGAAAGCTCCTCAATAGTACCCTTAGGAGCCATAACGTCCGTCGAAGGAGCCTGCGGCATGGCAAATTGATCTCGGTACTTATGTACCACTCTCTCTCTCCCAGATAATATGCCATGGCCTAGGCCCCGTAGAAGAAAACGACGCGGAGGTCAACAAAGAAGCGGGACGGACCCACGGCGGCTCGATCCCAGAAGGGAGAACCAACGTAAGGGTCATAGATGACCTGCCCAGGCAGAAAAATGTCACATCAGCCAAATTGGTAGCATAAAATGAAATGCTGAGAAAGAAAAGAGAGAAATAACCATACCTGCTCCAGGATCAGCAAGTCAAATTGGAACCTCAGGCCCATCTCTAAATGCTTCATGCCGACATCCCTCCGGCAATTCCTGTGCCAATTACTCATGAGCGGATACGTATAAACATCGAAGAAAAGGAGTGGGCGGCTAGATTGGAAATGCAAGTACCCCCAGATCTAAAAAAAGAAGTAGCAATCAAGGTAGAAGATGTGTCAGATGCAAGATGAATGACTAGCCAATGAACTAAGGAAAGTGGGAGAGTCAGGGATTACCTCAATCACAGGCCAGAAACCGATAACAGAAGTCGTACTCCCAACTGAGGCTTGGGCTAGGCTAGATATCAGCACGGCATATCTGGCCCCACCCCAGTCATTCCGATGCACGCCATCCCAATTTCCCATAAGGCTGAGCAAGGAAAATGAAACCCGACCTTCGTTGGCATTTGCAAAAAGGGCCTTGCCTAAAATGAAGAGGAGTGAGATGCGACCCAACATTAGAGCACTTGCGGGCTCAAGGAAGATATCTGCATCCAGCTGGCCCAGATCCACCAACTCGTGCTCACCAAACAAATCGACCAGCCAAGATAATTTAACCTCAGAGCCATGCTTGTTTTGAGCAGAGGGGTAGTTCTCAATTAATTGCACCATCTCATACCGGCTTCGTACGGGAAGGTTGGTCACCGGCGTGCCCCCAATCCTTATCCTCATAATCATCGACCAATCGACAGGGGTAATAGCTATCGCCATGTGGAAGGTCATGGTCTCAAGCCAGAAATGTTCAATCAGGGCCTTCACATAAGCCGAGTCACCCCTCATGGCTAGGGACGAAAGGAAATCTCCGAAGCCGGCCTGAGTAAGAAGAAACTTCACCACTTGAGGGAGATAGCGGTAAAGGCGTTGGAGGTCAAGCCAACCTCCACGGAACATAATGGGTGCCAGGTCCTGCATCGAGATAAAGAGGTGTCAGATCCTGCAGGTAAAGCAAGCTTGCACAAAGAAAGGACAATGTGGTAAAATAAAACTTATTTGATTGCCTTGCTAGCAATCCTAAAATTCGAGATATGGGTGTACTATTGATCGAGCAGACCAGTACGGGTTGCCTCGCCCTGCATTTCGTACCAAGGCTGGGAAAAGCACTGCACTACCAAAAGCTGCTTCCCCTGTGGACCGTAGACCACCTCCAGTCCCTCCTCTTGCCCTTCCTCTTGCCCATGCTCTTCCTCATTTGACATCCTGAGATAGAAACAAGCAACATTATCAAAACATGTCAGTAGCGAGAAATTGATTATCGCAAGCTAAAAGAAGGTAAGTATGCCCTGCTCATTTCAAAAAAGAGGGTGAGGCCCAAAACCCCCCACATTTCAAAAAAGAGAAAGCAAAAAAATATATATAATAATAATAATAAAGAACCAAGAAAAAAAGAAAACAAACAAAAAAAATGTGTGTACATTTATGTAACCAAAAATCCAAAAAAGAAAACAAACAAAAGAAGAGTGTGTGTACATTTATGTAACAAAAATCCAAAAAAGAAGAAGAAAAAAAAAAAAAAAAAGGGTGTGCATTTATGTAACAAAAATTCAAAAAAAAAAAGGGACAAAACATGTATAAACATACACCAAAAAAAAAAGAGAGTCTTTCTTTTTTCCAACAAACAAAAAAAAAAAAACATATATGTTTATTTATATATATACATGCATACACAATAAACATACAAAAAAATAAAAGTAAAAAAGAAGAAAAGCAAAACATGTATAAACAAAAAAAGAAGAGTCCTCCTTTTCCAAACAAACGAAAATAATAAAAATATATATATGCATACACAATAAACATGTAAAAGCAAACACAAAAAAAATCATCATCACAATCATCTTGCATTACACAAAAAAAAAGAGTCATCTAGATCCACACAAGAAAGAAGAAAAAAAGAGAGGCCCCTAATCACATTAACAAATGAAGAAAAAGAGTAAGACATCACAAAAAAATCATATTTTTGCTCAAAATCGAGGCCAATGCACACGGAAGAAATCAAATGGGTCATAAATAATCATACTTACAAAAAAAATCACCCGTTCATCATCTAATAAAGAAAAAATTCTAACCACATTGTAAATTATTTCAAGAAAAAAAAAAAAAAAAAGGAATGAGGAAGCATTGATTACTTTCAAGAAAAATGGATCCTTGATCCTGCGTAGAGCGTGTATTTGAACGGCGGGAGCAAACTCCAGCGATAGAACGAGGTTTAAGGCAACTCAAAGGAACCCTAGGAAGAGGTTCTGTTTCGATTTGGAGAGGGGGAGAGGAATAGATTTTGAAAATGGCCCCTTTTGGCTCGGGCTCGACGGTTTTAAAAACCCCCCCAATTTTGGCTTGGCGTGTATAAAATACAAGCTAGGCATATTCTAACCCTAATGAGGCTTGGTGTGTGTAATACACACGCCAAGCCAAACCTGGCCCGATTTGGCTTGGCGTGTATAATACACACGCCAAGCTCTTCTTGGCCAAGTTTGGCTTTACATGTGTATTGTACACACTGAGTTTAATCCTCCTCAAACCCGAAGCAGTGCACATGCCCCTAGAACAGCACGTCAATCTCCATTTGATCTGTTTAGGAGGCTGTGCTAGAATAAGTGGTTAAAGATAAATGAGCATCTCTCAAAATCTCGAACATAAAAAAAATCCACATAAAAATAAAATAACAAAAAATCCACATAAAAATAAAATTTTAAAAAAAAAAAAAAACTCAAATAAAATAACAAAAATTTTAAAATTAAAAAATAAATCCACATAAAATAACAAAAATTCACATAAAATAACAAAAAACTCACATAAAATAAAATTTTTTTTAAAATCCGCATAAAATAAATGCACATATGCATGAGTCCTTCAAAAATTTGCACGTACTCCTAAAAAAAGTTGCGACATCAGTTCGCTCCGCTCGGGTAGTCATGCTAAATTAACTTCGAGATCGATGGGTTCGCCCAAAGACCTCAAACTCTGCTTCACGCAGGGGCACCCGTGGTCGGTCAAATGGGGCAGTTGATGCCTCGTGTGATTGGACACAAGCTGTGGATCTTCGCGTATTTGCTTCGCACCTATCTTTGAGTATGGGTCGATCACCCTCTCACTTACAGAGCTGTTATATTCAGAATGAAGCTTGAGCATCAAACATCTTCAATCATCTCGAGAAGCGGATATTTTTCTTGGCATATTGAGCTATCGCAACTCGCTCCATCTTGGTTATGCCCAGTAATGTCGCTAAGTGCTTAGGGACTGACAACCTTGAGGAACGGATATTTTTTCAGACATACAGGGCTTCCGTTTACTCACAACGCTACTCGTTAGTGATGCCTTAGGCCTCTTCGGATGTCTCTTGTCATTGGCATTCGATCATTAGTAATCCGATACCAAAGAGGGGCATCTGTAGACACCCAAATTTGGTCAAAGGCCTGGTCAGGACATACTTCGAGAGAGGCACACCTCCAAGCTTCTGATAGAACCTCCTGCACCCTTAGGAATCTCCTCACACTACGTGAAAATGAAGAATAAGCAACATTACTTGCTTAAAGAAAACCACGGACTCTGACCTTTGTGGACAAATCAACTGATACAACTGTCCAAAACCGTAGTTTCTAAAATGCAACGGCTTAATATTGTATAATTAAGCCTATTCGAACCTGTGACCTCAAGATATAAAACAAATTGGGCATCCGTTTCTCAAATGCAACGGCCCGGTTTGTTATAGGTTAGGCGATTCGAACCTCGGCCCTCTAAGGTATACTAGGCGCCAATACAAAAATAGCTTATAAGGAACTCCAGAGCGCGGGAACGGAACGTCTGTCCAGCTTCTCCTCTTTGCCCTTCCTATTCCTCTTCATTTGATGCCATCTTCCTCGTCGCCGAAGCTTGATCTGATTCGGTCCTCCTCATCTCCAAAATCTAAAGTTTGATTCAATGCAAACCTCCTCATCTCCATAAGCCGAAGCCTGATTCGACGCCATCCTCGTCGTCTCCAGATGCCACAGCTTGAAGCCATTAATGGTGAAATTTATCTATGCATCAGTACTCTCCGATATGCCTAGCGATTAAAGCTCGCCAAAGCGACATTGAAGAAACGATCAGGTAGGGGTTATATTTTATTTTATTTTTTCTAAAATATTAAAAAGGATTATACCCAAATCACTAGAATTTGGCATACCCTAATTAGAAATAGTTTTTCTGAAATCTATTTGTTTTTTGATTATCCAAAATATTTTTTTAAATTTCAGAGTTATGGTTTTTATTTTCTTTTATTTTTTCTGAAGGATTATTTTATTTTTTCTTAAGCAGCTCCTCCATCTTCGAAGCCTGCTAAATCCGGTTGGTTACCCTATTGTATTTCGAGGTATTTTCCCAAATTTTGAGGTATTTTCCTAAATTTTCCTCTGTTTTATATGGTTTGCTATCTAACATCCGCGAGGATCGAATAAAACCCATTGGTTTGCTATTCTCATGTTCTATTACCCTACTGCTTTTATATGATTTGCTATTCTCATGTTCTATTTTCTCTTCCATAATTTTTGCATTTTGTTTTCTAAATACTAAATTTTTTAAGAAAGTCTTTTTCTTTCTTAAAAGGATTACCCATGCTATATGTTGAAATGTTTTTTTATTTTTATGAATTTATATACTCAAATTATGTACTGCCTCTGTCGATGTATATATTTACTTTTTTTGTTAAATTCTCATTATGCTTTTTTATTTTAAAATGTCATATGTATTGTATGTATAAGCCGATATATATATATATATCTATATATATATATATATATACATATATATTAAAGTCGTATAAGCGACATTATGCGGTTTTGTTGGGTACCTAGGAGTGCATTCGATTAACTAAACTAAAACTTAAAATTTTGATTTTTGATTTTAATTCGATTGACTGAATAGGCTGAGCGAAACAAATTGGTTAAATCGAAAACTTGTAATCGAAACAAAGCATAAAAAATCGATTCGATTCATGGTTCGGTTTGATTTATTCAAAAAAATTTAAATATTAATTCTCTTTTTTCCGGTCTTCTTTAGTTTTGGGTCCCAACAGGTTTTAGGTTTAGGCTCAAAAGCTGGCCCAGGCGATTGGGAATCGGTTAAGTTCTTTCCGATTTTATGTCCCAACTGGCATATTTCGGTTTTGGCCACGCAAAACTGAAAGCAAACCGATTGGGAATCGGTTCGGTTCTTTTGCTTTTTGGCTGGTTTCAGTCCAGTTTGGCGGGCCAGATTTTTGGTCAGTTTTCTATGTAAATTATGTAAAAAATTATGCTAATTATGTGTTGAAATTATGTTAGAATCATGGTATCAAGTGTTGGCCGACACATACATATCAGCGATCTGTATCAGTATCTCCGTCAATCGATGCTAACTCAGTTTTTGAGATGTCAACCGATATTGACTCACTTTTCAAGATGTGAAATCAAAATCTAACGATGTGATTGTATGTTCATGATCTAAAGATCAATTAGATCAAAGATAGGTGCGAAAAACAAACTCCATCAACATGAGATTGGTCCCCCCGTACAAGTCAGACCAGTCCACTATGAGATTGATCGGTCGCTTGTAGGGAATTTTCACCTAACATAAAACGATCAGTCTTATATAAGAACGAAGTATCATATGAAACCTAAGGAAATTTTCATCTAACCCATTTTTTCAATTAAATTAAATTTCAACATATGTCAAATATTTAGACCCTGTTTGCTTATGCTTAATAAAAGAAATGAAAAAGTTCAAGGTCTGGGACCCTATTAGATAATAAGAAAAATGTTGAACACTGTTCGATAAAAAGTAAAAGATCAACTTGTGGACTTCTTGGATTCATACGATAGAGATCCTTTTTCACCCCTAATCTTCCACACAATGGATCTTGAGTCCATGAGCTTACCATAATTCAATCTTCTTGTTTTCTAATCTTTTGGGTTGTTGAAATTTTGTTTGTTGTTGTCAGAAACTCCAGTTTTGCTGGGTTGTTTCTATATTTTAGGAAAATGATAACTGGCGCATAGTTTTAAAAATGGGCCAGGGGCTGACATGTATATATCGTGTTAGGCCTGATCTAATACGATATGAAGCCCCGACTAAATATGAGTATACAAGTCAGCCAATACCGGCTCATATTATGCTGGTTCAAATAAGCCATTATCAGTCATATGGGCACCTATCACTTGTGCTTTTTCTCTCTTTCTCTCTCTAAAACTTCAATTTTTTTCCTTCATTGTTGTGATTTTTCCTTCAATTAGTTTTGTAGAATGTCTTCAACAATCCCAAGTAAAGAGTGGATGACGGCAAATCATACAACTGTGGAATATATCGAAGGTCTTCATTCATTTATCAAATTCGCAAAAGAAAATGTAGAAGATCCTGATTGGTGTTGTTGTCCTTGTGTCAACTGTCGAAATCTTAAAAAGCATAGCCTCGTGATTATTATGGAACATTTATTTTGTGATGGTATAGATAAGTCTTACACGATATGGAAGCACCATGGAGAATCATTTTCTAATAGTCATACCAATTTGGGGACTAGTACATCGACTTCTAACCCAAACGAAGATAGGTTTCCAAGAATGGAAGATATGTTGAATAACACATTCGGAGGTGTTCGTACTGAAGATTTAGATGCTTGCTTAAATGATGCTTATGATGAAGATGACGAGCAACGTCCACATGATTTACATGATGATGCGGGGTATAGTAACTTGATGGAATGTGCATTAGAACCTTTGTATCCGTCATGTAAAAATGAGCACAGAAAATTGTCAGTCACGATTGAGTTGTTGAGCATGAAAGCTAGGCATCAGTGGTCTGATGAAAGCTTCACAGGGCTGTTGAAAATGATAAAAAACATACTTCCCAAGAAAATACTTTGCGGATACCACATACAATGCGAAAAAGTTGATCAAGTTTTTACGTATGAAATATGAGATTATTCATGCATGCCCCAATGATTGCATATTATATTGGAGAGATCATGCAAATAAGGATACTTGTCCTACGTGTGGTACGAGCAGATGGAAGCCACCAAATGCTTCAAAGCCGAGGGCTAAGCCGTTGCCATGGAAGAAATTAAGATACTTTCCATTAATTCCGAGGCTACAAAGAATGTATAGTGTACCGTGGATTGCAGAGAAAATGACATGGCATGCAAACTCAGTTGCAAATGACAGTCACATGCGGCATCCCGTAGATTCTTCTTGTTGGAAATCAATTAATGTTCAGTGGAAAGAGTTTGGTTTAGAGAAACGTAATGTTCGTCTAGGACTTGCCACAGATGGATTCAATCCTTTTGGCAATAAGAATAACTCTTATAGTTGTTGGCCTGTTATGATTGTTCCCTACAATCTCCCTCCATCATTGTGCATGCGCAAGGAGTTTACAATGTTGAGCATATTGATTTCCGGGCCCAATGGTCCTGGACATGACATTGATGTTTACTTGCAGCCATTGCTTGTAGAATTAAATGAATTGTGGTCCACTGGAGCAACAACATATGATTCCTATACAAAAACTAGGTTTAACATGAAAGGAATTTTATTATGGGCTATACATGATTTTCCAGCATATGGTCATCTTTCGGGTTGTAGGACAGCAGGAAGATATGGTTGTCCTATTTGTAGTGAAGAGGTTGACTCCGTATGGTTATATCACGGAAAGAAATTTGCTTACATGGGCCACCGAAAGTTCCTTACAGATTTAAATCATCCTTTCAGAACTCAGAAATCCCAATTTAATGGTAAGGAAGAACATAGGAAACATCCACGCCGTATGAGCGGTTCAGAAGTTTTAAGTAAAATGGAAACAATTCAGACCACGTTCGGAAAGGCAGCAGGAAAGAAGAGGAAAAAGCCCACGAATGAAGAGAGTTATGCATGGTCAAAGCGATCAATCCTATTTGACTTACCATATTGGAAGGTGATAAAATTTTCCTTTCATTTTATTATGTGATCTCCAATAAACTTTGTTTGAATACTAATTTTTTACTTTATAAATGTAGGATCTTCCCGTTCGTCATAATTTGGATGTAATGCACGTGGAAAAGAATGTTACGAAAAATTTAATTGCAACAATTATGGATACAAAAGGTAAAAGTAAGGATGGAATTGAGGCCCGATATGATCTTAAAGAAATGAAGATAAAGAAAAATTTATGGATTGTGCAGAAAAATGACAAGGTGTATTGCCCTAAAGCTCCATTTGTCTTATCACGAGATGAAAGAAAACTAATTTGTGAAACATTGTATAATTTGAAAGTTCCCATTGGATACAAAGGTAAAATTGGAAGTATAACGTAAGTTTGGAGGATTTTCAATCGAAAGGCTCAAGTCACATGACTATCATATCCTCATGCAACAACTACTACGCGTATTGTTCATGCATGCATTCAAGAAAGAAAAGCCATTGAGAGCAGCTATCCGACAAATGTCAATATTTTTTAATGTCCTATGTTCCAAAGTTATAGATCGGGTTGAGCTTATAAACATGAGGAGACACATGATCGAAGCACTGTGCGTGTTTGAAAAGTACTTCCCGCCTTCATTTTTTGTTTCTATGATACACCTTGTTGTTCACTTGGCGGATGAGGTGCTAACATGTGGTCCTGTTCGATATCGATGGATGTATCCATTCGAAAGGTAAACCTTCATAATATGACTTTTAAAGTATTTCTTTTTACTAGTATTATTGATATCTAATTGAAGAAAATTGTATAGGATGATGAAGACTTACAAGCATTATGTAAAAAATCAGACTTATCCAGAGGGGTCTATTACGAGCAATATCTAATGGAAGAATGCATGAGGTAATCAGATGGAGTATATGCCAAATGATAATGCAGGAGGGCATAAGCGAGAGATATAATGTTCATGGATTATGATGTTACACATGGTTTCCTCTCGATAAAAAGGAAAAGTCTATTACCTTCAAAACTTGCAATTCCAAAAGCGCCGTAAATGGATTCTCACACATTCTCCAAAATGTTGAATGGGAGATGTAAGTAATATTTATAAATATCGTCATTATTTTTCCTCAATTAATATTGAAATACTTGATCTAATTAACACTCAACATTTATAGGAAGTACCAATCTAACCTCCAAGGCCACAAGTCATGTGATAAACATCTGAGGGGCAACTACATTCCTTGGTTAAGACAACAATTAGAAAAAGAAGAGTCTTCTACCTTGAAGAGTCTTGCTGATGGTCCGCATTTCAAAGCCATATCGTATAATTCTTATGTGGTTAATGGATATCTTTTTTGTAATCGAATTGAAACGAGTACAAGCAGTCTCCATGAAGGCTTTAACTAATTTTAGGGCTAGTGTCAAAGATAAGAACCTTGTGGAAGAAGAAGTCACTTATTATGGCATCCTCAAACAAATACTTGAACCTAATTATGGTAACTTTAAAGAAATGTCTTCTCATGTGATTGGGTACGATAGAAGATAAAACAAATGGATGTGTTGTTGATCCGTAAACAAAGCTTAATTTTTGTTAATCTTGGGAGGCTTATGAGGAGTTCACATGAAGATGACGTTTATTCTTGCCTCCCAAGCCACCCAAGTCTTCTATTGCAAGGACCAAACTAGAGCCGATTGGTATGTTGTCTTAGATGCTCCAAAGAGATTGACTCGAGATGTAGATGCTTATGAAGATCCATTAGTATTTGAGGCAAGAATTAATGCAGATACTTTAGCATCGCCATTGGTTGCTGATGTCATGGAAGATGATGAATACTAAAATATATTTCTCATTTTTTTTTGTAATTACCATTGGAAGATGATGAATACTAAAACACAATTCTCTTTTTTTTACAATTTTGTTCCCTCTACATGCCTTTGAAAAACTCATGTGGTCCACTCTATGTTCTCTCTACATGCTGGAATTACCATTGGAAGATATACTCTATTTTTACTAATAAACATGGTTTTGACATGTCTTGATACATTATATGGTCTTGGCAAATACTATTTACTTATTTTCAGTAAAGAATTGAGCATGGAAACATATGAACCTCAATCAAGTCGTTTAGAACAAAGCGAGACTGCTGAGAAAGGTTTGTCTAATATTTTTTTTAAATCTATTCTTTTTTTAATAATCGATGTTTAGATATATTGCTAATAACATATATTTTGTCTAGGCATACGGAAACAAGTTAAGTTTAATGAACATGGGCAGCCAATTGGAACATATTCATCGAGCTTGTCGACGTTAGTAGGTCAGGTGGCAAGGACACATTGTCCACCTACATACATGACATGGCATGATGTGCCAAAAAATGTGAAGGATAAGATATGGAGCACTATCTTGGTGAGTACATATATTATTTACTTATACTATTTTCGGGCCGATTTCCTCCATGATTTTAACTTATCTTTATATTATTATAGGATGAATATGATATTGAAATTCAACACAAAGCTATAGTATTATCGAAAGCTAATGGATGTTGGAAGCAATGGAAGCATGAGCTTCGAAAAAAATATGATGAATATGAGACGGATGGAGAGCGGGAAAAACATCCACCAAAATGTGTGAAGTTGGAAGATTGGAAGACATTTATTCACATATGTTCTACCAAAGAATATGTCGCACGTCGAGAAAAGGGGAGAAGTTCTAGAGAAAAGATGACAAACCCACACACCACTGGTCGGCGGGGAGCAGCTAAGATGGCAGAGGAGTTGGTAATCTCACTGAAATATTACTTTAATATAATTTTCTAAAGAAATAATGCTTACTTATGATCATTGAATTGTATGTAAAATGCGTAATCCTAATGGTGTAGTTACTGTGATGTAACTGATTATAGCCACACATACCAAGAAAGACGGGACATGCCCTTCACAATTTATGATTGAAAAATTGGTCTGCTCCTATATGTTATTATTCATTTCATTAACTTCAATAGTTATAAAGGACTGTGAGACTTTATCATTATAATATTTTATCATTATTTATTTTTTACAGGATGAAATTAAGAAAATGGTTGAAGATAATCCGGTTGAAGGAGAAGCAATTTTAGATGATGACCCTGTTGCACATGTAAATGCCTTCCTCTCAAATTAGATGATTGAATTATTGCTCTTTAAATCAATATCGTAATTATAAATAAAATTGAATCCTAGGTTTTGGTCGTGATAGAAGAGGTTATGTACGAGGTATGGGTAGAGGTATATCAAAGACAACTTTTTCCTCATCAGCTCCTTCTAGGGAAATAGCTTCACGAGAGAAGAGAGCACGTGCAAGTGTGGAGTCGAACTATGAAACAATTATGCGACGACTTGATGAGGAGACTAGGGCACGCAAGGTACTTGAGGAGAAATTCAATGCATTACCAAGACAAGATAGTTCTCATGGAGCACCTATGACTCGTTTGAGTGATCAGTTGAGTTCTTCTTATCAGGTAAAAATTTAAATATCCAATCAAAATTTCTATTTTACCTCATATCATTAGTGAATATCGATCAATTCATTTATTTTTCCTAAATTTATGTAGGAAGTGAGACAATCATCGTTTCATCTAGATGGTCACATAGAACAACCACCCTCTCACTGCATATTAACGAACTTCAAGAATAAGAATGTTGCCATGGGACGTGTTGATAGAAATGCAAGTCAATCAAACTTATCATATACAATCATAGTAGATGGCATATACGACATATCACCGCAGTGTATGCTCGTGATGGAACCTTGGGAGATATTACACCGGGTGATATAATTACATGGCCTAAAAGTCTTGTTCATTTTAGTTGATTGTACTTAGAGGTATATGGCCAATTCCTTTTTTATGGGTAACACAAATTCCACTACTTCACTATTTCGTTAAAATTACTTATCTCTAACGGAATATCTAAATTATTTAAGTTTCTCTCTACAGGGTTTTGTTGCTGGTCTACAATGAGCATCTTCGGATCTGACGGATAATGCTATACACTCAATTGTCGATGGCAATTTATACTTAGTACAAGATAAATTTTGAATGTTTGGTTTAGTTGTGTGAATATTTTATTGAAGGAATCTAAATTATACTTTCAATTTTGGTGAATATTTTAGTTAGGTAAATGAGCTATTACAATGAATGAAGTTTTTGTAGTATTGTGCTAAATATTTAAATAATTTTTCGAAGAGCACACAAAATATTTTCTTCATAGGCGTTGCAAAACTCTTAACATCTTTTGTGTAGTGGGTATTCCTTTTTCGTGTGTTTAGCATTACTTCTCATGAGCAAGTGCTGAAATTGTAGAGCTTTGACTCAAGGGGTACACCGTCCTAGCGTTGGAGTGATGGATGTGCGTAACAACAATATAAATCTTTCTTCTTGTTTTGTTTGTTGCAGATTTTCTTTAAGACATTTATTTTCTTCACAAATGCTAATCTTGGCCAGATTCCATCTAATTCATCATAATCATTGCCTTGTCCTTGGACTTAGAGTCGACATCGTTCCATCTAATTCTATTAGTTAAGTTGGCTAACTAAATATATTTTTCATTGTAGGAGCCAATGTTAGGAAGCTGTGGTTGGCCGATTGCGTCAAATCAATGAAGGTTGAAACTGTGGTTTCAATGATTGTGTGCTCATAAATAGCAGCTGTGCACCTCCCATGGTTAGACTATTTTTGCTCAAAGGGATTGACCTGAACACAGCTGGTGGTGCTTGGGTACCTGATTCTCTGGTTTAGTAGATTTCAGCATTGGGTTCAATTTCATTCTCTATCACTCTCTCTCTCTCTTCAAATTAGTTCATTTTAGGTTCGAATATTTAGTTGTCTACATTGAACAGTGATACTGAATTGGAATGAAGCTAAACGATCTATGGAGTTCAAACAAATTGATAGCTGAAAATGATCTGTTGTTTGATTTAGGGATTCCCGGGGGACTTGTGAGCTGCTATGCGGGTCGCCCGACTATCCGTGAAGCATCATCGATGTACAAACGGATGCTGTCGAGAGATCAAATGGATGTAGTCGACGGAGAAGATGATTCAGGTTACTTCTACTTTTTTGAGTGTTAGTTATAACTTAATTTTATTGTTGTGTGGTTATAACTTTTTTGAGTGTTAGTTATAAACAACTCCAATTGCTTATCATAATAATCCTAATTATGATTTAAATAAAAAGTTCTAACTTTTTTAGTGACAACTGAAATTGTGTAATTTGACACATAAGTTTGATCAATTCACCATAATAAATTCTGCTAGGAAGTTATTAAATTGATGATCCCTTCTGTTGTTAATAAATAGTGACTCCCTACTAGCCTCATGGGAAATCCCTACAAGGTTAGTGATGAAAATATTACTAAGGCTGGTAGGGCTTCATTGATCTTTGAGTCAAATTATCTTTGTCGGTGATAGGTCAGTCGGGGATGGAGTTCTGATCTTGAAAAGGCATATGACTGAGTTGTATATTTCTATGTTTTAATCCATAGAAGCCAAAACCCTCCTCTTGATTGGAAAACTCGAAAGAAGATTATACTCGACATAGCCAAAGGACTTTCGTATCTCCACGAGGATTGCAGACAGAGAATATCCTCCTAGATGAAAACTTCAATGCCAGGGTTTCTGATTTCAAACTAGCCAAAATGATCGATAAGGATCTGAGCCATGTGATGACTACTATGACAGGAGCTCACAACTATTTGGCTCCTAATGGCCGAGCTCAAATAGTACCCGAAAGTTGACGTTATAGCTTCGATGTTGTGGTTTTAGAAATTGTGTGTGGCTGGAGAAATTTAAACCACTATGAGGAAAACCGTCTTTATGCCATTATTTGTTGATATTTTATTTTTTTCATTAATTCTTTCAAATAAAAAGGATGGTAGGCTTGTGATGTGGAGTTATGATATATCTGTTTTGCAATTTCCGATTTCTCAGTTTGGATACCATCTCTACTGGGAAAACTAGAGAAACGTCTCAATTTCCATCTTATATCCTTGATTTGTTCTTCCGTTTCTAAGTCAGCAGTCCCAAGAGGAAGTGAAGTGCGCTAATAAGATTATTTTTTCATATGACCGATTTGTTAAAGATAATTCTTTTGTCATCTTGCTTTCTTGAAAGGATCTAAACAAAAGTTTGATTCGGATAATAGCATCAATTATCGCTACTTGGAAAGGAAAGGTTTCATTCGCCTAAGAATAGAAAATGATTTGTTATTCTTCCAGTTGAGTACTTTGAGCAAGATTAAGATCAAGATTCTCGATGGCAGCTCTCCTTGTCCAGCCATATGACAAATCAAGGTAGAGATTCTGCAATGAATTTATACTTGGGTCTGACAAGACCACTATTCTCTTTTTATTTTACACTTACAACTTTCAACTATTTTCAGCTTAAAAGCTATTGAGAAGGCCATAGTCGGGTTGATTTTGATTTAACTCCAAACAATGATGGAGAAGTGATATTCGCTTTGAGCATCCCGCAGAATTGACATCCGAAAGAAGGAAGGTGTTTTCTTGTTCCTTTTATTTCTATAGGAAAGAGTAATATTTTGTATATGAAATTTAGGTCCTGCAATTGACACTGTGATCATGTGCCACAGAGCACATGATCGCCTAGACACCACATCCTCTAGGTTCACTAAATCTTTGAGGGTAAATAAATTTTATTTTCATAGCTCTAATAAATATGGTTATGGATTTATGTAGTAATCGAATAGTGCCACAATTTTCTTCTTAGACTATACTATTGAATGGTTTGAAATATGAGCAAGTATTATGAGCAACTTAGTTTTCAAAGGCTCAAGAAAAAATCAATTACAAACTTTAATAACTCTTCAAATTTTTGATGAGCTGATTTTTTTAAGAATATCACGAATGGAACATCCATTTTTTTTTGTGTTTCCCCTGTTTGTTGAACTTCTTAAAGCTTGGAAGGTTGTACCTAAGTATTTGAAAAACCTTGTCAAGTGCTCAAAAACCTTGATGAGTTTACTTGAATGGTTTGAAATATGGGCAAGTATTATGTGCAACTTAGTATTCAAAGGCTAAAGAAAAAATCAATCACAAACTTAATAACTCTTCAAAATTTTCATGAGCAGATTTTGTCTTAGAATATCTCGAATGGTACATAATCTGTTTTTTTTCCCCTTTATATTATGTTTCTCCTGTTTTTTCAATTATTTATGGTTTGGAAAGGTTATACTTGATTCTATCTTTATCCCAAACCCTTAATTTTGAAGTTTTTATAATAGGTACCTCTAAACGCGCCTACGTGTTCTCTGAAAGCGCCCACGTTCTAGACTCCTTGAAAACCATTGATTCCTTTGAATAAGAAGATGGAAATTATTTTTTCACCACGAAAACCATTGACTCCTTGAAAACCATTGATTCCTTTGAATAAGCGCCCACGCTAGAGAATGATTCTTTAGCATTGATGTGATTGTAGAGGAGAGGAAATAATGTAGATGCAGCCACGTATTATAAAACCAGTTTTTCTCAGGCTTCCGATTATGGGTGTTTCTGGTCAGGCTTTCTGGCTTGCCTTGGTCGCACTATTCCATTGAATGGTATATAGTTCAAGTTTGTAGTAATCACTGACGTGTTTCTTTCAGGTATAACCAGCTGCGTGATAAGTTCCCACCTACATCTTTCTCTGGGCGTCCAACCCTCTCTGAGGCTGGAATGGACTTATTGAACAAACTATTAACTTATGACCCTGATAAGGTAGGTGTTATTCTTAGAAAAAATATTCAAGGAAACCATTAAATTTAATTATTGTCTACTGACTGTTCTGCTTGTGACTTATTGTTGTCCTTTTTTTTTCTTTTTTTTTCTAAATGCAATGGATACAATGAAGATGCTCTTAATCACGAGTGGTTTCATGAGGTTCCATTGTCAAATCGAAGGATTTTATGCCAACATTTCACCAACTTGTCTCGTGCTTTTAGTCTTATGGCTCACGGGTTCACTTAAGTGATTGCGTGAAACAGATTACCGAGACTCAGCTTTCCCAAAATAGAAAAGGTGTTCGAGAGTCCTAACTCCTAAGTTTCTCGGCTGTTACTACTTTACAGAATAGAATGCTACTTTGGGGCATTAGTCAGGTCCAACTGGTTGAACCTTACATGGTATTCAACTGGCTTTAGAACCATCAGATAGAAGGGAATCTTGAATTTCACCGCATTCAATTTCATTGCTGACGTGCGTCTTTTTTTAACATGTCAATGTATCTCGCTAAGGATTCTAAAACAGGTTCAATCAAAAGTTCAACAAGCTGGACTCGACCATCATCCTAAAGTAGGGAAAGCCACGAAACTTGAAAGAACACTTGAACGACTTTTCTATTGGTTTTTCATATCTGTCTTTGAGATTATTAATGTTATAGAGAACCGTCCATTTCATTTGTTGATTCTAGTTCTCTTTAATTTTTTTGAAGTCATAAGGTTCAACCAGTCTTCTGATGTTTCACTTTTTAATATTATCACAAAGTGAACCGAGGTGAAACATTAGATCTATATTTTATTGATAGCTTCTTCTGAATTGTATTTGGGATTTTCTTTCATTTTGTTTTGGAAAACAATTACCTTAAAAATGTTATTTTCATGGTGATGGATGTAAGATTTTTTTATTTTTGTTTTTGTTTTTTTCCCATGAAATTTTGATTTAACTTGATAACAGTTCAACAAAGGCTGTAGGATCCTACCCTTCACATTTGAAAGGATTGGGGAAGGGACATGGGTTAATTGGGAAAGAAACCACTTTTAGAATTTTTGAAGCAAAGGAGGAACTTCTTTGGTGATCAGTATTATAGTGGCAAGCAAAGGAGGAACTTGATAACCTTATTTTGAATCTTGCATCTAGCACTATACTACTTACCATAGTAGCAAAGTTACATTTGACAATATTTGGACAATGGTCATTTTGGAAAGTTTTGGAATTTCAATTTACCAAAATAGGTGAAGTTTCTCCTCAACATTCAATGCCCATTTTGCGTGAAATTTTGGAATAATTCGAAGATATTTGGAGAAATCTGTGACTATGCTATGGACATGATTGTATATATGTTCTTTTTGATTTCGTGTGTAAGTTTACACGTCTTAATGATTTAATTGTTTTATAGTCAATATAGTCCATATAGGCGATAGTCAGTAGGCATATATTAATGATTTAATTGTTGTAATCTAGTTAACCAGCATAGTTAAGGTGGCATTTGGACAACATATTTCTCCTTGTTGCTTCTCTTTACAATTTGATGACCTTATGGTTTTATTTTGAACCATCAGATTTGTTGCTTGAAAAGATCACAAAGTGCATGGGCGATTCTCATGCTGATGTGGAGAAGGAAGTGTTAAAGGCTGAGCAAGATATACAAATTTTATCATTTTAGCATCACCTTTTGGTTTATTTCCCTAAAAAATTTATGTTTCAGACCCATCATCTTCATTGCTCCATGTAAGAAATATTTCTTCACTAGTAGTTATTTAAGGAGATCACCTGGTCTTAAGAGTTTATGATATTCACATTTTTATGCTTGGCAATCAGGCGTTTGTGTACTGATCATATTTATTTTGATTTCTAGGTTGGTCGAGGATCTTGTGGTGATGTGACTATCTTGTCCTTCCAAATAATACACAATTCCCCAACTTAGCGAGTATGATCAAGGTAAATTAGACTACTCAATTAGCCTTACAATTAATTTAATTCAAATTTGATTCAAAGAAAGAAGTAGCATCACTACGTAAAAATATTAGTTCCAATTGGTGATACTATCGGTCAATTACTCGTTATGACAAATTTTTGTCTTATGCATCCATTTGTCTTTAGAATTTTATTTTAGAGTTGAGTCCCGATTCTCAAGTAAACATCACAATTCTCTATGTGGAGTTTTAGACTTACATTCTGTGATGATTTCTCCCCTGATTTTCTCTTTGGCCTACCCATTTTTTGTTAATATACTACAATTATTTCTTATTTCTTTTAAGTCCTCTAGAATATAAAGGTGGTAATGAGCAGGTTTGACGTTATCTATTTTTATTTCCATATATATCTTAGACTTCTTTGTTTGGCATCATTGTTTCATAAGTGAACTCTGGTGCTATCATTTTTTTTTACTTATATCAGTTTGATTCTCTCTCTGATTTTTGGGCAACATAAAATCTGAGATTGAACCTTGGACCTCAAGCCCAGTTTAGTGATTTCAATTGTAGCTTGATATTTGGCTGTGTTGCATTTCTCTCGTTGTTATTTATTTATTTATTTGTTTTCCCATTCACATTTTGTTTAAGTTTTGAAATTAGAAAGGAATGAAAAGGGTTAGGCCTGTAGCTCAACTAAAGGTTGACAATAATACACAAAGGGTATCTAAGTAGGGAAAATCGGTCAAAGTCGGCAATAAACCGTTTTCTTGAACACACATGCAAATTTTGAGTATCATTTTATTATGAAATTTATTAATGTAACTGAGTTTATTTTTATGGCAGGAAAACTCGTGGTATGGGAGCTAGCGCAAGTAAAACACACAAGAAGTGGGCGGACAAATCATAAAAGAAAAGTCATCTTGACAACGAGTTGAAATGTGCCCAATAAAAGGTGTCAAGCAATGAGACATTAAAATTCTGCCATTGGGCTTATTAGCAATTCGAGTCATGCTCTAAGGCAATCAAGTTGAATGTATTTATAGGATATTGTTGAATATATTAATATAATATCTTTGAATATTTTAATGAGATGGTGTTGAATGTATTAATACGATGTTGATTTTATTTTTGGCTTATTATTTTTTCATTTAGTTGAATGGATTATGAATTTTGTCCCTTGTAGAGTGATCTGTGGTTGATACAATAATTGTAATAGGTAAAATGGCTCTCATTATAGTAAAAAAAATGAAAGTTTTTCAAATTAAAAAAAAATAAAATAAAACAACGGTCCTTACCAGTTGTTTTCATATACCACTGATTTAGGCCGTGGTTTCGAAATAAAAAAAAAACTCTTTTCCCATTAGGAACAACGGCTTAACATTGTTGTTATTTTGCAACAGCCACAAACAACGGCCCATAACCGTTGTGTCTCAGAGGAAATTAACAACGGTTTGTCACCGTTGTTTACATATACCACTGATTTAGACCGTGGTTTCGGAAGAAAAATAACAACCATTTTTTTCGTTAAAACAACGGCTTCAAATCGTTGTTCTTTTGCAACGGACATGGACCGTGGTTTACCTGGTACAAAAACAACGGTTTCGAACCGTTGTTTACAATAACCACTGCTCTATAAACAACGGCCCTTGCAACGGCTCAAAACCGTTGCTTATGATATTTACAACGGTTTTGGGCCGTTGTTTTTTTTCGATTTTCACGTGGTGTTAAACCCTTAGAAACTTACCCAAACCCATAGGAATTACCCCCTCAACCTTTAGAAACCTCTCCGAACCCTTAGTTAACCCTCACGGGCCATGGTTAGAGTGAGATGTACTAGGACTAACAGGGACCTCTACTGAGACCCAATCTCATACCATTGAAAAGTAGAGGTTCCCATCTTTCCAACAAGCTAAAAATTACCTCAGTCCGAGTTATACTTCAAAAGTTATGGCGATCCAAAAAGTGGCCAAAAGTGCACCTAACAAAGGCATGCATGGTGTGTATATTACACACGCCAAGCCATTTTTTCTCAGAAATGGCTTGGCATATCTATTACACACGCCAAGTATAGGTGGGCCCCCCCTGCAGGCTCTGACTTCCAGGACATTGTAGCTATACTTGGCGTGGGTAGGACACAAGCTAAGCTTGGCTATAGTAACCTCTAGTTTTTATTCGAATTTCACTTTTAGGGTTTGACTTGTGGACTACCCGAGTGTTTAGGATGGGTTTCATTAGGTTTGTTGCACCCCTGTTTACCCTATTTGCAACCCTCTAGTCATTTGAAACCCCACCCTATCATCCACCATTGATCCCATTCTCACATATATCCATAGCCTTAAAATCTTAGGAAACCTTAGATGTTAAGATTACCTAATTACTAATCCTAATTAGCCTTAAGTACCCCCCCCTAACCCTCTCTTTTTCTATAAATAGAGACGCACCCCCCCTTGCAAATGGCTTGAAAAAAAATCCAAAAGAGAGAAAGGATTAAGAGAGAGCTTTCCTCCCCTTTGGTGCACCTTTTTCATATAAATTTCAAAACTTCAAAGTCTCCTTTAGACCCCACCTTTCATTAAAAATCTCCTAGTTCAGGTGAGAGCTACCCCCTAGCCCTCCTCTCCTATTCCCTAGCTAGCAAGCTTTAGAGGTTAGAACTCACTCTTCCATTATTCAAGCTACCAGAAGCTCGTCAAGTGCACCTACACGAAAGATCACAGTTGTGCTACAAGGGTCCAAGAGCTCCGGCTCTCCCCTCTACTCCTCTACCTTCTCGGCTTTTCCTTTATCCTTGAATTTGTGTCGTTACGTCGGCGAAATTTCGGTAATTGCGGAGAGGCACAAATAGGATCCAAGTGCCTTCGAGCAAGAGAAAATGCTCCTTTCTTTTTATTTTCTTTTTATTTTGGCCATAAGTAGAGACCGCTTTTGAGCAGGTTGATCGGGTGCCTAACACCTTTCCAATCGATAACTGAATCCCCAACCCAAGAGCCTTCGGCGTAGACCAATGAATCAAAGTCACATTTTTCGCACTTCGGTGCTTATAAAATTTATTTAGGTTTCTCGAGACACCAAAAGCTCCAGGTAGCGACTCTATATTTTTAGTGAGTGCGCATCGTCGCGATGGGATTCTCAAAAATCTACAGTTGCACACATATGCTGCCATCAAAGATTGCAAACCTGAAAGAGCACCAAGTCCTAATGGTTTCACTCTCGGTTTCTTCTACAAGTTATGGTCGATTATTAAGAATGACAACATTACCATGCTTGATAACTTTTTGGAAGGACACATCCACAAATCTATGAATGCTACCTTCATTGTCCTCATCCATAAAGAGAGGGGCGCCTCAGAAATGAAAAAATTTCAGGCTAATATCCCTAGTGTCTAGCTTATACAATATTATTGCTAAAGTTCTCGCCAATAAACTGAAAAAGGTGATAGGATCTGTTATCGCCAATTTTCAAGGTACTTGTATCAAAGGTAAGCAAATCCTTGACTTCACTGTTATCGCCGAGGAATGCATTCACTCTAAGCATACTTCCAAAAGTCAAGGGCTCCTTATAAAAGTTGACATAGAAAAGGCTTATGATAGGGTTAGTTGGAATTACCTCCCCTGGATGCTAAAACAAATGGAATTTGGTGATCGATGGCGATCGTGGATCCACAATTGCCTGGCTAGCAACCATTTCTCCATCACCATCAACGGAAAAGCTTGTCGATTTTTTGGTGCCTCTATGAGTTTACGTCAGGGCTGCCCTCTACGAATTTACGATAGTGATGGTTTGGTGAACAATTTCTAAAATCCTAGATGCCTTTTCAAGGTTAATATTCTCAAATATGTCGACAACTCTCTCGTCATGTGCGATGGAAGTATAAAACAAATCCAACAAGTTTGCAAGATTTTGAAGATTTATGAAGCTGTCTCCGGTCAATGCGTAAACTACGGTAAATCTAATATTTATGGTGTTAATATTGATGATAGTTTTCTTAATGATTGAGTCCTGAGGTCTAACCTTACTATAGCTAATTTTCCTATCAAATATCTCAAGATTCCCATTGGGATCAGAAAGCTTAAAGCCTCAGATTGGGATACAATCATTTCTAAAATCAATAGCAGATTAAGTGGGTGGAAAAGCAAAATACTCTCCAAAAGTGGAAAATTGATCCTCATTCAATCAGTGCTAAGCGCACTACCCACTTACTTTCTTTCGATGTATAAATGTCCCCTAAAAGTTAGTCAAGAAATAAAAAAACTTGAACACAATTTTCTTTGGGATGACATAGGTGAAAAGGGAAAATCCATCTAATCAGCTAGGATAAAATTACCAAGCCAAAATGGGTCGGAGGCTTGGGCATCAGACCGATCGTCAAAACGAACCAGGCTTTTCTCGTAAAGTGCTGGTGGCGCCAAGGTGATGAAAATTCTAACCGATGGAAAGATATAATTATTCACAAATACCGTCTTTGTGGAAAGGGTTGGGAGGTCAAAAAATTAAAATACCATAACTCATCATGGTGGTGGAAAGGGAACCTGACTACTAGAGATGAATTTACAGAGAACGTCCAATTCAAAATCGGGAATGGCAACAATTTCCACCTTTGGAAAGAAAAATGGGGTTCCCTAAACCATCCCCTATATCTTTTGTTCCCTAATCTATTTGCAATATCCGTTGTTCCTAACGCCACCATTGCTGACACTTTCATCCACGATGGAGGTTGGGTCATCTAGTTCAAAAGAAGACTCGGTGAAGTAAAAATCACCGAATAGAGTTCTCTCTCGACCCTCTTAGACAATCTCAATTTTGATCTCAACTAGCCGGATCAGCGGATATGGATCAACGCCAGCAGACACCCCTTCTAGGTCAAGTCGACTTTCGATTAGCTTTGTAGTTCTTACGCTCCGATCACTTGGAATTATATTTGGCAATTTAAAATTCCTTCCAAGAGCACCTTTTTCATTTGGTCGGTTATGTGGCACAAGATCGCCACTATCTCTAGTCTTAATAGAAAAAGCATGAGCATAGATAAAAAATGTTTCCTCTGCGCTACTGAAAAAGAAGATGATGATAATCATCTATTTATTCTATGTCAGAAAGTTTGGCCCATCTGGGCTAAATGCTTCAACGCATTCGGGGTACTCTCCTGTGTTCTCAAAAACACTACTGATCTGATCTTGGGATGGGATACGGACTTTTTCAGAGGACTTAAAAAGTGGTTCTAGGATCACTTTCACATCTCTGTTATGGAACATCTGGATCGCTAGAAACAGTATCAAGTGAAATGAAGGCAATTTTAACGAAGACAACGTTTTCAAATAGTGCATTATCGCCATTTGTGGGTGGGCTATGGCTAATGGAGTGGAATCCATTCCCATTTTTAACCTTCACAATTTTGATGCAGAGCAGCTCACTTCTTTTATCAGTGTTTTATAATTGGGTCTCTGGGTGCATTGGGTTATATTTTTTTCCTTTCTCTTCAGAGGTTTTTTGTAACGATCCCCAGAATTGTTAAACCAAGTGGTGTAGGAAACATCCATCAATTAACACTGAGCACTTTAACTGGATGAGACACTTATACTCAATGAACAGGTTTAAGATAATAAGTCTGTTTAGGCTTAATTGGGCAAATTCTCACTAACTCGTTAAATCGGTGTTGCGTTGGACTCTATAGATTCCAGCCTTTTACACTAAGTATACCCATCAATAGTGCACGGGAGGAAAACAATAGACCACTTGCCTTTGTTTGTGTTTTATCTGCCTATACAAGACCAAAGCCTTGTGAATGTTGCATGATATCCCAGCCCAAAAATGTAGCTTAAACTAAACAGCTGCATATAGCTTTAATTGGTCTTAATATAACCAAGAAGGAAGGAGTCGCTATTAGATAAACTTTTGTTGGTTTACCTGTAAAAGACAAATGCAAGTAAGCCTGGTTCTGTATATACACACACAAAACATAACTTGTTCTGGGTTATAAACAAGAAGACCCTGGATTTTTATTTTATTTTTATCTTGTCTTTTCTGTAATACACTGCTAATATAGTGTTGGCTTACTGGAATTTAACTCAAGTAGCTTATAAGCTACTTCTATCCGCTTTAAACTCCATGACTCCGATGAGTCATATCGCGAGAGCATGCACACAAAGTCAAATGACATGTTATAAGATACCAAGACAAAGTCATGCATCTTCCCCATTTCAAAAATCCTTGTGACTATACCCTACACAACCAACTTTTTAACCATCTTGAGTCTGTTTATGAGTCTTTCGTTAACAAACGAAGGCAATTTTTGTGAAGATCAACAAACAAGCTTGTAATATTCATACACTTCTACTCCGTTTCTGGTCCGTTTTTTAGATCGACAAATACAACAATCGATGGTCGAGTACTACAAATTCACCAAAAGGTATGCTAACGATTTCATTTAAAATAAAGGGTCATCATAGAGACTACGTTGAACTTGAGCCCTGAATTCAACAAGTATACTTGAAGCCAAGTGCAGATTTCTGCACTTCGAATCTGCATAGTAAATCTGTGGACTTCATAGAGTGCAGAGTGCAGATTCAGAGTTTTAAAATCTATCGAAATATATACTTAAAATCTATAGAAATCTGCTGAAATTATCCATGTATATATATATATATATAAATATATATATATATATATATATATACATATAAATATATATAAGTCAGGGAGGGAATAACATATCAAAAGGCCAAGAAGAAACCCAGCTGAAGCTCGGCAAGCCAAGCTTGCCGCGGCAACCTCAAGGGGTTGCCACGGCAATACACACTGCTGAGTGGCTTGCCGCGGTAAGCCCTGAGTGTTGCCACAGCAACCTCTTCCAACTTTGGGTTTTGAACTTTGGGTTGTGCCTCTTGTGCATTCGGACCTTGGGTCCACATGAGTTCAGGTAAATACCTGATGAAGTCTTGGTGCACTGAGTATCACCTATAGACTATTAGTTTTTAAAATAAATCAATTTTCTTAGATATGGTGCCACATGGAGCACTTAAACAATTTTGAAGAATTTTGAAGAGATGGATTCGCATGATGTTATCGGATGACTAAAAGTGCATCGACGACAACACGTGTAAGATTCAACGTACACAGGTAGGGAATCTGTGTTGGTATTTTAGAATGATATAAGTATGTCACTTAACTTTCATAAAAGCTTTGATAAGTATGCATGTATGCACTGATCAGCATAATAGAAGAAAAACATGATTTTTTTGTATTTGAACTGATAAGCTTGATTTGATAGGAAATAAATGGATTTGATTAGTCATTAAACTGATGTTAATATGAGCATCAACAGTATCTAGTACACATTGCATAAATCAGAAAGGAATTCTTTTACTAGTCTATGAGCATGACTATGATCATAAATCAGTTTTATAAATTAATGATATGATATATTGATAGCAGTTTAAGTACGTTACATCATAAAGCATACATGCAAATGCATATCCTTGCTGATTCTACGTGATTCAGTACTCAGAATTTTGTCAATCTCAATGTTCTTGATACGTTATTGCTCTAGTTAAATCAAGTGATCCCGCTAACTCGGGAGCTTGAGATTCTCGATGCAAGTGATCCCGCTAACTCGGGAGCTTAACAAGTGATCCCGCTAACTCGGGAGCTTGAAGTATTATAGTCCAAGTGATCCCGCTAACTCGGGAGCATGACAAGTGATCCCGCTAACTCGGGAGCTTGACCTTGATGATTTCCTATTTTCGCCAGCATGTATTTTCGGTTTCAATTTGTTTCACACTTGATACATCATGCATAAATACAGCATGTCAGCATGTTATTTATGTTATTTTATGCTTCTCTATGAAAAAGTGATAAACTGTCAATATAAAATAACAATGAAATATTCTCTACTAAGCTTTGATGATAGCTCATACCACAACTTAAATGTCTTAGTTGCAGACCCTGACCCGGAGCACATAGCCGATCCTACTTTCGTGTTTGATGAGGAAGAGGGAAAAGAAGAAGACGATGATGACGAGGAAGATGATTTCGTGAAAGAATTCTTCCCGAAATAGGTTTGTAGCTTGGGATCTGAGGGGATATGGATTTGAGAATGAGAGGAATGAGAGAGATACATTTTATGACATGTATAAATGATATATGATGGTTTTAGACATATGCTTGGATGTATAGGTTTTCTTTTCACTGTTTAGATGATGGGTGGCCGTCATCGGTGAAAAGCTATATATCAGATTTAACCGTTATTTTGTGCATAGTGTTGCTAGTCTATTTATCAGTTGTTTTTGTCATGTTATATATCTGTCAGAGTTAAAATCCATTGCTTCCGCAATTGCGTCACTTTTAAATAAAGAAACAACACCTTGATGAAAGGATCATATCAGGTGATCCGATGGTGCGACCTTTCCCAGTTTAGAGACGGGGAAACATCGGGCTGTCACATTTTTTCCTTGACATTTCGGTTTCCTCCTTATGTTGATTTTTTCCCATATAATTAGAGTTTCTTACATTTGCCAAGTACCTATTCTAATTTTTCCCGGAAAATCCGATTTTCCAGATAGCAATGCCTGTGGAGCTAATATATGTTTTTATCAAGCTTTCTGGGTTATATGTTTAGCATTTTTACTCTATAAGACAACTTTCAAAAAAAAAAAAAAAAAGAGCAACACCTGATTAATATCTCTCCATCAAACTAGTCAAACCTTAAGATAAAAATAGATATATAATAAGCACAACAAAGGTTATGTCTGCTTGATTGAACTTGATTTCATCTTCAACTATATTTGTAGCCATTGGATAGGATAGAATATTGACTACATGTAGTCAGCTCATAAAAATGGAAACGTGAAAGTCAAAGATTCTATCCTATCCAATAGCGTCAAATATGGTTGAACAACAAATCAAGTTCAACGGATTGACCTGAACAATACTCTAATAAGCATTCAAATCGAAGCAAGGATTTCACGTTGCATTGATTTGACCCTCAAAATTATCTCCTACGCGAAAAGAGGGGGATATTGACCTAAGGGTCGAGCACCTAATATCACGTATTTCGTAGTGTTAGCTTTTGAATGACGTGGGATTAAAAGTAGGTACAAATTTTGAGTGCTGAAGTCCCCATCTATAGCATAAACATTGGCAAGGCCACTCTTATTATTTATTAATTTAATCTGAATAAAGTACGAAAATTTCGGCGATTAAAAATATAGAAAAAATATATTTAATACTTTAAAAAAAATTAGCAATTGATCCGGGCACTGACGCCGAGCACTGATGCCGAGCTCAAGCATAGAACTATAGAAGACAAATTGACAAAGTGTACCATTATACTCACCCCACCAAGTTGCTTTCTTGCCCCACCTTCTTCTGTCGGTATGCATTGATTGCCTTTGAATCAGATGGTGGAGGTCATTTTTCGTCCCCATCTTCTACACAATGGACCTATGGATTGTAAGTGTATCATCAGACGATCGATTTTTTATTACGTGTGGCACATATCTCAAAAAGTGACCCTAAAATCATATGAACTCCATCACGCTCAAGCATGATTTTAGCGTCACTTTTTTAGATGTGTGCAATGCGTAATAAAAAATCAACCATCTGATGGTATGACCACGATCCATAGATCCAATATCCAAAATATGGGGATGAAAAATGACCTCCACCATCTGATTCAAAGGTAGTCAATGCATAGTAGGTGGAACACGTGGGATGAAAAAGTAGCCTTTTGGGTGAGTAAACTATACCTATTGAGCAATCTGCAGTCATGTTTTTAGTCCCACATTGGTGAGAACAAAACAAATGCAAAGGGAAGCCACCTATATAACAAAGGTTCACTCAAGCACTCTTCCTATCTCAGCTCTTCCCATGTCAGCTGTGTGTTGACTGTGAGCACAAAGCGACTATTGTCACCATATTAATAAATTAAAAAAACTAAAAATTAAACATTAAACTTTGAAAAGAAATACTGAAATTTGCCGAAATTTTCAAAATTATTCGAAAAATCTTGAAATTTTGAAAAGTATCGAAATTTCTTCGAAATTTTTGTTTGACCCTCATTTCGGCGAATTTCACGAAATTTCGTCGCATTTCGACGAAATTTGTCACTATGATTCTATGGCCGAAAGTAGACTTATCCTCCCACATGCACACGTTTTGTTTTCAAAGTCAAACATAAATTTCTCCAATGGGGTTCATATTAGGTCAAGCACTGGTGATTATGGGTCAAAAAATCGTCCGATACCGATACATATCGCCCGATACGTATAGGTTTTGGACCTAGGCAGTACGATACATTGCCTATGTATCGTACCCCCTAAAAAATAGGGTAATTATCGTCTAATACGGGTAATGTATCGCCCGTATCGGACGATAATTTAAAATTATCAGACGATAATTTCAAATTATCGTCCGATAATCTTTTTTTTTTAATTAAAAAAATAATAATAATAAATTATCGGACGATACGGGCAAATTATCACTCGTATCGTCCGATACATCCGATAATTTGAAATTATCAGACGGGCCCCACCTCCTTGTCTTTTTTTCTTTTGTTTTTCTCTTTTTCTGTTTGTTTGTTTTTTTTTTTTTTACTAATCGTTACAAAAGCCGCAACGGATATAATTTTATATCGGTTGTATTTATTTTTTTGATTTTTTTATTGATTAAAACGTTGCAAAAGCAGCAGATATAATTTTATATCCGTTGCATTTGCTTTTTGCAACGGATATTAGCGGGTTGCAACTATTTGTTGCCGCTATAAAACCCACCCGAGAATCCCTCTTCTTCTTCACTTGCAAACCACCCGAGAATTTCATCTTTTTCTTCACTTGCAAATCACCCGAGGATCTTTTCTTCTTCTTTACTCACAAACCACCTGAGGATCCTTTCTTCTACACCACTATACTTCTTCTTTCTCCACTTGCAATTCACTATACTTCTTATTTCTTAGCCATCGGAGACCGAAATCGTAGACACCGGATTATTACACTCATATTTTCGTCGGATATTTAAGAGAATGTATGATTTTTCATCATCTAACTTGTATTTTTAATTATTTTTTCATTAGATCTACCATATTTATTACTTTTTTTTTTTAATTAATTTTTATTTATTACTAATTTTATCATCAGACAGAAAGCTCAAACCAAAGTAAATTGAGTACAATTTCACTGAAAAAATGGGGAAAGAGGCTTGGAAAATCGATTGCCAAGTTCGTGATATACAGTCACATTCCGAATCAAGTTGTGGAGTCGCCGTACTTCAAAAGTATGATTGATACAAGTGCAAAAGCTGGTCCGAGAGTCAAAAAGTCTTCTGCATATGAGGTATCCGGGCCTCTATTAGATGATGAGTACATAGAGATAGGAACTTACGTGGACAACTTTCACGAAGTATGGGATGAGAGAGGTTGAATTATGTGCGATGGATGGACAGGTCCCAAAAACAAGAGTTTGATCAACTTTTTAGTCTACAGCAATGTCGGGATAATATTTCTAAAATCAGTTGATGCTTTAAAACACGCGAAGACAGCTGATTACCTCTTTCAACTAATGGATAAAGTAGTTGAAGATGTTGGAGAGCACCGAGTGGTACAGGTGGTAACAGGCAATGCCGCTAATTATAAAGCTGCAGGTCGTCAGTTAATATTAAAGAGACGTCACTTGTATTAGACTCCATGTGTCGCTCATTGCGTGGACCTCATTTTTGAGGATTTGGGAGAGAAGCAAAGCACAAGCAACTATTCAGAATGGAAGAATAATTACTTTCTACCTATACAATAGTGACAAGTTGGTGAATATGATGAGAGATTTTACCAAGAACAAGCTGCTATGGTCTGCGATTATATGATTTGCAACATAATTTTTAGCCCTACAGAGCTTGGCTAGATATAAGCGTGAGCTGAAAAGGATGGTCTCTTTTGAAGAATGGAGAAAATATGAGTTAGAACTCTCACAAGCAAAGAGACCTGCCTGCAACGAAGTTGTTGACCTAATCTATAGTCCCCAGTTTTGGGCAGATGTTGCCCACCAGATCGCCGTCACTACCCCGTTGGTACAAGTATTGAGGTTGGTAGATGGTGATGAGAAACCAACGATGTGGTACGTTTATGAGTCGATGGCTAAAGCCAAATTGGCTATTAAAATTAAATGCCCGATAAAATATAAATGATATTAGGCAATCATCGACAAGAGGTGGGATGCACAATTCTACCAGTACTTACATGCCACAGGTATAATATGCTAAACTACTTATGTAGTGATTTTTATTTATTTATTATTTATTATATTATTCATTGTTTCTATATATTGATGAGATTGTTTATATTTGATATATAGCACACTACTTAAATCCGATCTTCCAGTATACACGACGCTTTGAGTTGACTAAGGCCGATGACGTGTACAGCGGTTTGCTCAATGTAATCCAACGAATGCTCCCTGAGTTAGTAGAGCAAGGTCAAGCCATAAGAGATATGAGTAATAATACCATATAAGTAATAATGCAGGTGTCATATGATTTATTTATTGATATGTGGGTTATTGATATATAGATTGATATATTCAGCAAGAAACATGGGTCATTTGGGACCCCATTGGCGCAATCCCAAATCAAGTATGATAAAGTCACTGATTGGTGGATACATTATGGAAGTGATGGCCCGATATTAAGGCGGGGTGAGTTGCCATGAGAGTTTTATCGCAAACTTGCTTCTCGTCCAACTGTGAGCGAAATTGGAGCACATTCTCTCTCATTCACACGAAGACAAGGAAAAGGAATAGGCTAACTATGAAACGATTGAAAAAGTTAGTCTATTGCCACTACAATATGAGATTAAGGGTCAGAAATATGCAGAGAACCAATCACTATAAGATATTATATGAAGTTTTAGTTCATACAATTTTTATTTGATCTAATTGATGAGACATCAGACATGTATTAATTCATTTATCATATTTTACCTTACAGATAGTGAATATTTTGATCCTATCCAGTTAGATTATATATTCATGGAGGATGACCCTTTAAATCAGTGGATAGAAGAGAGAGAAGAGCCAGTGTTGGATACTGAGGACAGCGCATGGCTGGATAATGCTGAAAGAGTAGCAGATGAGCAGGCTTCCCAACCACCGAGGTAGAAACGAAGATTGAATTGTCATTCAGTGGTTAGATTTGATGACGAAACGCAGCCCGATAGTAATAATGATAATGGTGGGGGTGGTGATGGAGGCGATGAAACCCACGCTGGCACTAGTGGTAGAGCGGATGATATTTATCCCTATACTTATGGAGGTATTGCTGCATGGGATGAGGACTCGTTAACAATGTATGACACTCCTACATTTAGAGGTGGAGGAATTGAAGGAAGAGGAGCGTCAGAATCTTACCAAACACCACCTCCACCACCACCACAAGGTCCACAAGATGATATTGGTTATATGACTTTTAGCTTCGGGGTATTTAGTTTACAAAATACCGAAGATTCAACAACACTATCGGCCTCAACCAACCTATCCCGGGCCATATGACTTTGTTTGTCAAATTTTTGGATGACCAACCTTTACCTATTACATTGAGCCATATTTGTCGCTAATGCCTCAGTTTCAAGGAGGCACACATAATCATGGGTATTAATATGACCAATATTATAAGAAAAGCTCGCGCACCGATGATGATGATAACGAGGGCCAAAAACTACCACGAAATTTAATGTGGCTCTAAAGTAATTAAGTTTTTTATTTATAATATACCTTTTAATTTTGATAATTAGTTATGTATAATAAAAATTTGATCATTAGTCATGTACAATGAAAATTAGTCATGTACAATGAATCAACTATGTTAAGAGTGATCTTACCTTTGTTGTGGACTTATATCCTAATATATTTTTGTTGTCTGTTAATAAAATTTTTATTTATTAAACAATAAAAAAGAAAGGAAAAAATTGAAAACTTTTAGTCATAATTATACATGGTCGGAAGAGACCATACTTTAATTAGGAATCTGTCATATTATAAAATATGCATCAAATAAGTTTTAAATAAATTTAAAAAAAAGTAAGAAAAAATAGAAAATCATTAAATTTATTTTTCTTAATTTTTTAGGATTTTTTGAAATAAAAAAATTCAATGTATCAAACCGATACATTCAATGTATCACCGATACATTCAATGTATCAGTCGATACCCGATACGAATCGTTCTGGAGGTCAGGACGATATGTATCGATTTTCCTATTTTTTGACCCTTGCTGGTGATCGTGAGCTTCCATCCACACCAATGGCAACGTAATTACGGAGAGAATATAAACCAAAGGTCCTTCGGTGGAATAGTGCTGATGTCATCTCTCCTTCTTTCTACTCTCACCTTAGAGAAGATTTTATCCAAATGTTTTAGGGCTGGTTGGAGAGTCCAGAAAAGCCAGATTCTTGATTTGAACTCTGAAAGTGGGGGTAAGAAATCACCTTTCCTCGAGTCTCTTACGTTCGCAAGTTTATGTGGGTCACGCACGAAAATGGCCACTTTCCTCTTGAAAACAATGTTTCTCTTTCTATCCAAACGTCTCAAAAAAGCCAAGATTCTTACCTCATCATTATATACTCCTCCCAAAGTGTTACACTTGATTGCAGCTCCATCATTTGTGAGTTCCAACAATGTGAATTAAAAGGGTAGCTTTAAACACACCCATTGAATCTTGTTGGGCACCTATGCTAAAAACCATTGTAGACACCCAAATTTGGCCCAAGGCTCGATCAATACATACTTCGAGAGGGGCGTACCCCCGAGCTTTCAAAAGTATTTTCTAAACCCTTAGGAATCATCTCAAAACCTTTAGAACTTAACCCAAACCCTTAGAAGTCAACCCAACCCTTTAAAACTTAACCCAAACCCACATAACCGGTTTTGAACCAACCTAAACAGCTGATGTAAAGAGGAGTGCCAAAGTTTGCATAGACATTTTCCCAACCTAAGACCTATATCTTTGGAAAGTAGAGGTTCTCAGCTTTCCAATGAGCCAAAAATCGCCTGATTCTGAAATGTACATAAAAAGTTATGGCGATGTGAAGAACGCACAGAAATGCAAGTTTCAGGATTCCAAATCGTGACACTTTTGCGTAAATCGTAATTCAAAATCGAAACTTTTTGTAAGTCATGATTCAAAATTGTGACACTTTTTCATAAATCGTGATTCAAAATTGCGATACTTTTTCAAAAATCGTGATTCAAAATCGTGACACTTTTTCGTAAATCGTGATTCAAAATCGTGACTTCTTTTAAAAAAATCGTGGCCTCTTTTCAACAAATCGTGACCTCTTTTCGTCAAAATGTGTCAACTTCATCTTCTCCAATGAACCACCCGAGATAACATTTTGATTTGGGTTTTTGATTTGTGGACTTTCCCAAACTTTGGGGAGGTTTTCTTTATGACCCTTATACCCCTATAAGCCTTTAGAACCACCTTTGTGCCATTTAAGTGACTACCTCATCATTTACCATTAAAACTTATTTTCACCTTTTTCAAGCCCTAGAAATCCTAGAAAACCTTAGATTTTACATTACCTAATTCTTAATGAGTTAACCACTCACTAATTACCCCCAACTCTATAAATATAGGCCCCCACCCTTCACTTGAGAGAGGGTTTTTTATCCAAAAAATATCCAAAGAGGAGCCGACCTAAAATAGAGAAATATTTCTAAAAGGAGAGAAAAATCAGAGAGATATTTTCCAAAACAGAGAACTCTAGAAAGATCTCCCCCCATCTCAAAGCTTCAACCTTCTAGGTTTTGAAACCCCAGCTCATTAGATACCACCCCACTTCTCTCAATATCATTCCCAAGCCTTAGCCAATTTAAAAATTTTAGCTCATCCTTCATACCATCAATTTTCCCCAACCTTAGCTAGTTAGAACCTTGCTCTAACCCACTATGCTTTCGGAAATTCACCGGAGCTAGCAGCAAAGTGAAGATTCGGCAATGGTGCTACAAGGGCTCGAGAGCTCTGGCTCTCCCCTCTATTCATCTACCTTCCTTTTGTCTTTGTTTTTCCTCTATTCTAGAATTTAAACCGTTACGCTGTCAAAATTTCAGTGATTGTGGGGGGCTCAAGTCGGATCGAAGTGCCTTTTGGCAAGAGGAAGTGCTATTTTTTTATTTTTAAAACTGGGTCATAGTAGAGACCGCTTACGAGCGGGTTAATCGGATGCCTAACACTTTTCCGATTGATAACTGAAGTTCTTACCTAGAGGTTTTGGCGTAGACCGGATTTGGAGTCATATTTTACACTTCGATGCATATAATATTGATTTTTGATATCCCAGGACACCAAAAGCTCCAGGTGGCAACTCTATTCTTTTCTTGTAAGCACATTGTCGCGACAGACCCGCAAGGTCCATGGTTACACAAATGGCGATTCCACTGGGGACATTTTTTTAGAACTTCTGCTTGAAGTTTGCCCCGTTGCATGTGTCTTTATTTTTTTTTCTTTTTTAAACTTACCCCTATAATTCTGCATCTAGTCTTTTTTTTTTATTTTTTATATATATACTTACCCTTACAATTTCATCTCTTTTAGCCTAGTCATTTGACTGGAACCTTTTTTTATATTTGCTAACATACTTACCCCTCCGATTCTACATTTTTATACTTACCCCTACGATTCTGCACTGTTTTATACTCACCCCTACGATTCAGTCATTTACACGCCTTAGCCGATTGGCGGGCCTACGTGAGCATCTAATTTCTGTCATTTAAATGTCTTAGCCGATTGGCGGGCCTACTTGCGCATTTAAATTTCATCGTTTACACGCCTTAGCCGATTGGCGGGCCTGCTTGTGCATTGTTTTACATTTAAATACATTCCATCAGTGAACGTCGGCCCGTAGAGGCGGCACGGGATTGTCACCCTAGTCTTTGAACATTAAGCAAACTCTCTTTTAAAAATAAATTTAAAATTGAACCTTAAAAGTGAACTAAGGGACTTAAATTCATCTTTTACGTTGGGTAGATTTTGCAAAAGGGTGGGAATTTAGGCAGTGATACAAACGTCCCGATTCTTAGTTTGGCGACAGCCCTAGTGGTGATGTTCTCGAAAAGTACCACCCCATCCAATATCTGAGAAGGCGCTTGCGCCGGAGGTTTATAGGGTGGGTGACCGATCTTAAGAAAAAGTCTTAAAACCCTAGGGGAGAGAGCTAGTGGAATCGAAAAAGCCTTATATCCTATAGGTTCGGTGAGGAGGGACCCGTTACAACAAAACAATAGTTCCCGGAAGCACCGCTTCCAGAAAACAAAAAAACTTACCAATCTCTAGCCTGCTATTGCTGTCAAAATATATTTATATACTATGTTTTGGCCTTGCGTATATAATACATACGCTAAGCCTATTTCAGATTGGATAGTCCGAATCTGAGGCCTTTCCTCACTTCCTCCAAGTCCCACGCTTAGTGGTTTAGTATCCCCAATAAATCCCGCACGTTTCGACACCCAATACGCCCTTGTCGGTCAAAAGAGATCACCCTCTTATTAACTTTTTCCGAGGGATCGGGTGTCGCGTAGATTTTCATGCCTTCAAATAGATCAAAGGTTTTTTGCTTTGATTCTTCCGAAGCGCGTCGAAATCCCACCATGGGAGATATTAGGGGTGTGAACGCCACCCGAAACAGGAATTTCAAGGCCCCAGAAAACATCAGAGGAAGGTTCAAATTTTATCCAAAAATTAAAAATAAGTAAAAATCAAAAAGCCAAAAAATCTAAAAAAGTAAGTTTATGGTGCTGTAAACACGGCATTGCCGCACTCGCCATCTTCTCGTAGGGGAAGGAAGAAAAAATCCTTCAGACCATACCCGAGAAATCCATACCCTACCCGCCAACAAACTGTGTCTTAGGCGGTTGATCTGGCCCATTTTGACCCAGATTCATCACCACCCCATTCCCCATCACATTCCTATACTGAGGAGATACAGATACCCATCTCTGATCCCCCCACCCAATCCCGATTCAATGTCACCAGATCGTTCGGTGCACCCATTTTTCCTTCCACCTCAACCCAAAATATGCCCATATTGTCCACCTCCACCCAACATACACCCACTTTTTCCGCATCTACCCAACATACACCCGATTTTTCACCCGATTTTCCTTCCACATCCACTCCATATATACCCCATTTTCCATCGACATCCACTCCATATACACCCAATCTTCCCACATTCACCCAAATCATACCCAATTTCACATCCACCACCACACAAAACTCACCCCATTGTTCCCCCATGTCAAACCCATTTACATCTCACATCCCTACATCCACACCAGGAACACACCTACCCGATCCATCCACCATGCCTAATTTTTCCCAAACCGTGCCCAATTTCCCATCTTCTTAACACATACCCAATTTTCCTACATCTACTCATACCATACCCAATCCATCACATATCCCCCCATCCACCCAGGTCATGCCCAATTTTACCTGGGTCATGCCTAATTTTTCTTATATACCCATCCAATCCATGCCCCATATTTTCCCTCCAACAGATGTACCATTTACATCCACCCCCTCACCCAATCCAATGACTATAATGGATGAAATGGCCAGGGCCTATGCAATCTGGAAGGCCTCTCAAAGCAGCCTCCCCCATCCATCCCATGCATTTTCAAACCCATCCCATACCCTCTAAAGTCTTCATGCCTCTTTTTCCCAAAACACCAATCAATCCCCCATTATTCATACCACCCAAGACCCTCACCAACCATGGGGTCATGTGAGTGGGCCTCAAAGCCCAATACCCCAAGCCCATCAGGCCCAAGCCCACCAAGGCCCAATGGCCCAATACCTCAAGCCTACCAAGGTCAAATACCCCAGGCCCAAGCCTACCAAGGCCCCATGCCTTATGCCCAAGCTTATCACGGCCCAAACTTGGGAGCACCATTTACAAACCCTTCATCATTCCACCAATATCCCACCTTCACCTATGCCCAACAAACCCCCATCCCCCCTCAAATGACAATCCCATCTCACCCAATTCTCCAACCCCGCATGAGCCCTATTTTATCACATGTCTCACACCCAACCCAGTATGGGAATCCATCCCATACCATCAACCATCTCTAATTCATCCATCTTGTTACCTCTCAAACCCATCCCCAAGGATTCCCCCAGATGCAGTGGCCACATCAGGCACCAGCCTAAAATCTGCCTTGCACTCATCCCATCACCCCACCAACTACTCATTAGAACTTCTCATATGTATAATGGTCCCACCAGGCACCCATCAAGGCCACTCAGAACCAACAAGATAAACTCACCCTTCCTCAACCATATGTGGACCCACAGTACGAGAAAGATGAGGTCAGAAATAGTGGGGCCTATGCAGGGGCATTCGCCAACTTTAATCCTCGACCACCCACACTTACCAATCCCCAGGCCATCCAAAATGAAGGGAAGCAGCCTCTTGAGGGAACGGCCCTAGCCCCACCATCCAAAGAATCCAAGCAGCTGAAAGAACAAATGGATAAAATCCAGAAGCATTTGATGAAGTTAGGGAATCGAGATTCAAGCAGCAGATTTCTCAGATCTGTGCCTTTTTGTTGAGGTGCCACTGCCACCCAAATTTAAAGTACTCACATTTGATAAATATGATGGCACGAGTAATCCAATTACCCATCTAAAATCATACTGTGGAGATATGTGCCAATATGGAGGAGACGCACGACTCCTCATCAAAGTGTTCCAGAAGAGCCTTACAGGCCCAACTTTGAGATGGTTCACGTCTCTTGAACCGTCCATGATTAAAACGTGGAAGGATCTAACCCACCTATTCTAGGAGCAGTATGTCTATAACATCGACATAGAACCGTGCAAGTCTAATTTGGCCTGGTTGAAACAGAAATCTGATGAGGTGTTCAGCGATTATCTGGGTAGATGGAGAGCATTGGCAGCCCAAGTGAAAAATCGAATACCCGATGATGAACAAATTGAGATGATATTAAGAAACACTCTTTTGGTCGTCTCAAATTTCTTAGTATACCAGCAGCAGCCCAGCTTTGCTGACTTGGTAAGAAATGCCAACCGCTGCAAGGATGCAATAAGAGAAGGCCATTTAAACAGAACAATAACTAGTGGGATCCGCAAGTTTCCTGAGTAGAGGAATGAGAGGAGAACCGGGACCAATATTCAAATAGTAGATACATGGAACATCACTAATATGGTCCCCTTCCAGTTCAAGGCAGCCCAGCCAGCCCCAACCAGAAGTGAGCTAATGCAGAGGACAGGTAATGGGCAAGAAACACAAATGACCCCGGAACAAAGAAGGGCTCGATTCGATTGAGTTTTTACACCTTTAGGGCAATCCTTAAGCATTCTTTTACGTATGTCGGTCGAAAAGAGTCTTGTTACGCCTTTCCAACCACACCTACCACCAAACCCTATCCCCAAAAATTATGATCTCAATACTCACTGTAATTTTCATCAAGAACCGAGCCACCCGACTGATCGACGCTTTCCCTTAAAGCATGCGATACAGGATTTGATAGAGGTCAACAAAATCATTCCTCCGGCACTTCTCCAGGCCAACCAACATGCCAATATACATCAGGTGTCGTTACCACCACATCCACCGGGTGGAGCAGGCCCAAGGCCAACCGTCAGCATGATAGAAGAAGACAGGAAAGAATTCTATCCTTCTGATTATATCAGTGTCAGGGAAAACTTTATGGTACCAATGCAGAGAGGCCAGGAAGATAAAAGCATAGGAGTAATTGAGCCCCTGAACTTGGCTGATTACTTTTCCAATTCCACACTGCCAACAGAACCCTTAGATTTGAGGATATATTTTCCATCACCAGCTCCCGTCAGCTATGTCCAAACCAACTCTTATCAACCATACGCAACAGCATCCCCACCAACTACCCAAGGGCCGATTTTGCCCCATATCCCCCTCCGGCACCGATTAATTACCAATGGCCTACCCCCATCACACCACCCCCAATACAGTCATTCACAGTCCCCACCAACCCCATTTGGCCCACTTTCTCCACCCCTCCATCTCTTATAGACGTTAATCAAGTGTTATCCGCCCATCCCAACCCACCAGTCTAAGCACCTTTGAGTCCTATATCCACTCCATTCCAAATCTCGAGACTAACCTATGATCCCCATCAGGTCCCACTCAGTTATGATCAGACGGATGTCAATGCCGACAGCAGTAGAGAAGGGGTAGTAGGCTTTTTCACACGATTAGGGAGAATCTCTAAGCAACTGGAAGTACCGATACCAGCTCGGTAAGAAGAGAAGAAAGAACCTACGACAGTAAACCCATTCGAAAGAATGAGCTGAGAGCACATACTGGAAATACAGTTGATGAGAATGTCAGCCCACATCACTGTTTGAGACCTTTTAATGACGTCCCCGCTTCACTTTCAGGCTCTGATGGGAGCACTAAGAGATGCACATGTGTCTATTCAAGTAACCCCAGACGAGGTGGGATAGATAATCGGGCAGGTGTTGGCTCCTAATGCCATCTCTTTTTCAGATACTGACCTACCTGATGAGGGAAATAATCATACCAAATCCCTCAACATCATGGTAGAAGTCGGGAATCTGGTGATTCCATTGGTGTTAATAGACAATGGATCAGCTTTGAACGTGTGCCCTCTGAGAACCGCTAGCAAGATTAGGGTGGAGCCTTTCGCTATCAGGCCAGCGAGATCAAGTGTTAGAGGATTTGATAACACAAGAAGAGAGATAATTGGAGAAGCCGATCTTGAGCTCGTCATTGGGCCAATGACCTTTTCCATACCTTTCTAAGTTATGAATATCAAATCCACTTTTAATATGTTACTAGGGTGACCCTGGTTACATGAGATCGGGGCAATACCTTCCACTCTGCACCAAAAACTCAGATTTGTATCAGAGCAGAAAATCATCACCATTACGGGTGAGGGGCAGGACGAAAGAGAAAAGGCTACACACAGTATAGATAAACTCAAGGTATTGGATGTGCCGCACACTACAGAAGATACAGATCTTCATAGCTTTGAGTATGACGTGTCGGTAGTGATCCTAGAGCCTCTCAAGAGGATTACTATGAAAACCAGTGGCAGAATGGTCGCAGTTGTGGCTATGGTCCAGAAATTGGGCTATCATAAAATTAAGGGGTTGGGATCACAATTGCAAGGACGAAAGGACCCAATCAGAGCCAAAGGCGTACAGCAGGTTAGATTCGGCCTAGGCTACAGGCCTACCTAGGAAGAGGTCTAAGAGGCCAAGGAGAAGGCCCAAACCATTACCGTTGCATAAGCCAGGGGAATAGACTTGAAGGATGAACCTCGCCCTAGACCTCACATCCGGGATACCTTTGTAAGTGCTGGGGTTATAAAGATTAATCGGAATGGGGCAACACAGTTAAACCCTCACAAACTAGCAGCCCCGATCCACCCAACTAATCCCCAAATCTTCCTTACTAATTTTGAAATAGACTTGGCCTTCCTATCCCTTTTTAAGGAGGAGTTTCCCATGCCTGTACAGTCCCCCCTATGGTAAACCACCACAGAACCATGCTGATGTTTGAGGACAGGGTACCGGACAAGCCCAGGATAAACATGATGGAGGCTGACTCTCAAAAGCCATATCAACCAGCCTCCTTCACTCAAACAAGTAAAGAGGCAGCCTCACAGGTAAGGAACTAGGCATCAATGTCCCTAACTCTGGAAGCATCGCGTGACCAGAAATTTGGCACCCGCTTATAAAAAAATAACCTATAAAAAGTGAGGTGAGCCCTTGGCAGGCAATACCATGTGTATATAGGGACCCGCCTTGCCAAGGGCCCGTTTTTGAAGAAAAAGAAAAATCCATAAAAATAAAAGAAATATAAAATAATCTAAAAAAATTATCTTTCAAAATTTCTGAGAAAATCAAAGAAAAAGGTGCCTTAATAGAAAAGCCTGTCCCACGTGAAATCACCCCCTTTCCTGTAGAAAATACAAGAGGTAGGAGTCACGAGTCTAGATGAGGAAATCCCAACTGATGAGCTCCCCAATGAGCTCTTGGATCGATTTGCCAATTTTGAGCATAGCGCTAAGCTGATTATGGAAGAAACAGAGGACGTCAATCTAGGGATCGAGGAGATTCCTAAAATCACCAAGATCAGAACGTCGTTGTCTCTCAAAGAAAGAAAAAGCATGATTGATTTCCTTCGATCATACCAAGACGTCTTTGTATGGTCATATGAGGATATGCCTGGTTTGAATACCGATTTGGTCGAGCATGAGTTGCCGCTCTATCCGGATGTTAGGCTAGTCAAGCTGAAGTTGAGACGACTCCGGCCAGAGTGGATGCTGAAAGTGAAAGATGAGGTCATCAAATAGTATGACGTGGGATTTCTCATGATCTCAAAGTACTCGCAGTGGCTAGCCAATATCGTCCCTATATCAAAGAAAGATGGAAAAGTCCGCATGTGCATTGACTTCAGAAATCTAAATAAGGCGAGCCCAAAGGATGACTTTCCGTTGCTACACATCGACATCTTGATCGATAACACTGCCAAGCATGGGATGTTTTCATTCATGGACGGATTCTCCAGATACAATCAGATAAAGATGGTTAAAGCAGACCGCGAGAAAACAGTGTTCATCACTCCATGGGGAACTTTCTACTTTCGAGTCATGCCGTTTGGGCTAAAGAATGCCAGCGCAACATATCAGAGAGCGATGACTACGCTCTTCCATGACATGATGCACCCAGAGATCAAGGTGTATGTGGACCACATGATTGTCAAGTCTCCAGAGAGAAATAACCATCTGATAAACCTCCAAAAGTTGTTTGAAAGGCTGAGAAAATACAGGCTATGTTTGAACCCTCAGAAGTACGCATTCGGCGCCATGTCAGGAAAGTTACTAGGCTTCATCATCAACAGGAGAGGCATTGAGGTTGACTAGATCAAGGTAAAAGCCATCTTCAAAATGCCACCATCATCTATCGAGAAAGAGGTCAGAGGTTTCTTAGGCAGGATACAGTACATTAGTCGATTTATTGCACAACTCACTCCTATCTATACGCCAATCTTCAATCAACTGAGAAAAGAATCGCCCGTTGAATGGAATGATGACTATCCAACAACATTTGATAAAATCAAGGGTTACCTACTCAATCCTCCAATTTTGGTACCACCCAAACCAGGGAGACCACTCTTAATGTACCTTTCCATCACAAAAGTTTTAATGGGATGTGTCTTAGGGCAGCATGATGAAACAGGAAGAAGAGAGCAGGCCATCTATTATCTCAGCAAGAAGTTTACTGATTATGGGACACGTTATTCTCATCTGGAGAAAGCATGTCTAGCTCTCGTATGGGCTACACAGAGGCTCTGCCACTACTTGCTATCTCAGGCAGTACTCCTTCTGGCGTGAATGGATCTGTTGAAGTACCTATTCAAAAAACCGGCCCTCACTGGATGGACCGCGCGCTGACATCTGCTTTTATCAGAATTTGTCATCACGTATGTCACTCAGAAGTCTATCAAGGGACAAGTAGTTGCTGATCATCTTGCCGAGAATCCTTTACAGGACTATGAACCTTTAAGAACTAAATTCCCCGATGAAGACATCTTATTCATGATAGAGGATGACACAGAGGAGACAGAAGAGTCCTGGGTAATGCACGTTGACAGGACATCAAATACTGAAGGCGAAGGAGTCGGCGCTATTCTAATCTCGCCGAAAGGTATGTACCGGTCTCCATCAAGCTTAATTTCCCTTACACCAACAACATGATTGAACATGAGGCATGCATAGCTAGCTTACAAGCAGCTCTAGACCTGAACGTAACTCATCTCAGGGTGTTTGGCGGTTCATAGTTGATCATATGCCAAACAAATGAATATTAGAAGAAAAAAGATGTTAAATTAATCCTGTATCATGAGCACCTTGAAGATCTGATAACATGCTTCGATGATGTTACCTTCTCCTATGTCTCGTGATCAAGAAATCGCTTTGTCGATGCACTAGCAACATTGGCATTGATGGTCAAAATTTCATATGGCGTTGAGATGAAGCCGATCATGATTGAATAAAGGAATGAGCCTACTTTTTATCTCCAGATTAAAGAACCTACAAAGTTAGATGATGAGCCGCCATGGTTCTCTGATATTAAGAACTTTCTCGAAACTAGAACTTTCCCTGAAGATACGTCCAAAACGGATAGACGAACCATCCAATGCTTAGCGGCCAATTACGTCATATGCGGTGAGTGTCTCTACAAGCGATCATATAACAACATCCTTCTTAGATGCCTGACTGATGGCGAGGCATCCAACATCATGAAGGAGATCCACGAGGGAGGATGCAAAGCCCACGTAATGGGTACATGCTCGCCAAGAAGATCCTACAGCAAGGATATTTTTAGACTACCAGGGAAACTGACTGTTGCAAGCACGTGTAGAAGTGCTAAAAATACCAAGAACATTCCAGTCTGATACATGCTCCTGCCATTGATCTACACAGCATGACTACTCCTTGGCCATTCACTACATGGGGCCTCAACGTCTTCGAAAAGGTCAACCCAAAAGCATCTAAAGGGCATCAGTTCATCCTTGTCACCATTGAATACTTTACCAAATGAGTAGAAGCAGCATATCGTTTGTCGATTCGGTATACCCAAGGGCATCATCACGAATAACGACACAAACTTTGTAAACAAACGCATTAGAGGCTTCTGCGAGCAGTACAAAATCAAATATCATCACTCATCACCATACAGATTGCAAACCAATGGGGTCGTCGAAGCTGCTAACAAGGCAGTCATTCGCATCCTTGAGAAGATGGTCGTCACTTACCGAGATTGGAGTGAAATATTACCATTTAAACCATGGGCCTACCGAACGTCAATCCGTATCGCAACAGGGACAACACCCTTCTCCCTTGTATATGGAACCAAGGTCGTCCTTCCAGTCAAGGTTGAAGTACCCTCACTCCGCATCCTCATCGAATGTGGTTTACTAGAAGCTAAAAGAGAGGTCCCGTTTTGAGCAACTAAACCTGCTAGATGAGAAAAGGCTCCTGGCTTTGTGTCATACCCAGGCCTATCAGAGAAGGATCGCACGTGCTTACAACAAGCGTGTTCATATCCGAGATTTGAAAGTGGGTGACATTGTACTCAAGAAAATCTTCCCTTCTTTTCATGCCAATCCAAGAGGGAAATTCAAGCTTAACTGGGAGGGACCTTATGTCATCCGAGAAGTGCTCCTGGGGTACGCACTTCGCCTTACCACCATGGACGGAGATCACTTTCCTGAGCCCATCAACACTAAATACATGCACCAATTCTACTCTTAGTCTCCATAGTAAGGTAAGTATTGATAAGATGGATACGTGACTGCTTAAGGGCCCCATAAAAGAGGCCATTATTTCAAAGCTAAGTAGTCAAAAAAGCATTCCGAAATATTCATACCCTTTGCTACACCTATTGATCCATGAGCCTTTTTTTTATAAACCTCTCCCCAGGAAAGTAGACGGAAAAAGTGTAAATAGTAAACAAAAAAGGAGAAAAAGAGTTACCATCAAATCTATAAAAAAATCAGAAAAGTAAAATCCCAAAAAGAGGATGTCTGAAAAAATATATAGAAAAGAAAAGAGATAGAAATATCATAGGGCATGTACAGTAAAAATTTTCTAAGGAAGAAGTATATTACGGCAGCTGGAGCCCAATCAAGGAAACCTTTTAACCCAAGAATACTTTCAAAATTCCTAACCTTACCCATGGTCACAATTCATCCCGAGAGAAAACCCTCTTTAAGGTCTACGAGCAGTCATAAGTATCCATTGAGTCAGCTCGAGCCAAGCTGTGAGACAACAAAAGAACTCCATCAAGCCGACTATGACGAAATCAACGTCCATGTCGTGGTCTTTAGGAAAATGAATGAAAAAAGAAGAAAAAGAAAATATACAGTCTCAAAGCAAAGAGGATGTGGTGAAAACCTGCAAGGGCACTACAGATAAAAACAGCGAGCTTGTGCGGACTAGGTGAAAACTTGAAAAGGCGCTTGAGGTAAAAATGCATACCTATGGACGTGGTGAAAACCTAAAAGGGCATTACGGGTAAAAAAGAGGGCAACAACGGGCATGGCGAAAACCCCTCTTGGGCGATGTGAGTAAAAAAGGTTGACAAAAGAAAAATTATTTAGCTACTCCCTTGGTTACAATTTGGAGCTATCTAGCCTTCAACTGGGTCGCTCATGTTTGCTCAAATCAGGTCCTGATCAGGTATATCTTCATAGCCGTACCGTCGAATGCATGACCCGAGGTAAGGATAAAAAGGGTTAATTTGATCCGAAGGGATAGACGTTCTGACATTGGTAAAATTCTGAACCTCACTCAGGTCCGACCACATGAACAAGTTCGATTATGCTAAAAATAGGACCTACTACTTCGCCTCATTGTTAAGGCATCAACAAAAAAAGAGAGGAAAAGAAAGAACAAAAAACAATAAAAATAAAAAACATCCAAAAAAAAAATAATATATATACTCCTTCCATGTACATATTTACAGCATCGTACTTCCATCTCAAAAATGAAGAAAAGAGCAAAAAATCTCTGAAAACATAAATCCAAAAAATATATAAATCTTGAAAATTAAAAATGTGTAGGTAAAGGTTTGCTTCTCCTTCTGTTAATTAGGATGTATATTGTTATCTATATAAACAAAAAAGGAACTGACATTTTCTTGAGAATGTGCAAGAACATAAAATGGTCCAAAGCCTCGAAGTAGGCAACCTCTCAGCGATGGACAGATTAGATGAAGCCTCTCACCACCGACGTCCGGTCTATTCAAAAAAAAAAGTAAAGAAAGAAAATCATTTTGAAAAAAAAAACAATCACTTTTTTGTTATGCACATGTATGTTTCAATGTGGTTCAATGTCAATATTTTATCGGCAATGCAGCTATGCTAAATTAATGTCCTAAGTTTAAGGTTCACCTTGGATCTTTGGATCCTACTTTAAGGTAGAAGCAACCGTGTCAATCTCGGTCAAATAGTCAATATTTCGATCAGATTGATTCCATCGCTACATGAAATTACATAATCGAACAACTTTGTTCATTCATGGAGGCAGAAGGGATCTTTTCCCTTGATTTATTATCGGGCACAGGCTTAAAACATGCACGGTATCCCTATAAAGTGTACACCATGCATCTGGGTACCCGTTAGATGGTTGTTGTTCCTGTAAATGGTATCAGGACGGGTCCTGGGTCAGGACTTCCATCGCCTTATTTTCATCGCCCCTAATGGGTTTATGTTTTTGCATAGTTGGTCTATTTGTAAGTTTAGCTTTAAAAATGGCACATACTCCCAAAAAGTATTAAGATATCATTATTCTCTCCACTCGAATAATTGTGCTAAAGTAACCTCTGGATCATTGAGTTCCCCCAAAAATCTCGAACCCTGCTTCGCACAGGGGCACCCGTGACCAATCAAATGGGGCAATCAATGCCTCATGAGATTCGGTACAACCGTTGGATCTTCGCGTCATTGTTTTACGCCAATCTTTTAAGTATGGGTTGATCACCCTCCCGCTCACGGGGCAGTCTTGTTCAATGTTAATCTCAAACATTCGTGCATCTTCAATTACACCATCACGATTTTTCCTAGTAATTTCGCTAAGCGCATGGGGACCGGTAGTCTTGAGGAACGGACGTTTTCCTAAATGTTGGGCTTCTGCTACTCTCGAGTGATGCACGTTTTCCCTAATATTAGGCTTACATCACTCTCCATTTAGTTATTTTCCTTCTTTTAATTACTTTTTGATGTTTGAGGTTCTCTTTGAATACAGTGGACCCGTTAGCATACCTTGGGCCTCTTTGGATGTCTCTTTCTTTGGCATATGATCGTTAGGTATCGGATACCAAAGAGGGGCATCTGTAGATACCCAAATTTGGCCCAAGGCTCGATCGACACATACTTCGAGAGGAGCGTACCCCCGAGCTTTCCAAAGTATTTTCTAAACCCTTAGGAATCATTGCAAGACCTTTAGAACTTAACCTAAACCCTTAAAAGCCAACCCAAACCTTTAGAACTTAACCCAAACCCTTAAAAGCCAACCCAAACCTTTATTACTTAACCCAAACCCATAGAACCCGTTTTGAACCAGCCTAAATAGCTGATGAAAAGAGGAGTGACAAAGTATGCATAAAAATTTTCCCAACCTGAGACTTATATCTTTGGAAAGTAGAGGTTTTCAACTTTCCAACGAGCCAAGAATCGCCTAATTTCGAAATGTACATCAAAAGTTATGGCGAATTGAAGAACGTGCAGAAATGCAGGTTTCAGGATTCAAAATCGTGACACTTTTGCGTAAATCGTGATTCAAAATAGACACTTTTTCATATATCATGATTCAAAATCGTGACACTTTTTCGTAGATCGTGATTCAAAATCGTGACACTTTTTTGGAAAATTGTGACCTCTTTTCATCAAAATGTGTCAACTTTATCTTCTCCAATGAACCACCCGAGATGACTTATTTTGATTTGTGGACTTTTGCGGACTTTGGAGAGGTTTTCTTTATGACCCGTATACCCCTATAAGCCTTTAGAACCACATTTGTGTCATTTAAGTGACTACCTCATCATCCACCATTAAAACCCATTTTCACCTTTTTCAAACCCTAGAAATCTTAGAAAACCTTAGATTCTAGATTACCTAATTCCTAAACCCATTAGTGAGTTAACCACTCACTAATTACCCCCAAATCTATAAATAGGGCCCCCACCTTTCACATGAGAGGGGATTTTTTATCTAAAAAATATCCAAAAGAGGAACCGACCTAAAACAGAGAAATATTTTTAGAATGAGAGAAATCATAGAGATATTTTTCAAAACAGAGAACTCTAGAAAGATCTCCCCCCATCTCAAAGCTTAAACCTTCTAGGTTTTGAAACCCCAGTTCATTAGATACCACCTCACTTCTCTCAATATCATTCTCGAGCCTTAGCCAATTTAGAAAATTTAGCTCATCCTTCATACCATCCATCTTCCCCACCCTTAGCTAGTTAGAACCTTGCTCTAACCCACTGTGCTTTCGGAAGCTCACCGGAGCTAACATCAAAGCGAAGATCCGGCGACGGTGCTACAAGGGCCCGAGAGCTCCGGCTCTTCCCTCTATTCCTCTACCTTCTTTTTGTCTTCGCTTTTCCTTTATTCTAAAATTTGAGCCGTTACGCCGCCGAAATTTTGGTGATTGTGGGGGGCACAAATAGGATCGGAGTGCCTTCGGGCAAGAAGAAGTGCTATTTTTTTATTTTTAAAACTGGGTCATAGTAGAGACCGCTTACGAGCGAGTCAATCGGGTGCCTAACACCTTCCCGATTGATAACCAAAGTCCTTACCTAGAGGCTTTAGTGTAGACCAGATTCAGAGTCATATTTCGCACTTCGGTGCATATAATATTGATTTTCGGTATCCCGGGACAGCAAAAGCTCCGAGTGGCAACTACATTCTTTTCTTGTGAGCGCATCGTCGCGACGGACCCGCAAGGTCCATGGTTACACAACCATTGATTGCTTTAAATGATTATATGATTGAGATAGATTTTCACTCCAATCTTCAACAAAAGGGATCCTGAGATCATGATGCACCTATCATACAGTAAATTTCAATTCCACGTGGCACGGATCCCAAAAAAAGTGGCCATAAAATAACATGGCACACCTCACGCTCAAACGTGACTTTAAGGCTACGCTTTTAGGATCTGTGCCATGTGGAAGTGAAAACTAACCTCTGATCAGTGCGCCATGATATCAAGATCCCTTGTGCGGAAGAGTGGAGTGAAAAAAATCCCCATCATCTAATTTAAAGTAATCACTAATTTTTAGAATAGGTGTCAAGCAAGATTTGGTGGGTGCACTTAAAGCTACCCAATTTAAAATTGTTTCATTCGCTGGTAGAGGAGCATTAATAACTCCTTTTCAAGCCAACACGGAGGCTTCCTTGTCTTCTTCCTTTGTAGCTATGAAGTGATTACACTTGGAGCCCCAATGCACATATACACTACAAAAAATAAAAGTATTAAGATTATTAGCGGTAGTTTTTTTGTTAATAGCGACAGTTATTGGCTGCCACTAATAGTCTTATTACTAATAGTCTTATTTTTGTAGTGATATATATATATATATATATATATATATATATATACTTCTTTTTCCTTATGCAGACATTTATAAGAATGAAGTTTGTTTTAAGGGAGCCATTACTTGTAGGAGTGTATTCGGTTCGATTTGGTTGGTTTTGGACCAAAACCACAAACCAAACCAGTCTTAATCGGTTTTTAGATTTTCAAACCAAACCAAACCGTCCAACTCTTAAACCAAACCAACCCAATTCAATTCGGTTTGAATTGGTTCGGTCAGTTTCGGTTTTCCTATAAGTTCTACTTGCACATCAAAATTTTCTCAACTTCTCAACCGATTTTTCTATAAGTTCTACTTTACCGATTTAGGATTTAGGAATAGGCTAAAGAAAAGGGTAGGGTTTTATATAAAAATATAAAACGATTGAATCGGTGGTTGTACTACCGCCGTACAAATGTTAATCATCGGTGGCTAAGTAAATCATCGGTGGCTAAAAATACAAAATATAATTACTTACAAACTACATTTGGTTTGGTTTCGGCTTGGACCCGAAACCAAACCACACTTTTCGGTTTTCCTTTTTTCCAAACCAAACCCAAACCGGTACCCGTCCAAACTGTACCAAACTCGGGGGTTCAGTTCGGTTTAGTTGGTTCGGTCCAAAAAATGCACAGCCCTAATTGCTTGCACTCGGAAATTTGGCCCTTGCACCGAAGTTAACGAAAGACTTGGTATTTTAGGGACATGTGATGATGAAAATGAAATCTGGGCCGTCCGATTTGAAGATCATGAACTAGAGATATTTAGTACATAAGTTGGTTGGTTCGGTCCAAAAAATGCACAGCCGTAATTACTTGCACTCGGAAATTTGGCCCTTGCACCGAAGTTAACGAAAGATTTGGTATTTTAGGGACATGTGATGATGAAAATGCAATCTGGGCCGTCCGATTTGAAGATTATGAACTAGAGATATTTAGTACATAAGTTGGATCAAAACGTGATCTTTACCATTTGATTTATTATAGTCAACTGTTGAATTAGATAATAGTCTTTGACTATAGTTAATCACATGATGAAGATTATGTTTTGTACTAAACTTTTGCACTTAATATCTTTAAATCATGACCGCTAAATCAAGCTATTTAGATGATTATTTCAAATAGTAGTGGTCACCAAACTTGCAAATCTTTATTTTAAGTTCGGTGAAAGGGCCAAGTTTCCGAGTGCAAGTAATGATTCCCTTGTTTTAATTGGTCCCCGAACGTTCATAATAGTCATGACATTATACTACTATCTTGGAGTCGTGCATATAATTTAGTAAGTATGTCTCGATAAATTATATTCCACAATCAATCCAGCAAATAAGTTCAACCTTAAATGGATGGGTAACGCATAAAATTTTAGTCAAATTCGAGTACGACGAATGGTCCGATGATTAACATTTGTACGGCGGTAGTACAACCACCGATTCAATCGATTCTGAACTTTTCAAAAAAAACTTAAGAATGATTGAGAAAGTACCTTTTCTGAGAAGAACCACGAATCAAAAACATAAGAATACATGGGAAAAGATAGGAATTAGAGTCTGCTAAGAATCAACAAGATTTTGAGTTGTCAGGATTCAAAGCTTTTCTAGGAAAAGCCAGGAAACACCTGAACGAAGCCTTTTTTATTATAATCTTTATTTTTTTTGTTAATGAAAGGGCGGGACCCTACCTCCAATCATTCATCCATAAACAAGAAAAAAAAGTACATCCACTCGCGCTTGTCATAGACCCCTTGAAAATCATTGATTCCTTCTAATCAGATGATGGAGATCATGTTTCACCCTGATCTTCCACAAAATAGATCTTGAGATCATAATGCACCTATCAGACGACCTGTTTGTGATTCCATGTGTCACTGCCCCCCTCAAAAAATGCCCTTGAATCCTACGTCTCACATCACGCTCAAACGTGATTTTAGGGGCACATTTTTTGGGATATTTGACACGTGGAATCACAAACTGACCGTATGATAGGGGTGTCATGATCTCAAGATCTATTGTGTGGAATATAAGGTGAAAAAAGATCTCCATCATCTAATTAGAAGGAATTAGAGAACGTGTGGGTGTAGATAGAGGTACCCACACACACACACACACACACACACACACATACATATATATATATATATATATATATATATATATATATATATATGAGGGCCAGGGATATGCACCTAGGTGTAGAGATATCTCTGCGCCTATTGATATAGGCGCGACACGTAGCGCCTTTTTGTGAAGTGATGGGTGGCACGGGGCCCACTTTACTAACTAGGATTACACTTTTAAAATACTTTAAAAGTTAAATACCCTTCAAGCCGTCATTCTTGACATTTTTAAAGTCTCTTTCTTTTCTTTCTTCTCTCCATTTTTCCAAGAAAGTGTTAGACTTACTTTTTCAGGTATATTACTCAAAAAATATGGTTGCTCAGTAGCGAAGCGCTAGCACTGCGGCAGAAAGCGCTGATGGCGAAGCGCTAGCACCCTAGTGCCAAGGTGCCAGCACCTGGGTGCTGGTCCCTTGTTTTAGGGCTTCGCTAAAAAAAATAGAGTGTTAGCACCTTATTTCAGGGGCATCGGCACCTCTATATTGAGGTGTCGGCGCTTCAATTTAAAAAAAAATAAAAATAACAAAAAAGGGGTATCGCCACTTCGTTTTAGGAGCAGACGCCTTGTTTTAAGGGCTCCAGCACCTCTATATTAATGTGTCGACGCTTCACTAAAAAAAAAAAGGCGCTACATGTTGCACCCATATAACTTCTAAAAAAGTCAAGAATGACGGCTGAAAGGAAATATAACTTTTAAAATATTTAAAAAGTTTAACCCTAGTTAGTAAAGTGAGCCCCATGCCACCCATCACTTTATAAAAAATGCACTACGTGTGATCAGTCTCCAAAATGGTATAAAATATACACAAATATCGGCCTTGTTAGCCCTCGCTTAACTACTAATATATGCTTTTAGTTCATATTGTATTGCAACAGGTTCAAAGCCCAAATAAATGTAAAATGTGTTAAAAGAACAAAGTTAGAGGAAACCCAAAGCTTTGGCAAGCAAACCCAAGGGAAACCAAGGAAAGAAGTGAGAGATAGGTCATTCTGGTCGGTCAAGATAGAATTCTCGACTGGTTGAGATCGCTCAGCAGAGAAGGAACTCAGGAAGAAAGAAGAAGAATAAGCCCAAGTGGACAGGTCGAAATGGCTATTTCGATCGGTCGAGTTTCCTAGAGCTTCAGAAATGACAAAGCGGACCGGTCGAGTTCCATTTCGACTGGTTGAAACTGAACAGAGACTTTGCTCTTCTTATAGATATAATTTCGACTGGTTGAGTTTCATATCGACAGGTCAGAATCTGAAGCTTGTGCATGCAAATAGAAGTAGCGCAGTGCGAACTGAAGAAATCTGATGGTCAACTGGTCGAGATGGAGTTTCCACGCGAAAAGTAAGGTCTACCACCTATTTTCGATTGGCTTCCGAGATCCTCTTCGGATTTCTCTTCCCCAGCTGATTTCTTGGGATCTTTTTAGGATTACTTGCTGTGTATAATGTTCTAGGGCCTTATACATATAAAAATAAGGACCTGGGTAGGTTTAGAGCATCCTTTTGGCAGAGCTTTTTTAGAGGGTTTCAACCGTCTGTGATCGTAGTTTAGGTTAGTTCAATTTTGGAAAAAGTGTGAGATTGACTGTAATCATCGAGAGAAAACCGATTTAGCAATGATGAAGGTCCTTCGATTGGCGCGAGGATAAATATTTCCAGGCTGGGATATATTATAAATTTCGAATAAGTATTTAATGAATTTCTAGTTTTCTTTTATTTTGAATTTTGTTTTATGGTACGATTGCATGTTGGAGGTTCCGAGAATCATAGAGAACGTGCGATTGTAAAGATTTAATTCTGTTTAGTTTAATTTCAGTGGCCTGTAGGGATTGGGGTTAGATTAGATAGGATATTCGTTGACGGACTAAGCCGTTTAGGGTAGTTTTAGTTGGTTACATGAAATGATACTTTGATGTTTAGATTCATCTAATTCTTATATAATGCGATAGAGCTTATAGCTTGGAGCGGGGATACTTGGGATTCAAAATAAGAGAGACATAAGGTTTATTATTTACGAGTCTGAGATCTAAGAGAGATTCCAATCCGCCTTCTCATATATTTGTTCCAAAACTATTTAGGTTTTCTTTTCTATTTTTAGATTAACTTAGGGAACTTAATTTTATACATTTCTAAAATAAGACAGAAGTTAAATAAGATAAACGACAAGTCTTTGCAGTTCGACACCCTTATACTTGCCTAGTACATTCAAATTTGTGCACTTGCAAGGCTATATTTTAAGACGATCAACGTATCGTGCCCATATCAATTGCCGCAGAGATATCCCTACGCTCGAGTGCATTTTCCCCTTTGCCATATATATATATGGCATTCCTTTATTTATTATGGACAATGAACAGATACTCTGCAACCTAATTCACTCTAACTCCTCTAAAAACACAAAACAATTCACTCTAACGCAATAGGTTACTCGAGTTGGGGCTACTACACCCTTGATATAGAGGTTTTGCAGACACGAGGATAGTGTATAAGAAATCACACCTACGTAACCCACTGAAACATGTGGACTGCTTAGATTGAGATGATAAGAATCATTTTCACCCCAATCTTTCACACGATGAATCTTGAGACCACGAGCTTACCATTATATGGTCTATTCTGATTCCACGTGGCACATATCCCCAAAAAATGGCCGTAAAATGTCGTTTGAGTGTGATTTGTGTGATTTGATATTAGAGGAATTTTTTAGTGATCAATGCCATGTGAAATAAAAAATTGACCTTCTAATGGTACACTTATGGTCTCAAGATCCATTGTATCAAAGATTAGTGTGAAAAATTATCCCAACAGTCCATAGGTTTCAATGGGTCAACTTGTAGGCATTGTCAGAGATCACGTAGGTGCGAAGAGAGGCTTCCTTTATAAAATTTTGTGGTAAGGTTCAGTATAACCATTTCAAAGAGAGAGAGAGGGGATTAAGAAAATACATTCGTGTGTAGCATAAACTGTCACGACCCAGAATTCATACCCAATCTCGTTGGCTTAGAATTTCGTATTATGACACTGCACACTTGTTAAGGCGATAAGCAAATATACATACAATCCATTTCTCAACATAGACGATAAGATTGAGACTTTAAATATTGCATTTAATGGTTCATAAATAAGAGAAAAGTGTAAGTGATAATTAATAAGGTGAAATCCTAACCATGCATATATGTATAAAATAAATCAAGTTTCACGTAGGGTAAAATGGTCCCAAACGTAAACTCACAAGTTGTATCAAGATGACTAAAATATGTTTTTCAAAGAAAATGAATAAGAATGGAACTAAAGGGACTCTCAAGGCTCATAGTAGTCTGCCAGATCTACGCTCTCATCCAAGTGGTAGCTGACTCCCTCATCTACATAAGTCGCCTCGGGTACAACTGCCTCCACATCATCATAGGCAGGATGATCGGAGTCATCACCTGAAACTGTTAGATTTTGGGAGGAGGGTGAGTTTACTCAGTCGCGTAAACTTAGTGGGTTGCACAATCGATCCACCATAACTTCAATAATGTCTATGAATCTCATAACATGCATATCGAGACTGAAAAATATATCATTGAATGAAATGTATATGATGCATCTATTTCTTATTTCTTCTCCTATCTCTCTTATTAATATATCATACGTGACTTGTCTGAAGTCTTATTACTACTCCATATGCCTACACAAAGTACATTATATTTCACTTATCTTAATTAAATGACATGTGTCAGGGTCGCTGCTCAAGCCTACTACGCGAGGTTCATGTGTAAATAATCACCTAACCTCAATATCATAACATAAATCACCATCTAGTTAGATGAGGTTAAGCGCATCAGTAACAATAATGTCCCCTCAGTTCGAGACAAAGCTAACATAATATCTTTAAGACCGATCTTGGCTACAGACGTTGGGACCTTACGATGGCTCGTGAGATGTGACACATGTAGAACTTAGTTCGAGTTTAGTTGGCCTTCACAGTATGTCTTAACATATCATTATTCAGTTATGGGCTTAGGTCCTCTCCCTGATTTCTTATTGGCGTGGGCTAAAGTCCCCACTTTCTTAATATATTTATATCTTAACATATTCATTTCTTATCGTGTTCTCTTAACTTAATTAGAGTGGGTCACGGTGTTATAGGCTTCACTAAACTACGCTTTCCAAAGGATGGATTTCGTAGTAACCTGAATATACTTGGTGTGACAGCCATACTCTCATAGAGGTGTTATATCCGTACATGGACACCTATATTTCAAGTTTCACGGATCGTGAAAGAAACTTCACCGTGGCGAAAGCTTATGTCATGTGTCGTATCTTATTTCTGAACTTATTATGTATATACCCTATCGTAATTTTCTACGTAATGAATGTCATATGATGATGGTAAAACATGTATCAAAAAGAAACTACAGCATGTACCTTAAATATTACATATTCATAAAGAAAATTGACATGGAGCATAAAGTATGAAGTATTGAGTAAAAACAGAGAAATAAGAAATATTTAACTATATTTATTCTCTAATTGAATCCTCTTGCTCTTTATTGAAGGTAATTGTATTTATAGAACTTGATAATTGATTGGTATAGCGATCGGACATGTTTTAAACTCTAAAGAGACACATATGTCCAAACAAGGACCATAGGAGTCTTAAAAGAAGTAACGGATATTTTCATTGTGTTCAGAAGGTTCAAAAATTGTAAGATCGTTCCATGTTTCGCTTAAAATGGATGTTACAATGAAAAGAAACTCGAAATCAGAATCGTAAAGAAAAATAATTCTAAAATGTCAACCTCGATTGGTCAAAAATGGGTTTCGACCAGCCGAGATTAGAGAAAAAGAAAACTTCTATAAAACCAACCGGTCGACTTGTGATTTCGACCGGTCAAAGTGAAACAGAGGACAGAAGTCCTTTATAGAATATAATCTTGACTGGTCGAATTGTAATTCGACCGGTTGAGTTGGCTAATTAAACATAAAGAATTCAATCTCAACTGGTTGAAAATGAATTTCTATCGGTCAAGATTTAAGGAAAAGAAGTTCTTAAGAAACAGAACTCGACTAGTCGAAAATTGATTTCAACAGATCGAGATCAAACATAGGCCCAAGCTTTTATATATAATATGAATCTCAACCGGTCGACTTTGGATTTCAATCGTTCGAGTTGCCAATTTCAGGCATAGGTCGAGTTTTTCTCGACTGCAGTTCGAAATCCTTTTCATCTCTGATTGGTTTGAGGGTTCAATTAGGATCTCAATCATTGGAAAATAACTAAATAATTTAGGATGGATTGAGAGACACCCACCTGTTGAAGCGTGAATCGATTCTCACAGCAATGTGGTTTGACGAAGACTGGATTCAAGCGACGATTTGCTCGAGTCTTTTCGCAATAACTTTTTTCTTACAATCGAATCTTCACAGCGACGAGGACCCTTGATGGGGGAGATTAGGCTCCAGAATATGATGCACAGGTCGCCGATGTGATTGAAATGCACGGTATTGTTCCGCTGTGAAACGTGATGGAGATCCGGTGAGGGAGGTGTAGATGATGGTGTTGCTGGAGCTTTTGCAGAGAAGAGAAAACAAGAGAGAGAGAGAGAGATGGCTGAGAGAGAAAGAAATTAGAGATTTTAAATCTCTCAAAGTTCTCTATTTATAAGGAACGGAAAATTAGAGAAAGAGTCCACTTTGGCAAGTTGACCTTGCTAAAAGAGCAAGAGTCCTTTTAGGATTCTAATTGATTTCAAATCAATTCCAAAATTCGAGGGATTCAATTACCTTAACTGCTATGGCTGCATAATTCTTAGGATTTGGCTGCTATTTTTGGTGTAGACCGAATTATAATTAGAAATTTCCTAATTTAAATTTTGTGGGCCATGATAGAGTGTGCGCACAAGCACCGGCTCTCTGTGTGATCAATTTGGTGTCATGCTGCTAATTAGAGATTTTCCCCAATCTTGGAGGACGCTAAAAGAACTCTTTAAATTAGGAAATTTTAAGTGTAGATTTTGAATGCTACACTCTTGCTGAGATCACATACCACATGGCATGTGATCTCAAAACAAACACTCGTTTTGAGATCAATAGTCACGTGGCATGTGATCTAAAGAGAAATAATTTATTTTGACTTGTTTGCACTTCAAAATTTTGGTGAAAGTTTAACCTCCTCCCCCTTAACTTGATGCAGTGAAATTTTTTCAAATTTGACCATGTTTTGGGCAATGGATAAGATGTATTTTTTAATTATAATTGGGGAGTATGAACCGGATCAATCTTATGCATGTTACTCGGCACTTGATCGTCGAATTAGGTGCTACTTGGCACCCAACTGACACTAGGGAAACATTGAGCGCTACATCGCTAATGTAGCATTTCGTTGTCCATATATATACGAGCAATCAATTGCAAACAAGATTTGTGTTGTTGAACATAATTTAGAAAGAAAGAATTGGTCTGATTTCGAACACGAGATTTGGGACACAATATAATCGTATGATTTGAAGGTCATGATGTAAAGATCTATGGTATCAAAGATTAGAACGAAAGACAATCTCTGTTTTAAGTTCAATTACAAACGAAGCCCATCTAATTCAATGGTTGACCCCGTGGAATCAAGTTATACAGACCTTATTCCCGGCCAATCATTGCCACCAGACATCTTACATCATACCTTCACGTTAAATAATGTTCCACGTGGCACTGGTTCCTAAAATATCAAATGTGTATTTATATTTGCACCTATAGAATGTCTAAGGCCACCAACACTGAAAATCATTGACTGGTTTGAATTTGATAAAGGAGATCATTTTGTTTCAATCTTCCGCTTAATAGATTTTGAGATGATGGGCGAACCATTAGACCCTCAAATTTTTATTACATGTGGCACACATCTGAAAAAGTGATATGAGAAAATTTGATTAGCCATTCATTCTAGGATCACTTTTTGCGATGTGTGTCATGTGAAATCAAAATCTGATCGTCTAACAATGCATCCATGGTCTCATGGTCCATTATGTGGAACATTGGAACAAAAAACAATCTCCATCATCTCTTTAAAGCTGTCAATAGTCTATGTCATTGGTGCCCTTAGTAATTAAGTAGGTGCAAACAAAGCTACTCATGCAAAACAAATCTCATGGGCAAGTAGTATATATATATATATATGATAATCATGGGAATAATATCACGACTCGAATGCTCACGATGTATAATACCTGCCTTTGACTTCTCAAAAACAGTTGAAATGACATTCGGTTAATGAAAGCTCTTTATATATATATATATATATATATATATATATATATATATATATATGATAATCACGGAAATAATATCACGACTCGAATGCTGATGATTTGTAATACCTGCCTTTGACTTTTCAAAAACAGTTGAAATGACATCCGATTAACGAAAGCTCGAATTATAAACTTATGTTGAACTATAATAACTCCCTTTAACTTTTCAAAAGGAATTAAAGTGACATGCAATCAATAAGAGTTCAAGGAATGAATTTATCTCTCTTGAATCTATATAGGAGATTGTCCCTTATATATAAAAGAGATAAGGTTGTTTGACTAAATGGATAAAATTTCTCAATTATAGGGAGTTCAAGGAATGAATTTATCTCTCATGAATCTAAATAGGAGATTGTCCCTTACGTATAAAAGAGATAAAGTTGTTTGATTAAATGGATAGAATTTTTCAATTATAGATTGTTCACGCATGTGGGTATAAATGGCCCAAATTAATGCTAACTCAGAAATTGAAAGACCCCTACCTCCTTTGCGGGTTTGCATTTTATAGAACGTTGTCAAAGGAGTAATGTGCGGCTTAGAGTCGTCCTCTATTTAAAACGCAATATAGCAGTAGTCCAACTAGCGAAAATATCTTGAAAAGTATTGGCTTTTGAGAATTTAATCGAAGCCAAAAGATTCGTGGCTTTCATACCACTAGAAAATACATTTTGAATAAGGATTTTTTACCTTTTTTTTAATGATGTCATATGGCATAGATTATTTGGATTTGCCTTACATATTATAGAGAGTATGATAGTTGAAGAGCAACACTTGAGAAATAAAATCTCACACCACAAAATACTCACATTGAGTGACACGTAGGGAAATAAATTTCATCCAACAACCCTCACCTTTTTAATATAAAGAAACAAATGTGGAATGTAAAACTCATGACTTCAAGCTTCGAAAAAGAAAGAGAATACCAAGTGAGCTACCACTCAATCAATTTTTATTGAAAATTAATATATATTGAGATTTTATTTTTTAAAGCTATTTTTAATTTTATGCATATGAAAGCTTACAAGTGCCTCAAAGTGCCAAGTAATATACTAACAAACACCACAAGCATTGCTACTTAGAAAATTGGACATCCCGGAGAAAGTATATATTGAGTTTAGTGAAAGGATAATCTTCCTATGATGATAGTGCCTTCTACCCTATCATTCATTGGTTGACCCAACTGGCTGTCGTTTAAGTTGAATATGATCGCTTCGTGGCGAGGGAATAAAAAAATATGGTTCAACACTGCATCATAATTTTAAAAATAAAAAAAAATAGAAAACAATATAGGGTCCGGGGAGCAAACGAAAGTCATCTACTGTCGAATCAAACAATGTTGTTAGATTTAAGAGCCACCCAAGAGGCCCGTATGTTAGGCAGGCTTGATGAAATCGAAACTCATTTTTGTTGGCTATCATATTTGAGTTAGCATTAAGTGCCTAATTCATGCAGGGCAACACAAAAATTAAGATAAGGATATATATTTTAAGATACGGATATATATTTATTAGCACGTCAAATCAAAGTATTTTTACATTGCACTCATTTGATGCTAAAAATTTATCTCCTACTCTCAAAATTGGTAGAGAGATAGTCACCGAATTTGGTGATTCTATGAAAAAGTCGTCAATAATTATGTTTTATTACTAAAACGAATATATCCCAGTTTAATAGCTACTTTTCACGAAATCATAACTTTATGAGAAAATATTGTTCATTTTAACTTCTATTTTTTTATTATTATTAGTAAGCTTAAGGTTGAAAGATTCTCACCCATTTATTTATTTTAACCTCTAAATACAAGTAATTCTTTTAAGAAATACTTATTTTTTTAATATTTATTTATTTTACTCTTTAGATTGGAGCACCTAATTATAGTAATTATAGCTATTGAATGAGGTGGCATGAAATGTAGCCACAAATTTTGACTCTATGGGCACGTTTGTTTCGTTGTAATATAGATCCTGTAAAATGGAGAATGCATGTAATTTTTTAATGACTGGATTACATGTATTATTCACTTTGCATGTAATATTTGAGTGTAAAATGATTGTTCTTTTGGGTGTAAAATTTTCTTGTAAAATTCACTTTTAAATATTTTTTTAACATTACACCCAAAAGAACAACTTGTGTAATTTATTTAAATTCATATGTAAAATGGACATTCTCCATTCATCATTGTTAGGATCCGACTTCATCGGGCATGATCGGCAATGGTACGTCTGTGATACCAGCGCAAACATGAAAACTATGATAGTCATCTTAACGGAGGTAGGATCGATATCTTACGATAGCTTGGTCCTCAATCGTGAATCAAACGACGGGAACATGCATGCTTTGAGCTACTTATTTTTCAAATGGCAAATCATAATCCACAAATTCGAGTTGAAGGAAAATACAGTCTGTATATACCTTTATTACCCATTTATTGGAGGGTAGTAATGATATTGCACGTGATTTTGATTTCCTTGGGACTTTGGGATTCACAGATATCCAAACTATTAAATAACAGTGCATCCCGATTTGCTGAAACTGTTTCTTTTAATATAATAAGGTTGAAATAAGTTCTACCGCATCCAATTTGCTAATTTTGCCAAACTTATGATCTACAAAAGATGATCTAATATATAAGTCTAAGTAAAATATAAATTCGGCCACTTTAGCAAAAGATGGAAAAAAGTTAGTTTCGTAAGAGAATTGATAAAAAATTTAAATGAAATTTGATTTTCACAGCTTTTGAGAGTTTTGGTATTTGTAATTTTAAACAAAATTAGCACATGTGAGCTTTCTTGTAAAAGTGAAATGTCAACATTACCCGTTGGTAAAAAATTTTCCGGTGGCACACAAATTGTCGAGAAAGAAGGCATTGCAGATTGAATCGCCGGTAGTTTTGAACCGCCGGTGATTATTACCATACCCGGGCGGTTAAATGTTTAATTTTATTTGGCGGCGGTAAAGTGGTATAACTTCCCCGGTCGTTAACAACCGCTGACAAATTATTACATCCCAGGCAGTTTAGAACCGCCGGCAATAGTTTATTTTTTTTATTTTTTTAAATCCAAAATATTCCCCCTGTAGGGTTTTTTTTGGAGAGCTACAAGTTGCACACGATATTTGAAGTTTTTTTGGGGAGCTACAAGTGGCACATGATTCGATCTCTCTTCGTTCGCTGCACATGGAGTGGCTAACATATGGTTAGCGCCCAATGGCTCTTGTGAACTTGTTCATATAAATGCCTGAATCATATGGGGAAATGGGCTCAAATCCCTCTGGAAGAAATTTCATACCATTCACACAATTCGTATAAATACCTAAACCTGTCTACATATAAAACCTGAACCATCCATACCATTCATAAATATAAAACCAAGCAAGAACTTGTCCACATATTTTTCAAAACCCTGTAAACAAAAATTAGAGCTCTTCAAATCATTCAATCACCAAGACATTAGACCTCCTCAAAGAGACAATTTGATCCAAAACCCTGTAAACAAAAATTATTTATCGTCTACATCAAAGTATGTGGCCTGTTGACCACTACAAGTACTTAAGAACCCACTTTGTCAAACAAAACAATTTAAATAGGCTCACAAAATTATTTTATTCGTTAGCGTTGAAAGCAAAACCACAAAATAAAAATTTTGAAGATCATAGAGCTTCTTACTCTCGTCGTGACTATCAAATTCATCAATAAGGATCTATTGGAGTGGGGAACTTTGCTCCGGCATAGACTGTTGCAGATCCAAGCTCTTCCTCGATCCTAAGCAACTGCACGAGTCGAAAACATACAATGAATTCAGAGGCTGGTACTACTAAGTTTCGGAAGAATTCATAGTCCATCTGACTTTTGTTTTCTTCTTATTTAGCAAGACGTTCTGACCTGGGCTCCTGTATTGATCTAACCCTGTTTTACCGCATGTGTACATGGGTACCTCATGTCAAATCAAATTTTGGTCATTGTAAACTATCACATGTTCCTAATTGAGATTGGGAATGGGTCACTAATTTGGGACACATGGCACTATTTTTCATCATTTGATATAAAGGACCTGATACAAGGACTGTGGGTCAAGAGCGAGAAAAACATCTGCATACCATGTAATTCAAAGCGGTTAAATGCTTTTTAAAATGAACTGCTACCATGTAAATCTCCAAAATCAGATTTAGCTGTTCATTTTAAAAGGCATGACTGATCTGAATGACACGATTGACTGATAGACACGATTTTTTCGATGCAATCTTCAACACCATAGATCTGTAGATCGTGGTCTTTGCATCACACTGCACACTAGATGAAAAATAGTGAGACATACGAGCTCCTATTGCATAATACTTTATTTCTGACTATCTAAATAAAGATTGGGAATGGGTCGGTTCCACATACAAGCTCCTACCATATAATAATTTATTTCTGAAGGTAAGATGGACCAAACAGATTTTCTTATAAAGTACATGCAAAATTATGGAGTGTGACTCATTACCATAGCCAAACCAACTAAAAGGTCTGCAATGAATGTATCCTCAGTTTCACCACTGCATAGACAAAATATAGATAAAAAGTGAGTATTTTATCTTATAAATAATATTTTAACTACAATGAATATAAAAAGAATATATAAAAAATCATTCTACCCCTTGCTAATCAGATTCGCTTGAAAGTAGCGAATTGCAAATTGCGAACCCAAATTCAAATCGAGTGAATCAGCGAATTAAGTAACTATGGTTAGGAGCACCATAAGAGGTCGAAAACCATTGTGGTATACTTTCTCATAAAATTTTGTTATTTCAGCAGATAAATAACCAATAAGCATGATAAGTTAAAATCTCTACCTGTCAGGTAGGAGGGGGTGAAAAAGATTTGGAATATGTCAAGAAAGCCCTACGCATTCCACGAGTTGTTGCTCCATTGATGAGTGCACCGTTTCTTTAATATACATTCAACAGAAGGAAGAGATGACGATGATAATGATAGACTTTGAGAATGACGATGGTGATGCTTATCATTTAAGGATAATAATTACTTATTTTCAGTTCAAGGGTAAAAGTATGATTTTTTTATACTAATCTTTTTAATGAAAATAGATGGGCAATTTGAATCAAATAGACAACGGATATCCAATTAGTTATGTATAAATAACGATACCTTTACCCAGTTAAGAGCTACTTCATAATCATATAAACTTGTGGTACAGATTTGAGAGCCAATCTCATTTAGAAAATTGCATATGAATTGAATCCAATGGGAGTCTTAAAAGCAAGCTAAAAAGGATCATATAAACCTGTCATTATTGATCCAATGGTTGGATATTCTCATCAAAGTCAGCCTATGATGCAAGGAATAGCCACTAGACAGGACGTAGGTTTATACAGATCATTTTACTTCTATAAGACACACTAGATTAAATGGTGTTAAGGTTCTAAGGAACTCCAATGAAGGGCAAAGTTTGGCCAGACCGGAAGCTTGTTTGGAAGAGTGATTTGACAGATTATGGGCCTCAAACTAAGGCTTAAGGGTTTATGATATAATTTTTTCAGAGTTTTAGCTATGGATTCAAGGGATTTTAGACCATTTGTTTGAAGCCAATGGATCCTAGATATAGAGTTTTAGGAACCAGGGATGCTTGACAAGTGTCAAGTATGTAAGGGGACCCTTCGAGGTGAATTAGGATTTACAATTTTTCTATTAGGACTAGGTTTCTCTTTATGAGATGGGAGGCATGACCGATATGTGTGCACGCTCACATGCCATTTGCCGGTGATCAACTCGGTCGCTATATACTAGTGAAATCAAGTTTCAATGATTTGCATGCTCATAATCAGTGTAGTGGCTCCCAATGCATGACTGTTTGGATGAAAGGAGATTGACCCGACTGCTACCGCTGGCACGTGGCTCGAGTATCGAACTCCAACTCTTCCAACTTTAAAGAAAGTTTCTGTTACAAGAATCAGCAAGAACCGGTTGGGTTAACTGACCTAAGTGACGTAACATGTTTGATTTCAACCATATGAACCAAATGACAAACAGTCACTATCATCATGGAATAAAGGATGGTTGGTGTTACTGCCACGCCAATTTATGTTCCAGCCATCTCTCCTAAGCAAAGATAAAATCTGATGACTGCTATAAATCAGATGATGGAAATCATTTTTCATCCTAATTCTTCACACAATAGATGTTGAGATTATAGGCCTACCATCAGAAGGCAAGAAGTTAATTCCATTTGAAGAAGATTGAGAAGATTGAGAAGAGCAAGAAGGGGTGCCAGAACTCCAGACACAAGCATTTTCATTTTCATGCAAGAGAGTTATCCCTATTCACCCTCATAACACTTACAGTCGACATCGATATGGCAAATTAGAAATCTCCATGCCAAGATTGATCACAACAATTTTACTCCCATTATGTTATGTGGATTCAATAATAAATAAAACTATAGTATTTTCATATAGGAGACTTAATCATATAATGTAATGAGTAATAAAGCAATATTATTTTCTTGTAGATAAAAAAGAATTCAATAAAAAATAAAATGACTAGCATTTGAAGGGCACAAATGCTAGAAATTCCCCCAATGTGCGGCACTATGTGCTTGTCGTTATACTATTCTATAGACTTTTATAAAGTATAAGCTAGGCATATTAGAAATCCTATCAGCAAACCCTTATGGATCAAAAGACAATTTGTTCCTTGACTCATTAGCAGGAAACCCACTAGGGTGATCCCTCTTGGCTATATCCTCTATTGGCTCCAGCTTTTGGTCAACCCTACTAATGATGATACAATGACCTTGTTTTGCCACTTGACCTACATTCTGTAACTAATCAAAGTTAAGTTATAAATCATCATGTGATCTGATTTTTAGCCTAAAATCAATATCCATCAAAATCAAAGGATTTTACTCATCCAATCCGGGCTCTTTATTATTGATTGTTGTTCAAATCTAAATGTAGGGTCTAGATTGAAGTGCTTAGATTAGATGGAGTTGATCCAAGCAAAAGGAATTGGGCTTTAGCAACTAAAATCTGACATGAATCAAAACCTTATACCTTACATAAAGGAGAACATTGGGCACACGGCCATCGTACTTGCTACCAAAAGAAATCCATTCTTTGAGCACAGTTTTGGCTTCTTCAAGGTCGCCAATCTTCACCAATGAACCCGATTGTGAAGGCAATCCATTCTCGAACAATAATCCTGCATAATTTCACCAAAAGAGAAAATTAGAAATCCAAAGCATTTATTGCAAAACATTGAAGTAAATCAATAGTTTGAGGCTGTCTCATTTCCCCGGACTTCACTGTATTTTATATTGATTTTGGAACCTCTCTCACAGCTGAACCCAAATGTGTGGTATAAGTATACCATCCTGAGTCGAAGAAAAATAAACAATGGTTAGAAATTGACTTTTTTGATTAATCATAGAAGCTATCTGCCTTTTAGTTTTGGTTGATCTAGAAGCAATGTGACTTTTTTTTATGGCTACCATATTACACAATTCTGAATTATTGACAACTCAAAGCTATATAAAGCAAAACACAAGGAGGGAGGTTAACCAAGAGCTTGAAGTTGTCATGAACCTTAACTATTTGAACAGAAATCCTTGAGACTAATCAATGTATGAAAAAGATGAAAGCACAGACCACACGGCATAAGGTTCAACATTACACGACAGACAAAAAATAGGGATTTCGAGTTAAGTGCAAGAGTTCTAAAACTCGACTTAACAATATTTCAAGCATAGTTCTAAAACCCAACTAAAGTTTCGTTCCAATACAAAATACAAAATACTTTACTGTTATATTGATCACAAAATATACTACTGTTTATAGGGTCACTGAAACGGATGCAGAGTCGTCGTTGCTCTTGGAATCCGATTCAGAGTCTGAGGTATCATCTTCTTCTTCGTAATCCTCATCTTCAGCTTTGTCGTTGTCGCTCTTGGAATCCGATTCAGAGTCTGAGGTATCATCTTCTTCTTCGCAATCCTCATCTTCGGCTTCGTCGTCGTCCTCTACTATGTCTTCTTCTTCTTCCTCTTCCTCCTCGTCTTCATCTTTTTCGTCATCTTCATTCTCTTCATCCATAGGTTCTTCATCGAAACTGAGTACAGTAATAACTTCACTGGCGTTATTGTTGGCACTTGCGGACATGACGTAGGTCTCAACATCGATTACCTGTTGCGGATACGCACGTCTCGGCGGAGTAATTGAGTTTGAAGCATGGGATTCTGCGTCATCGACCATTTCTGCATCATTATCATAATTGTCATAACCATAATCAAGTGAATATACGACAAATGCAAAGTGAGGAAATGAAAAATAGTAAGGAAATAACATAATATTTTCATTCAAATACCATCTTCGCATTAAAATAAAGAAATAGTACATATATTAAGCCGACAATCTTAATTTAGTCTTACAGCAACCCGCTCACATATAGAGCAACGAGAAATACAATAGTAAAGAAAAATAACTTCGCCGCTAGTTCCCAAAACCAGTAAGCTTCCTCCCTCCCAACTACATCCATTGCACGTGGGCTTGGTATTCCATGGAATCTATTATATCGCTCAATAGCCTCATCAAGGGTGCGTACGGCAACATGGCAAGCGCTCGAGTATCCGTCTACTTGGACTTTAGCTTCCTCCCAAGTACGATATATCCCGGGTCGTCGTCCAACAAAAATAACATAGTAGTGAACCATCTGTTCATGACATATATATGGATGATAAGATGTCACCTTATATGAAATTAATGCTAATGATGAAATCTAGAAAATAGTGATACGTATAGTTTATCTCTATTTGTATGTGTACCAGTTGGTTAAATTTGTATGTGCCATGAAAATAAGATAGTCTAACATCACATTACATACATGGTCCTACCTATCATGGAGCACGCCCCTCCCATAGCGCATTTACGATGCTCTCGTGGTATTCTCGAGCAATCTCTCTTTCGGCCCTCGTTTGTGATGCTCAAATTTCTGCATCAGTAACTACGTTGTCGTCATCACGATCTAACTCTCTCTTGATCCGCCATTCTTCGAATACTGGAACGTGTTCGTGATAGGTAAGGATGAAATTGTGTAGCACGCAATATGTAATGACAATCTTCGTTTGAGTGAGTAAAGGGTAACGAACTTTGCACGTGAGGATCAGGAATCGTTGCTTCAGTGCACCAAACGCACGTTCTACCACGTTTCTCAATTGAGAGTGAGATTGATTAAACAATTCTTTAGGGTCGCGTGGTGGATTGGAGCTATTGAAATCTCTTAGGTGATAGCGAACTCGCCGATAAGGTGCAATAAAGTTTATCATGTTAGCATATCCACCATCCACAAGGTAATATTTTCCAATGGGAACAGTCAACCTATTTTGAGGACGTGAGAGTGCATTCGCCAAAACTCGAGAGTCGGCAGCAGATCCCTCTCAACCCACAAGCACGTACTGAAACCTCATGTCAAATAAAACTGCTACAAGTACGTTCTGTGAGGTAAATTGCTTACGATTCCGATATCGCGGGTGGTCACATTTTGGCACCCAAGCTGTAATGTGCGTGCCATCAATAGCTCCTACACAATCCTTCACATTTTAATTGTCGCTAGCTTAGTATTAGGAAAGCACCTCGCTTAATTTTAAATTTATAACAAAATAATATCAATATTGAACTCTACCTTGAAATAAGAAAAAAATCGTGGATCACATTCTATCTGAGGTGGGAGAGCTCCATTGGTCGGGACCACAATATCGTGATGAAGCCGTAAAATAGCATTTAAGACAGCATTAAAATATTCACTAATTGTTGAGCCAGAGTGCTGAAATCGATTTTGTGTGACGCGATTCTTCATGTTGTGAGATAACGTAAACATAAAAATCGCTACTTGCTCTTCCACTAACATGTGCCTTGTGTTATGGAGGAACCCCCTATCTCACAAAGCCGAGCAGAGCTCCAAAAAAATTGGCACTCGCATTCGAAACAAATCGAATGGTGTGCATCCGTGTCCGGCAATAGTTTCTTGCAGAAAGTGGTGTCCAGTTAGTATGGAGGTATGCACGCATTGTCTAGAACCGCGTACCTGACTAATATAGTAGCAAGCTGCAAGCATTATCATGACGCCAGCCATCATAATTGCGGCTTCTGTGTCATTGTCAATGGCATCCATCGTGATACTACGTTCTAAATAAGAAAGTAAATAAAGTGCAAGTCATGTACCAATTTAAACTACATGCACTATATTGTACCAATATAAATTATAAAAGAAATACAGTAATTATGTATCACGAATGATACAATACGCCAGAAAGAACATAACAAAAACATCTTAAAAAGCAAGTCATGTACCAGTTTAAACTACATGCACTATATTGTGCCAAAATAAATCATAAAGAAAATACAGTAATTGTATATCACAGATGATACGATACGCCAAAAAGAACATAACAAAAACATCTTAAAAAATAATCTTATTGAGGAAATATTCCTGAAAGAAAATCCATCCTCGTCGATGGGGGTAATGCTAGGAACGTCTCGGCAAGCGACTTGTCAGACAAGCGATAGAGGCAAGCTAGGTACTGGGTATGGGTCATCAAACCTCCAGTATAAATCTCATCTAGGATCGGACCAAACCGCTCACTTAGACTTGGTCTAATCCTAATAAGCTTAAGTTCCTCCACATAGCCCTCTATTGCTCCTACCAATTCCACCCCCGGGTCACCTCTCTTCTTTCGTGACCCAGAAGCAGAGTCACTCCTATTTCGTCCTTGTCGGGGTACGTGAAGAACTGTCTGCAGTGTTCTGGGACCCAAGTTCATGCATATTGTCATCCGTTCCTCCATGAGGCCCAGATGCATTGTGTTCACCTGTTGGAGTGGGTGGGTCGCCCAAACTCTGGGTCCCAAAAGATTCTTCGGTGAGAGTGTCATCGGGGTGGTAAACACCTCTACCGTCCGCAATACTATCCGAGAAGATGATGCAGAGACTCTCCCAATCCTACAGTGTTTTTGTCCGATAGGTCTTGGCCCATGGGTGAGCCTGTGAAAATGAGCCATAAAGATTAAGTCGTTATTATTTTTTATTCAGAACTACAGTCAACTTAATGAAGTTTAAATATTAATATCTTGTGATCGCACCTGCTCGTAATTTTTCCATACGCCATTTTCTGCAGTGACCCTTCGTAGGTCATCATCCCAACCAAAGCCACTTTCACTTCATAGAGTTTTTACTTTTGAATAATGTTTTTTAATAACTCTAAACCTATTATAAAGATTAGTTTTCTTCACTAGTACCTCATTAGCACTAAACTCGGGTAGCAGGTTTAATTTCAGGACCATTTCTTCCCAGGCCTGTTGGTGGAACGTTCCATCCTTGTTAGAAATACGACGCCCAAATTGACATTGTTCAACCATTTCATTTACCATTAGCTCCTCCAGTGCGTACGTCCAAGTGCAGTTTGTTTCTGGTCTCCTTCGCAGTAGCGGAGGGGTCCCACTTGGAACGGACGATGACATTTCTACTAAGAACATGCAGCAAATATGGAACACATAATATAAGAGTGTTATCTGAACCATAAATATAGGAAAAAAGGATTTATGGGAGCTATGCCACTCAGTTGCAGTGTTAGTTCAAACTCCCGAGTATGGCTCACACCGATACCCTTCTACTGGCTAATATCATTGAATCTAAATGAACAAGGGTTCAAACCGAATGCTACCAGAGGAAAAAGAAAGGGATAAAAATCCGATCAATACCTAATAGAATAAGACAGTTAAAAGAACTCCCAGAGATTCGTGACAGATTTTTGTGAAATGGCACGAAAACAATGAGACGGGAATTGGTTCAAAACATCCACCAAATGAAATCAAATAATAAAATGAGCCTTATTAGGATGTTAAGCATGAAAACTAATCTGAAGGTCTAATAAATGGTCTAAGGTCTTTAACCAGACACATGTATTTTTTCACACAATTTTTTTTTCCATGTGAAGCAATCAATCAAATTTCAAACCAGGTACCTGGCTAAAATATAAAGTACACACACAAATATAGCGTGTTTGTGTGTGTTTCAAGTGTTGTAGAAAATCTGTTAACACTTCAGGGAAAAATCTTCAAAACGATTAGATAATTAACTGATTTTCATCCAAAGACCATCCTGCAATTTCTGGTCCTTAACTCTACTCTACTCACATATGCGATCGCATACTGTAGCATATGTGACCGCCTATTCACATCTGTAATATTCAAATTTTTTTTAGTTTTCATATAAGTAAATGTATAATTTTGGTTTATTTTCTCTTAATAAAATGAAATTTTATGATCTTTATTGAACGATGTTTTTTTTTTTTTTGCATTATGGAGACCACAATATATGTTTTTAAATTGTAAGACCTTCCTATATTTTCTCAGATTTTTTATGATTTTTTTGAAAAAAATAATAATAGAAAAACATTGAGCGATCTCATATGTGAATCGCGTATGCGATGAGCCAATTAAATTGCATATGATGGCATATTTTATTTGACAACAATGAATCTAACCAACTCTCAGACCAGGTCTCCCTAGTCAAAAGGGACCAAACAAGTGAGGAACCCTTTCCTACAAATGTTGGTTCCAATAATGTGTTGGGCATTCTTCCCTCTTATGTTATAAGTAATGTGCCATTCATTCCTGTTGGAATGGTCGGGACTCCTGCCAAAAATTGGCCAATTGCTTATAACATAAGAGGGAAGAATGCCCAACACGTTATTGGAACCAACATTTGTAGGAAAGGGTTCCTCACTTGTTTGATCCCTTTTGACTAGGGAGACCTGGTCTGAGAGTTGGTTAGATGAAAAACTCCTCATTCTACAAAGGGCACAAAGGAAGATGCTGAGAAAACCCATATATTAAGTTGTTGAGACTACACTAATATATGAGCACGAAGGAAGCCAAGCTATCATTCTATAAAGGGAAAGACTAAACAACAAAACTTATAATTACGAACGCAATATGCTAAGGCCACGAAGCTGTTGAGTCTATCGAGGCTAAGGGGAGCTATAAGAGGCATTTATCAATCTCTTTCCTAAATCTTATGGAGCTTCGCCCACAAAGTAAATCCTAGCAATAGCCAAGTAAGCTAGTAGCCACTGCTATGCTATATACTCAAAGTACCCTAAGGCTGTCCATGAAGAGGTTAAAAATTGGAAGTGGGCAGCATTTTTAGGTGAAAACTGCATGGGTGTAGCCCAAAAGGAATGGGAAGCTTAAAAGAAAGATTCCATTTGCTTTCGGCAATCCATAATCAACGGTGTTATGTTCATTTTGGTACTTTAAGTATTTAAACATTTCAAAAATTCCAAAGCTTCCTCCCCCCTGATGCAGGCATTGGTATAACTATGTACAAACTTATGTGCAGACAAAGATAGCATGTAGTTCGTAACAATATGGTGACATTTTAATAATGAAATGTATGAGCTCTATGGAACAACCAGCATTGGATAATATGCAGTATAATTGACCCATGATAATGCAACATACCAGAGCATTCAGGCAATGGAAGCTGAATTCAGCTATGTAAAGACAAATTTGAGTTTGTTTAAAATCAGTCTCTTGTGATACCTTTTAAATCTTGGGATCCTTATAATGCAAGTACTGATGAAGCTTCTCTTCGATGGAAACAATTAAGGAATGGATCAGCAGATTCCAGAGTTGACTCATCCTATTATTTTAAGAAATTGACCAATTTATATAGTTAACTACGCTTGTGATGTCAGCATTGTGTGACTTTCCTGTGTAGCATACATATCCAACAGACCCATAATTTTCTGATTTACCGATCCCACGGTGGACTGAATATTTATCTAATCAAGGGGCGCACAAATCTAATTGGTGTTTAAGAACAACTCCCTAACGCATCTGTTTTGTCATTTAAAAATAAAAAAAATTAAGTGCAAAAATGGATGTATTTCTCCAAAACTTTATAAAATGTTCTCATAAGAAAATGAGGTCATAAGTAATGCTACATAAAACACATTGTTCTCTTGATACCAAGCTTTCATAGAAGAAATGAGCAAGCCATTAAAATTCATATTTATGAATATGAGAGATATCTCATAATAGTCAATGCTGAATTAGATAATATAGCATGAATAGTATTTTTATAACAGTAACATTGAATGTGCCCAAGCCATTTTTAACACTTCTTATATTTTCTCTTGCAATGTTTGTTTGATAGGGTTTAGGTTGTTGGATTCACTTAGCCTAGAGATTCTGGCAGCAAGATATCTCAATCAGAAATTTTGCCCTTTTGATGTCACTGTTATAATGATGCCAGGCCAGATATTGACTCATGGATCTAACTAGGTTAACAATGGGGTTTAGCTGTGTAAATTGGTGAAAAAGTAGCTTTAGTTATGTAGTTTCATCCTACCAAAGCTCAGAGTATACTCTAGCTCTATGGGTTTTGGCACTTAAACTACTAAGGCAACTTTCTATGTCTTGTTTTGAGTGACCTAAAACTTGAATTTTACCAAAATTGAGACCAAGAAAAACAGAGGTTTGAAATGAGATTTTAAATTGAAAATTGGTCAAATTTCAGCCCTACATGTGAGGATTGACTCCACCAAATTCATAGCTAAAACCTGAAACTGATTTTATTTCTCTCATTTTCAGGATTTCGGACCTTCCAAATCTTTGCATCAGGGCATTTGCAAAGTAGAAAAGATGAGGGCCTTCCATGAACACAAAGAAAAAGTAGAGAAAAAAAAAATCGAACTCTCAAATTCTCCAGGAAACTAAACTCTTGAAAAGTAGACATCCTCATACCTACTTACGACCTAACCTATTGTGAAATCTCCTTCCAGATTTCTGCAAACCACAATATTCCAAACCACCTTACCCCTAAGCAAAAAAACACTCTGTAAAGACCCACAAAAGAACTTCAAAATTCCTCCTTCTCACCAAAAAATCTGTGACAGCCTAATCCTTTCAATTCTAAGTTCCAACTCTAAATAAGATCTCCATTCTAAGCAATTCCTCAAGCCTACACGAGGATTCAAAACAACCATAAGGTTTACTTTATTTCATGACCAAAATCGTGATCAACAACCAATACTAGCAACACGATCGAGATTTGGATGCTAAATTACCTGTCACTTTCACATGGCATCCTTCCATGTCACATCCACAATTGCACCAAAGTGAATCAATAAAGAAAAGCCTTTCCTAACTTGCATTACAGCAGTAGGATTTTGAGCCACCAAATCTCATTAAATCTGACTTTTCCAGATCTCAAAGCCCCAGCAATCCTCTACAATCAACTTGCCACAGGATTGCCATAGATTTGGAAGATGAAGGTGAGGACCAAACCATTAATACAAACTTGCAGGAAACTTGGGAGGTCAACCAAATTTTGTGCAAGTGATGAAACCAACAAGAAGGGGCTTTATTCCTTGGGTGGGTTCATTTATGGGGAAGCACTACTTTATTGCTTAGCATATGCTAATAGATATAACTAACGCAAAAGGAAAACATCTGGCCGTTGATAGGATGCCAATTCCCTAATCCAACTTCCAACAAAATTTCGCTTATATGCATAACACCTCTCAGCCATAAGATTTGAATTATGTTAAAGCAAAAGTGTCTCTATGTTTCTACATTTTCAATTATATAGACATATCTGCCAACAAGTTCTAGGCATAAGTGCATAACATTATATATTTGTGGACGATCTGGTGGAGATGATTAGTAACATGGAATGGAGATTACATGGGGAACTGTACTGCCTTTTCTTGTGAAAATGAGAGCAAAAAATTACAAGCCAGAGCAATTTTTGAGGTAATAAATAAAAAAAGGGCCCAGAAATTACAAAAAAATTAAAAATCAGAGCAAATTTGTAGGTTTAGAAATGAAGAAATTGCCCCATAAACCAACAACAACAATAACAATAGGGTAAGTACCTAATGAAAAGCTCCCTAGGGCTTCAACTTCGACTTTGATGTATCCTGCATCGCAAAAACAAGGATGATTTGTTTGCAAAAATGAGGGTTTTGAAAGGAGGAAAATTGAAATTGCAAGTTAAGACTTGCATACCTTTGTTGGAGATGGGTCGGTTGTGAGGAGGTGAGGAGATGAAGCCCTTTTATAGGAGAAATTCTGCATCTCCAGATCTGTATTGTCATTTCCAGTAGATCTGCCGCCCACAAATCTCTGCATCTCCAGATTTCTGCGTCAACCATCTGATCATAGCCTATCATACCAATCTTCCTCGTTGAGACGATGGACGAACCTGAGCTCCATTTTCGGATAGATTCATCCTACCTCCAGTCTAACGACTAGATTTTGGCTAGATTTTCTGCAAGTAGGGTTTGTACCCTACACACGAAGGTGCTCTGCTCGATGACGACCTCTCGAAATAGGGTTTAGACCCTCTATTGTTGACGATCAGCGCTTCAACATCCATATATCGCCAAAAAACTCCACAGAGCCATTAAGAGGGTTTGAATGCTACAGAGAAAGGTGGCTAGCAACGTAATAAATAGAGCCGTTGCCTTGCTTCGTCACAAATTGCAGGTAATAAAGAGAAATTACGATGCCCTCACCTCGTAAGCTCAAGAAATTACCGGCAATATGCACAGTGGATTCCACTGATGGAATGCTGTGAAACGAACAAGAAGATGGCGTAAAACTTTCGACCGTTACCCCTAATTTTGCCCTATTACGCGTGATTTTTCCATAATACTCCGAACCGAACGTGCTGTACATGAAGTCACCATGTATTAATATATTAATATAATTAGAGTAAGAGTAAAATATTCTATGATGGAAAGTGGAGTTGCCCTCCCACTTGGACACGTTTTTGCTTATAAAGTCAACATAATTTTCTCTCAGGAGTTCATATTAAGTCAACCTCCAATGAGAGATCTTCTTTAAATCATCTACACTACCACCACAAAAATATCAACTCTCTATACATGGAATAGATATCATGCCGTCTGAATTGATGAGGACCTCAAACAATATAATTTGTCTGCAATATTGAGTCAACCATAATTACCTTACAACCATAATTACCTTACATCTTGTCATTGTAGGGATATGGACGTTGCAGTCAATATTTTCATCTGGTAGGGGCTAGGAGTACGATCATTAAGGCTAAGGAGTCAAACATAGCGACCCACGGAATCAAAATAAAGAGAGACGTGTGGGTGTGTGTAGGGTTACTGTGAGAGAAAGGGTCAGAAGATGAGGTGTTTTTTGGGCTCAGGTAGTGACGATACTTTTCCTGATGAGCCTTTCTTATTTTCAAGAGTTTTCTCAAATATCGAAGTTTTCACAAAAATAAGATTATTAGTGGCAGTTTTTTTTAATAAAAAACTGCCGCTATTAGTCCTATCGCTACAAAAAATTACCGTTATAAAAATAATAGCGGCAGTTTTTTGTAGCGACAGGACTAATAGCGGCAGTTTTTTATTAAAAAAAATTGCTGCTAATAGTCTTATTTTTTGTAGTGTCGCTAAAAGAATTTTTTAATAACACAAGAAGGGAAAATTCAGGAACACGGAAATCTGAGTATTTTTAGGGAAAACTCAAAAAAGACAAGGAATATGAATAACACAAGAAGGAAAAATTTTAAAATAATCCCTGAACTTTCACCCCATTATTAATAACGCGCATAAATTATTGATAATATCAAACAAGCACCCAAAATATATTTAAGTTTATCAAGTAAACTCCTACCGGCACCTTTCGTTAATGACTAAACGAAAAACGCTGAAATGACATACAACTCAACAAAATCACTCACGTTGGCATATAACTCAGAGAAATAGCATACGTGGCATCCAACGTGGTGTCACGTGAGTGCCACACACGCTATTTTACTAAGTTGTATGTCAACTCAGCATTTTACGTTCAATCATTAACGGAAGGTGATGGTAGGGGTTTAGTTGATGAACTTAAGCGTACTTTGGGTGTCTGTTTTATATTATCAATAATTTATGTGCGTTATTGATGACAGGGTAAAAGTTCAGGGGTTATTTTGAAATTTTTTCACTCATGAAAGTTCCCAGAAAAGCTAAGGCCTCATTCTGGAACCAAATTTCACTCAGAATCTGAGTTTCAACTTAGAAAGTAGCAAGAATATGGGAATTTCTGGGTGATTCTTGCATTTGAGAGTTCTCCTTGAGAACTGAGAATCTGAGAGAAATCTGAGTGAAAAGAACAACTAGTCGTTTGACCAAATTGCTCAAAAAAGCTCAAAATCTGAGCTCAGATTGTAGGCGCCATTGAATACATTAGAGAAATGTATACATCAGATCCTAACCCACCATATGTTAAAAAAAAAATTACACAAAAACTATTTGGAGAAGATGACGGTGAGGTTTTCCCAACTCACCGTCGCCGGTACGCATTTTTTGGCTTACCGGACGGCCACCGGACTGGTATCAGACGATACTTGGCGTCAGGGGTTGGACCGTCACTTTTGTGACGCTTACTCCGTTAAGATCTAATCTCACCGTCGTCGGAAGGAACCTATCCTATGCGCAGGAGAAACAGTTTTAGACGCTACTCTTCCCTTCAACTTGCATATACGCTGCTCTTCCCTTCAGCTTGCATATACGCTGCCCTTCCCTTCAGCGTGATCTTAAAATCCGTCGTGTGAAAGATTGGGAGAATAAATGATTTCCATCATTCGATTCAATTCAGTCAATGTATTTCAACGTAGGTGAATTCAAAGATTCAGTGGGTGAATTTAAAAGTTCTCCCTCTCTCTCTCTCTCTCTCTCTCTCTCTCTATATATATATATATATAAGCAACTGACTTACTTTTTTGTTTCAATATTCCCCAAGATAGATCTTAAGATCAATGATTTCCAATCAGACGACCAGATGTTGATTTCACATAGCACACATCTCCAAAAAGATTTGGTCAATTCCCGTTTCCATAATGTAGGTCACTTTTTAGGGATGAACCATTTAAATCAACATCTAACCGTCTGATAGGAGCTCCCTGATCTTAAGATCTATTATGAGGAAGATTGGAACAAAAAACAATCTCTATCGTCTGATTTAGATCAGTCAATGGTTCTTGTCCAATAAAAATTGTGTGGTACATTACTCAAAAAATGGGAACAATTAGTTGCTTCCATCAACTATAAGGAAAATAAAAATAGTTTGGTATCGAAATTCTCATAGCACACGCCTACCCATCAATCAAATCATCTCAAAGTGTTGCAGTGTTGCTACTTGCTAGTTAAGTATTTTAGAGTTTTAGTTGGTGTAAATAGAGGTACCCAATACCTTATTTCATTCTCATAACAAAAATATATTTTAAAAGTAATGGTCATTAAATCAGATTCGGAAAATGACTCCCTCAAATATATTCTATCCCATCTCAATTGGTTGCCCGTAAATTTTGAGAGAAATCCGAGTACGGCACATAATTCAATAATTAAATCACGTTTCTACGGTTATAGCATAAGCACGGATTGAATCGATTCTGAAGATTTTCTAAGAAGAACTTAAAAACAAAGGATTTTCATCTTTTATAAGAAAAGTCAGAAATCTGAGTTTGCTAAGAATTTGTTAGGAATCTGAGTGTCCAAGAATTTGAGCTTTTCTGAGAAAAATCAAGAAACACCTGAACGAGGCCTAAGATTTTGAGTAAGCTCAGAATATGCAAGATTCTTCAATTAGGAATCTGTATGATTCTACGTTGCTAGGATTCTGAGCTTTCATGCAAAAGCTCAAAATCACACGTACTAGGCCCTGCGTGTGGAATTGTCATTTCATAGGTTGGATTTGGATTTGAATTGATAAAATCCAAATCCACTGTTTGAAGAACTATGTTGAGAGAGATGGATTTAGATTTGCAAATATCCACCATCAGGAAAAAAAAAAAAAAAAAAATCAATATTTGAAAAAACGACTCTAAGGCGTTAGTTCAAATTCAGTTGTGTTCCTGTGATGTCTACAAGGCATCATCTCTCGCAGAAAAAACAAATAAAAAATGGAATTTTATTTGCATTCAGTTAGCAAACTGTTGACTGCTTTAAATCAGATGGTCCAGAGAACTTTTCGTCCAACGTTTCCACACAATAGATCTTTAGATCATGATAAATCTATTATTAGACGGTTGGTTATTGAATCCATGTGGCACACATTCGCAAAAAATACCATGATCATGGGATACTATGAGAAGGGGTTCTAGCGTCACTTGTGGAGATGTGTGCCATATTGAATTAACATCTCACCACCCAATAGTTGGGTCACGACTCGATCTTTTGTGTGGAAGGTTGGTTCAAAAAATATTTCCCTGGGCTGATTCTAAGCTATCAACGATTTTTATATGCCAAAACAATGGCCGCAGATATAAAATTTCTCACTTAAGGAAGCCCCATGAGCAAAAAAACCTAAAACATCTAATGGGAGAACCCTATTAAAAGTGGAAACAGATTGTATCTTTTTGGCTGGTGTTACTACGACACCACTTTATGATACACTCACCCCACCTAAACAAAGGAAAAATTTATTGACTTCTTTAAATCTGATGAGTGAGAGCAGTTTTCATCCTAATCTTTCACAAAAATGATCTTGAGATCATTGGCCTACTATCCGACGGTCAGATGTTGATTACACGTAGTACACATCCCAAAAGGTGCAAGTGATTATAGCATACCATCAAGCATAATTCATATTCACTTTTTGAGATGCATGTCACGTTGAACTGATATATGGTCGAATTGATATCTGGTCGTTTGATTAGTAGGCCCATGATCTCAAGATTTATTGTGTGAAAGATTGGAATGAAAAACGGTCTCCATCATCAAATTTAAGTACGTCAACAGATTTTTCCTTTGTTTAAGGTGAGGGTAACATAAAGTGGTGTGATGGTAACACCACCCTTCTTTTTTCATTATTATTATTTTTAAAGTTTGCCTAATGAAGCATTTAAATCCTAAGAATAAATCCAAATACACTCCTTAAACATCCAAACACAAATTTACAAAAAAAAATATTAAATTCTAGTACCCCAAATTTTAGTATACATGAATCACGATTAGGAATTTAAATGGGTTGGGTCAACCCGATTCCCGACTCCCCCGAGCCGAATTTTTTTATTGGGTCAGGCACATAAGCTTCACTCGTCCAGAAGGGTTGGGTCGAGTCAACTATGAGGTTTGGCCGGGGTCGGCAAAAATCGGGACGGATTGGGTCGGGTCAACTAAGATTAGGTAGGGCCGCGAGTCGGGTCAACCCGACCCAATATTTTAGATATAAATATAATGAAAATTAGTGTTTTTTTACTGGGTCGAGTTGGAGTTTTTGGGTTAGGCGACTTGGGCCGAGCATGATCATGATTCACTTCTGGTGATGTATGCCACATAGAATAAATATCTAACTGTTTCATCCCATTCACCCAACTCTGCAGCCTTTAGAAACTGTGGAAGTTAAAATGTTCTCATTTCAAATGGCTGTAGATATGGTTGAACACGATTTCAGATTCAACCAATTGGACCTGATCATTACCCATCCCGGTATCCATATGTAAAACTAATAATAATAAAAATAAAAAAAGAAAGGTGCGTTACCATCACACCACGTTATGCTACCCTCACCTCACTTAAACGAAGATAAAATTTGTTGACATCTTTAAATCCGATGATGGAAACTGTTTTTCATCCCAATCTTCCGCACAATAGAGCTTGAGATCATGGGCCTAGTATCAGACGATCAAATATCGAATCGATGTGCACATATCAAAAAGTGAACATAAACCACGTTTTATGGTATGCTATGACTACATTCACTTTTTGGGATGTGTATTATGTGTAATTAACATCTGGCCATTGGATAGTAGGCCTATGATCTCAAGATCATTTTTGTGAAAGATTGGGATGAAAAATATTGTCTATGATAAAATTTAAAGTAGTCAACAGATTTTTCCTTTCATTTAAGTGAGTTTATTGTATCATAAAGTGGTGTGGTAGTAACACCAACCAAAAAGATAACAAAGGGTTTTCCTCTTTTAATAGGCTTCTCGCATAAGATGTTTTAAGATTTTTCGCCAAAGGGGTTCCCTTGAGATGAGAAATTTTATATGTGCAACCATTGTTTTTGCATGTTAAAACCATTGACTGTTTAGAATCAGCCCATGGAAATCATTTTTTGGCCCAACCTTTCACACAATAGATCTTCGAGTCATGACCCAACTCTCGAGTGGTGAGATGTTGATTTCACATGTGGCACACATCTCCAAAAGTGATGTTAAAACTCCTTCTCATGGTATTCCATGATCATGAACATTTTTGTGGATATGTGCCACATGGATTCAATATCCAACCATCTGATAGATTTATCGTGTGAAAATGTTAGACGAAAAGTTGTCTGAATCATCTGATTTAAAGCAATCAACAATTTATTAATTGAATGCAAATAGAGTTCATTTTTTTTCTTTGTTTTTTTTTGTGAGAGATGATGTGTCGTTGATGCGCAAACACAATTGAATTTGAAATAACACCTCAGAGGCGTTATTTCGAAATCTGATTTTTTCTTCTATTGGTGGATATTTGTAAATGACATGGATTTGCAAATTCAAATCCAGTGCTCTCAACATAGTTATTCAAACAATGAATTTAAATTTTATTAATTGAAATCTAAATCCAGCCAATGAAATGACAGTTTCCAACCGCAGCCTTAGAATTTTAGAATAATTGAGTCTGCTAAATGAAAGGTTGACAAAATTACAATCTAAGGTCACTGGGTATGCCTAATTGCTTATATGAAAAAGAGAAATGGAGTCAAAGAAATAAGAGAACGAAAATAGTGTTGGCAGTTGACTGCCCTGAAGCGGAGATATTTTCTATCCCTATCTTCCAGTATATATATCAGGAACCACCTGTCATACTGTGAGACGTTGATCTTCTGTGGCATCACATCCCCAATGTTTTGTTATTATTGACACTCTTTGGTACCGAAAATTTTATCATTTTTGGGTAGAAAAACAAAGCTTTTTAAAAAAATTTAAAAGATATGGTGCACGAAAAAATCTAAACTCTAATACTAGCATTAGGTGCACGTAGGATGCAAGTCTTGAACCCAGCACCCAAACTAAATTGAAAATCGAGAGAATCGAATCAGACTAAACCGCCTCGAAATTCGACACAAACCGAACTGAATCACATCGAAACCCGACACAAATCGAACCAAACCCCAATTCGGTTCGGTTTCGGTTTGGATGGCTTGAAACTGAATATCAAGGGAGTAAGTTGAGTAAACAAAAAAAAATTAGGAAAAAATCGAAAAAAAAACATTGAAAAAACCAAAAAATAGGTATTTTATCTAAACTGAACCGAACCGGTTTCAGTTTCAGGAAAAAAAAACTGAATCGAATAGAACCAAACACCGAAATAATCGGATTTGGTTCGGTTCAGTTCACCGAACCTGCATCCCTAGGAGCATGCATGGCCGTGGGCTCCATGAGTTTAGATTTAGGAGCTTTGTCCTAAAGTCAGCGCATCCTGTGCGTACCGAATCCAATGCTCATGGAATCATAACCCACGTCAGTGGGCCCACCCGATAGGCTTAGTGTGTTAGGCAGATTTGACATGTTCTTTGCACAATTCATATTTTAGCGCTCAGGCTTAGGAAACAATTCATTCTCTGGGTGGGTCGGTGGGTTGGGGGAGGGGCACACACGATACGTGTGGACTTTTGTAAATCAATACCTAATCATTCCGATATTTGATAAATTTGAAAATTCATTTCAAAATCAATTGGCTAGGAATGGAGGGGTCTATGACATTACAAAGAGAGAAATAAGGCTATAATTTATCCGAAGTTGGACAAAACTTTAACATGCCCCCCCACGTGTTGTTCGGACTAAGCCAAATCACTTGAATAATTGAACTAGGTGACGTGGAGTGGAGAAGGGCCTGCTTTGATACCATGATGAATTTGATACAGGTCTGTATCAGCATCGGATTGATACAAACTGGGTTGGTATTGGTATCAATATCGGCATCGGAACGATATAGGTGTATATCAGTTGATACTACCTCGGTATCAGCCGATACTAACTAATACCAAAAATAAAAAAAGAGAGTACGTTTTTTTACTTAAAAAAAAAAACATATATTCGCTGATACCGTACCAGAGAGCCGCTACGTACCAGTCCAATATGGACGGATACCCGGTACCAATAGTGAGTTTGATACCTTGCTTAGAACATTGAAATAGACAATTTTCACAAACATGAGATATATGTAACCATTTCAATGGGCCGGGCTGTGCCGTTTTGGGGCCAGGTTGATAGTAATCAAGCCTCTTAGAACTAGCCAATATCCAGCTCGATTACTAATTGGGTTAGGCCGGGCCTGCCCACTTTTGAACCAAGCCTGGTTACCTTAGCCCATACCTGATTCATGGTGGGCTGGGCCGCAAGGCAACCCAACCTACTTCAAAACACTTTCTTGCCTTGATTCTACATAGAAAATATCTGGTCACGTCAGAACAAAATTTCCCTTGATCCAACCTTTGAATTGACCTGTCCCGACCCGAAGGTTGGCTCGGATGCTTCATGCCCAACCTGACCTGACGGGTTACTTTAATGTGTCCGACCCGACCTGACAGGTCAAGTTAGGGTAAAAAGACTCGGGTTGGGCAGATCCTTACCGGATCGACCCGATCCAACCCACCCAACCTGATCCGTTGAAAGACGACTCTAACCTACTTTTACAAATTTAGAAATGGCCGACAAGCGTGTTGAGACTTGAGAATATTAAGAGACGCGGCGGATTTGGTTTGACCCTCACTCGCTTGTCAAACTGTCGTCCCCAACCAAACAAAACATAAACTACATGGGATCTCCAGATTCTCCATTACCAACTACCCGTTTCTCAATTCCTCATCCTTCCCCACAACGATCTCCAGATTCTCCCTCCACCCATGCCTCCTCTCCTCTTCTCTCTCCTCCTACTCATCCCAATTTCAAATTTCCACTCCTTAGTTTCAGCCCAATGCAACAACTACCAGACCTTCTCCATGCTTCAGTTCAAGCATAACTTGTCACCTTTGATTCTCCTTTCTTGGATTAATAGCACAGATTGCTGTAACTGGAAAGGTGTCAACTGTGACAAATCTCAACGTTACCCAATCGGCCTCGACTTGAGTAGTGAATTGATCTCAGTTGCGACTCCGATCGACTTCTCACCTCTCTTTAATCTTCGCTACTTGCGAACACTCAATCTCGCTAACAACAACTTCAATTCGTCTCTGATTCCTTCTGGGTTTGGGAATTTGATCAATTTGAAGCATCTCAACTTGTCTAATTCAGGTTTTGGTGGCCAAATTCCGATTGAGATATCGCATTTGCGGAGGTTAGTTTCACTTGATCTTTCGACCTCTGTTTTAACTACATTTTCTGGCCTTCCTCTAGTACTTGAGGACCCGAAACTCGGGACGCTTGTGCAAAACCTGACTAATTTGAGGGAACTCTATCTCGATGGCGTAAACATCTCCGTGCAGGGTAGCAGGTGGTGCCAGGCCTTATCGAATGCACTCCCTAATCTTCGTGTTTTGAGTTTGTCCAGTTGTTCCCTTTCGGGCGCAATTCATTCTTCTCTGTCGCGACTCCGTAACCTTACTAAAATCCATCTCCGAGATAACAATTTCTCTTCTGCACTACCTGATTTCTTCGCGAATTTCTCTTTATTAAGGTCACTTCGGCTTACTTCTTGCGGATTGATTGGAAATTTTCCACAAGGTATTTTCCGGCTGCGGAAGTTAGAGATACTTGACATATCAAATAATGGCCTTCTCACCGGGAATTTGCCTGAATTTCATGCGAATAGTGCTTTACGGGTCTTGTCACTCTCGCAGACAAAATTATCGGGGGCATTGCCGAATTCAATCGGGAATCTGACATCTCTGAATAGATTAGATCTTGCGAATTGCAATTTCTATGGGTCGATTCCTTCTTCTCTTTCCAACCTTAACAGACTCGTTACTTTAGATCTTTCGTCTAACAATTTCAATGGGAATCTCCCATCGCTGGATTCTGAGAATATCACTGAAATTTCTCTTCCACATAATCATTTGATGGGTTCTATTCCTTCGTCCTTTGGAAGGCTTAAGAATCTGGAAAAGCTCGACTTACGAAACAACTCCATTAATGGGATGATCCCACCTTCTCTGTTTACTCTGCCATCATTGCAGATGCTAGAACTGGGAAGTAACGAACTCAGCGGCCAACTCCATGAGGTCGTTAATTCATCTTCTTCATTGTTAGAGGTCATGGATTTTAGTAACAATAAGTTAAATGGATCAATTACGAAGTCGGTCTTTCAATTTTCCAGGCTTAAAATCCTCTTACTGTCGTCGAACAGTTTCGATGGAACTGTCAATTTAGACATGTTTCAAAATCTCAAGTACCTTTCGAACCTCGATCTATCGTATAATAGATTGTCGATTGAGAATGGAAAGACTAACTTTACCTTGTTTCCACAGATCGGCAGTTTGAAATTGGCTGCTTGCGACATGAGTGAATTCCCTCAAATTTCAGAAAACCAAACAAATTTGTTCTACCTAGACCTTTCTAGGAACAAGATCCACGGGAAAATACCTGAATGGATATGGAAGATTACGAGTGGGACGCTCACGCATTTGAATCTTTCTCACAACTTGATCGAAGGTCTAGAACCTCTCGTAAACTTTTCCTCAGGTGTGCTGTCCGTTATCGACTTAAACACCAACAGGTTTCAAGGCTCGATTCTGATTCCCCCACCCTCTGCAGTCTTTGTGGATTACTCAAATAACAGTTTTAACTCCACCATCCCGAAAAACATTGCTTCTTTCCTACCCTACACCTGCTTCTTTTCAGTTTCGATGAACAATCTTGTCGGAGAAATCCCTCCATCAATCTGCAATGCAAATTATTTGCAAGTCCTCGATCTCTCCGCTAATAATTTGAGCGGCTCAATTCCAGCGTGTCTGGGTGAAATTAACGGCAGCCTGAGAGTACTTAACCTACGGAATAACAATTTTCGTGGCCCTCTGCCACAGAATTTTACTAGCGGATGCAATTTAAGGACGCTCAACGTCAATAGGAACCAATTAGAAGGTCAGGTCCCAAAAACTTTGCGCAACTGCATGATGCTAGAGGTTCTAGACCTCGGGAACAATCATCTCAGTGATACTTTCCCTTACTGGTTGGGAAATCTGACCTGCTTGCGGGTTCTTGTCCTGCGATCCAACAGATTCCATGGCCCCATCAAATGCGAAGGAAAAATTTACTCCTTCCCGATGCTCCAAATCATCGACCTCGCCTCCAACAATTTCACAGGCAATTTGTCACCTGATTGCTTCCAGGAATGGGCGGCAATGAAAGAAGGCGAGGCCATGTCCGAGTCGAAGCTCCGACACCAAACCCTTCAATATGAATTCCTTAACCTCAGCAATCTTTATTATCAGGACATGGTCACGGTGACAATCAAAGGGCTCGAAATGGAACTCGTAAAGATTTTAACCATCTTCACTTCAATTGATCTCTCCAACAACAACTTCCAAGGGGAGATTCCGGACACTGTGGGAGGTCTAAAGTCACTCTACATGCTCAACTTGTCTCACAATAGCTTCACGGGCCAAATCCCATCAACCTTTGGAAATCTTTCGCAGCTCGAATCATTAGATCTCTCCGTAAACGAGCTCTCCGGGAAAATTCCTCAGGAACTGGCAAAGCTGACGTTCCTCTCAGTCTTGAACTTGTCCAAAAACCTCCTCACGGGGTCCATACCGATTGGAAGTCAGTTCCAAACATTTAGCAATGATTCATACATAGACAACTTGGGATTGTGTGGGGCCCCATTGTCAAAACAATGTAGAGATGTAACACTGGTGCCAAGGCAGGGGTTAAAGACTCTTCGCTCACAAAGCGTTAGTGAATTCAGTTGGCATTTCGTATTGATCGGTTTGGGATTCGGGGGAGGCATGGGGTTAGCGGTCGGGCCTCTTACCTTCTCGAGAAATGGGAGGAGATGGTGCAACAAGCACATCGATCGAATGTTTTTTACTTTATTTCCTTCGTTTGTGGAAGATAAGATTGAAGAAGTCATCATAGAGAGTATAGAAGAAGAGGATCAGATGGAAGAACAAGAAGAGTCTCCTCTAGTGTTTTGTGTGTTTTGTACTCAGCTAGACTTCATTCGAAAGAGAATCATACATAATGACTGCACTTGCCCTATTTCACTTCCCCCTTCTTCTTCACATTCACAATATAAGTCCTTGGAGTTGGCTTCCATTTAACATGGAGAGTGGGTCTCAATACACATATCTCCCTGTTTTATATTTAAATTTCAGTTGTAAATACGAAAGAGAAGAAATCAAAGATATATAAGTGTCGCATTTTCCTTTTCGAGTTATGTTTCCATTAACAAATTACTTCAAGATCAGATCATCTGTTCATGTTGCACTCATCTGAACTGGCCTTACATCAAATCTGCACATTGTTAAACAATCTACAAATTGTGCTAATATGAGGAGTCTGATTGTTCGAACAAGCGATGCAAAAGGATACTTAAAAAAGTTTAGGGTTGTGATCCACATTTAATAAGAAAACTGACTGGAATTTTAGGGCTATGATCCCTGTCATTGTTGAGACTGTGAACAAGGCATCCTCACCTTGATCCTATTTTGACATGATGGGGATAAACTAACCTCAGCATGATTTTGTGCTTGGGTTTGAGATGTTGTCAATGCTTCTTCCTGTTTTTTTATTTATAAATTTTTAATATACTATAAACTACAAACAGGTTCTATATGACTATTAAATAAAAATTAATAGCAGTGTAATTGTTTTTTACCAATATTTTTAAGGGTACCTCTGAGGGCACCTACGTCGGAAACCTATTGTCGGAAACCCAATGAACCCATTGACTGCTTGGAATCAAATGATGGAGATCGTTTCTCATCCCAATATTCTACAACATGATCTGTAGACCATGAGCGTCCCATCAGACGGTTAGTTTTTTATTCCGTGCAAGTAGAGGAAAACAAGAGGACAAGAAGAACTCTCTCTCAACTCTCAATCTCTATTTCGGATCCCATGCAGCTTATGCGTGGGAGTTGAGTTTTATAAATTGGGTGTTGATTTGGTGTGTGATTGGTACACTCGGTATGGTGTACAGGTCTATCTCGAGGCCTTTAACTAACGGGTCTTGATTCTTGGGCCTTGTGCTTACTGGTTCAACTCTTATTAGGGTTACTCTCAAGGACCTGTGTCAATACCTATACGACTCATTACATGTGCCCCATTACTATGGTACACTTGCATCTACCTACCATGATCGATTTTGATCCGAGGTGTCGTTCGTACTCGGTCACTAGGCACGTGCACATACACAGCGTAGTGATTGGACCTCGAAAAAACTAGGGTGTTACAATAAACAGGAAAGCGTGCGGATTTTTTGAAGCTTTAAGGAGCCTTAGACAAGGATTTCCTCTATCTCCTTATCTCTTTGATATCACGAGCAAAGTGTTTTCCCTCATATTCCAACAAGGAGACTTTGAAGGATTGGTTCTCTAATCCGAGGAGTGACTCAAGAGTAAATCTTCTCCAATATGCGGATGACTCTATTATCATGTGCAATGGCGATCCTAGTCAGATATCTCAGGGTTGCAACCATCTCAAGATCTACGAGGATGTTTCTGGTCAATGTGTGAATTTTGATAAATCTAACATATATGGGCTAAATATTGATGAAATCACCTTACGCTCTTGGGCTGCTAATACGAATTTTTCTAAGGCTAAACTTCCTTTTAAATACTTGGGCATTCCTATTGGTACCGGTAAACTATGAAGCTCCAAATAGGACCTTGTTATTTCTAAGGTTAAGAATAGATTGAGTGGCTGGAAAAGTAAGTTAATCTCCACAGGAGGTAGACTTACTCTGATCCAATCTGTTCTTAGTGCTATTCCTACATATTTTTTCTCCTTTTACAAGTGCCCCATCAAGGTTTGTAATGAAATTGAAAGGCATGAAAGGAATTTTCTTTGGGATGATCTTGAAGAAAAAAATAAAATACAACTTTTATAAGGTGGGTGTAGACACCCAAATTTGGCCCAAGGCTCGATTAACCCATACTTCGAGAGCGGCGTACTCCTAAGCTTCCGAAAGCACCTCCCGAACCCTTAGAACTTAACCAAAAACTTTTAAACCCTTCCCGGACCCTTAGGAATCAACCCTAACTCTTAGAACCCTTCCCAGACCCATAGGACAGTTCTCGAATCCATTTCAAACCAACCAAAATAGTGGATGGAAAGAGGAGTGTCAAAGTTTATATAGGCATCTGTAGGACCTATGACCTATACCATTAGAAAGTAGAGGTTCCTATCTTTCCAACGAGGCAAGAATCGTCGAATTCCGAGCTATACATCAAAAGTTACGGTGAAATGAAGAATGCAGAGAAATGCAGGAATTTAACATGCGTGCATAGTATGCACACAAAGGCAATTTCTGACATAAATTTTTTATTTTTCCTCAAAAATGGCAGATTTCAGATTTCAAGTTTGACTTGTCGATCATCCTTGAGTTTGGGGTGTATTTCTTTAAGACCTTAATACCCCTCCCAACTTTCAGTTTCACCCTTTTGCTATCCAACTCATCACCCTATCATCTACCATTAAATCCAATTCACACTTCTCTAAGCTCCCAAAAACCTAGAAATCCTTAGATTTGTCATTATCTAATTGCTAACGTAATTGCCTCTCCATCTATAAATAGAGAGCCCCCCCACCCCCCCCGCCCTGTTTAATCACTTTTGAAAATCCAAGAAAAGAATCTATACAAAAATATCTCTCCACGTTCCTTACTCCTCTTTGCCTAAGCCTTAATCCCTTAGCTCCCATCCCTTTCATACCCTAACACTCCAAAATTTATCATCCTTAAGCCTTGAAACCACAACATAGGTCTCTCACACCTTCATTTCCAATCATCCTTAAAATTCTCAAGCTTTAGCAAGGTTAAAACCTCTCCGTAGCCCATTTACATTCGGAAATTCATCAAAATTTGCATCGATGCGACGATCTGACAACAGTGCAACAAGGGCCTAAGAGATCCGACTCTCCTCTCTATTCCTCTACCTTCTTTTGTTTTTCCCTTATCCTAAAATTTGAGCCATTACGCCGCCAAAATTTCGGTGATTGCAGGGGCCTCAAATAAAATCGGAGTGCCTTCAGGCAAGGGAAAGAGCTATTTATTTTTTATATTTTTTTCTTACACATGGCCATAGTAGAGACTACTTACGAGTGGGTCAATTGAGTGCCTAACACCTTCCTGATTGATAACCGAAGTCCTTACCCAAGAGGCTTGGCGTCGACCGGTGATTCAGAGTCAAATCTAGCACTTCGATGCACACGATATTGATTTTGGATATCCCGGGACACCAAAAGCTCCGGGTGGCAACTCAATCTTTGAGCGCATCGTCGCGACGGATCGATGAGATCCATGGTTGCATAGATGATGACTCCGCTGGGGATAATTTTTAGAACTTCTCCTTGAATTAGGCCCCATTGTTTGCATTTTTTCTCCTTTTGCTCACTTTTGTCTCTATTTATTTTTTTACTTACCCCTATGATTCTGCATTTTTTACATACCCCTACGATTCCGTCATTTACCATTTTAGCCGTTTGGCGGGTTACTTGATAAATTAGGTTTAACTTTCGCCATTTACTACCTTAGCCGTTTGGCGGATTACTTGATAATTTAGTTTAATTTTTCGTCTTTACACGCCTTAGTCATTTGGCGAGCCTACTTGATAATTTAACTTAAAATTCTGTCATTTATATTTCTTTGCCTAATCACTTGACTGGCCCTGTCGTTTTCTTATTTCTTATCATATTTCACTAGTGGACGCTGGCCCATGGTGGCAGCACGGGACTCTCATACCGATTTGGATGGTGGCAAAGGCCCCATTGTGGACTTAAGTAAACTTCCCTTTAAGTGAATTTAAAAAGAACAAAGGGACATAATAATTTACTTTTTGCAGATAGCTTTTTTCAGAAAGGGGGAAAAAATAGGTTACGATACAGCCGACCAGGTTCTAAGTAGAGCGGCAGTCTTAGCGGTGATGATCTCGAAAAGAACCACCCCATCTAGTATCTGAGAAGGCACTTGTGTCAGAGGTATATCGGGTGGGTGACCGAACTTGTTATGAAGCCTTTAAACTTTGGGGAGTGCGTTAGTGCATCGAATCGGTCTTATATCCCTTTAGGCACGGAAAGGAGGGACCCGATAAAGCAAAGAAAAAGTCTCGGGTGGCATCACCCCCAAAAGCAAAGATAAAAGCCCAACTCGGATATGCAGCTAGAAGAAAAAAAAAAAAAAAAAAATAATAATAATAATAATAAATATATATATATATAAGCCTTGTGTGCAAATTATGCACACATAGCCAAAAAATCCAAAAAATTGCACATGCATGCATAATATGCACGCATAGCTTATTTTTTATGTGCAGTCTGAATTTGGGGCCTTTTTTACAATTTCCCGAATTCCCTGCTCTTGGGTTTTAAAATTTCCGACACTTCCTACATTTTAAGGTGCCCAAACTCTTTCGTCAATCAAAAGATATCACCCTCTTATTAGCTCTTTCGAGAGCTCAGGATACTGCGTGAAAATACGTGCCTTTAGAGATCAAGATATTTTCTCTTTGATTCTCAAAAACGGCATCCGGGTCCCGCCGTGGGAAGCATTGGGGGTGTTAACAACATCCGAAAAGAGAGTTCAAAGGCCCCAAACGAGCACCGTAAGGGAGAAAGAAAGAGAAGGAAATTCTAAACAAAATTTGTTCAAAAAAAGAGATCATTCCAAAATCATCTTCAAAAATCCATATATATATATATATATATATATATATATATATATTCAAAAACCAAAAAGAGAGTAAGTGGTGTCGTAATAACAACATCGCCAAATCTGCCCTCACCCCGTAAGGGGAGAAGAAAGAAATCTTTCAGGCCACACCGAGAAATCCATATCCCACTTGCTATCAAGCCATGTCTTTGGGTAGTTGATCCGACCCACTTTGATCTAGATTCATTCCCACCACATTTCCACACCGATGAGATCCCTATCTCTGATCTAGCAACCCAATCCCCATTCAATGTCACCGGACCATTCGACCCACCCATTTTCCCCTCCACATCAACCCAAAATACACCCATCTTCCCCTCCACATCAACCCAAAATATGCCCATTTTTTCATCCACATTCACCCAACATTCACCCCATTTTTTTCTCACATCAAACCAAAGCATTCCCAATTTTTCTTCCACCTCAAACCAAAATGTCCCCAATTTTTCCACATCAACCCAATCATTACCACCACCATACATCTCCCCCATTAAATGAACCCTCCACATCCACTCTCGTATCCAATCTTATGGTCATGATGGAGGACATGATAAGGGTGTACACTGCTTGGAAGGCTTCCCAAAGCCTTCCTAATCCATCATTAAACTCCCAACATACCCTCCAAAATCTCCACACCTCTTTCACCCAAAACACCAATCCTAGCCAACCACCCATAATCCATAACACCCAAGGTTCACATCATCAACCAAGAAACCACCCAAGTGGGACTCAAAGCCCCCCTATCCAAACCCAAACCCATTTAGGCCCAATTCCAAGGGCCACATTCTTAAGTCAGCCCTCATTCCCCCAATTTCCCACATACCCCCACACCCAACAAGCATATCCCGTTTCATCCCAAATAGCAAACCTGTCTTACCCAACCCACCAATCTGGCCTGAACCCTATTCACCCACATTTTTCATACCCAACCCAACATGGGAACCCATCTCAAACCATCAACCATCCCCAATTCACACATCCACTCACCCCCCAACCAAGTTATCCAAATTTGCATCAAGTACAATGGCCCCATCAAGCACCTATCCAACCCACCCAAAATCCGCAATTCACCCATCCCCTCACTCCACGACCCAATCATCAGGAGCAATGGCCTCATCAGGCACCCATTCAAACCCTCCAAAATCCAACAATACATCTCACCACACCTGCATCATTCATTGATGCGGGTCATCAGTATGAGGAGGATGGGGCCCAAAACAGTGGGGCCTACGTAGGGACATTCTCTAGCTCTAACCCACTACCACCCACATTCACCAACCTACTGGCAGCCCAGCATGAATGGGGGCAGCCCATCCGGGGAACAACCCCAGTATTACCATCCAGGGAGTTCGAGGTGCTAAGAAAGCAGATGAATAAAATTCAGAAACAACTAATGGGAGGAGCCGAGATTCATGCTACAGATTTCTTTGATTTATGTCTATTTGTCGAGGTGCCTTTGCCACCAAAATTTAAAGTGCCATCATTTGATAAATATAACAGCACCAGCTACCCATTGCACACCTCAAGTCCTATTGTGGGGACATGTGTCAGTATGACGGAGATGAGCGACTCCTCATCAAAGTGTTCCAGAAAAGTCTCATAGGCTCAGCATTAAGATGGTTCACCTCTATTGAACCATCCATGACTAAAACATGGAGAGACCTCACCCACCTATTTTAGGAGCAGTATGTTTATAATATCGACATTGAACCCCGCAAATCTGATATGGCCTCGTTTGAAATAGAAACTCGATGAGACTTTCAACAAGTATCTCGGGAGGTGGAGGGCCTTAGTAGCCTAGGTGAGGAACCGCATACCAGATGATGAACCAATTGAGATGATCTCAAAAACCTCACTACCCGTTATCTCTGATTTGGTATAACAACAACAAGCTAGTTTGGCTGACCTGGTGAGAAATGCCAACCGCTGTGAGGACAGGGTGAGCGAGGGGTGCTTGAATAAAACGGTAGCCAATGAGGTCCACAAATTTACCGAGCAGAGGACTGAGAGGAGACTAGGGGTCGAGGTCCAAGCAATAACAACCTCACAACCCAGCACCAACATGACACCATTTCAATTTGGGGCAGTACAGCAAGCCCCAGTACAAACAAATCAGGTGCAGAGACAGAGCAATGTCCCATTGGCACAACAGACCCCCGAATAGAAAGGGCCCACCGTAACAAGATATTCACACCGTTGGGATAATCTTTGAATATGTTGCTTCCATTGCTAATTGAAAAGGGGTTGGTTACTCCGCTTCAACCACGACCTCCACCAAATCTAGTCCCAAGGAATTATGATCCAAGCACGCATTGGAATTTCCATCAAGAGCTGGGACATCCAACAGATCGATGCTTTCCTCTAAAGCATGCAATACAGGATCTAATTGAGGTAGGGAAGATCATCCCACCGGCACCTCCCCAGGCAAATCCTCACACCAATACTCTCCAAGCACCATTACCGCCACACCCACAAGGGGGAATAGGCCCAAGGGCCACCATCAACATGATGGAAGAAGACATGGGTGAATTTGATCCCTTCGAGTTCATCACTGAGGAGGAAAGCTTCATGTTCCCGAGGAAGTGGAATCAGAAGAACAAGATCATAGGGGCTGTTGAACCCCTCATCTTAGTCGATTACTTCCCCAACCCTACACTGCAAGCAACACCTCTAAATTTGAGGATGTATTTCCTTGCACCCGTGCCTGCCAACCATGTGCAACCCCATTTTACCTCACCCCCACCATACCATCCATCTCCGGCACCAGCCCTCATCAATCGCAATTTTACCTCACCTCCTCCCAATAACTATAGTTGGCCCAGTTTTGCCACACCCCCATCAGTATATTCATCTCCAGCACCAATCAATCATATCCAACCTAGGTTGACCTCACCATCAACCCCCATCCATCACATATTACCCAATTTTACTTCACCACTAGTAGTCCATCCACCTTCAGCACCAGTTTGCCACATTTGGCCCAAGTTTTCCATGCCAACAATCCAGTCATCACTAATACCTTCATCCACCCCATTCCAAATACCCAGGTCGTCTTATGATCCTCACCAGGTCTCGCTCAACTACAAACAAACAGATGCTAATGCTGAAAGCAGCCACACAGGGACAATTGAGTTTATAATACGATCAAGAAGGATCTCCAAGCATCTAGAGGTGTCTATACTAGCCCAGCCTGAGGAAAGAAGGGAACCTATAGTAGTACATCCCATGAAAAAGATGAGCAGAGAATACGCGTTAGAAACGTAGCTTAAAAGAACGCCGACTTACATCACCATTTGGGACTTACTGATGATATCTCTACCCCACTTTCAAGCTCTAATGGGTGCACTGAAAGACGCCCATATATTGGACAGGGTCTCCCCACATGAGGTGGGACAAATGATCGGACAAGTGTTGGCTCCCAATTCCATTTCAGTTTTAGATGCTGACCTCCTAGTTGAAAGAGGCAATCATTCTCGACCCCTCAATATTACAACCAAAATTGGGAATTTGGTGATATTGTTGGTGTTGGTAGACAACAAAGCAACATTAAATGTGTGCCCTTTGAAAACTGCGACCAAGATAGGGGTCGACCCATCCATGTTTCGACCGGCCAAGATGGAGCCCAAGGGTTTGATAACACTAGGAGAGAAGTGATATGAGAAGTTGACCTTAAGCTCACCATTGGGCCAATGACCTTCTCTATAGCTTTCCAAGTCATGGACATTAAATCCACCTTCAATTTACTGCTAGGGAGCCTGTGGCTACGTCAGACCGGGGCAATACCCTCAACCCTGCACCAGAAGCTCAAGTTCATCTCGGAGGAAAAAGTTATAGCGATCCTGGGGGAGGGACGAGAAGAAGGAGAAAGAGCCGCACATAACATAGAAAATCTTAAAGTGGTAGATGTGCCACACACAACTGATGATATGGATCTCCACAGTTTCCAATATGATGTATCAGCAATGGCACTCGAACACCTTGGAAAGGTCACCATAAAAACCAGAGGAGGAATGGTTGCACCAGTAACTATGCTCCAAATGTGGGGCTACCAGAAAGGAAAGGGATTGGGTCCTCGCCTGCAAGGTAGGAGAGATCCAGTCAGAGCTCGAGGCGGGCAACAGATCAAATTTGGGTTAGGTTATAAGCCCACTGAAGAAGAAATCCAATGAGCCCAAGAAAAGGCTCGAGCCATTGCCATAGCCAAAGCCAAGGGAATAGACCTAGATGAAGATGAGCCCCGTCCGCGACCTGACATCCAAAACACCTTCATGAGCACAAGGGTCATAAAAATTGAATAGAATGGGGCGACTCAGCTGACCCCACACAAAAGAATTGTTGTCCATGAGACCCATCCCCAAATCATTCTCCCGAAAATTGAAATAAACCTTGCCTCCTATCACTCTTTGAGGAGGAGGTACCCCTGCCTTTACAGTCACCCATCCTGAACCATTTCACGCCTGAGTTAACATTCGAGGATTAGGTTCCAGACGAACAAATGATAAATATGCTGAAGGCTGACCCTTAAATGCCATCTCAATCAACTTCCTCCACAGAACATGGTAAGGGTGTGACACCTGATCAGTTACAAAATAGACCACTTTTCCACTCTTAATTTAGTGATGCTAGACCTTAGTTTGTTACTAATGAGATGCTATGTGTAGATATTTAGATAAATGAGCAGATTAGAGTTGAAGTGTTAATATTCGCTAAAATGAACTCAAAAAGTAGCAAAAATTATGATCGTATGAAGAAACGGTCCACTCAAATGAAGGACCAGTCAATGAGAAAGAAAAAGGAATGTCAAACAAACGTAAATCTCGAACGAGTGAAAAAGAAAGAAGAAAAAAGAAATCAAGATTCACAAACGCACAAAAAAGCTACGACTGAAAGAACGAAAGTAAAATCTTGAACATTCGACAGAGAATAAATAATATAGAAAGAAGAACAATCGTGCACACGGTTGTACGAAATAAAGCTCAGGTTGCTGATCACGTGAAGTCTGCACCGCCATGTATAGAATTAGAAGATCTCTTGGATTAGAAGTCTGACAACTTACAAATCAGAGAAGATTGGCAAAAGAACTCAGAAGATCTTTGCAGCTGAAATAAAGGAGAACAGTCTAGCACACATCTACCATTCAGAGCAAGGAATAGTTAGGATTAGAAGTAGAGTGATATTAGGAATCTTTTGTTTAGAAGTTTTCTTTGATTAGAGATAGAATAATATAAACTAACCTCTTATGATCTATAAATAAGAAGGCTTGGCATAGGAGTAGAGTTATCAAAGGAACTCTCAACATCAATTGACAACTGAGGTTGGGTTTTCTTTCTATCAAAAGTAGAGTAGAATAGTATAAATATTCAAGGTTTCTCGAGAGCAATTGACACCTATGATTGGGAGCTAGAAGATTAGAGTAAAGTATCTGTAGTTTCTCATAAGCAATTGATGCCTGTAATTGAGGGATGAAAGATCTTTTTATTGCTTTCTAGCTTAGATTTATTTTTCTATATTTTACTGCTTTGTAAATATCTAAAAGTTTTTTATTTGAATTGATGACTCAGATTGAGAATTTGTAAATTAATATAATGGCTTTACTTTCCCATCTTCAATTTTCTTGAGTTTAATTGACGTCCAAATTTTAAAAAGATTGATGATTAGATTAAATCTGTGTTAAGAAATTCTTGCTTTTGATTGACGTCCAATCCTAGAGGACTGAGATACAATGTAACGGTATTTTATTTTATAAATATCCGAGATCTTAAGGATTGTGATTGACGACCATAATCTGGAAGGAGGAGGATTTAGATTTATTTTCCGCAATTAGTTTAAACAACCTATTCTTTATTTATATTTCTCCAGTAGTTTAGGATCTTAAAAGACAAATATAAGTTTTTAAACAAACAAAATTACTCTAGAACAAACTCTTTCCTCTTGGGAATGATCCTATACTAGTGCTGTAATTTTCATTGTGCGCTTGCAATAAGTTAAGACTAGTACGATAAAAGTCCGATCAAGTTTTTGGCGCCGTTTCTAGGGAAAATGGATTTTATTCTTGATTTTATTTTTGTTTTATTTTGAAAACCAATATTTGTCTTTCTCTTTTTATTTTTCTTTATATTTTTATTTTTCTTTAATCACTTCTTTATCTTTTGCAGGTTTATTCGGAGCATTGAATCAAAGGTTTTAACATTTCTTCTGACAAGAGGAGATAGAGGCCCAGATTTGTTTTCTCTCCCTGTTTTCTAAAAATAAAACTCAGATAAATCTAAATATATAAAAATATTTACGTTTTTAGTGTATACATCACACTCGATCTCGAGGTTTAGATTTCTTTGAGTGTGACCCAGAAATAGAAAGGACTCTCTTGTGAAACTTAGCATCAAACTAACTTTTTACAAGAGAATCCTAAGCTATGGCTGATAGCAATTTCATTCAAGCATACTTCAGCCCAATTACTCTGACTGAGCCCTCTTGTTGTATAGTTATACCCGAGGTCCCAGTCGGACAAAAGTATGAAATCAAGCTCAATACACTACAAGCTGTACCCATCTTTCGTGGGCTTGATCGAGAGGATCCCTATCAACCGTAATTTAATGGCCTCATCATTAGCCACCGATAATTGTAGCATCGACCAAGCGAAAGTGCGGCTTAGTTCATTGCCCACTAGAAGTATTACCTCTTGGGAAGGACTATAGTTCATGTTTTTGAATGAGTACTTCCCGATTGATAATTCAAGACTTTAGGCAATTACCTGGAGAATTATTTCACGAGAGTTGGGAATGCATGAAGAACCTACTGAGAAAGTGTCCCCATCATGATGTGCCGAATTAGTCCATTGCATAAAGTTTCTATCAAGGGTTAACTGAGACTAACCAGTCTAGAGTTGATGTCGTAAGAGGAGGAGCCTTCATGGCTCAAAATGACCAGCAATCTTGGAACTTATTTGAGAAACTAGTCAATAATTCAAAGCAGAAGCAAGCTTTGTTAAGATCCGATCCAGATATGATTCGCACATCCTGCTCATGAGGGGTGGTCTTTATGATGTCAGAAAAGACAAAGTAAAGAAGGAGGATGACATGAGTGCACATGTTATGGCTCTTGAGCAACAAATTGCAACATTAATGAGTATCAAACCAAGCACTCTAGAAAAATCTTTAGCAGCTTGCTCAAATTGCTAGATTTCAACTTATACTGAGAATCCTCCTGCGCCATCATATCAAGCGGTGGTGGAGAATGAACAAGTAATGGCCTTTCAAAGGGGAGATGATGGGAACACATATAACCCAACGTGGAGGAACCACACGAGATTTAATTATGGATCCACGAGTGGGGTACAACTAGCACCATTAGTTGCATAACCCAGATTCCCCCCCCGCCCAAGTTTTCCACTAGAGACCACCTATGCCGACTGTGCAGCCACAATTTGTACCACAGAGCAACGAACTTGATGCTACGATTGTTCAAATCCTTCAGGAGCTGCAGCAACAATCACATCAGGATTTTAAAGATCTATCCCAATTAGCTCAATTCTCTCAAGTACTACACTAACATAATCTATTACGAAGATGGAGGGCCAGATTGGCCAACTAGCTTTGCAATTAACCAAGAGAGAAAGTGGTCAACTACCGGTGCAGCCAGTTAGCAATCCAAAGGGACAAGTATTTTTGGGGAAACCTCTTGCCCCCACTAATCAAAATTGATGACCTCAAGGATCTGTCGAGCTATTGACTCATCCGTATCACCCTTTGTAAAATATGTAAATCATTATTTTAAAGTTTTAAAAATTTTGGGAGAGACCTTCTGATCGTTGAAAACACGGCCAATCATAATGTTACCTCCCTTGTATATTAGAGTCTTACGAACGAACGTATGGATTTATGTACATAACCCTAAGTTTTACGACCCATTAGTAGTGAGTACTATTGGATTCGTACGAGAGTTCGAGCTTTCAAATGATGAAAAGATAAAGTTGGTCAGCAACTCTAGGTTAATAATACACGTGATGACTGGCTCAGCGTGTCATCACTGAAATTAGGGCCTACATATTCGTGGATGGAGACGTAGGCCCCATTTTTGAACTCTCAAGCTAATCTTTCTTCTCTCCCTCCATTTTTTCAAATTTGCTCAAAGATAACCCAACTGTTTCTCTAACTTCCCTTGATTTTGCCTTTTCTTTCCTCCATTCAAAACCCTACCCACAACTAACGATCTCATTTTCTATAATTAGGGTTATAATAGGTAGATGATCTTGAGTCTTAATCAATTTTTTTTTCCCTTTCTACAAATTTCTTTTATTTGGCATAAGAAAATTGGTAATCATTGACTAGGGTTTGTTTACTCTTGCAGGACAACAAATCATGGAAATAACAAAGGATAAAAGACCAAGAGAAGAAGAGGAAGATGAGGGTAACAGTTCTGATCATTCCCCAATCCAAAAATATATTAAACGGGCCACTGCAAAAGCCCCGCCTAAAAAGAAATCAAAATCTTATGGGATAGTTATTAGAGAACTACCTGAAGAAGTAGTGACGAATGAGACAAAAACTTGGATGGCCCTTGAACATAACGTACAATCAGATAGAGGCAAAAAGCCGACATCCAATAAAAGTACCGGATCAGCCCCTTGCATCAATGAAACATCATATTGTGAGGGCTAAGGTTGTAGTGGATGACGCTTTTTGGAAAAGTGTCGATGTTAGCAAGGCTGCCATCAAATACTTTTAGGATGTTGGGCTTACTTACTTCCTGGAGCCTGGAGCAAGACCAATAGCAGCAAAGGTCATATCCTAAGGCTCTCTACAACCGTAGATGGGATGGACATCCAATTGACTAAAGAACTGATTGCTGGGGTCATGCATGCACCCCTAAAAAGACTAGAGCTGTCTGCTGATGAGCCGGTGGCCAATTTTCTAAGACTACCACCCTCTGATTTCCTAGATTTTGGAGAAATATCAGCAGTATTGGTGGGCAATCCACCCAAGGATAAGTCCTTCATGAGAAAAGACCTGGAAAATAGAAACCTCCTACTTCATTTCCTGGATGTGCTTATCTACAAAACCATCCACCCCACTTTTCATAAAACAGAGAGGAGGTTTCTCTTTGTCAAAGCCCTATATATGATAGCAAACCGAGTGTGATTCAATGTACCCTCTTACCTCTTGGAGGTAATGGACGCGGTAAGGGCAAAATTAAATCAGTCCAGGTACGAAAAAAATAAGCTGGAGCTTCCTTTTGGTTGATTAATTACCAATATTCTGAAGAATTTGGGATATTAATGGGTACCCAATGAGAAAGTCCTTGTAGACCAAGAAGAAGATCTCACTGCTGCAGCCTATAAAAGGACTTTAAATCCGGAGAATGGAAAGAAGATGGCCCCAGTACTGTCCACAATCAAATTACTCTCCACACCTCCATCAACTGAGGACGCATAACTTGAAGAAGAAAATGCAGCAGAAGATGATAATGATGTTGCAAATCCTGCCGAATCAGAGATAGTTGGAGGGGAAACCACTCCTACATTTACAACTATTGAACTAGAAACAGTAGAGGAGAGATTGCCTGCAGAAGAGCAGGTTAATTTGTATGATTCAGCATTGGACTCTTCAATAAGACCTGCTTTGCCTTCTGTTCATGAGGTAGAAACAACACAAATTGTTGCTGAAGCAGAGCCGGAGGGCCAAATGACAAATACAGTAGAGGAAGTCCCCATACCTCTGGTTGAACAACAAATCCCTGAGATGGCTACTTCTAGCCATACTCCTGCACTAAACGAGCTTGAACTTATGCCAGAGATTCCACCAACTATAGAGAAGACTCTTATTATTCAGGTCATAGAAGCAGGCCCAAGTTTTAAAACTCCACGAGTGGGTTTCACTGAAATGCTAAATGAAGAAGCATCTCCTCCCGTAATGGAAACAACAATTCCTACATCATCAGAAACCCAGGCTGAATGGGAAAGGAGATTGGTAGAAGTAGAGAACTGCCAATCGACAAATGCACCACAGTTGCTGCTAGTACCAGAGATGGTAAGAAAAAGGATTGAAGAAATGAATAGGGTGAAAAACAGAGTTTTCGAAGTCCAACCTATAGCAAGAGAAATGGCAGATATTGTAGAAAACTTGAAGCAAAGGGCAGTGAAGGATCTCCAGGTGCATTGGAGGGATGAAACAACAAAGAAAGTACAAGAGGCCACTGTTGCCTTCCAAAATCAAATTGCACAATTGCAATAGTAGAATAATGTGATGAGAAATGATCGACAGGCATGCGGGGGTCAGAAAAAGGATTATGAAGACAGAATAGCTAATTTGCTTGATCAGTTTGGCGAACTAATGGCATGTTCGGATGAAAGAGAAAATGCACACTGAGAGTCCCAACAAGCACTTAACAGACAGCTGGATGAGAAAAATCATGAACTTTTAGTTACTAAAGGAGAGATACTTAAGCTGAACGAGGATAAACATTTACTAGTCTAGATCTATGAGGAACAAAAAAAGGCCATTGAGTCCATAACAAACAAAAGTTGGGTTGTAATAGTAAGGTCAAAAGCTGAGTCTGAGAATCTAAGGGATGAAATAAAGGTAAAATTTTCCATAATTTGCAGATTGCAAGGGGATCTGAGAAAGAAAGAAAAAGTGGAAGAGGAGCTAAAAGCTTTAAAAGAAAAGTATGATAAGATAATAGCTGAGAAAGAAAGTGCTGATATGCTTCACACAAAAGAAGTTGGACCTGAGCTATATGAAGAACTTGCCTAAGAGGAAGAAAGAATTGAAACAAGTTCTACTGATATTATGTCTGAGGAGGAACTGTCAAGTAGTCATTCTCCATTGCTAGCCTTGCCAACACCAGAACCAGCTCCATATGCAGTACTTGTACCATATCCGTCATCACCTAGTGAGTAAAGGCCACTCTCACTATTTTAAAACCTCACAGGTATGATCTAAATTTTGAGTATCCCCTGCTTTTGGAAAACAATGAGGACATTATCATATTTTAGTTTGGGGGGATACAACTTTTTGTGTATATTAGATTTGATTTGTTTATTAGTCTTTAGTTTCTTTATTTTTAGTTTTTAATGAAAGATTCTTTTTTAGACTTTCTTTTCTGAATAGCTAATCATTATATGTGAGTTACAATAGAAAAATTATGATTCCACAAACTTTACAATCCAACGTAGCAAAAGTTTAACAATCAAAATAGAGCATTTACAATTCATGCCTGGCTCTCTTGAACACTGTATTAGATTGAATGTTTGAAACTATACTTTGATTTAAACTGCAATATTTAGACTATAGTTTCGAAACTATATAACCAGTGAGCTTTCGAGCTATCTTTCCTCTTTTATTCTGAGAGAGACTGCTTTTTATTCGAACTTAAATTTTTTTTGAATTTCTTGACTGATTATAATGAAATCTCATATTGCTGAAAAATTGAATCAAATACTCTATGATTATGATAACTTGTCTTTCTAGAACTATTTATTAGATACATCAAAATAATATGGCAGTCATGCTAGTGAATCATGAAAATGATAAAAGGCCATTCTTTTCATTCGTTAGAGCCGAAAAGCCAAAATCCCATAAATTTATTAACCCCTTGAACCCATATTAGAAGCCTAAACCGAATTTCTTTATACCAAATTCTTATAAACCTTTAACCACATGTACTACCTGAGGCTTCCAACCTTTTTACCCTTCTTATTTTCTAAGAATTTAGAATGCGAAAGGAAAGAAGAGAGAGTGAAAGGAGTAAGAGAATAACATATAAGAGATATGCAACAAAGGGTGCACTTGAGAAAGAAATAAAATAAAGAAAAATATGAGAAATCAAGAGAATTCATAAAATATGATTCTATAAAAAGGAGAAGCAAGAAGCTTCTAAACTCAAGAAAATCAGATTTAGAAAAGAAATACAAGAAAATGGGAAGAAGTCATCCAACTTTTTGGATACTTACTAAAGTAGAAAGAAGAGAAGAAGATAGAAGAAAGAAGAGCTGACTTCTCAGAATTTTCAAATCCATTCTACCTTTCTTTAAAAACCTATTAACTTAAAACCCCATTACAAGCTAAAAAAAAAGACCTTCTTGATTTATGGTGTACAACAGCATGAGCCCAGTAGAGACGTATATAATAAATACTATGGAGAAACATGAAAGCATATGAATAGAATTGATTGTCTATTCCATTAGATTTTCGTCTATGTCAATTATCCTTGGAGCATTCATTATATATATCATGTATAGAGAACCAATAAATTTCAATATTCTTTTTTCGAGTATGCCAATAGTGAGAGTTTAGATAAAAATATTTTCTAAATCTGCAGTTTAGAAAAATCTATGATAAATAAAATTTTCACTGATATGCACACACTTCACGCTTAGTATGAATTGGAATTGTTGAGTTCTTATCAAGGATAACTACTAGGATGGAAAGCAAAGGATGTGCGGATCATGCTTTTGAAACTGCAACAACCATATAATACTCAGCTATTACAGATTAGTGTATAAAATTTAGTTTAGAAATTTTAAAATTGTTTACGTTTCTTTTAAGAAAATTTTAGAAAAACCTAAAAATATTTAAAGTTTGTAGGTACCTTCATTGAAAACCTTCAGAAATACAACTCCTCCACTAGGGATCACCTAGGGGTTTAAACGCTTGTTGCATTTGCTAAATGCAATCGTGCTCCCTATAAAAGTGGCATTTAATTTTAGACTAATTTTTATTTCCTTATTTGCTAGGGACTAGCAAAGCTTAAGTTCGAGGGTGTGATCAATCATAAAATATACCACTTTACCACCCTTAACTTAGTGATGTTGGACCTTAGTTTGTTACTAATGAGATACTATGTGTAGATGTTTAGATTAATGAGTAGATTAGTGCCAAAGTGTTAATCTTTGCTAAAATAAACTCAAAAAGTACTAAAAATTATGATCGCATGAAGAAACGATCTACTCGAACGAAAGATCAGTCAATGAGCAAAAAAAAGGATAGCCGAATGAACGTAAATCTCGAACAAGCAAAAAAGAAAGAAGAAAAGAGAAATCGGGATTCTCGAATGCACGGAAAAGCTACGACTGGAAGAACGAAAGTAAAATCTCGAATGTTTGACAAAGCAGAAATAATATAGAAAGAAGAACAATCATGCACACGATTGTATAAAATAAAGCTCAGACTACTGATCATGTGAAGTCTACTCCGTCATGCATAGAATTAGAAGATCTGTTGGATTAGAAGTCTGACAATTTATGGATCAGAGAAGATTGGAAAAAGAACTCAGAAGATCTCTGCAGCTGAAATAAAGGAGAAAAGTCTGACATCATCTACTAGTCAGAGCAAGGAAAAACTAGGATTAGAAGTAGAGTTTTATTAGGAATCTTTTATTTTGAATTTTTCTTTTATTAGAGATGGAATAATATAAATCGACCTCTTATGATCTATAAATAAGAAGGCTCGGCATAGGAGTAGAGTTATCGAAGTAACTCTCAGCATCAATTGACGACTAAGGTTGAGTTTTCTTTCGATCAAAAGTAGAGTAGAATAGTTTAGATATCTAAGGTTTTTGGAGAGCAATTGACTCCTGTGATTGGGTGCTGAAAGATTAGAGTATCTGTAGTTTCTCAGAAGCAATTGATGCCTGCAACTGAGGGATGAAAGATCTTTTTATTGCTTTCTAGTTTAGATTTATTTTTCTGTATTTTATTGCTTTGTAAATATCTAAAATTATTTTATTTGAATTGACGACTCAGATTGAGAATTTGCAGATTAGTACAACGGTGTTACTTTTCCATCTTCAATTTTCTTGAGTTTGATTGACGCCCAAAGTATAGGAAGATTGTTGACTAAATTAAATCTGTGTTAAGGAATTCTAGCTTTTGAATGACGCCCAAATCTTAGAGGACTGAGATACAGTGTAATGGTATTTTATTTTGTAAATATCCAATATCTGAAGGATTGTGATTGACGACCATAAAATCTAGAAGGAACAGGACTTAGATTTATTTTTCACAATTAGTTTAAACAACCCATTTTTTATTTATATTTCTCCAGTAATTTAGGATCTTAAAAGGCAAATACAAGTTTTTAAGCAAAAAAAATTACTCTTGAATAAACTCTTTCCTTGTGGGAATGATCCTATACAAGTGCTGCAATTTTCGTTGTGCGCTTGCAATAGGTTAAGATTTAGTACGATAAAAGCCCGATCAGCACCCCAAGTAAGGAATTGGGCTTCAATACCCATAACTCTAGAGGCTTCTGGTGGCCTAAAATTCATCACCAGCTTCCAAAATAAAATAACCTATAAAAAGTGAGATTAGCCCTTGTAAATAGTTGTCATGTGTGTATAGAGACCCTCCTTGCCTAGGAACGATTTTTGAAGAAAAGAAAAATCCCAAAAAAATAGAAAAAATCAAAATCCAAAAAAATTATCTTTTGAGATTTTCGAGAAAAAGAAGAATGATGCCTTAAAAGAAGAACCCATCCAACGTTTGATCGACATCTTTCCTATAGAAATACAAGGAGAGGTAGGAGTCATGGATCTGGGTGAGGAGGTCCCAGCTGAGCAGCTACCCAATGAGCTCCTCGAACAATATGCCGATTTTGAGAATGGCCCTAACCCGATCATTAAAGAGACTGAGGAAGTCAATCTGAGAATAACGGAGGATCCTATAATCACCAAGTTCAGAACGTCACTGTACCTATAGGAAAGCAAAGGCATGATTGATTTCCTTCGATCATATCAAGATGTTTTCACATGGTCATATGAAGATATGCCTAATTTGGATACCGATTTGGTCGAGCAAGCGCTGCCACTATATCCTGATGTCAAGCCCATCAAGTAAAAGTTGACGCACCTCCAACCTGAATGGATGTTGAAGGTGAAAGATGAAGTTATCAAGTAATACAATGCAGGTTTCCTCATGGTCTCCAAATACCCGTAGTGGCCAGCCAACATTGTGCCAATGTCGAAGAAGGACGGAAAGGTTCACTGATCAGTCACATAATTTACTATTTTATCACCCTTAACTTAGTGATTCTAGGCTTTAGTTTGCTACTAATAAGTTACTGATGTGCAGATATTAAAGATAAACAATAAGAGAGAGCCTAAGTGTTAATATTCATCAAAATAAACTCAAATAGCCGTAAGAATGACGATTGAGCGTGTAAAGACGATTCACTGGTATAAGAAAGTTGAGAAATCGTAATTAACGATTTTGTGCTACTACTGAAGTAAAAAGAAGAAAGAAAAAAATAAGAAATCGTAATTTATGATTATTTAAAAAATGATTCTTCAGAAGCGATAAAAGAGTAAAGACGATACATAAGAGAAAGGCAATGAATCGTGAATAGAAAATTGTCCAGTATAAAAGCTATGAAAGAAGAGAAAATCATGATTTACGATTTTCCAAAGAAGCTATAATAGAAGAAATTATTATCTGCGATTTCTAAAAAAATAGAAGCTTTCCTATTTATTGTTATTACTGCTAATCACGTGAGAGCTATCACCGCCATGAACAAAATTAGAAGACTCCTAGAATTAGAAGTTCAGCTGATCACGGATCTGAGAAGATTGATGAAGATATACTCTGAAGGACTCTGCTGCTGAAGATTAAAGAACCTTCCAGAAGCGCATCAACTAAAGAAAGCAAGGAAAAGATGAAATTAGAAATAAAGTTATATTAAGATAGTTTTTACTTCTTTTATTAGATTTAGAACTTGTAAACTGACCCCTTACGATCTATAAATAAGAGGGCTTGGTGTAGGAATAAGGCATTGAAGAATTTTAACATTAATTAACCCCTGAGGTTGAATTTTCTTTCGATCAGTAGTGTAAAATAGTTAAAGTAGATTAGATATTAGAGGTTTTCCAAGAGCAATTGATGACTGCAATTGAGTGCTGAAGATTAGAGTAAATATCTGTAGTTTCTCAGGAGCAATTGATGACTACGTCTAAGGGGTGAAGGATATATTTTACTTTGCTTTTTAATTTAAATTTACAGCTTTGTAAACATCTCTAAGTTTTAATTTAAATTGACGACTAAGGTTAGAATTTGTAAATTAGTGTAACAATTTTTACTTTTCTATCTTTAGTTTTCTAAGGATTGATTGGCGCCTAGATTTTAGAAAGTTATTGATTAGATTAAATCTGTATTGATAGGATCTTAGACTTGATTGACGACCAATGCTAGAAGACTAGTGATATGGTGTAACGGTACTGCTTAAATTCATAAATATCCGATAGCTGAAGATTGGGATTGACGACCTCAATCAGAAGAAGGATTTAGATTTATTTTATGTTCTTTAGATTAAAACAAATTCTTTTATTCATATTTCTCCAGTAAATTAGATCTTAAAGATAAATAGAAGTTTTTAAAAATAAGGATTTAAATAGAAGATATAAATATGAGATAAATAGATAAAAAAACTTCCTCGTGGGAATGATCCTATGCTAGTGCTATAATTTCCATTGTGCGCTTGCAATAGGTTAAGACTTGAATTTAACATAATTTTAATACATATAATAAGCTGATCAAGTTTTTGGCGCCATTGCTGGGGAAGCGGAATTTATCTTTATTTCTATTTTTATCTTATATTTTTAGTCTTTTAGAAACTAATATTTAACTTTCTCTTTTTATATTTCTTTGTATTTTTATTTTTCTTTTATCTATTCTTAATCTTTTACAGGTTTATTGGGAGTAACGAATCAGACTTTCAACACTTCTGCAGGCCCCAGGAATTAGAAACTCAGATATGTCTCTCTCCCTGCTTTCTAAAATAAAAATTACATAAAATCAAAATAAAATTAGAGAAATTTAGTTTTAGACAACCTGCCTCATAACAAATTCTAGACGCATATGGCAGGAATAAATCAAAGTAAGGCTAAAATGATGGGGGAATACTATGCATTAACACCTCTTACACCTCCCCCATGTATACAATTAACCCTTATGACCAGTAATGAGACTTTTAAAATTACGCCGAGAGTATTTCAAACACTTCCAATATTTCGTGGGCTAAGGGATGAAGATCCTTATTCACATTTAAGATAGTTTATAAAAGTGTGCAACCTTATCCAAATACAAAATTTATCAGAAACATCTCTTCGTCTAAGGCTATTTTCATATTCTCTTAGAGATGAGGTAAAGCAATGGATACATTCTTTGCCTCATAATTCATTCACCAATTGGGAGGACTTGAAATAAGGATTTCTTATGAAATACTTCTCAATACACAGAATGAATCAAATCCGGTATCTTATTAAACCTTTCAAACAATCTCCGGATGAATCTCTTCGAGAGGGGTGGGCGCACCTCAACGATCTCTTATATAGGTGTCCTCATCATGAAGTCACCCATTGGAAAATAGTCCTCACTTTCTATGAAGGTCTGAATGAAAAAACTTGACACATAGTTGATGTTGCCTGTGGGGGATGTTTCGTACTTTGTCTGCTGAGACTGCATGGGAACTCTTTGAGAACTTTAGTGAGGACCCAATGCAATGCCAAGCACCGAGTGAGATTGAATCAGAGACCTTAAGGAGTATACCTCTTAGGCAGAGAGGACTACACAAATTAAAGTCAATGATGAATTGCCTTCCAAAATTAAAACTTTGGAAGACAAAGATTCAATCTCTAGTGGATATAAAATCACACCCAACATCTCAATAAGGAAAAGCCTGTGAACCTAACCACAGCCTAACTTAAAAAGTTCCTCAGCACTCTCTTGTATTTTGCCCCACACAGACCCAAGACCAAACTGCAGTGGAAGAAGCCTTGTTGCAGATAGCCGATAGCTGTCTACAGCATGGCCAGATTCAAATTCAGGTACTCAATAATCTCCTAGAATCCATTACACGGTTAGAAACTCAGGTTGAGTAATAAACCATTCTGATTAACTCGAGAGAGAGTAATTCTTCTTCCTCATGACCTGTTGGCACCCCAAGAGGAAATACTTTTATGGGAGGAACATCAACTCTCCTTGATCGTCATTGAATTCCTCCTAAACCCATCGAGCTACCGACTCACCTGTAGCAAACACGTATAACATATGTACATAAGTACTTTTGAAATGACTCTTTTACGATTTATATAATATCATTTAATCGTAAAGACTCTTTTCTTTATTTTTAATCACTTGAAGAACATGGATTTGCGATTTCTCGTGAGTATAGAGTCCAATCATAGCATTTACAATTTTCCAGTCGCAGATTCTCGTGATCGTTATCCAGAATTGCAAACGATAATTATGGGAAACAGAAGAACCTGGTGATCAGTCTTATCGGGAGCATTGGAATTGAAACCCATTTAAAATTGTATAGGAACGGACATAAAGTCCATTTAATTTCACCACTTCCCAACCACCCTAGCTTAGGAACCTAAACATAGACAATTACTCGAAGTAACGGTTCAATACTTTTTCCTATAAATCCATACTCATGCATTAACCAAAACCATTCCAAAACCTTTCTTCTTCCATAACCTACACCCCCAGGACGGAAGAACATAACCCAAGTAATTTAAGCAAAAGACTCAATCAAATTCTTGAAAAATATAAAGCTAAGCTCCTGGCTGTACAACAAAAAGTAGAAAACTATAAATGCCAGCGATCTGTATCTGATGTTGAATCAACCACCAAGACTACCTTTCATCCTAAACCTAACCCAAACCCGAAACCATATACCAAGAACCCGTCTTCTCCCACTTCCTAACCTTTGCACCATCACTACCCTCCCAGAATGCGACTTCCTATATGATAAGGATGGGCTATAATTTCCAGTATCATCTCCCATCCCATGATCTCCCCGCCACCCATCTCCATTGCTCATAGTTCCCCATTCCCAACTCTACACTCTCTTCGTAAAATCTTTGCAAGGGAGCAATATAGGCTGAAGGGTGATATGGAAATGTCTTCACTTCCCACTCTACAGAGGATGGGAATGTGAGATAAAGAAGGGTAGTGGGGAGTGTTCAGCAGCTCTTGGAGTAGCGACTACGCCAAGGTGTGGATGCCTTCTCCAAAGAAGAGGAGGGGAGGCAATCCTGCAAAGGCATGGATATGTTTTTGGTGGGAAGTAATGAGAGACTTTGATTGAAGGTAGTTAAAAGCCGAGGACCGACCTTTATCAAAGACAAATCCTTATCTCAGACATTGCTGCCAGTGTCTTAGTTTAGTATGTGTCTAAATTTTTCGTTGGTTTATTCCTTTATGTAATTTCTCTTTATTTTATGTAAATAATTCATTTCATATACATGATATTTCTTTTAACCATTTTTATTATTTCTAAGTATTTCTTTATAGTGCAAAATTTTTTTTGTTTATGCCAGAAGCAGTTTCTCCCAAGTTCGAGGATCATTGTTGAACCACTAATGCAGGTCATAAACCCGATAATTAAATGTCAACATTAAGGTAATAAATTTTCGTTGTGTCCCCTGTTTTGAACAATAAGGACATTTTCCTATTTAAGTTTGGGGGGGGGTATACAAACCTGTATATTAGTAGGTAATAGTTTTTATTTTTTTTAATTGCTTTTATATCTAAAATTTTACAGATTAAAAAAAAATAATAATAAATTTAGTTCTTAGTTTTTAGTTAGAAAAATAGCAATTTTGATCTAAAGTTAATAATTATATGGGAATTATGATAGAAAAATATGAAAATCTGAAATTCTTAGCAATTCATCATAATAGTAGTTCAAAAATAAAAATAAAAATAGCTACAATTCAAAGTAAAGCATCTCTAGAACACTGTATCAGATGAATGTTTGAAATTATATGATTGATCTGAACTGTAAATATTTTAGATTATAGTTTCAAAATTATATAATCAGTGAGCTATATAGCCTATTTCCTCTTTTATTCTGAGAAAGAGAGACTGTTTTTATTCATGCTAAATTTACCTTGAACTTCTCTACTATTTGAAATCTCATAATCTTGAACTTAGAATTAAGATATTCTATAAATATGATGATTTATTTGTTTAGAACTGTTTATTAAATATATCAAAGCAGCAAGACATCCATATTAGTAAATTGCGAAAATGACCAAAGGCCATCTTTTGTTAAACCAAAGCCAAATAGCTAAAAATCCTAAAATATTTTACCCTTTGAACCCATATTAGAAGCTTAAAATCGAATTTCTTTGTACCAAAATTTTATAAACCTTTAACAATATGTACAGCCCAAAACTTTCTATCCTTGACCTTACAATTTCTAAGAGTTTAGAATGTTAAAGAAGGGAGAAGAGGAAGAGGGAGTGAAAGGAGTATATGCATAATAGATAAAGGATCTGGTAAAAATGATACAAGTAAGAAGAAATACAATTGTATAAAAATATGGGAAAAGAAATAGAAGAAATCGTAAAAAGACAATTTCATGAAAAGAGGAGAAGCAAAAAGCTTCCAACCTGAAAAGAAAAATGAGATTTATACTAGAAAATAAATGGGAAGAAGTTATCCAAAATGAGGATACTTACAAAAGCTGAAAAATCTAGAAAAAGAAGAGAAGGAAGAGCTAAATTCTCAGAAATAATTTTGAATCCTCTTTACTTTTTTGTTTGAAACCTTATGAAAACTCAAAACCCCATTACAAGTCGAAGGAAAGACCTTTGTGATTTATGATTTACAAGAATATGAATCTAGTAGAGATATATAAAATAGATACTATGAATAAATGGAGAAGTTATATGAACAGAACTGATTATCCTTTCTATGAGATTTATCTTTGTAGTTAAATATCTGATGAAATTTGCATATATATCTATAATATTGTGAGAACCCAAAAGTTTGATTATTTTTTAGAGTATGCCAATAAGTGAGAGTTTTGATGAAAATATTTTTAAAATACTATAGTTTAGAAAAATCTATGATGAATAAACTTTTTACTGATATACACATACTCCACACTATACCGAATTGAAATTATTGAGTTCTGATAGAGGATAATTACAATGAGGAAAGCATAGGATAAAAGATTTAAAATTTTTTGAAAAAATTATAAACATATAACTGAGTAATTAGTATATAAAAATATATATTTTGAAGTCTTAGTTTTAAAAAATATTTTGAAAAACTCAAAAATATTGGAAGTTTGTAGGTAACTTCACTGAAAACCTTTAGGAGACTACAACTCCTTCACTAGGGATCACCTAGGAGTTTAAAGGCTTGTTGCATCCGCTAAATGCAATCGTGCTCCCTACGAAAGTGGCATTTAAATTTTTAGTTTTAGGATAATTTAATTTCCCTTGTTTCCTAGGGACCAGCAAAACTTAAGTTTGGGGGTGTGATCAGTCATATAATTTATCATTTTATTACTCTTAACTTAGTGATGCTAGGTTTTAGTTTGCTACTAATAAGTTACTGATGCGCAGATATTAAAGATAAATAATAAAAGAGAGCCTAAGTGTTAATATTCATTAAAATGAACTCAAATAGCAGTAAGAAAGACGATTGAGCGTGTAAAGATAATTCACCAGTACAAGAAAGTTGAGAAATTATATTTAATGATTTTGCGCTACTGCTGAAGTAAAAAGAAGAAAGAAAGAAATAAGAAATCATAATTTACGATTTTTTTAAAAGACAATTCTTCATAAGCGACAAAAGAGTAAAGATGATACAAAAGAGAAAGGCAATGAATCGTAAATAGAAAATCGTCCAGTATGAAAGCCATGAAAGAAGAGAAAATCGTGATTTACGATTTTCCAAAAAAGCTATAATAGAAGAAATTATTATCTACGATTTCCAAAAAAATAGAAGCTTTCTTATTTACTGTTATTACTGTTGATCACGTGAGAGTTATCACCGCCATGAACAGAATTAGAAGACTCCTAGAATTAGAAGTTTAGTTGATCATGGATCTGAGAAGATTGATGAAGATATACTCCGAAGGACTCTCTGCTGAAGATTAAAGAACCATTCAAAAAAGCATCAACTAAAGAAAGCAAGGAAAAGATGGAATTAGAAGTAGAGTTATATTAGGATAGTTTTTACTTCTTTTATTAGATTTAGAACTTGTGAACCAACCCCTTATGATCTATAAATTAGAGGGCTTGGTGTAGGAATAAGGCATCGAAGAATTTCAGCATCAATTGACGCCTGAGGTTGGATTTTCTTCCGATCAGTAATGTAAAATAGTTAGAGTAGATTAAATATCAGAGGTTTCCCAAAAGCAATTGACGACTGCAATTGAGTGCTGAAGATTAGAGTAGATATCTATAGTTTCTCAGGAGCAATTGATGACTGCAGTTGAGGGGTGAAGGATTTATTTTACTTTACTTTTTAGTTTGAATTTACAACTTTGTAAATATCTTAAGTTTTAATTTGAATTGACGACTCAGGTTAGAATTTACAGATTAGTGTAATGGTCTTTACTTTTCCATCTTCAGTTTTCTGAGGTTTGATTGACGCCCAGATTTTATAAAGTTGTTGATTAGATTAATCTGTATTGATAGGATCTTAGACTTGATTGACGACCAATGCTAGGAGACTAGAGATATGGTATAATAGTACTATTTAAATTCATAAATATCTGATAGCTAAAGATTGGGATTGACGAACTCAATCAGAAGAAGGAGGATTTAGATTTATTTTATGCACTTTAGATTAAAACAAATTCTTTTATTCATATTTCTCCAGTAGATTAGATCTATAAAGATAAATAAAAGTTTTTAAAAATAAGGATTTAAATAGAAGATATAAATATGAGATATATAGATAGAAAAACTTCCTCGTGAGAACGTTCTTATGCTAGTACTATAATTTCCATTGTGTGCTTGCAATAGATTAAGACTTGAATTTAATATAATTTTAATACATATAATAAGCCGATCATTCTCATGTGCATCGATTTCAGAAATCTCAATTGTGACAGCCCGATTTTTGGCGCTCCAAAAACCGTGCCAACAACACGACCCTCGAGGCCGTGCCCAACAACCTTTACAATACATTTGGTATATACAAGCCAAAATTTACTCTAAACGAATTGTCATACCTAAAATAGTTTAGGGCCCCCAAAAAGGCGGTCCTTGTCCCATGCCAATTCATGGGCATAAGGACCTACCCAAGCCGTTAGATAAATGTTCACTCCAAATATTTTATCGAAAGCATATCATATTCAACTACATTCCATAAAGAGGTTGATATACCAAGCCGTGCCAAAAATTCTCAACTCACTCTCAAAGTGCACAAAGGGTCTTCTTGAAGAAATCTTCGAGAGGAGGCTCTGACTCCTCAGTGGGTACGTAGTCTGAATCTCCTGGATCAACGTTTCTAGAAGTCCTTGTTGTCGCCAGTTCTGAACCTGCGACGTATAGTCTAAGGGGTGAGCTACATCCTAGCTCAATAGGGAAACAAAGTGAACATATAGATTAAATCTCGCATATATGTTAGCAGTTTTGAAAGCATAATTTACTAGGTATCACTTTTAAGCAGAACAATTGATATAACTGAAATAACTAAAATGCATACCGCTGATTTCCTTTCATACTGTGGTTGTTCTCATCTTACGAATTTAGTTATGAATTCGGCCTAATCACTTAAACCTTTAACTTAAATAATCCCCGAGCAATATAGCATCGAGCCCCGATGGAATACCCACCATCGTCGTCTACTAGACAATTGTTACATGTATTCCCTGGGAATACTGCCCAAGCCCCTTTCCCGTAGGTGGCGGGGTCTATAATTATATCTACATCCCTGGGATGTGCTATGAGTATACGGATTGGCCGCCGTACACGTCACGGATATCCTGCCACGTCAGTCGTGGGTATCCCGCCACGTCGGTGGGGTATTCTAATCAAACCTTAAATAATAAAGTATCGATGTGCTTTATATATAGTTATTCACCGTGACTTGTGCTAATTTTAGTACATTAGGCCTTATCATTATGCTGTAGTTTCACGATTTGTTTTCAACCGTATCCCTGGGATACTACAGATTTTATACATCATCTAGATGCCCTCATTATAATATTCCGTCCCCTAGGGACTTCATGATTTCACCTTGAAACTTACGCACACACCCCTTTTTGGAAGATCATACAGTACTCACTTTTTAATTTAAATGCACTGCATATATGAGTTGACGAAATAAAGTACATGTTTCAAGAATATTCCCTACCTCGACGAATTTCAAAGCACGCCCTCTCGTAGAGGTTTACACTTCACGATCATACGTCAAACCTACATTCCATGTATTTAGAATATGCTTAGAAAGGTTATTAGAATCATTAGAGTGCATAACCTCCATGTTTCTGTACCAATAATTTCTAGAACTGAGTGGTGCCTCGCGTAAGCGAGCAAAATTCCTCGCTCGAGCGGTCACTAGACCTCGCTCGAGCGGTCACTAGACCTCGCTCGAGCGGTCACTTGACCTTGCTCGAGCGATTAAATCGAGGTCGGTCGAGCAGTTAAATCGAGGTCGCTCGAGCGGTTAAATCGAGCCGCCTGAAGCTTTACTGGGGACCTCGCTCGAGCGAGCTTCCCTCTTATTTTGGGGATTGCTCGAGCGAGCCCAGAGCTATATTTTTATAATTTGTCCTCGCTCGAGCGAGCCCTTTAGACTGCTCGAGCGAGGAGCGATGATTTTTACTCCTCGATCTGTTCGAGAACACTATTTCTCCCTTCATTCAAACCTTAATATCATTAAAAATCATTCAACCAACATTCTATCCATTATTTAAAATACGCCAAAGCATTTATCATGCATTTAACATACCTCCAACAATGAGTCTCGCGCAAGTTCGATTCAAGATTCGGAATTCTACTAGGCTAAAAGGTCTCCAAGGTTCCCCCTCCAGCCTTTGCTCCAGTTCTTCCACCGATTTAAATCCCAACGAAACCCTAGTTCTTTACTAGGCTCTTCTTTTTTTTCTCTCTATTTCTCCTTCTCTCTATTTAGGTTAGAATAGAGTTACGTAAGGGGGCTCTTCACTTATATACTTATATACTTATAATTTAGGGAAAATACTAGTGTGTTTCCCCACCTACATATGTAGTGTATACATGTTAGTCTTGGTTCCCTTGTGAATCACACATACATGTGTATGGTGCATAATATGCATGGTTCCCAAAAATATGGGGTTGTGACATCAACAAGGCGAGCTCGAAAGATGACTTCCCTTTACCACACATCGACATCTTGGTTGATAATACTGCTAGGCACGGGATGCTCTCATTCATGGATGGATTTTTTGGCTCCAATAAGATCAAAATGACAGAGGCGGACAGAGAGAAGACAATGTTCATCATCCCCTGGGGAACCTTCTGCTACAGAGTCATGCCATTCAGAATAAAAAATGTTGGGGCAACATATGAAAGAGCGATGACAGCATTATTTCATGACACAATGCATCAAGAAATTAAGGTGTACGTTGACGACGTGATCGCCAAGTCACAGGAGAGAGGTGATCATCTGGTGAACCTCCAAAAGCTATTGGAAGATTGAGAAAGTATAAGCTACATCTGAATCCTCAAAAATGCGCATTCAATGCCATGTCCAAAAAATTAGTAGGTTTCATCGTCAGCAGGAGAGGCATCGAGGTATCGAGGTCGACCTAGTGAAAGTGAAAGCCATCGTAGAAATGGCTCCACCATCTACTGAGAAAGAAGTTAGAGGTTTCTTAGACAGAATACAATACATCAGTTGGCTCATTGCACAACTAACTCTTATCTGCATGTCAATTTTCAAGCTGCTAAGGAAAGATTCGTCCGTCTAAAGGAATGATGACTGTCGGATAGCATTCGATAAGATCAAAAGTTATCTTCTCAACCCTCCACTTTTGGTACCGCCAGTACCCGAGAGACCACTCTTAATGTACCTCTCCACAACTGAAGTTTTGATAAGATGTGTTCTAAGGCAGCACGATGAAACAGGAAAAAAAGAGTAGGCGATCTACTATCTGAGTAAGATATTCACGGATTATGAGACGCGCTATTCTCATCTGGAGAAAACATGCCTGATTCTCATCTGGGCTATACAAAGGATTCGCCACTACTTTCTCTCTCTGGCAGTTCTCCTTCTAGCACGAATGGATCCCTTGAAGTACTTGTTTGAAAAGCCGGCTCTCACTAAGCGGATTGCACGCTGGCAATTTCTCTTATCAGAGTTTGACATCACGTATGTCACACAAAACTTAATCAAGGGGCAAGCACTCACTGATCATCTTGTCGAGAATCCTTTACCTTATTACAAGCCTTTAAGAACTAAATTCCCTGATGAGGACATCTTATTCATGACCAAGGATGACACAGAAGAGGGAGAGGAGTCTTAGGTGATGCACTTCGATGGGGCATCAAACGCCGAAGGTCAAGGAGTTGGCGTTGTTCTGATCTCGCGAAAAGGATCTCATATACCAGTCTCCATCAAGCTTAATTTCCCATGCACCAATAACATGGCTGAGTACAAAGCCTGTGTAGCCGGTCTGCAAGCGGCCCTTGACCTGAACGTAACTCATCTCAGGATATTTGGTGACTCACAGCTAATCATATACCAAACCAACGAAGACTAAAAGACGAAAGATGAAAAGTTAATTCCATACCATGAGCACCTTGAAGATCTGATATCATGCTTCAATGATGTTACTTTCTCCTATATCCCACGAGCGAGAAATCGATTTGTCGATGCACTAGCAATATTAGCATCAATGGTCAAAATTTCATATGGCGTCAAGATGAAGACCATCATGATCGGACAAAGAAACGAGTTTGCCTTCTACCTCCAGATTGAGGGATCAGCAAAGCTAGATGATGAGCCTCCATGATTCTCAGATATCAAGAACGTCCTCGAAACACAAACCTTCCCTGAAGGGACGTCCAAGACAAACAGGTGGACCATCCAATGGTTAGCGACAAATTACGTCATCTGCGGTAGATGTCTCTACAAGCGATCATATAACAACATCCTACTTAGGTGTCTAACTGAGAGCAAGGCAGATAACGTCATAAAATAGATCCATGAAGGAGTATGTAGAGCCCACGTCAATGGACACATGCTAGCTAAAAAAATCCTATGCCAAGAGTATTTCTGGAGCACCATAGAGACTGATTTCTATAGGCATGTTCAGAAGTGCTACAAATGCCATGAACACCCTAGTCTGATACATGCACCAACCATAGATTTACACAACATGACAATTCCATGGCCATTTTCCACCTAGTCGAAAAGGTTAACCAAAAAGCATCTAACAGACATCTCCTCACCATCGAGTACTTCACCAATTGGGTAGAAGTAGCATCCTACACGAACATCACGACCAGTCATTTTGAGAAATTCATCAAGAACAATATTATTTGTCGATTCGGCATGCCCAAGGACATCATCACGGACAATGGCATCAATTTCATGAACAAGCGCATCAGAGCCTTATACGAGCAGTACCAATGGAGCCGTAGAAGCTGCGAATAAGACAATCATTCACATCCTCGAGAAAATGGTTGTCACATACTGATATTAGAGTAAAATGCTACCTTTTGCACTATGGGCCTATCGAATGTCAATCCGTATCGCTACAAGGGCAACATCGTTCTCCCGTGTGTATTGAACCATGGCTGTGCTACCAGTTGAGGTCGAAGTAGCCTCCCTCTGCATCCTCCTCGAGATCGATCTACCAGAAGCTGAAAGAGAAAGGGCACATTTTGAACAATTGAGCCTGATCAATGAAAAGAGGCTTCAAGCTTTGTGTCACACCCAGGCCTACCAGGGAAGAATTGCACGCGCTTACAACAAACGTGTTTGCTTTCGAGCGACAAAAGTGGGTGACATTGTACTCAAACTCTTCCCCTCTCTCCACGCTGATCCAAGGGCAAAATTTAAGCCCAATTGGGAAGGGCCCTATGTCATCAAAGAGGTACTCCCTGGGTACGCACTTCTTCTCGCCACAATAGACGGGGATCACTTTTCTGAGCCAATCAACGCTGGGTATGTGCGACGATTCTACTCCTAAGTCTCCTACGACAAGGTAAGTACTGATAAAAATGGATACGTGACTGCTTATGGAAGCCTTAAAAGAGGCCATTACTTCAAAGCCAAGTAGCCAAAAAGCATCTCTGAATACTATACCCTTTTTGCTACCCAATTTGAGCCAATAGCCTTTCTTTCATAAACTTCTCCCAGAAAAAGAAAAAATGTGTATATATACCCAAAAAAAAGGAGAAGAAAAAAATAGAGGAACTCCCAACTCAAGAAGCAAAGGAGTTATCATAAAAATTCAAAAAAAATCAGAAAAGTAAAATCTAAAAAAAAGAAGAGGATGATTGAAAAGAAAGCGAAAAAGAAGAAATAAAAAAAGAGGAGAGAAGGAAAAATCACGGGGCATGAACAGTAAAAATCTCCCAAGAAGAAGTATGTTGCGACAACTGGAACCCAATCAAGGAAAACCTTTTAAAAACTCAAGAATTCTTTCAAAATTCTTAACCTATCCCTTCAAACCCATGGTCACGATACATCCCTGAAGAAATCCCTCTTTAAGGTCTACAAGCATTTATAGTAAATGTTAAGTCAGCACGAGCTAAGCAAAGAGACAACAAAGAACTTCATCCAGCTGGCTATGACGGAATCGACGTCCATGTCATGGTCATTGAAAGAAAAAAAAATAAAGATAAAATAAAATATAAATATATGAGCTCAAAGCAAAGAAGATGTGGTGAAACCCGCAAGGGCGCCATGGGTAAAAAAAAAAAAGCTTGTGCGAACCAAGTGAAAACCTGAAAAGGCGCCTGGGGTAAGAAAGCAAAAACCCATAGACGTAGTGAAAATCCAAAAGGGCAATACGAGTAAAAAAGAGGATGATAACGGGCAGGGCGAAAATCTATCATGGGCGCTGTGAGTAACAATATTTTAAAAGAAAGAAGAAAAAGAAAGAAAAATCATCAGTACCTCCTTCGATCATATTTCTCGGCTATCTGGTCTTCAATCAGGTACCGCTCATGTTAGCTCAAATCAGGTCCTGATTAGGTATATCTTTATACTACCGTCAAACGTATGACCAGAGGTAAGGACAAAAGGTAAACTCAATCCAAAGGGATGAACGTTCCAACCTTGATAAAATTCTGAATCTCACTCAGGCCTAACCACATGAATGGGCTCGACCATTTTCAAAACCCGCTACCTCCCCTCACATTTAAGGCATCAAACAAAAAAAATAGAAAAGAAAAAATGTATATACCAAAAAAAAAAAGAGTTCCTTTTTTGTCTGCTTTCATTTTTGTAGTTTGCTTGTGCCACATCCCAAAAAATAATCGGTGTGGCTCTGCTTTTTACCTTTTTATTTTAATAAATAAATAAATAAATAATAAGAAAAACAACAAAAATGAATATAATCCAAAAATAATAATACTAATTTGTTAGGGGCTTTATACCCCTTTCCTTTTGTATTTGATCTATGTTGAAGTATGTGCAGGATAGGTCAACAGCCCAACTCGCGCTCTAAGTCATAGATTTTCTCAAGAAGGGCATCTTCGCGAGCATTTTGGCCACTCATCCATCGACCATGGAGACCCTTGTAGCACTTTCTAGAAGCATCAGTAGAACCAAGGGCCCCATTCAAAGCTCCTTCCAGACAAAGGTTCTCACAGTCTGATTCTGCAACTCGTTCCTGCTCTTTATAGGCACTCCTGCAAAAATGTAAAGAAAAACAAAAAAATAAGAATGATGTTTAGTGGCACACACTCCCAAAAAGTGCTTCAACCTCCATTCAATCTACTTGGACAATTATGCTAAAATAAAAAGATTTTCGAGGTCGATGAGCACGCTCAAAAACCTCGAACAAAAAAAATGTATGAAAAGAAAAAATATGTGGCTTGTTATGTGGCACACACTCCCAAAGAGTGGTATGACATCAATATTCGCTCCGCTCGGGTAGTCATGCTAAAGCAACTTCGGGATCGATGGGTATACCCAAAGGCTTCGAACCCTACCTTGCGTAGGGGCTCATGTGACGGATCAAAATGGGGCAATCAATGCCTCATGAGATTGGGGACAAACTGTTGGATCTTCGCGTCATTGATTTACGTCAATCCTTAAGTATGGGTTAATCACCCTCCCGCTAGCGGGTCTGCTTTGTTCAAAATGAAACTTGAACATCATTCATCATCAATCATACCAACACTCAGTTATGCCCAGTAATGTCGTTAAGTGCTTGAGCGAGTGATGACGTTTCCCCAATGTAATGGGATTACGTCACTCTCCATATATATTTTTTCATTTTTAATGCTTGAGGTTCACTTTGAATATGACAGACCCGATAACCTTTGCCTTGGGCCTCTTCCGATGTCTCTTTCTTTAGCATGCGATCATTAGTGATCGGATACCAAAGAGGGGCATCTGTAGACACCCAAATTTGGCCCAAGGCTCGACTGACCCATACTTCGAGAGCGGCGTATACCCAAGCTTCCAAAGCACCTCCCGAACCCTTAGAACTTAACCCAAACCTTTTAAACTCTTCCCGGACCCTTAGGAATCAACTCTAACCCTTACAACCCTTCCCGGACCCATAGAACCCTTTTCGGACCCGTTTCGAACCAACAAAAATAGCGAATGGAAAGAGGAGTGCCAAAGTTTACATAGACATCTTCATAAGCTAATGCTTATACCATTGAAAAGTAGAGGTTCTCAGCTTTCCAACAAGTTAAGAATCACCAAATTCTGAGCAGTACATCATAAGTTATGGCGAAATAAAAAATGTAGAGAAATACAGGAATTTACACATGCGCGCATACACTACAAAAAATATGACTATTAGTGGTAGCCAAAACTGCCGCTATTAACTAAAATTTTTTTGCTAATACCCTCATTGCTAATAGTCTTAATAACCTTTAATAGTTTTTTTTTTATTAATAGTGGCAGTTTTTAGTTGTCGCTAATAGTCTTATTTTTTGTAGTGATAGTATGCACGGAAAGGCAATTTCTGACAGAAATTGGGCTCCAGCACGGGTTCTGAACCAAATCACTGCTCCTAAGGCATGCGTTCATAATATGCATGTTAAAATTTTATTTTTTCTCAAAAATGAAAGATTTTAGATTTCAAGTTTGACTTGTGGACCATTCCGGAGTTCGGGGTGTATTTATTTAAGACCATAATACCCCTCCCGACTTTCATTTTCACCATTTTTCTATCCAACCCATCACCCTATCATCTACGATTAAATCTAATTCACACTTCTCTAAGTTCCAAAAAACCTCGAAAACCTTAGATTTGTCATTACCTAATTGCTAACCCAATTAGAACTTTAAACCCTCACTAATTGCCTCTCCATTTATAAATAGAGAGCCAACCCCCCCCCCCCCTCTCTTCCCCCTTCTCCATTCCCCCTTGTTTAATCACTTTTGAAAATCCAAGAAAAGAAACTATACAAAAATATCTCTCCACCTTCCTTACTCATCTTTGCCTAAGCCTTAATCCCTTAGCCCCCATCCCTCTCATACCCTTACACTCCTAAATCCATCATCCCCAAGCCTTGAAACCATAACATAGGTCTCTCATACTTTCATTTCCAATCATCCTTAAAATTCTCAAGCTTTAGCAAGGTTAGAACCTCTCCATAGCCCATTTGCTTTCGGAAGCTCACCGGAGTTTACATCGACGTGACAAATAGGCAACGGTGCTATAGTGGCCCAAAAGCTCTAGCTCTCCCCTCTATTCCTCTACCTTATTTTGCTTTTCCCTTATCCTAGAATTTGAACCGTTACGTTGCCAAAATTTTAGTGATTGTTAGGGCTTCAAATAGGACCGGAGTGCCTTCGGGCAAGGGGAAGTGTCATTCAATTTTCATATTATTTTCTTATACTTGGTCATAGTAGAGACCGCTTACAAGCAGGTCAATCGGGTGCCTAACACCTTCCCAATTGATAACCAAAGTCCTTACCCAAGAGGCTTTGGCATCGATCGGTGATTCGGATTCAAATTAAGTACTTCGATGTACACGATATTGATTTTGGGTATCCCGGGATACCAAAAGCTCCAATTGGCGACTCCATCTTTGAGCTCATCGTCGTGATGAATCGATGAGATCCACGATTGCACAGTGGGATAGGGGCCCAAATGCTCTAGCGACCTCGATATCCATTCGATTGAGGATATGAATGAAGCCCTTCTTATGAAATGGTGGTGGCATCTGGGGGACGATTCTGATCATTGGTGAAAATAAATTGTCATCAATAAATACCGTATGTGCCAAAAGGGTTGGGAAATTAGCAATAAAAATTATAGAGCCTCTTCCTGGTGGTGGAGAAGCTTTCTATCAGTGAGAGAAGATTTCCTAAAAAATATCATTTTTATTTGTGGTAAGGGGGACAATATTCACTTATGGTCTGATAGATGGCTAGAAGGAGAACCGAATTTGCTTTCAAAGTTTCCAAACTTATTCAATATCACTGTTGTTCCTAATATCAAAATAAGTGATACCTTTAGTTTGGAAAATCCCACCCAGTGGCTTATCAGTTTCAAACGAAGATTGACCGATGTTGAAATAGTTGAGTACTTCTTATTTTTTGATATCATGGATAATGTTAAATTAGACCTGGATGGTGACGATCTTAAAGTTTGGAACCATGGTAATCATAGAAGCTTCTCTGTTAAATCTGCTTTCAAATCATTGCATCCACATATCTATATCGTGGATTGGGCTTTCATCTGAAATTACCGTATCCCGACTAAGATAAGTTTCTTCCTATGGACGGTTTGTTGGAATAAAATTCCTACTAAAAGTGTTTCTTTTGTGGTTGTGCAGAAGAAGGCATAGAGAACCTTTTCCTTACTTGTGAAAAAATATTGCCTATTTGGGGAGTTTTTTTTAAAGCTCCCGGAATCTCGTCTTAGATACACAAAAACATTGTTAGTTTTCTTTCTGGCTTGGATCAGTGCGGTGCTACAAGTATCAAGAAATGGATATGGGACCATCTCCATATTTCCACCCTTTAGAACATTTGGATATTTCGCAACAACATCAAATGGAACAACTCTTCTTTTAATGCGAAGAGACTCATTCAAGACAGTATCATCACCATTTGTAATTGGGCGATGGCGGATGACAAAGGCGACTCTTCTCTCTTCAACATTAGAAGCTTCGAAGTGGAACAACTGTTGTTACAGCCTAATTTTTCTGACACATATTTTTTTCTTTACACGGATCTCCGGGAAAATCGGACCGCCAAATCGTAGATCACAATCTGATACAGAATACTTGGTACATCCACAGACATATAGAAATCAAAGCAGATAATACATATGACATAATTAAAATCTCTAGTTCTAATATTCAATATGAACAGTAAACTAAAATAAATCACTAGTGATGGCCAACCATCACCTAACAGTGGAGTACCATACATGTATAACAACACGAACGTACCAAGCCTTAACTTACCAAAATCCATGATGCACTAGATCTACGATCTCGAAAATCTTACAAATCCTTAAGTCCTCAATCCTCAAGTCCGATGCCCTGATAAGTGTTATACCTATGACATATAGTCGGGGTGAGCTAACAACTAAGCTTAATAGAGAAAACTGATACCAATATACAGCTCATCAGTCATGCATAGATTCAAAGACAAAGATCAAATCATTTTCAAATTAAAACTGATGACATTTTCATTCTCAAAGTAGAAACTGAATTCAAAGTGTCTTTTCTTATCAAAACCTAAACTGATTTCAAATGTATTTTCTTAACAAACTTAAATTGATTTTGAATATCTTTTCTTATCAAAAGTTGGGGTTTATATAAATATAGGTTGCAACGAAAAGGGCATGTCCAGCTGAGGTCAGCCTTGCTCAACAGCGTCCAGTACGAGAGAAAAAGCCTAAAAGATAGGTTGGCATGACTACCTGATCAACTAAAAGGCTAAGGACTAAGCTGAAAAAGCAAGGGAAAATAAAGGAGACAATAGGTAAAGAGTCTGTAGTTGCCGAGAAAATGATAGAAAAATTATCGTAAGACTATGCCTCGTTAGATGAGGCCCATATGGCTGCCAATATTTGGCATAAAATTGATGATTCAAAGAAAATGGGGGTTATGATGGTGGAGGGTAGAAATGAGTTTGCCTCTTTTTTTGAGGGCTTGTCGGACTCATATGATATGCAATATAGCTTACTTAATTAAGTTAAAATTTAATTTGGCAATTATATGTTGATGAACCACTCATAATTCTTATACTTTGTGTCATTTATAGATTGATGGTGTCTAAGGTGAAAGAGCTCTAGATAACTGTTAAGCTCATTAAGAGTCTTCGGCCAAAAATCCAGGTGGAGGACAACATACTAAATGCAATGATGATGGGCACATACCGCAAATACAACTCGCATACCGTGTACATTCTGCCGGTTGGGTTTACGGCCAACACTCCTCTCGCACACTCATTTCCTTGGGTCCTACAAGTTATGACTAGTAATCGTTAATTGAGTGCATCTTCATACAGAAATTACTGAAGGAGGAGGTGTTGAAGTTTGAGGAGGCACAAAATAATGACTCGATATACCGTGTGATCAAGGATAAGGAATAAAAAATAGCCATTTGGGAGGGCGATGTAAGGTCTCATCATTCTTGCCTTCCTTTCCTCAGCAAACCCTACTTCAAATATGTGGCTGCCCATTATGCAAAGATAACTGTAATTTATTCTTTCGAAGAAACTTATTATTCACTACTCATATAATTAGTATTCTGTAATATGATTGACCCTTCGCTAATTACGGCTTAGACATATATCTATAGGTTTTAATCCCGTTGTACAGTAATTCTGGCTCCCACTATGCGCTAGCCAGCATCGACCTCAAAGAGAAGACAATTTTTCTACTAGACCCATTGGCCAAGCCAGAATTTGACATGTGGAAACATCACACGCATGCCTTGGTAAGCAAATAAGTGAGTAATTTAATCTATTAATTTATTTCTCATTTATAGGTCATGTACTTAGTGTTTATGTACTCGATTTATTTCAGGCTACCCATCTCTCGCGGCTTTTATAACTGAATGGACAGGATAACGCGCTCGAGAAACCTCTTTCGTGACCACTATTCTTCACTAAGTGCCTTCCAAAATAGCCTCGAGGGTCGGCGGACTGTGCAATATTCGTCATAAAATACGTCAAAAATATAATGGCCGGGAGAGAAGGAAAGTTCCAAATTTAAGTGAAAGAGATAGTTGCTTTTCGAAAGCAATGCGTGTCAGATATTCTGATGTATCAGCCTCAATTATGTCAGTAATATTATGCTATTTTTAATAAATTTATATGCTAAAGTTGTGAATTTGTGGATGTCAGTGGTTTGTGAAGTTGTTATTTGTGAATGTATGAAATTGTATGTTGAAGTTGTAAAGTTATGAATTTGTAATATTATTATGAGTAGTTTTGCTAGAAATAGATACGTTTATTTCATTAATGTTGGTATTTATGAATGAATATTAAATGTCTTAGATGTTTTACTGGCTACATATTACATGTACTTATGATATTGATGCTGCAGATATTTTAATCAAATTGATATATCAGTTCAGTTGGCTCATTGGTAATTATTGAATTTGATCGTGCAGGTAAGTCTCATATTAGACACGTAGGCTCCAAATGTGATAGACGATCACATCAGTCAAGTTAAACATTGATAACAGTGACTTGGATAATGATTTTTGCATGACTTGGATAATGTCCAAGTATGACTCATGTGAGACCTGTACGCTCAAAATATTATAGACAATCACATCATTCATCTATTAACACTGATTGTAGGCTTCAAATCATTCAAGTAAGTCTTATGTTAGACCTGTAGACTTCAAATCTGATTGCCAATGACATCAGTCATGTTAAACACTGCGAGCTTTGATGTACCGAGTTATGATTTTGTATGACTTAGTCACATATGAGTCATTTACTGACTCATATAAGTTCAAGTAAGTCTCATGTTAGACACATAGGCTCCAAATCTGATAGTCAATGGTATCAGTCAAATTATAGTATGATAACGGTGATGTACCAATGAGGATTTGGCATGACTGGATCTGATATGAGTCATTTACTGACTCTTATAAGTTCAGGTTAGACTAACGCAAGACATTTAGGATCCAAATATGATAGACAATGATAATAGTCATATTGAATACTGCGAGCATTGAAGTACTAATAGGGATATTGCATGACTTGGTCACATGAGTCATTTATTGACTCATATAAGTCTAAGTAAGCCTCATGTTAGACTTTTAGGCTTCAAATATGATTGTCAATGACATCAATCATGTTAAACACTACAAATTTTGATGTACCAACTTATGATTTTGCATGACTTGGTCACATGAGTCATTTACTGACTCATATAAGGCCAAGTAAGTCTCATGTTAGACATGTAGGCTCCAAATTTGATAGTTAATGACATCAGTCAAGTTATAATATAATAACGGTGATGCACTAATAGAAATTTGGCATTACTGGATCTGATATGAGTCATTTACTGACTCTTATAAGTCCAGGTTAGACTAACGTGAAATATATAAGATCTAAATATGATAGACAATGATAATAGTCATGTTGAACACTGCGAGCATTAAAGTACCAATAGGGATACTACATGACTTGATTGCATATGAGTCATTTATTGACTTATATAAGTCCAAGTAAGCCTCATGTTAGACCTGCGGGCTTCAAATCTGATTTTCAATGACATCAGTCAAGTTATAATATGATAACGGTGATGTACCAATGAGAATTTGGCATTACTGGATCTGATATGAGTCATTTACTGACTCATATAAGTTTAGGTTAGACTAACGTGAGACATGTAGGATTCAAATATGATAGACAATAATAATAATCATATTGAACACTACGAGCATTGAAGTACCAATAGGGATATTGCATGACTTAGTCATATATGAGTCATTTACTGACTCATATAAGTCCAAGTAAGCCTCATGTTAGACTTGTAGGCTTCAAATATGATTGTCAATGACATCAGTCAAGTTATAATATGATAATGATAATGTACCAATAGGGATTTGGTACTACTGGATCTAATATGAGTCATTTACTGACTCTTATAAGTTCAGATTAGGCTAACGAGAGACATATAGGATCCAAATATGATAGACAATGATAATAGTCATATGGAACATTGCGAGCATTAAAGTACCAATAGGGATATTGTATGACTTGGTTGCATGAGCCATTTACTGACTCATAGAAGTCCAAGTAAGCCTCATGTTAGACCTGTAGGCTTCAAATCTGATTGTCAATGACATCAGTCGAGTTGTAGTATGATAACGGTGATGTACCAATGGGGATTTGGCATTATTGGATCTAATATGAGTTATTTACTGACTCTTATAAGTCCAGGTTAGACTAGCGTGAGACATGTAGGATCCAAATATGATAAACAATGATAATAGTCATATTCAATACTGCGAGCATTGAAGTACCAATAGGGATGTTGCATGACTTGGTCACATATGAGTCATTTACTGACTCATATAAGTTCAAGTAAGTCTCATGTTAGACCTGTAGGCTTCAAATCTGATGGTCAACTTTGACATACCAACTTATGATTTTACATGACTTGGTCACATATGAGTCATTTACTCACTCATATAAGTAGTGGAGAAACTCATGTGAGATCTGTAGGCTCCCAATCTAATGGTCAATGACATCAGTAGTTATAGTCTGATAACAGTAATGTACCAATAATCATTTTTATGAGTGGGTCTGATATGAGTCATTTACTGACTCTTATAAGTCTAAGTTAGACTAATGTAAGACCCGTAATCCAAATATGATAGACAATGACATCAGTCAAGTTAGTCGTCTATCAGTGATGCACAAATGGAGATTTGACATTATTGGGTCACATATAAGTAATTTATTGACTCTTATAAGAGACATGTAGGCTCCCAATCTGATCGTCAATGACATTAGTAGTTATAGTTTTATAGCAGTAATATACCAATAATCATGTTTCATGAGTGGGTCTGGTATGAGTCATTTATTGACTCTTATAAGTTCAGGTTAGACTAATGTAAGACCTGTAATTCAAATATGATAGACAATGAGATCAGTCATGATATAGTTCGATAATAGTGACATACCATAGTCATTTTCCGTGACTAGGTAAGCAAATGAGTCATTTACTGACTCATATAAGTAGTAGAGAGACTCATGTGAGACCTGTAGGCTCCGAATCTGATACTCAATGACATCAGTCATGATATAGTCCGATAACGGTGACATACCAATAGTCATGATATAGTCTGATAACAGTGACATACCAATAAGCAATTTACCTGTGCTGGGTCTCATATGAGTCTTTAACGGACTCTTATAAGTCTCATTAAGACTCATGCTAGTCCAGTAGGTCTTTGAGGAATGGATTGAATATCACCAAATTGAAAGAAGATACCCTAGTTCACACACAGACATATATATATGCATGATAATATACCTCGACTTCTATTAGAAGACCTGAAATCTACTTCACTTTTTTCTTAAAACTATTGAGACTCACCAATAATTTTAGATAATTTTAGTTATCTCATCTATCACATTAGTTGCATGTATATCCGAAATAGTCAAACAGAATCTAAAAAAGTTTGTAGTAGTACGCACCTTTACAATAATATGGTAGTAGACTACATTTACTTCTACAAATGACTTTCAAGAAATTAAAAACACTTCATTGCTTCGCTTGTAACATCAAAAAATTATTAAACAATCACAAATAAAGCTAACCAAAATATATAGATAACCCTAAATCAAGGAAAGATTCTTTTTCCTTTACTGCTTATTAACGTAGTCACCTCAAATTTTTTGGCGAGCTCTTCAATCTCCACTGTCACTTTTACTTTTAAATCGTCACTTTCAATATTCTCCAACTTCGACGCCGGAGCCAGGGTTCGAGAACTTTCGTCCAACCAACTAAAGTATCCACATTGATAACATGTAAAGTACTTACGTCCGGGATTCTTTAGAGAGTTTAAAACTCGCACCATTGTTTGCTTCTGACAGTAGCAAAGAGGACGAGCATCGTTCAAGTGAACCATTTCATTATTATCGACGATCCGATTTACGATTCCTGAATAATTGTCCTCCCATTTGACGAAGGCACAATGGTAACACTTATAATATTTACGGTTGGGATTCCTGTTAGAGTTTGAAACCCAAATGTTGGGGAATTTCAGTGTGCTGATTTATTATGTAATGATAAAAATAAAATAAAATCAGAGTAAAATAGGGGATGGATTCAGTGCAATAAAAATATCCTAGACCTGCAAGATACAGGGTCCTTTGTAGCAAGTTTTAATAAGTAAGGGAATGTCCATCGGGAGATGAGTTTAAAATATGGTAAATTTCTAGATCTGTGAGAGATCTGGCACCCTAATTAACGCTAAGGAAGCTAAGAAAAAGGGGAGAGGTTAAACAGGGTTGTCACTTGAATTAAACTAAACTTCTTGAGATGTAAACTACTGAGATCGAATCCAGAGATCTAGATCTTGCAAATGGAAGGGTTTAAAAAAAAATAGAAAATGGAGAAGAGCAGCTTGGAGATTGGTCTCACTGCGATCAGGTTGAGCTAATCATATTACAGGGGTTCAAAGCACACAAATCCCTCAGCTGGCTACAAGCACAGCTGCCAGGTAAAAGATTCCACTCTAAACCAAAGGATTTAACTGGTCTTAAGGCTATGGTCTGTCCACTTTAATGGTCACAGACCATCCTATAGACTTCATCCGATCAAAAGGTTTATGGTTGAAGAATCCAATTGAAACCAGAGATCGGACTGCTCTTAAGGCTATGACCTGTCCACTTAAATGGTCACAGATCATCCTAGGGAATTCCTCCAAACCAAAGGTTTCAACTAGAGCATTAAAACCACTACAGATGCTACAATTTCTAGGTCACAGACGTAAGAAATTATAGGGATATCAGATCTAGGGAGATCAGATGGTATCCAAGAGGTCTACTAGTTAAGTGGGTGAGCTGATCAATAGACTCCTCTACACAAATCTGATCGAGCACCAAATAAAACCAAAGGAATTATAGATCTAATTAAATCAATAAAAACAACATTTACATTGCAATAAAACTCGCTCTACAATGGAATGCTCTCAGATCTGTAATATGTGCAGCAATTAAACCATAATAACACTTTCAACCTTACCCAATTACAGATCTAACCTCTCTCTTCGCTGCTCCTAGGGAATTAGCCAACCATAGTTGGGGTAATAGAGGAAAAATAGAATTTCACTGCAAGCTCTGATCTCTAGAATTTGATCCAAATCTCCATCTCCCCCATTGCAATTGGGGATCTCCATATATAGCTTCTCTCCTATTTTTCCCGCCAATTTTCCCTTCTAGAAGGTCTTCAGAGTTTGTTAGAGTTCTGTTAGAGCACGTGGGTTGGTTAGGGTTTCCTAGGGCATCTTTTAGATCATCGTGTCAGTCACCAATGTGCCTCGATTTGTGTGCAGTAGGTCACCAAGTTGTAGTGTGTGAATCGCTGATTTTCTGAAAAAGTTTTTCACACAATTTTGGTAGGTTCAAGGAAGCTTTCGATAGGTTCAAATGGAGCTTTTTGGTCCTTTCGCTAAGTTCTCAGATCTCTTCGATAGGATGAGCTTTCTCTTAGAGCTTCAACATTCTTGCTCTCTGCCTGGAGCATTCGACAGGTTGGGGAAGCTTTTCGATAGGTTGGAGGACCATTTCGATAGGTTCAAGAAACCATTCGATAGGGTCCTCTTACACCTTAGGCAGGCTTTCGATAGGATGGTTCCTCCTTTCTTTCAGCTGCTCAATAAGTTCTTGGATCCTATCGAACTCCTCAATCCACACAAATCTATTCTTCTTCTGCCTTCAGATCCTATCGAAACCTTTCCAACTACACGAATTCCTTCTTTCTTTGCTTTCAACTCCTATCAAAGTCTTCAAATGACCTCTCAATAGGATGTTTTCAGCCTGTTTTCACTTCCTTCGCCTTACCCTGCTGTAACCACGCACTCCAAGGGCCCAATGGTGTGCAACCCTCTTGTGTGCCATTACTGAGTCTGCACTGTGCTGAGAGATGGACTTCTTTGTGTGGCATTATTGAGTAGTTTTCTATATTTTTCCTATCTTTTATTGCTATCTACAAAACAGGCTCAACAGAGGTTTATTAATGTGCTCACAGGTCCATCAAAGGTCAGGTTAAGGGGTGAAAACTGGCATTTTCCACTTCTTAACACCGAAGCACTACTAGTTTTTTACAGTAACATAGGGGTGCACCCTTTTCATCAACGATCTTTTTTTACGCGCAATCTTTAATCCAATATCCACGCATTCCACAACCAAAACACACGTCCATTTCAACTTCTTTGTATGAAGATTTGAGATATAATTGTAACTAAATTGATCATACGATAGAGAGTAAATGTTATAATGGTAAGTGTAATTTAATTGAAGAACACTTTACAGAAAAGAATAAACTTAGAATTGTTACATGACAGTCAAGTCAAATAAAGTTTTAAGAACTCATAGTTCAGTTCTAAAAAATATATTTTATTATTGATGAATATATTGATAAACTACTGCGTGTTTGATGTGATAAGAGAAAAGTAGCATATGATACAAAAGACTGAATCATTTTATATCAAAATTTGTCAAGGTTTAGCCTCCTCTAAGTAACTCTAGCATAATCCTATCTCTAAAGTAAGGCATATGACATTGATCAAAATCGAAAGCCCACAGGATGCATAGTCAATGTACTTTATCATAAATACTCCGCAATTAAAATAATTTGATTGATGCGGGATAGCAAGCGGTCTAGTAAACTGCCAACCTCTAACATCGATATTATCCTCGCCTTCTTCAGCTAGGATCTTAAAAAAAACATTTTTCTGTATTTAAGAATACTCAAATTTTATTAAGTTGACATATAACAATAAAGATTTAGATTTGAATGATGTACGTACCAATATGTTTATTATGTCCGGACGATGGACACTGTCACTTTATCCACTATACGAGTCTAAATACTCAACTTTCCTCTCCTTCATGTATAGTATGAACAAAGGCTAATGATAGTCTTTATTCACGGGAAGGTAAACCTATTAAGTGGAGCCATGTTTTAGGAGATGAGTGGCAGACTCTAGTAGTACGAAGTAAGCACCTAAAATTCTTATAATTATCTTCTCACATTCGCTTATTTTATATCCTAGTGTCTAGGGTGAAGTCCAAGTGATTAGGTTTTTGTTTGTATTGGCTTCATCTTTCGCTAAAAATTCCTTCAATTTTGTCTAAACAAAATGTGAAATGGGTATAGGAGATAATTAAAAATTATCGGAAATGAAAATGAAAATTGAACTCTTACGATGAAATAAGTTGAGAAGAAATGACTCTTTATAAATTTCTTTTTATGATCATTCTCTCATTTCTTCATCAAGATAAAATATGCGTCAATTGCCTACAAAATAAAGTCTCGTGTCACCCTAATAAATACCACGCAATAAAGATTTATACTTTCTATAAAATAAGATCATTAGATTGACTAACATCAAATGACCTATGGATATCGGACAGACAACTCTGAATATTAGCATGTGTGCCTTTTAATTACCTCACTGTTAAGCCAATTAGTACCATAAATTAAGAACAAGTTCTTCGCCGTGAGGGACAGTCTATCGGTCACGTGAATCTCGCGTCTGTAAAGCCACATAGGTTGTTAATAGAGGAATTGAATTACATTAACTATAACTCAATAACTTTCAAAGGGGTGAAGCCCTACTCCATAGGGCCATCATTAAGAGCTTTATTTATATCATATTTATCATTCTGTGTTAGTGATTTCATAAGCCAGTGGAAACCGTCGTAATCCTTCTATGGATAGAGCACACATACAAATTAACCAACATTCAACTAAACTAAATTTAATGTTCTTACAAAAAAAAGGTTTTAATAAAAACATTCAACACACCCTTTGGAGGTGGTCTCTTGGTTGTAGATTTAATACCAATCCTTCTTCTCTGCGACATTTCCTGCATGTATACCTTGCGATTAAATACATTGGAAACTTATACTCTTAAAAGCATAAAAATTTTTAATTTCAACATTTGCAGAGATTACCTTTCCTTCTTTATAACATCCCTAATATCCGTGTACTGTGCATGCCACGTGTGCCATGAACAGTGCCATAGCGTTTGTGGTTCACAAGAGGACCAAAATCTCTATATATGCTCTGAACTATATGTGTTTGGCATGTAGTCCAAGTGGATGCAAAACACTTAGTGTGGATGTGTGTGGTTAGCACACTAGTTAAAGCAAGATAGAGAAAGGGGGAAAAGGAGTCTCCCATATGCTATTTATTTGAGCTTAGAAGGAGAGAGTGAATAGGGAGAAAGAAGAAAAGGGCTTTGGTTAAAAGAAAAGTTGGAAATAGGGATTTTTGTGAGCAAAAGGTAGGATTCACCTTATGGATTTTAAATACATGAGATGAGGATGGTGTTGTGAAGAGAGTGATGAAGATCCATTAGTTTTGAACTTGTGGATGATCAAGAAATGATTGGGAGGAAGGGTTTTGAAACTCTCATTGGTATGGTGGATCTTGGATTAAATCTAGAAGAGATTCCTTAATCTAAGGTATGTTTTAAAGATTATATATATTTTAAATAAAGCATATATTGTTAGTTGGATCATTTTTGACATTAATAGGGTATTCAATGAAGTAGGAAGTTAGTTCTCGAATTGATTGAGCATTAATTGTTATCGCTCTTTGCTCGAGCGGTTTAAATAGCTCGCTCGTGTGAGGAGGAATAAAAATATAAGTATAAACGATGTTCTGGGATCGCTCGAGCGAGACCCCTTTGTGAAGGGAAGGCTCGCGTGAGCAATGGTTCACGTAAGCTTCAGATGCCTCGTTTTGAAGCGCTCGAGCGGGGATGATACCTCGCTTATAATCCCTCGAGCGATAAATAGTATTCGCTCGAACGATGAAGAGGGTTCGCTCGCACGATGAATAGTACTTACTCGAACTAGGAATAAGGATCGCTCAAGTGATGAATAGTATTCACTCACGCAATAAATAGTGTTCGCTTGTGCGATGAATAGTGATCGCTCGAGTGAGCTACTACATGAAATTTTAGTTTATTTTTATTATTCTTGGAAGCTTTGGTTCCTGAGATTCTTGAGGAGACTTTTTAAGAATATTTTATCGCATGTGATGTAGGTTTGACATAGTTTGAGGCACTTGATTTCCCCAAGGGGGTAGCGATGCGTCAAGTGATGGTTTCGCATTGAGGTAAGAAACACATTGAACATGTACTTTAATTTTCAAAAGCATATATGTAGAGTCATTCACACAAATATTTATGCATCAAAAATATGATTTCAAAGAGAGTGTGTGTGTAAATACAAAAATGAACTCATAAGGTCCCTAGGGGACGTAAAACGTGTTAATGGGCATCAAAGTGATGCGTTGAGCTAGTGACACTCCAAGGGTGTAAGAGTAACATGTCAGCAAAGTGAAAGAAAAAGTGATAAGGCCTAATATACTAGAATTAGCACAATTACACGGTGAATAACTATATGTAGTGCACTTTCGATATTTCTGTTATTTGAGGTTTGAATAGAATACCCCACCGACGTGGCGGGATACCCACGACTGACTCGGCAGAATATCCGTGATCGGTATGACGGCCAATCCGTACACCAATTTGACATCCCAGGGATGTGAGTATGAGATCAGAACCCCGTCGCCTATGAAAAAGGGACTTGGGCAATATTCAAGTAAGAAACAGATATGACAAGGGTTTATTTAGATGATGATGGTGAGTATTCCATCGGGGCTCGATGCTATATTGTTCGAGGATTATTTAAGTTAAGATTTAAGTGATTAGACCGAATCAATAACTAATACCAGTAAGTTGAGAATGAACAAAATCATGTAAAGTAACAGTTGCATCTATCACATATTTTCTGTTCATCTAAATTATTTCTCAGTAATTCCATAAGATAAACCATGCTTTTAAACTATTTTAGAATACATGTGAGAGCTTAATTTATATATTCACTTGTTGTTTCCCTATTGAGCTAGGATGTAGCTCACCCCTTTAGACTATACATCGTAGGTCCATTACTTGCGGCTGTCGAGGCTTAGGGAGATGTAGATCTGGGGGATTCGGATTACGTGCCCGGGGAAGAGTTGGAGCCTCCTCCCAAGGACTTCTTCTAGAGGACTCGTGCGCACTTGAGAGTATTTTTTAGAGCTTTTCTTATGGCTTGGTATGTCAGGCCTTAATTTTTGAAACATGTAATTGAATGATATATTCTTTTTGGCGAACCATCTGGAGTGATATGTTTATCACCGATGGTTCGGGTCGATTCTTCTGTTCATGCGTTGGCATGAAAGAAAAACTATCTTTTGAGCTTTTGCTTTAGATTAATATATTTTGATTTTACATCACTCAGTTTATCTGTCTTAATTTGAGTAGTTGTTGCTTGGTTATACCGATTTGTTCAGATGGACCCGGGGCACACGGAGGGCCATACCGATGGCACGAAGTCTTGAGATCCCATAGTTGGTATCAAAGTCATTTCTTTTAGAAATTCTGACAATCATTCTTTTTGTCAGAGCATAGGGACTTCTGCTAATGAAACTTTGTTTTCACGTGCAGACCATGATGTCTTCTAGGGGAAGAGGTCGACGTAAGGGCAGTCATAATAGAAATTTGCGTAGTCGACATGACTTTATCTCGGATACCAATCGAGTGCTTTTGTGAGATAAAGGGGCTTCAGGTAGTGGTGGCAAAGAGAGCCAAGATCAGGCAGAGAATCGGGATCAAGATCGTCAGGATCGAGATCAGAGGGAACATGAGAGAATCAGAGAAAGAAATAAAGACAAGGAAGAGCGTCAGAGGATGATGCATACTATGGAAACCATGGCGACCACTATGGCTCAACAAGTAGCATCCTTGGCGGCTCACAATACCAATGATCAACAACAGCCACCTACGCCTCTAGTAGCTCCGACACCGCCAGTGCCCTCTGTATTTACTGAGTTTAGGAGGATGAGACCTCCTAGATTTTTAGGACAAGCGGAGCTGATGGCTGCCAAAAATTGGCTAAGCAAGATGGAAAAGGTTTTTAGCGTGCTGACATGCATGAAAGATGAAAGCGTCTGTTGGGCAGCGTACATGCTTGATGGGGAAGCTGGGCCTTGGTGGAAGTTCATTTCTAGGACTAGGGCTCAGGAGACCCCAAGATTGCCCTGGACGTGGGATGAGTTTGTGGAAGAGTTCAACAAATAGTATTTTCCCGAAGTGGTGAGAAATCATATGGTGATACAGTTTTTGCAACTCTTGAAAGGGCGGATGACAGTAAGGGAGTACGGAGTGGAGTTTATGAGGTTTACTCGCTTCACTCCTGATTATATGATTATGGATGTGATGAGAGCAAAGAGGTTTCAACAAGGTTTGAGGCCGAAAGTTAGAGGTGGAGTAGCACCGTTTTAGCTCATGACCTATGGAGAGGTCATAAGTAAAGCTTTGGTAGTTGAGGAAGAAAATAATAATCGATACCGCTAAAGGGAACAATAGGGACGAGGGAGTGTAGATCAGAGTAGAACAAGGAACTATGAGTCGGTGAATAAAAAGCTGAGATTAATAGTACCTAGTCAAAGACCACCGTTCCAAGCAGGGTATGGGAGACCAGCCCAACATACCAACTATCAGAGATTCCCATTACTTGCGTCGAGGAGGCCGATATGTTATGAGAGCCCTGCTATTTCCACTGGGGCTATAGTTACACAAGGCTTTTCACGAGTTGCTTCTTCCACACCTAGGGAGACTTGTGCCAAGTGTGGCAAGTTCCACAAAATGGCGGATTGCAGGCAAGGGATGTGAGGCTGCTTTAAATGTGGTAAGGTGGGCCACATGATTAAGATTGTCCTGAGATGAATAAGGATAAGACAGCCTCTGCTCCAATTCCACGACTAATACAAGCGAGAAAGCCAGTCGTACAAGGGAGAGCCTATGCAGTCACCGCTCAAGAAGTAGGAAAAGTTCATGACATCATCTAAGGTGAGATTTCTTTTAAAATAAAGAATGTCAATTCAATAAAATTTTAGATAGAGAAGGTGCATTCATTAGAAAAGTGTGTAGATTCATTTTGTACGTTAAAATTTCTAAATAAAATATGTGCTATATATATATATGTTATAGGTATGTTACGAGTCTATGAAAAAGGATGCTATGTAGCATGTGAGGCAAGAGTGTTGATAGACTCAGGGTCTACCCATTCCTTTTTCACTCTGAGGTTTGTGAAAAGAATGAAGATTGTTCTGGAGATGCTGAACTTTGTTCCATCAGTGTCTATCCCGACTGGAGAACTAGTCGACACGGAGTTGATTTGCAAGTTGGTAGTAGTGAGTATTCAAGATGAAGATGTCTATGAACTGGACGCAAAATTAATATTATTGGACATGCAAGGATTCGATGTGATCCTTGGTATGGATTGGTTGTCACAACATTGTGCGACCATGGATTACAAGAATAAGATTATCATCTTCAGACCTAACACGAGGAGATCATTTCAATTTCGAGGAGAGAGATCGACGCATATGCCACTTATTTCTACAGTCAGGGCCGAGCGCTTGATCAGAAAAGGGTGCAGCGATTATTTAGCATTCTTAAAGGAGGATAAGGAAAAGAAGAACATTATCTCCGAGATAGCAGTAGTGCGAGAGTTTGAAGATGTATTTCTGGAGGAATTACCAGGATTACCTCCAGAGAGAGAAGTGGAGTTCACCATCGACTTAGCATCGGGAATGGAGCCTGTTTTTAAAGCACCATATAGAATGGCTCCTGCTGAGTTGAAGGAGTTGAAAGAGTTGTTACAAGAGCTCATGGACAAAGGGTTTGTAAGACCGAGTGTGTCTCCATAGGGAGCATCGGTCTTGTTTGTAAAGAAGAAGGATGGGTCAATGCGACTATGCATTGACTATCGCCAACTAAACAAACTCACCATAAAGAATAGATATCCTTTGCCTAGGATAGATGACCTATTCAATCAGTTGCAAGGAGCAAAGTATTTTTCTATGATCGATCACATTATCTCTGAGATAACAGTAGTGCAAGAGTTTGAAGATGTATTTCTGGAGGAATTTCCAGGATTTCCTCCAGAGAGAGAAGTAGAGTTCACCATCGACTTAGCATTAGGAACGGAGCCTATTTTGAAAGCACCATATAGAATGGCTCCTGCTAAGTTGAAGGAGTTGAAAGAGCAATTACAAGAGCTCATAGACAAAGGGTTTGTAAGACAGAGCGTGTCTCCATAGGGAGCACCGATCTTGTCTGTAAAGAAGAAGGATGGGTCAATGTGACTGTGCATTGACTATCGCCAACTAAACAAACTCACCATAAAGAATAGATATCCTTTGCCTAGGATAGATGACCTATTCGATCAGTTGCAGGGAGCGAAGTATTTTTCTAAGATCGATCAAAGATCTTGATACCATCAGTTGAGAGTCAAGGCAGAGGACATCCAGAAGACTGCATTCAAGACACGGTATGGACACTATGAGTTCTTGGTGATGCCGTCTAGGTTGACGAACGCATCGGCATTGTTTATGGACTTAATGAATCGGGTGTTTAAACCACACCCGGACTCTTGCATCGTGGTGTTCATTGACGATATCTTAATATACTCCAAATCAAAACCGGAGCACGAAGAACACTTGAGGGTTGCTCTACAAACTTTGCGTGAACACCAACTGCATGTCAAACTCAGTAAGTACGAGTTTTGGTTGGAGGAGGTTAGCTTTTTGGGACATGTCATCTCAAAATATGGTGTCACTGTAGATCCAGCTAAGATCGAAGCAGTAGTAAATTAGGAGCAACCGACGTCCGTCGTTTCCTTAGACTAGCGGGCTATTATCAATATTTTGTTGAGGAGTTTTTAAAAATATCAGGACCTCTTACGAGGCTTACACGAAAGGATTCAAGATTCGAGTGGAGTGAAGGATGCGAGAAGAGTTTTCAAGAACTCAAGAAGAGCCTCACTTCAGCTCCAGTACTTGCGATTTCTTCAGGCAGTGGAGGGTTCACAGTCTACAGTGATGCTTTATATAATGGTTTGGGTTGCATGCTCAATCAATATAAAAAGGTGATAGCTTATGAGTCAAGACAGTTGAAAGAGCATGAAAAGAACTACCCGCCACATGACCTGGAACTGGCAGCGGTCATATTTGCACTGAAGATTTGGCGACATTATTTGTACGATGAGACTTTTGAGATTTTCACTGACCTCAAGAACCTTAGATACCTGTTTACACAGAAGGAGTTAAATATGAGGCAGCGCAGGTGGATGGAGTTCCTCAAGGACTATGACTGTTCCATACAGTATCATCCAGGCAAGGCTAATTTAGTAGTTGATGCCTTGAGTCAGAAGGGTTCAGCTCAGTTACACCGATGGAAGTTATTTGAAGATCTAGCACTGTATAATGCAAATATCGAGTCGTAAGCTATAGGAGCCTTTTTAACTAATATATCAGTGAGACCAGTGATATTTGAGCATATCCACGAGTTACAGATGAAAGACCCAGTGCTAACTAAGATTCATCAAGATGTGATTGAAGGCGTCAGACCTGAGTTTTTAGTGAAAGAAGATGGTTCTCTATTGTTCAAGGGTCGTCTTTGCATTCTCGATAATGTCGATCTGCGGTGAACAATACTCAATGAAGCTCACATGCCAAACTATGCAATCCACCCTGGTAGCACTAAAATATATCAGGATTTGAAAAAGAATTACTAGTGGAGAGGTTTGAAGTAAGACGTGGCTAAGTACGTGTCATGGTGTTTGACATGTCAGCAGGTGAAGGTCAATCATAGACGTCTTGCGGGATTATTGCAACCTCTACCTAAACCAGAGTCGAAGTGAGAATCGATCTCTATGGACTTTATCGTTGGACTACCATGTACTGCAAAGAGATATAATGCCATTTGGGTAGTCGTAGATCGATTGACCAAGTCAGTACACTTGTCTTACAACACGATATACACGGCGGGAAGACTTGCAGAGTTGTATATGAAAGAGATTGTGCGCCTAGATGGGATTCCAAGCAGTATCATTTCTGACTGTAATCCATTATACACATCGAAGTTTTGGAAGAAATTTCAAGAGGGAATGGGAACACTATTGGATTTCAGTTCAACATTCCATCCGCAAACTGATGGGCAAATAGAGCGGGTAAATCAGATCATCAAGGACATGCTTAGGGCATGTATGCTAGAGTTGCAAGGATCATGGGATCAGCACCTACCGTTGATTGAGTTTGTATATAATAATAGTTTCCAAGCGAGCATTGGCATGGCACCGTATGAAGCTCTTTATGGGAGGCGATATAGATCGCCCATCAATTGGGAAGAAACTAGGGAGAAATTTATTTTAGGAACTGAGATACTTGAAGATAATGCCACCTATGTTCACATGATAAGGGCAAAACTCAAAGTGGCTCAGAGCAGGTAGAAAAGCTACACCAATATCAAGCGGACCAGTGTAGACTATCAGGTGGGTGAACACATGTTTGTCAAAGTGTCGCCTATGAAGGGCGTAAAGAGATTTGGAAAGAGGGGGAAGTTAAGTCCCCGCTATCTTGGACCATTCGAGGTTTTGGGTCAAGTAGGGGAAGTTGCTTACCGCATTGGATTACCACCACTATTTGATCGGGTGCACAATGTGTTTCACGTATCTATGCTCAGGAAGTATATTAATGGCCCTAATCATGTTTTGGGCAGTCAACCTTTGGAAATGCATGAAGACATGAGCATGATAGATGAACCGACTGAGATTTTGGATCGAAAAGAACAAGTGTTGCTGACAAAAGTGATTCCATTAGTGCTGGTTCGATGGAAGAATCATCCGGTCGAAGAAGTAACGTGGGAGCGTGAGGCGGATGTCAAACTACAGTATCCTAGTTTGTTTGAGAATGCTAGTTAGCGCCCAATAAATGTTGTAAAATGTATGTGATGTTTTGACATGTGAATGTACGATTTCTGTTTTGGAATGAAATCATGTGTTCAATAGATCCTATAAATTAAAAGTGATACAGGGTGAAAATACAGGAGTAAAAGAGCCAGAAAAATGTTTCTAGGCTTGCTCGAGCGAGGATTTACGCTCACTCGTGCAAGCCATGCGAACATGAAGTGCCAAAACGTTCTGAACTCGCTTGCGTGAGGACTTATTACCGCTCGAGGGAGGGGGGTATAAAATGGGCGACAAACACTATTCACCCATTCTTCACGCGAGGAGAGGTTTGGGGAGTGAGGATTTAAGGTTTTTGAGTTTGGAAGTTTCTTCCTCGTGTGATTACGACCCGGATTCGAAGGATCCGATCCGTTCAAAACGCTTCACATGATAAAATCTACCCTAAATCTACCTTATTTCATTGAATTTCTTTTCTTTTGATACCTTAATGGCTTCTACAAACCCAAATCCTCAACCTAAGAAGAGGGTCACAATTCGCTCACCTCCTTCTCGCAACAAGGCGCCACAACCACCACAACCACCACCTCCACCGCCACCACTTCAAACAAAGGCACCAGTCCTATTGGAAGATTGGTGAGGGGCCAAAATTTTTGAAATCGAGCGGGAAATCCACCCCACTTGCTTTCGGGATCCTACGTCCACCAAATGGACTTCTAATTTTCTCATGTAAAACCATATGCAATCTTTTTTTACTCCGTTTAGGAACTGATATTATCCACGGCTTGTATTTTATCAAACTCTTAAGACCACTACCGACGAGGACATTCTCATCGTTGAAATAGACAGAAGGTCATTTGAGATTGGCGAGGCCGATATTTCACTCGCCATGAATTGCCCTCACGCCTACACCCGAGAACCCAATTCATAACCACCTTTTGCCCAAGAAGTACCTTTCCAGACAATCGTCGCCGAGATTACTGGCGGCACCACTGCATCGAGACAATCTATCACTTGGTCCCAGTTGCGGCCACATATGTGGCCTCTTGATATTTTTTTTAAAAAGAATTTATACCCGGTGGGCCACGACCAAGAGTGTCGTGACATATTTTTGAGGGCACTGCACTTTGCTTTTCACAACAGGTGGTTTAACGCACCTAAGGTGGTTCTCAAGGGCATTATACATGCTCTTAAGCAAAACATGAAGGGTGCTATTTCACCACCCATCAATCGCCTACCGTATGCCCGTCTTATTTCCCGCCTCTTTGACTTGTGCAACCGGAAGGACGGCTTCCACATACGAGAGGACGAGCCCGTCCTCACTGATAACATCATCCCATTCCTAGGCCAAGACCTGAGTAGAAACTTAAAAAGTCTCTAAAACAGTCTAACCAGGAAGTGGGATCGTCAGGTTTCCCGGCAAGCGGCACAACCACCACCTACTGGAGCGACTGCTCCCTCCGCTTCATCTCCCCAGTCTCTCCCTACCACCGATAGCAGCATGATGCGGGAGATCCTCCTACAAGGGCGGGAGATCCGACTACATCAATGGTTCCAGGAGTCACTCCTCATCGACCTCATGGGCCATGCATTTCTACAGACATACTGGGAGCGCATCGGTGCTATGCGAGGTACTATCTTTGGTGCATCTAGCTCGAGTCCTGCTACTGGGGCGACTACAGCTGGTGCCACTACCGCCAGGGAGGTTGGTGACGATGATGATGATGACTATGATGAGGAGTATGAGCAGGGTGACGATTACGTCGTCATCTATCATTTAATTCTTTTTGAAAATAGCAATGTAATATTTTTAAGTATTTTGATGTGCATATCGGGATGCGATCTTTAAACTGTGGTGACATGATTGTCACAATTTTACTAGTTACCTTGATGATTGTCTATGTATATATGTTGTCTGGTTCTAATGTGCGTCGTTGCATCAGAATGGGAAAATTATGTGTCGTTCTTATGCAAGTACTCATTGGTAAATGGGAATGAGCATCCTCCAGGGACTAATAATTGTGAAATAGATCCTTATATTTTGAGTTGATTTGAATGAATATTGCATTGTTCTGTACAAAGAGTGTGGATTGTATGTTACCTTAATAAAGGTTTGGTTGAGGGTCACTAAGGACCAAATGATTAATTAGATGATTGGACTAGGTGGGTGCCCTGGTTACTTGGGCGTGGTTTACCTTAGTAGTACGTCTCATCAATTTTCGAGGACGAAAATTTTATAAGGTGAGGTGAAAGTAACATCCCTGATTTCTGTGTACTGTGCAGGTCATGTGTGTCATGAACAGCGCCATCGCATTTGTGGTTCACAAGAGGACCAAAATCTCTATATATGCTCATAGGTGTATGTGTTTGGCATGTAGGCCAAGTGGATGCAAAACACTTAGTGTGGATGTGTATGGTTAGCACACTAGTTAAAGCAAGATAGAGAAAGGGGGGAAAGGAGTCTCCCATACGTTATTTATTTGAGCTTAGAAGGAGAGAGTGAATAGGGAGAAAGAAGAAAAGGGCTTTGGTTAAAAGAAAAGTTGGAAATAGAGATTTTTGTCAGCAAAAGGTAGGATTCACCTTATGGATTTCAAATACATGAGATGAGGATGGTGTGGTGAAGAGAGTGATGAAGATCCATTAGTTTTGAACTTGTGGATAATCAAGAAAGGATTGGGAGGAAGGGTTTTGAAACCCTCATTGGTATGGTGGATCTTGGATCAAATGTAGAAGAGATTTCTTAACCTAAGGTATGTTTTAATGATTATATGTGCTTTAAATAAAGCATAAATTGTTAGTTGGATCATTTTTGACATTAATAGGGTATTCAATAAAGTAGGAAGTTAGTTCTCGAATTGATCAAGCATTAACTATTATCACTCCGCGCTCGAGCGGCTTAAATAGCTCGCTCGAGTGAAGAGGAACAAAAATATAAGTATAAACAATGTTTTGGGCTCGCTTGAGCGAGACCCCTTTGTGAAGGGAAGGCTCGCGCGAGCAATGATTCGCGTAAGCTACAGATGCCTCGTTTTGAAGCGCTCGAGCGGGGATGATACCTCGCTTATAATCGCTCGAGCGATGAATAGTGTTCACTCGAGCGATGAAGAGGGTTCGCTTGCGTGATGAATAGTACTTACTCGAGCTAGGAATAAGGATCGCTCGAGTGATGAATAGTGTCCGCTCGCGCGATGAATAGTGATCGCTCGAGCGAGGTACTACATGAAATTTTAGTTTATTTTTATTGTTCTTGGAAGCTTTGGTTCCCGAGATTCTTGGGAGGACTTTCTAAGAATATTTTGTCACATGTAATGTAGGTTTGACATAGTTTGAGGCACTTGATTTCCCCAGGGGGGTAGTGATGCGTCAAGTGATGGTTTCGCATTGATGTAGGGAACATATTGGATATGTACTTTAATTTTCAAAGGCATGTATATAAAGTCATTCACACGAATATTTATGCATCAAAAATGTGATTTCAAAGAGAGTGTGTATGTGTAAATACAAAATTAAACTCATAAGGTCCCTAGGGGACGTGAAACGTGTTAATGGGCATCAAAGTGATGCGTTGAGCTAGTGACACCCTAGGGGTGTAAGAGTAACATGTCAGTAAAGTTAAAGAAAAAGTGATAAGGCCTAATATATTAGAATTAGCACAATTACATGGTGAATAACTATATATAGTGCACTTTTGATATTTCTGTTATTTGAGGTTTAAATAGAATACTCCACCGACGTGGCGGGATACTCACGACTGACTCGACAGAATATTCGTGACCGGTACGACAACCAATCCGTACACCAGTTTGACATACAAGGGATGTGAGTATGAGATCAGAACCCCTTCGCCTATGAGAAAGGGACCTGGGTAGTATTCAAGTAAGAAACAGATATGACAAGTGTCTATTTAGACGATGATGGTGGGTATTCCATCGGAGCTCGATGCTATATTTCTCGAAGATTATTTAAGTTAAGATTTAAGTGATTAGGCCGAATCAATAACTAATACCAGTAAGTTGAGAATAAACAAAACCATGCAAAGTAATAGTTGCATCTATCATATCTTTTCTGTTCATCTAAATTGTTTCTCAGTAATTCCATCAGATAAACCATGCTTTTAAACTATTTTAAAATACTTGTGAGAGCTTAATTTATATATTCACTTGTTGTTTCCCTATTGAGCTAGGGTGTAGCTCACCCCTTTAGACTATATGTCGTAGGTCCATTGCTTGCGATTGCCGAGGCTTCGGGAGACATAGAACCGAGGGATTCGGAATACGTATCAGGGGAAGAGTTGGAGCCTCCTCCCGAGGACTTCTTCTAGAAGACTCGTGCACACTTGAGAGTATTTTTGAGAGCTTTTCTTATGGCTTGGTATGTCAGGCCTTAATTTTTGAAAATATAATTGAATGATATATTCTTTTTAGCGAACCATCTGGGGTGATCTATTTATCACCGATGGTTCGAGTCGGTTCTTCTGTTCATGTGTTGGCATGGAAGAAGAACTCTCTTTTGAGCTTTTGCTTTAGATTAATATATTTTGATTTTACGTTATTCAGTTTATCTGTCTTAATTTGAGTAGTTATTGCTTGGTTATACCAGTGTTCCATATGGACCACAGGGGCATGGCCTGGAGGGCCGTGCTGATTGCACAGGTTTCGGAGTGCCAAGATCCAGGCTATTACATTCTTCTCCGAAGTTGCTTTTGAGGATTCGTTTATTATCCACTGTGGAGGTACGTGTATTTAGGAGTGGACATTCAAAGGATTGACCATGTGGAGTTGATTATCATGTTGAAGTATTCATTGGTAATGACGTTTGCGAAGATCCCTCGAAATTATTTATCGATGTCGTTTGCGGAGTAACTCGGCCTCTTAAACTAGCTCACAGTCTCTTATAAGTATCCATTACGCCCATTAACTTGGTTTCTCTATTGCTAAGTGGTTCCTTTTTATTATAATTGGGTGTTGATGTAACTCTGATTTCCTTTATAGATTCTTCTATCATGTCCCCTACAAATTCTCTATCATTGTCTTCTTTCATGGACGTTTGATTAGCTAGCATCTCTGAATTCCGTATCATTTCATCGATAAGAACAACGAAAGGTATATGCTCTTTATTATCAACATTAGTAATTTCTCTCTCATCTTTTTTCGAGGACGCATGTATCGGATGATCATCTTTATTGCCTTCGAATGATTCACGAGGAAATTCACACTCATCTTCTACAAATGTTTCTTTATAATTCCTCTTCCCATAATCTATTATCTTAGAAGTACGACTCGTTCCATCAGTACGAGGGTCAATAGTGATCGACTCTAATTTTATGGGCATACATATATTTTGACTAGCCTTGTTACGGTTACAAGTATCTCGAGGCACATGCACTTTTCCTTTTCACGTCACTATCCCGAAGGACTTGCTCTTTTTTTTTGCCCTTGACATCACTATTCCGAGGGACTTGCACTTTTTTCTTGCCCTTCACGTCGCTATCCCAAGGGACTTGCACTTTTTCTTTGCCTTTCACTTCCTTATTCCTCGATGGGTTAGTTGGAGGAATTATATTTTGAGAGTCATTCCTTCCAGTAAAACTACTCATTTCCACATCTTTATTGCGATTGGGAGAGGATTTGAAATCGTACTCTTTATGTTGGCCCTGTTTTGCAATAGTAACCTATCAGTTAGATTTTAAAGACATTGTAACAAATAACAATAATTTCTAGTAACTAGCTTACCTTTAAAATTGTAATCTCCAACTCTTAACAATTTTAGGCCCTTCTTAGATCACTATTTAACTTCTTCTGTCTTCGAACTTGTTGAACAAGTTTGTTGTTGGACTTCTCCAACGCTGTAATACGACTACCTTGTTCTTTAGAAGACATTTCTAGGAGTTGAAGACGATTGAATTCGCAACCAACATCATCATTAATCTCATCCTGGATCACATCTTCTAAAAATTCAAGATCAGTAAATTCAAATTTTAAAATTATCTGTGGATATGTTACTAGGAGGGTGAGACCAAGTTATCAGAAAAAGCAACTTATTCATTTATTCAAAGCTATAAAATAGAATTGGTTGAGGTTGACACCAATAATACCTTAGGATTATTAAGCTCCGTAATATAATATTTTCGATGATGACTTTTTACTGAGATATACTTCGTATATCTTAGAAAATCATCAATAATTGAAGTTCGTGCTATGGTCGGAAAGTGCTCGTATGCTCAAATCTAAAACAAATCACAAACTAAAGATTTGTTAACGAATATGTGTATTATGCGATAAAAGGTGTGTAAATAGATAACGTTCACAAAGACAATGGCTAACATGCAATGCAAAGGTACATCCATTAAGATTGGTATGTACACCGCTCCTCTTAAAATTTAAAGCGGCAGATCGAAGAGAGTTTAACAAACATGTATGAGTAACCCGTCCTCATGTAATTCTATTGAAGTACTCAATATTATGGACTAATCTCGCGTGCATCTCTTCAATTGTCTTAAAGCTATTCGGTATCATGAATGTTGCATGAATATACAATAAGGTGAGACGAGTAAAATCAACTCTCTTTCTCTATACTAGCAACAGTCACTACTTTTTCTATTTCACCGACACTAATACTCCCTACTCGACCAAAATATTTATAAAAGAAATTAATGTCTTCATTTTCAACATTCGGACCGTCCCCCAGAGTTTCAGGGATAATTCCAACATGCTTAAGATCAAGTAAAGCAGACATTTTTAGCAAGGGAAAACTAACAGTACGCCCGCCAATGGAGAACCTCTCAGACTCCTAATCAAAATTTTCTATTAATATGTATATCAGCTTGTTGATTGTAGAAATATCTATTAGACGAAGAAGAGGCTTCATGTAGTTAAACTAAGAGCTTCAAGCTCCACAGGCGATAAAGCAACTATAAGAGTAGAGACCCTAAGGGTAGAAAATGAAATTTTATCCTCCTGTGTATAATTTATAATATTATATTATAATTCATTTATGAACATGTTCCAGAAAATTTTTAATAAAACAAATGCATTTACAATTTATCATGAGCGAATTCAGCTACAAGACTGGTCTTAGACCAATATGGCCTCTTTGAAGACTACAACAGTCTCATAACAGACTAACATAATTCATATAAAAAATCAATAAATATACTTATAATAATAAATAGATTTCCCTAATATTAACTGTCATTTTTCTGAAAATTAATGACATTAATAGTTTGTCGTGACTCATATGAGACCAAGTCATTCAGTATTGTCAAGTACTAATGTGAGAACATTAAGAGACTGATATCAGACAATAATGTATTGATGTGAGATAGTGCAGGGCTAATATTAGACTTATTGTCAGTATTAAGCAACATTCTTACCTATATGGGTTACAAAATATTGTCAAGTACTAATCTGAGGACATTAACAGACTGATATCAGACAATAATATACTGATGTAAGATAATGCAGGACTAATATCAGACTCGTTCTCTGAATTAAATTATATTCTGACCTGCATGAGTTACAAAATACTGTCAAAAAATGATGTGAGAACATCAAAGGACTGATATCAGACAATAATGTACTGATGTGAGATAGTCTTATTTTCAGTATTAAACTACATTATGACCGGCATGAGTTACAAAATACTGTCAAGTACTGATATGAGAACATCAAAAGACTAATATCAGACAATAATATACTCATGTGAGGACATTAACAGAGTGATATCAAGCTCATTCTCATAAATAAACTATATTCTGACCTGCATGAGTTATAAAATACTATCAAGAACTAATGTGAGAATATCAAAGGACTGATATCAGACAATAATGTACTGATATAAGACAGTACATGAGTGATATCAGACTTATTTTCAGCATTAAACTACACTGACCGGCATGAGTTATAAAATACTGTCAAGTACTGATGTAAAAGCATCAAAGGACTAATATCAGACAATAATGTACTGATGTGAGGATATTAATGGACTGATATCAGACAATAATGTACTATTGTAAGACATTGCAAGACTGATATCATGCTCATTCTCAGAATTAAACTACATTCTAACCTACATGAGTTACAAAATACTGTCAAGTACTGATGTGAGAACATCAAAGGACTGATATCAGACAATAATGTACTAATATGAGATAATTACCCCGATCGGTAATTATCTCTAAAAACAAGCATTTATGAGTTTAGGGCAGTATTACTATATTTCTATCTACCTCAAATAAGCATTTATGAGTTTAGGACAGTATTACTATATTTCTATCTACCTCAAACAAGCATTTAATACAAAGGTTAAGCATTTAAAATAGTATTACTACATTTCTATCTACATCAAACAAGCCATTCATTAGCCATTCATTAAAACAAAGATTCAACATTTAGGGCAACATCACTATTTTTGTTTATAGCTCAAACAAGCCATTCATTAAAAAAAAGGTTGGACATTTAGGGCAGCATTATTACAACCGTATTTTATGAGTTGCTCTTATGAGTTTATCATACGGCTGGAGATGTGCACGTAGAAAAGTTTAGATGTACGTGATCGAAAGAAGATGAAACGTCTACCAATGTTGAAGGGTTGCAGAGACAACAGCAGCACACTTCTCCCTGTTGCTTCGTCAACAGAGAAGAAGATGAAGGGAAGAGGGGGTTGGGGTTATATGCAATCTTAATGCTTTCAATTTTCATAAAAATCAGCAGCAAGAGAGGAGGGTTTGCAGATCTCTATTCATTGCTTTAAAGAAGATTTATATCTTCAAAATAAAAGCTACCCAGACATACCTGGTTCAAATAATGGAGCAGCAAGCATCGTCATTGAATTTTTTCGTACTGCAAAATGAAGAGAATATGCTATCTTTACAAGAAGAAGATGAAGAGAAAAGAAAACCCAATCATTAGCAGGAAGAAGATGAATAGTAGAGAAAATATCAGCCTTTTTTTATAGTTATGGAAGGATGGGTGTTTTAGTAAATTCATGTTAGGGTATTTTGGTCCTCTATAGTTTAACTTAAACTAAAAAAAAGACATGTGCAAATTTTTCAGACCCTTGCAGGTAAATAATAAAAGAAAGTTTAGGGTCAAGACCCTGCTAGGTCATTTCATGAAGTTGGGACACCGGTGGGTAGATTACAAAGAGTTGGGACCCGGCTAGGTAATCCACCCTATTCTTAAAGCAATTGCCCATACTCAAAAGTCTTTCCCATCTTCAAATCTATTTATTCCATTGAAAGTTTATTTTTATTTTTTTTATGGATTATTTAAGATTTAATATTTATTTTTTGTTGGAAACATGAAATCAAGTATTTATTTGTTTTATACTCTCCATATAGCAAAACATTTCAAATTGAGGGCCTTTATTATCAAATCAAGTAATTTCAGTCCAGGTAAATTTATTTTCGTGTTTTTAGTTCTTGACTTCTTTCACAATTGATTTTTTTTTTTTTTAATTCTCAATACAGTAAAACATCTTTTTAAAATGAAGCCATCAAAGCAATAGAATAAAGATAATTTTTAATTAATTCTTATTATATCATTATTTCTTCATACTTTGGATTTTTTTTAAAACCTTTCTTTATAGCAGATTTTTTACATCTAATTTTTTTGCTCTTGCTTTTCTAAAACTTCGATCGATCATTTCTCCCATGTATGTGATTTTATTATTATTCTGACCCCAAGTTTCAATATGTCTAAATCCTTCTTTCTTATTTTTGGTAATTCTTATTTATTTTTTTATTTTTTGAAGGTTGTTTTATTATTATTAAAAAGTATAAAAGCTAACCTAGTGCCTCAGAGAGTCCAAGTAATACACTAGGTAGCACCCAAGCATTGCTATCTGGAAAATCGAACTTCCCGAAAAAAAAATCAGAATAGGTACTTGGGTAGCGTAGGAAACCCGAAAGAAAAGGGAAAAACCTACACCCGGAGGAAACTGAAATGTTTGGGAAAAAACCTCCAACAAATAAGAAATGGAAAACTAAAAACCCTACAGAAAAGTGACCCTCCTACAAAAAGTGAAAAAAATATAACAGTTGTAACATCCCGAAAAAATTTGAAACCATAGGTCTTGATTGGGTGCGTCTCCATTGAGAAATGCATCACCGTTTTGGATTGTCCAGATAAAATCATCTTGGCTCCATTTTAGCCTCATGTAAGACTTTTGGACCAAAGCTTGTACACCGCGGTGGTGCATTGGCTTAACAAAGTATCTCGTGCGACTAGTGGTTAGGGTGTGTGACCTCCACACCGAACCAAAGATCTTTTGGTGTAATAAGAAATACCTCATTTAGGTGTATTAGTTCCACACTGAAACAAGTCAAATAGATAGGGTTTAACACCCAAAAGGGGTGTATGTGTTTTATTGGGGAAGTAGCCCCCTTTAAATTATAGAAGGCAAAGCTTCCTTGGGAAGCTATTACTGTTTGCAATTTTGGGCTTTTCTTGGGTTCTTAGAGAGAGAAAGAGAGAAGCTGGAGGAGATCGCTCACGTGGAAGTCTGAAGCCCGGATCGACTCCGTTGGACTTCAAGGTATTAGCCTCGTGTAAATTTGTGTGCCTCTAGAACTCGCTAGATTCCGACACAACCGAATTCCGTGAAGAAACGAAGGTTTATTCCTTCAAACCGCTTTTTGGTTTGGGTATTTTGAGGTTTCGATGTCGGTGACTCTCGCAAGGGTTTTATCGCCCGTTAGGAGAGGAGTTTAAGCTTTGATCAAATCCAGTATGAGTGCGAGAGGTTGAGCTCTCAAATCGCTTCGCGTGGAGGAACCGAAGCTTGGTTTTTACTCAAAATACACGATGATCTCGCGAGTTAGGAAGGTAAGATTTGGTTTAATATGTATAGAATTAATTTAATAATTGGTTCATGTGTGTTTGGAAATGGGTGAGATGAGTTTTGGATGAGTTGGATCAAAGAAGAAGACGCCCGTGTTTCTGAAAAATCTGTCAAAATCGATCGATCAAAGTTAGTAATCAATCGATCGATATTGACAGGACAGTAATGTGAAAGGTTTCTGGAGAAATTGATTGATCAAAATAAAATTTGATCGATTGATTTGTGAAACCAATAGTTCGAAATGGATTTTGATTAATCTATTTTGGAGTCCGATCGACTGGTTTGTGCACTGATCGATCGGATTGTAAAACAGAGAAGGAAAGTGATCTGAGGAAACCGATCGATCGAAATAGATTTCGATCAATCGATTTGAAAACCGATCGATCAGTTTGGGAACCAATCGATTGGATTGTGACAGCAGAGATATGTGGATTTTTAGAAGAAATCGATCGATCGAACTAGAATTCAATCGATCAATTTTGGAAATCGATCGATCGGTTTGGAATTCGACCGAACGATTTGGTCAAATTCTGAGATTTTTCTATTTTTAATAAGGGATCTCGGGGAGGCTTTAGGACTTCCCATTTTGTGTCCAATTTGATATAAAGGATGAAATGTTGTTGTGTTCTAGGTTGTGATCAAGGGAGCGTGGTGGAAAGGTTGCCTTGAAAGAGGGAATCTTTGTTTTGATTTCGAGGTTATGGTGGGGAAATTTTCATACATAATTGCCTTTTTTATTTAATTTCATAGGTGTTTGATATGATCGAATGCAATGTGATAAGTTTTTGGATTTGAAATGAATTAGTATTTGACCTCTTTGCAATTGAAATTTTAGATCTTTGAAATTTAATATTTGATTGAATATTTTGAATATTTGAAATACTCAAAAGCTTTGAATTATCGAATCTTTGACATATTGGTTGTTTTGGAAATTTATTGAAATATCGAATCAAGTAATGATCTTTGTTTTAAACATTGTATATAGCCTTCGAAAATCATGTAAAGAATTTCATTTTTGACATCTTTGTGAGCTTTTGCAAGTTTTAAATTTTGATTTCTATGGAAATCCTTCGAATGATAAATGAATAGAATTGAAACCATTAATCTTTGAATCGTGAATCGAACCATAAGTTAAGAAAAAAAGTTAACTGGACCGCTATGGGTGGATTATAAATATACCGTGGACCGCTATGGGCGGATTATATGTACATCGTGGGCCACTAGGGCGAAATTGAACTGGTACGACAGTTTATCCGTAATTTTAACCTTCTTAATTTAGAAATCTAAAATTTGAATATAAGAACCGTAATTTGACCGGTATGGCGGGTTATCCGTAATTTAAACCGGTATGACGGGATATCCGTAATTTGAACCGGTACGGCGGGATATCCGTAATTTGAACTGGTACGATAGTTTATATGTAATTCTTTATTTATATCATGCTTTGAAATTCGAACATTGAATCCGAAACTCTGAACTCACTATGTAAACTATGTAAGAATGTGTAAGACTGGCACGGCGTGATATCCGTGATTCGAACTGGCGTGATGGGATATTCGGGAATGGAAGAAGTAAAACATGTAAAAGAATATGAATCGAACTCAATAACTCAAGATAAGACATATAAGAGAATGTGAATCGAACTCAGTAAAGCAAGATAAGACATGTAAGTGAATGTGAAGCGAACTTGGTAAAACCAAGATAAGACATGTAAGTAAATGTGAATTAGATTCAGTAAATTACTTTCCGTTTTGACATGGTTTTGACATGAACAAGACACGTCATCTCACTATATACTCATCCACATCATTATCATCTTCTTCTTCTTTATCATCTTCCTCATTATCTTCTTCCTCTCTAGACACGTCATCTCCTTCTTATACTTGCCTTTTTTTCCTTTGTATCTCTTTTGGGCTACTCGCTGTAGGAAGTCTAGGTCCTTAAGTGGATCCAGATTTCCTGCCACAACCTACAATAACAGACATATTTATATTAGTCAAACAAGGCATATAACATACATAGTATGTCTATTATAAAACCACATATTTCGTATCCATTAATTGATTAAGAAAGGTAGAATAGTACCTTAAACTTCTAAAACTTTTGCCAATAGAAGTTCGCGTCCGAGAGCGAAATCTTTAGTGGCATATATTTTAACAACAGCGGCCACTCGTTATTGATGTTCTTCACGAATCCAGATGAAATTTGAGGAACGTTCTCAAATGCGCATACATGTAAGAAAATTGTGCAGCCTAGCACACAATACCTCACCCCACCAAGAGAACGCTTGGCTGCATCTATGGAATCGGGCAAGTAGGCATAAACCACATCCCCCCAATTGTGGCCATCGAAAGTGCAAAGATCATTTGTGAGATCGATGTACTCCCAATCGATTGTATGGCGAATGTCGAGGAGGAGGAAGTTCGCTAACAAATACAAGTTTCCGAGCCGAATGAAATCGTCATCAGATAGGAGAGGTGAAGCGAGGGAGACTCAATCAGGGCCCTCGTGACCAACTGTCCTGCTGCCACTCCGTAAAATAAGTGCTCTCTAAAAGTGAGTGCACCTTCAGGATCTGTCAGCACTGAAGGTATTGTCGATGCGGAAAGGGACCCAACTTTCAATCCTAAAATCTTGCTTACGTCATTCCAGATGAACAGAACAACGTACTCTCCTATCGTGAAAGTCTCATTCTCCGAATCGAATCCTTAGACAATAGTGTGTACAAGCTGCCCGGATTGCGTGATGGATTCGCTAATCAACCACAAATATCGAAAACAACTTTACGAGAGGAGGAGCTCTTTCCTGGCACTCCTTAATTGAGAGTACCATCGGCCCAGTTTTCGATAGTTCATTGCACCTTTGATGGTTTGCTTGTCATCCTCATCGACTATTTATTTCCCTTTCCTCATTCTTTTTACCATTTTCTTTTTAGCTTTAAATCCGAACTGAAAAACATAAATAAGAAGATTGTTAGATGTTAGATGACTAATACAAGATCGATATAAGACATTATAATACATTAAAGGACTTATATAAGAATACTAAATGATTGATATCAGATAATAATATAGTGATGTGAGACAATGCAGGCCTATTATTAGACTCATGGTCAGCATTAAACTACATTCTGAGTAGTTACAAAATATTATAAAGTACTGATGTGAGCACATTAGAGGACAGATATCAGACAATAATGTACTGATGTCAGACAGTACATGACTGATATCAGACTCATTATCAGCGTTGAAATACATTCTGAGCAATTATAAAATACTGAGTAGTTACAAAATACTATAAAGTATTTATGTGAGCACATTAGAGGACTGATATCAGACAATAATGTACTGATGTCAGATAGTACATGACTGATATCAGACTCATTGTCAGTATTAAACTATATTATGAGTAGTTACAAAATACTATAAAGTATTGATATGAGCACATTAGAGGACTAATATCAGACAATAATGTACTGATGTCAGCCAGTACATGACTGATATTAGACTCATTGTCAGCATTGAACTACATTCTGAGCAATTACAAAATACTATAAAGTACTGATAAGAGCACATTAGAGGACTGTTATCAGATAATAATGTACTGATGTCAGACAGTATATGACTGATATCAGACTCATTGTCAACATTAAACTATATTCTGAGCAATTATAAAATACTATAAAGTACTGATGTGAGCACATTAGAGGACTGATATCAGACAATAATGTACTCATGTGAGACAGTACAGGGCTGATATCAAACTCATTGTCAGTATTAAACTACATTCTGATTAGTTACAAAATACTATAAAGCACTGATGTGAGCATATTAGAGGACTGATATCAGACAATAATGTACTGATGTCAGAGAGTGCATGACTGATATCAGACTCATTGTCAGCATTAAACTACATTCTAAGTAGTTACAAAATACTATAAATTACTTATGGGAGCACATTAGAGGACTGATATCAGATAATAATATACTGATGTCAGATAGTACATGACTGATATCAAACTCATTATCAATATTAAACTATATTTTGAGTAATTATAAAATACTATAAAGTACTGATGTGAGCACAGTAGATGACTGATATCAGATAATAATATACTGATGTGAGATAATACAGGACTGATATCAGACTCATATCAGACAGATATCAGACAATAAAGATATCTGAATCTATAAAGGAATGATGTGAGAATGATAAAAGACTAATATCAGATAATAAAGTCATGTGGTGAAACAATATCGGACTGATATCAGACTCATTTTTAGCAATAAACTGCTTTCTGACCTTCATGAGTAAAGTTATCTAATTCTATAAAGGACTGATGTGAGAATATTATAGGACTGATATCAGACAGTAATGTACTGATGTGAGACAGTACAGGACTGATATCAGACTTATTTTTAGTATTGAACTACATTCGGACCTACATGAGTAATCTTAATCTATAAAGTTGTGATGTGAGAATATTAAAAGACTGATATCAGACAATAAAGTCATTATGTGAGACAGTACATGACTGATATTAGACTCATTTTAAGCTTTAAATTACATTCTGGCCTACATGAGTAAAGTTATCTGATTCACATATATTACACATCATAGATCCACATATATTACACATCAGAGAAAAAGAACAGTGGATTATCCAATAACATTACGAAGTACTATAGTCGTACAGTGAGTAGTATATTATCCAACGATATACTTATTACAATATTTTTAATATTTCTCATCACTTTTCTCATTCAGTACCCTACTTATTACAACAAGTTTGTCACTTAGCAAACTTTATAATTTATTTCGGCATTTTTTTTACCTTAGCCCTTGTCAAGTCCAACGATTGTGTCCCTCATCAACTTCCCAGCCATTCTCAATTTACTTTTAAAGAGACCTTGATATTTGAAACCAAATCCACCTTCAGACATATGAGTTAGTAAGAACAGGTATGAGATAATAGAGTGTTACTGTCAGACAATAAAGGATTTATATCAGACTTAAAATTATATTTTAAACTTCATTTATCCCCTGCATGAGTTGTGACAGCCTAGATTTCGATACCTCAAAACCCGTGCCCCAAAAGCCTGCACGGAACATTGGTATACCTAAGCAACAATAAAGTAAAAAAATTATAAGAGAACTAGTACTGAACAAATTCTCCAGTTCTACTATATAACACAAAAACATATGTAACCCAAAAGATTGTTCTAATCCCATGCCCTGCATGGGCAAAAGAACCAATCCGAACCATTAGTGTCGTCACTACGGTCACCCCGGACGGTTCGACAAAATAATATTACATAGCACATCATCTCTACAAAAGAGGCTGGACATACCAAGCCGTACAATTTTTCTCTCTCAAAAATCTATCAAAGTACGTAGGGGTCCTCTAGAAGAAATCCTCAGGAGGGGGCTCTGACTCCTCCCTAGGCACGTAATCCGAATCCTCTGGATCAACGTCTCCCAAAGTAGTAGCAACAGCAAGCACCGGACCTGTGACGTATAGTATAAAGGGGGAGCTACATCATAGCTCAATAGGGAAACAACAGAATGAACATATAAATCAATATTTCTCACATATATTCCATGACATTAGAAGCATGATTTATCAATAAAAATAATTAGAAAATAGTTTTAAACCACTGAAAGCATGAACTGAATGTATCTGTTACTCTACATGTGTTTACTTGTTCTCAACTTGTTCACAAAAGATAAAGATCGGCCTCAAAACTTAAATCATAACTTAAATAATCCTCGATGCACTATAGCCTCGAGCCCCGATAGAATACCCTCCATCGTCGTCTAATCAGACTATTTTTCATTTATTTTCATTCATGTAATACTACCCAGGTCCCTTCCTCATAAGCGACGGGGTACTAAGCTCACATACATCTCTGGAATGTCATACTAGTGTACGGATTGGCCGCCGTACTAGTCACGAATATTCTACCGAGTCAGTCACAGGTATACCGCCGCATCGTTGGGGTATTCTCCAAACCTTAAATTAATGTGTAAATACATATAGTTATTCACCGTGTAATTGTGCTAAATATAATAATTTTGGCCTGATAAATTCTCATTTCATTAATTTCACGATTTTCCATACATCCCTAGGATGTAACCATCTAAATGCATCACTCAGATGCCCTTATAATATTCACTTCCCCTGGGGACGTCACATACTCATATCGAAAACTTATTTTCTTACTTAGTGTTCACACACACACACACTTAAGTTTCACATGTTCAACGCATTACTATTTATTTTCATATCACTACATACATGCTCTTGCAATTAAAGTACACATTCAAAGTGTTCCCTACCTCACGCATATAAATTCTCAAGCATCAAGGTCCATTGCGGCTCCCCATGTTCGTACTCATGTTTTCCAACCTAATTTACATCATATCATAAGTAAAGCATCGAGAACGATGCATAAAAGAAGGTACAAGACCCTCCTAGAACTCGAAAGTCCAAAATAAAACTAAATCAGAAACTGCCAAAATCGATTAATCGATCTCCATATCGATTAATCGAATTTCCCAAAATTGATTAATCGATCCCAAATCGATTAATCAAAATTCCAAAATTGATTAATCGATCAACAAATCGATTAATCGGTTTTTCCAGACTCCCCATTTTCCAGCCACTGGGAGTGCACAAATGATTAATCGATTTCAAATCGATTAATCGAAAACCAAAAATCGATTGATCGATTTTATTTTGATCAATCGATTTTGAGCATCAATGCCCAGATCAACTTTCAGGTCAAAATCGATTGATTGATTTTCAAAATCGATTGATTTATTTTGACAGGAACTCTATCCTCTTCGAGCATTTCTTCCAGCCTTCTTTTCTTTCAATTTTTCTTTCTTTTCTACATCTTTAATTCACCATTTAATCACTACTAATGCACAACAACTTACATATTGAAAGCTAATAAAACTCACCTCAAATCAATCTCTTGATTAATTCAATGGCTTGGGTCATGGGCTAGGGTTCTTAGCTTGATTCTATGAATTCATACACGTCGCCACCGGAGTTAATGCTCAAGCACGCCTTCAATTCGAAATCCACACTAACTCCTTTAGCATTTACTCTTTCCTTCCCTCTAAACTCTCTCTCTTCATAAATCTTCAACCACCAACAATAAAGAGAAATTACTTCTCTTTAGCTATTTAGCTATTTAACTCATTCCTTGCCTTTGGTGCAAAGCACATACACCCCTCAATGGTATATGTGACCTTATAACCAGATCTAACACTACATATTTAGGTGTCCTTTTCACCCCAAGCCTAGTCTAGTCTGAGTCATTCAGTTGACTTCTACCAGGTCAAATCTATGACCAGTTGGGCACGCATCCCGAGGATACTATTCAAAGCCCAAATTTAGGGATTGTTACATTCTCCCCATCTTGTGAATTTTCGTCCTCAAAAATGTACCCAAGGGCTTTCCGTCATGGAAGACTCACACACATTGAAACACGTATATACGAGTAGAAAACTTAACTACAATTGCATATACGAGTAGTAAATGGAACAACAAATAAGTTAGGATTAAAATTGCATTACTCAAAACAAAACAATGGCAACCATGCCATACTGTTCTATACATCGATTACCTACACCCAAAATAATTACAACCCAAAAGAAATGGCATCCATGCCACATAGTTCAGTACATAAATAGTCAATTAGTTACAACCCAAAAAGTAATTACAATTCAAAAAGAAACGCCAAAAGCTAACAATCACGTAGTCCCGTCCCCGAGCTGATCCTCCTCGTCATGCTTGCGAGTCCCAGAACCCGATGCATCAGGAGCCCATGCCCGCGCCACCGCGATGCGCTGATGATAGTTGCTGGGATACATGAACTGCATGGTCTGATGGAGTAGGGCCTCATGAAAATTCAGCCGGTAGTCCATCCGAGTGTTGCTCTCCTCCATTCGTCTGTGGTGCTCCAGCATCTGGCGATTGTTACTAAAGGCTGCTCTGCAGGTGGTACCAGTTCAGGAGGCTGCTCCCCCGCTGCTTGGTTCTGTGGTGGTACAAAAGGCTGCTCCCCCACTGTTGGTTGGTCTTGCTGTGGTGGTGGGGCATCACCAGCCTAGGCAAGTGTTGGTTCCTCTAGTGGTAAAGCCTTCTTCAAAAGCTTGTAGCTTCGGCTCCACGAAGAGATAGAATAGTGTTGTACATGGTTTGTGGCCCTCAGCTCGGTGGGAGAAATCACATACTCTGCGACGGCAGAGTAGCACTCTAACATGTTGGAAATGAGCCGAGCGTAAGGCATACGCTCCTTGGGTCTCAAGGGTCCCTTCATCATTTTTCCTTTAATATATATCATACCCTCAATCACTAAGTTGGTAGCGACAAACCAACGGCTGCAGTATGCCGCGTATAATGCCTGTTGGACCAACTCTACCCTCTCGGTATCATGGCGCATGGGATAAAGGCTGCATTTTATAATTGAGTCAAGCATCCATAAATGAGGGGGTAAGTCAACCCGTCGTATGGACTTTCCAGAGCCCTTGCTCCCCTTTGTCATCTCGGTTCTTATCTCCTCAAAATTTATGGGTTGTGGGAAAGGAGGTAAAAGATTGGTCTCTAGTACATACGTCAGAAAGCACTCTAAGGATTCATGAACGTGGCGTAGGGTAAAAAGATAGTTATGACCATCGATCTCAGTCATAACAGTGTCATCCACTTGACCCGCTTTTAGGTTTTGGTAAAATAACCTAACGAGCCTAGGGTAGTAGTAACCATGCAAAGGTTTCAAAAGATTTCTGAGGCCCACATCCATGAGGTATTTTCGGGCCCATTTGGTTTCGCCCTCAACCTCAGGATCCGTAAACAGAGCCTCGTCAACAATGTATTCATTTTCGAAGTCCTTCGCAGCCCACCACTCATTAGGTTGCGGTAAATGTCCGGGTGGTGGTGGTGGTGGTGACGAGTCACGTGACGATGCGTCCGTCAAATAAGATGAAGATGATGATGATGATGATGATGATGATGATGAAGGTGAAGGTGGTGGTGGCGCAGCGTTCTTACGCCGTATCGGTAGCTTAGAAGTCACTTGCTTCAAAGCAAGCCTAGTTTTAGGCGACATTTTAGGTTTCAAAAGCGAGAAGAATGTAGAAACCTAGGGCTGGAGATACGCAAAATGAAATGAAATCTAAAGATTTAGGGTTTATCGTTCGCGCTCGATCCGAATGGGTAGGGTTTTGATTTGAACCCGATCCGCAAAGCCTTCAAACCCTTGCAGTTTTGCTAGCCAAAGGGAGAAGAAAAAGGGCACCCAAGAGAGAAAATGAGTTTGAAATTCGAAAAGGGAAGAAATTTCCTAAAACTGTTATATATAGGCAAAAATTGATTAATCGATTTCCAAAATTGATTAATCGGTTTTCATCACTTAAACTCAGCTACTCGAAATCGATTAGTCGGTTTCAAAAATCGATTGATCGATTTTCAAAATCAACTAATCGAATTTAAATCGATTAATCGAAATTTACTGCTATTATATTTCCAGGTTTGCTAGCTCACTGGTGCGTACCAGTCGTTCAATTGAACGATTTTGATTAATCAAAATCCAAAATCGATTAATCGACTTGCAAATCGATTAATCAGTTTTGATAGAATTGGAAAAAAAAAATTTACTTTTTTTTTTTCCTTATTTCATTCTGTCTTTTTGTCAGTTTTTCTATGGTTTCTAGGTAAGTCACTTACTGACCTTACTTGTGCTTCTCAGTACATATTGGCCATCCATTTCATGATGTAATTACCATCATGCTTAACATTCTTTGATTTCACAACAAGTTCATTCACACCCAACATTTTTCTTTGCATTGCCTGAACGAGCTGACATAAACGTGTCGAATTTACAAAAATACATACAATGATATAATTATGCTCTCAGCTCTCTGCGAATAAGTTCAGATACTGCTCTCTCACATTCGTCTCGTGTTCCCAAGTAGCTTCTTCGGCCAGATGATTCCTTTATTGAACAAGCACTAAAGGAATCACCTTCGTGCGTAACAGTTGCTCTTTTCTATCCAATATCTGAGCTGGTTTCTCTATCATGGTCATATCTTTGTGCATTTCAAGCTGCTGACTGCCCAAGATATGGGCAGGGTCATTTACATACTTTCGGAGCATAGAGACATGGAAGACGTTGTGTACCTGATCAAACAATGATGGTAATCCAACGCGATATACGACCTCGCCGACTCAACCTAAAACCTCAAAGGGTCCAAGATAACGAAGACTCAACTTGCCTCTCTTTGTAAATCTCATGACGCCTTTCATGGGCGATACCTTTACAAACACATGTTCGCCAACGGTGTAGTCCACACTCGTTCTTTTGATATCGGTATAGCTCTTTTGTCTGCTCTGAGCCGACTTAAGTCTCTCTTTGATCATACAAACAATGACAGCATTATCTTCAAGTAATTTCATCCCCAAAATAAACTTTTTGTCGGTCTCTTCCCAATTGATAGGCGATCTACATCGCCTTTCATAGAGATCTTCATACGGTGTCATCCCAATGCTCACTTGAAAGTTATTGTTGTATGCAAATTTGATCAATGGTAGGTGTTGATCCCATGATCCTTGTAATTCAAGCATACACACTCTGAGCATGTCTTCTATCACCTGGTTTACTCACCCCGTTTGCCCATCGGTCTGCAGATGGAACGTTGAACTAAAGTCTAATCGCGTACCCATGCCTTCCTGAAACTTCTTCCAAAATTTTGAAGCATATAATGGGTCACGATCAGAGACAATGCTACTAGGAATCCCGTGCAAATGTACGATCCCCTTCATATACAACTCTGCGAGTCTTCCTGCTGTGTACATCGTGTTGTAGGGCAAGAAGTGTGTTGACTTGGTTAATCGATCTATGATTATCCAAATGGCGTTGTATCTTTTTGCTATACGTGGTAACCCAACAATAAAATCCATAGAGACTGATTTCCACTTCCACTCTGGTATGGGTAAAGACTGCAATAATCCAGTAGGATATCTATGATCTACTTTTACCTGCTGACATGTCAAACACCGTGACACGTATTTGGCTGCATCTTACTTTAGACCTCTCCACCAGTAACTCTTCTTCAAGTCTTGATACATTTTGGTGCTACCGGGGTGGATTAAATATTTTGATTTGTATGCCTCATCAAGGATAGTTTGTCGCAGATGGGCATCAACTGGGATACAAAGGCGTCCCTTGAATAGTAAGGAACCATCTTCTTTCACTAAGAATTCTGGTTTGATGCCCTCAATCACATCTTGTCAGATTTTAGTTAACTCCGGGTCTTTCATTTGTAGCTCGTGAATATGCTCAAAGATCATCGGTCTCACTGTTATGTTGGCCAAGAAAGCTCATGTAGCTTGCACCTCGATATTTGTGTCATATAATAAAAGATCTTCAAACAACTTCCATTTGTGCATTCTCATGATCAAATTAGCCAACTGAGCTGAACCCTTACGACTCAAGGCATCGGCTACAACATTAGCCTTGCCTGGGTGATATTGTATGGAGCAATCATAGTCCTTGAGAAACTCCATCCATCTGTGCAGCCTCATATTTAATTCCTTCTGTGTAAATAGGTACTTGAGGCTCTTATGATCGGTGAAAATCTCAAAGGTCTCATCGTACAAGTAATGCCTCAAAAGTTTCAACGCAAATATGACTGCTACTAGTACCAGGTCATGTGTCAGAATTTCTTCTCGTGATCTTTCAGCTGTCTCAACCCGTAAGCAATCACTTTCTTGTGTTGGTTGAGCACGCAGCCTAAACCATTATGTGAAGCATCACTATATACCGCAAACCCTGCACTGCCTGAAGGAATTGCTAGCACTGGAGCTAAAGTGAGTCTCTTCTTGAGTTCTTGAAAACTCTTTTCGCTCGCTTCACTCCACTCGAATCTCGCATCCTTCCTTAAAGTCTTGTAAGTGGTTCCGATATTTTAGAAAATCCCTCTACAAAACATCGATAGTAGCCAGCTAGACCGAGGAAACTACGGACGTCTGTTACCGTCTTTGGTTGTTCCCATTTTACCACTGCTTCGATCTTCGTCGGATCTACTATGACACGATCCTATGAGACAATATGTCCCAAAAAGCTAACTTTCTCTAACCAAAACTCGCACTTAATGAGTTTGGCATATAGTTGGTGTTCGCGTAGCGTTTGTAGAGCAACTCTCAAATGCACTTCATGTTCTTTCTTTGACTTGGAATATATCAGGATGTCGTCGACAAATATTACGACGCAAGTGTCCAGGTGTGGTTTAAACACCCGATTCATCAAATCCATAAACGACACCGGTGCATTCGTTAGATGAAATGGCATCACTAAGAATTCATAGTGTCCATGCCGCGTCCTGAATGCTGTCTTCTGGATGTCCTATGCCTTGACTCTCAGCTGATGGTATCCAGATATCAGATCGATCTTGGAAAAGTATCTCGCTCCTTACAGCTGATCGAATAAATCGTCAATCATAGGCAATGGATATCAATTCTTGATGGTTAGTTTATTTAATTGACGATAGTTGATGCACAGTCGCATCGATCCGTCTTTCTTCTTGACAAACAAGACCGGTGCTCTCCAAGGAGACATGCTAGGTCTTATAAATCCCTTATCCATGAGCTCTTGCAACTGCTCTTTCAACTCCTTCAACTCAGCAGGAGCCATTTCATATAGTGCTTTGGAAACAGGCTCCGTTCTAGGTGCTAAGTCAATAGCAAACTCCACCTCTCTATCAAGAGGTAATCCTGGCAATTCCTTCGAAAATATATCCTCAAATTCACGTACAACTGTGATCTCTGTGATAATGTTCTTTCCTTCCTTATCTTCCTTCAAAAACACCAAGTAACCACTGCACCCTTTTCTGATTAAACGCTCGACCCTAACTACGGACACAAGTGGCATAAATGTCGACCTCATTCCCCGAAATCGAAATGATCTCCTTGTATTAGGTCTGAAGATGACGACTTTGTTCTTATAGTCGATCGTTGCACCATGTTGTGACAACTAATCCATGCCAAGGATCACGTCGAATCCTTGCATATCCAACAGAACTAAATTCGTTGCCAGTTCATAGACGTCTCCATCTCTGATAGTTACTATCACTGATTTACATGCCATGTCCATATCGACGGATTCCCCAGTCGAAATAGATACCGCTAAGACAAAATCCAACGTCTCTAGGTTAACCTTCATCTTCTTTGTAAATCGAGGAGTGGTAAATGAGTGGGTAAACCTCGAGTCTATCAACACTCTACCTTCATAGGCTAAGTCACTCTCCTTTCCATATAATTGTAAGGTACCTATATCATACATATATGCATACATACATAACATAATATATACATCAAAATTTAATTCGCAGGGATAAATCTATACTACCTCCTATATAGATGCAATTTATTTTCTATCTAAAACTTTAAGAAATTGAAATTCTTAAATTTTAAAAGAAAATCTCACCTTTGATAACGTCGTTGGTATTTTGTGCTTCTTGGGCAGTAACAGTGTAGGCTCTTCCTTATACGACCGGCTTCCTTATTTGTATCGGTCTTGGCATGGAAGCAGAAGCCGTTCTCTCTTTACTCATCTCAGGGCAATCTCGGATTATGTGGTCCATCTTTCCACACTTGTAACAACCCCGAGTACCCCTTCTACACTCCGCTATTTTATGAGACTTGCCACACTTGGCACAAGTCTCAACCGTAGTAGCAGACGCTGCCCGTGAGAAACCCTGGGTAACTGATACTCCAGTGGTGGTAGCAGGGTTCTCATATCTGATCGGCCTCCCAGACGCAAGCACAGGTAATCTCTGATAATTTGTTTATAGCGTCGGTCTGATATAACCAGTTTGGAACGGTTGTCTCTGAATGGGTGCTACGAATCGCAGCTTTTTGTTCACCGACTCGTAGTTTCCCACCTTACTTTGATCCGTCCTTCCTCTCCCTTGTTGATCTCTCCTTCGGTACCGATCCTCATTGTCTTCTTCTATTATCAAGGCCTTACTCATGACCTCTCCATAGGTCTTTAATTCAAAGGCTGCTACCTTTCCCCTGATGTCCGGCCTCAAGCCACATTGTAGTCTTTTAGATTTCAGCATCTCCGTAACCACAAAGTCAGGAGCAAAGCGAGCAAGCCTCATGAACTCTATTCCATACTCTTACCGACATCCTTCCCTGCTCGAGCTGAAGAAATTTAACTTCCATCTGATTGCGTACTACTTTAGGGAAGTACTATTTGTTAAACTCTTCCGCAAATTCCTCCTATGTTTATGGCAATCTTGAGGTTTCCTGAGCCCTAGTCCTAGAGACGGACTTACACCATGGGCCTGCCTTCCCATCTAGCATATACGCTGCCCAACGGACACTTTCATCCTTCATGCACGTAAGTACGCTGAATACCTTCTCCATTTCACTTAGCCAATTTTCTACATCCATTGGCTTCGCTTGCCCTAGAAAACTCGGAGGACGCATCCTCATAAACTCCGTGAATGCATAGGGCAATGCCTGGATAGTACCTACTAGAGGTGTAGGTGGCTGATGCTAGTCATTTACATTATGAGTTGCCAAGGACGCCGCTTGCTGAGCCATGGCGGTTGCCATGGTTTTCATAGTATGCATCATCCTCTGATGCTCTTCTCTCTCTTCATTTCTTTCTCTTACCATTTCCTGTTCTCGTTGATCCCTATCCTGACGGTTGCTATCTTGATTCTCTACTTGGTCTCGATTCTCTTGACCACTACTTCCTAGGGTCCCTCTATTCCCCAACGGTACTCTATTCGAAGTCGAGACAAAATTGTCTCTACTCCGTAAGTTCCTTTCATGACCGCCCCTGGGTCGATCTCTTCCTCTAGAAGACATAACGCTCTGCACATGAAACTAAAGTTTCATTAGCAGAAGGTCCTATGCTCTGACAAAACCAAGACTTGTTAAAAATTCTAACAGAAATCACTCTGATACCAACTATGGCAGCCCAGATTTTAACACTCTGAAACCCGTGCCATCGGTACAACCCTCGAGGCCTTGCCCCAAATGCCTGCACGGAACATTGATATACCTAAGCAACAGTAAAGTAAAATAATTACAAGAGAACTAATACTGAACAAATTCTCCAGTTCTACTATATAACACAATAACGTATGTAACCCAAAAGCTTGTTCTAATCTCATTCCTCTGCATGGGCAAAAGAACCAACCCGAACCATCAGTGCCGTCACTACGGTCACCCCAGATGGTTCAACAAAAGAATATTACATAATACATCATCCCTACAAAATAGGCTGGACATACCAAGCCATACAGTTTCTCTCTCAAAAATTTATCAAAGTACGCAGGGGTCCTCTAGAAGAAATCCTTAAGAGGGGGCTCTAACTCCTCCCTAGGCACGTAATCCAAATCCTCCGGATCAATGTCTCCCGAAGCAATAGCAGCAGTAAGCACTGGACCTGTGACGTATAGTCTAAAGGGTGAGTTACATCATAGCTCAATAGGGAAACAACAGAATGAACATATAAATCAATCTTTCTCACATATATTCCATGACATTAGAAGCATGATTTATCAATAAAAATAACTGGAAAACAGTTTTAAACCACTGAAAGAATAAACTAAATGTATCTGTTACTCTACATGTGTTTACTTGTTCTCAACTTGTTTACAAAATATAAAGATCGACCTCAAAACTTAAATCATAACTTAAATAATCCTCGATGCACTATAGACTCGAGGCCCCATGGAATACACTCCATCGTCATTTAATCAGACTATTTTTTATTTATTTTTCATTAATGTAATACTACCCAGGTCCCTTCCTTATAGGTGATGGGGTATTAAGCTCACATACATCTCTGTGATGTCATATTGGTGTACAGATTGGCTGCCGTACCGGTCACGGATATTCTGCCGAGTCAGTCACGGGTATACCTCCGCGTTGGTGGGGTATTCTCCAAACCTTAAATCAATGTGCAAATACATATAGTTATTCACCGTGTAATTATGCTAAACATAGTAATTTTGGCCTGATCAATTCTCATTTCATTAACTTCATGATTTTCCATACATCCCTGGGATGTAACCATCTCAACGCATCACTCAGATGCCCTTATAACATTCGCATCCCCTGGGGATGTCACATACTCATATCGTAAACTTATTTCCTTACTTAGTGTTCACATACACACACTTAAGTTTCACATGTTCAACGCATAACTATTCATTTCCATATCACTATATACATTCTCTTGTAATTAAAGTGCATGTTCAAAGTGTTCCTTACCTCACGTGTATAAATTCTCAAGAGTCAAGGTCCATTGTGGCTCCCCATGTTTGTACTCATATTTTCCAACCTAATTTATATCATATCATAAGTAAAGCGTCGAGAATGATGCAGAAAAGAAGGTACAAGACCCTCCCAGAACTCCAAAGTCCAAAACAAAACTAAATCAGAAACTGTCAAAATCGATTAATCGATCCCAAATCGATTGATCAAAATTCAAAAATCAATTAATCGATCCTCAAATCGATTAATCGATTTTTCCAGACTCCCCATTTTCCAGCCACTTGGAGTGCATAGACGATTAATCGATTTCAAATCAATGAATCGAAAACCAAAAATCGATTGATCAATTTTATTTCGATCAATCGGTTTCGGGCATCAGTGCCCAGATCTACTTTCAGGTCAAACTCGATTGATCGATTTTCAAAATTGATTAATCGATTTTGATAGGAACTCTATCGTCCTCGATCATTTCTTCCAGCCTTCTTTTCTTTTAATTTTTCTTTCTTTTCTACATCTTTAATTCACCATTTAATCACTAAGCTAATGCACAACAACATAAATTTTGATAGCTAATAAAACTCACCTCAAATCAATCTCTTGATTGATTCAATGGCTTGGGTCATCGGCTAGGGTTCTTAGCTTAATTCTACGAACTCATACACATCACTGCCGGACTTAATGCTCAAGCACGCCTTCAATTCGAAATCCACACTAACTCCTTTAGCATTTACTCTTTCCTTCCCTCTAAACTCTCTCTCTCTCTCTCTCTCTCTCTCTCTCTTCATAAATCTTCAACCACCAACATTAAAGAGAAATTACTTCTCTTTAGCTATTTAGCTATTTAACTCATTCCTTGCCTTCGGTGCAAAGCACATACACCCCCTCAATGGTATATGTGACCCCTATAACCAGATCTAACACCACATATCTAGGTGTGCCTTTTCACCCCAAGCTTAGTCTAGTCTGAGTCATCCAGTTGACTTCCACTAGGTCAAATCTATGACCAATCGGGCACGCATCTCGAGGACACTATTTAAAGCTCAAATTTTGGGGATGTTACATGAGTAAACTTCAAGAATTAAATATACATTAAAAAGGACCGATGCGAGACATATTAAACAAGTTACATAAGACATAAGAGAACCTCTTACAAAGCTGGTTGAACTGATATAACCTGTAAACATTCCAACGAATGACACATTTATTATATATCAGAGATAAAAGAAAAATAGTGAATCATCCATATAAATAACAAGGTACATTAGCTACGTCCAATGACTGATACGAGACTCAGAGAAGTTGTACATTGCCTACCGATGTACTTATTATAATATTTTTTACATTCCTCGTAATTGTTAAAATTGAACACTCTACTTATTATAAAAAGTATCTCACTTAGCAAAATTAATTATTTTTTTTTATATTTTTTTTACTATGGTCCTTGACAAGTTGACCGATTGTGTCTCTCCTGCTTACAAGTTGTACAATGCATTCTCCGTTTCTTTTCAAGTACAGATTTCAACCTTCTTTTCCGTAGTCGACCTGAGGAGTTCTTGCAGTGAGGCGGGTGACCAACAGGACTAACATGCTTGACGTGCCATTGAGATTTGTCTAGAGTCGGTTCAATTACCTTACTATATATCTCACAATACCGTGTAGATGTATACCACTCCTCACAATATATCGACAGATCTATTTACTCCAATAAATGACAGCTATGGCATGGATACAAGGGAGGCCCAGAATGTCAAAACAACGACAAGAATATGACCTCTTACCTAAATGTACATTGTACTTAAATGTTGACATTGATGCCTCAAAAATATTGGGTGATAATTGTAGAACTTGACAAAACCTAGCTGCTTCGTCAGCCTCTTTCAAGATATCAGATGCATATGGGGTTAAACCCTTCAACATCTTTTGACCTTTTGTAGCTTTGTCATAAAAATGTTAGACAACTTTCTTCCTTGTTGCTTTAATAAGGACTATTATTGGTAGACCTCTAGCATGAACTAGGATTTTATTCAAGCACTCAGACATATTTGTAGTCAAAAGATCGTATTTATGACCAGGGAAGAGCACTCTAGACCACCTCCATGGTTCACTCTGTCGAAGATATTTTGCACCAGCAGGGCTCACACCCTCAAGTTTCGTCATTAGCTCATCATATTATTTTACAGTATATGCCCGAGGAATAGGCCAGAGTTGACTCCACAAAGCCGAATTCCTAAACTTCTCCCTAAAGTTCTTGACAATGTGAAAGAAGCAAAAGCTATGAGTGACATTTGGAAATACTTTTGGTACCATCACTTTAATAACATCTGCATGGTCTGAAATTATGGCAATTTCTCTATCATCATCCATGATCACTTCTTGAAGACATCGAAGAAACGATTCCCAAGTATCTTCTGTTTCACCATCAACTACAGTAAAAGCAATGGGGAGCAAACCATTGTTGCCATCGACAGCTGTCGCAATTAGTATCGGGCAGAGAAATTTACCTTTTGAGTGTATTCCATCAATCGAAATTATGGGCCTCAATGTTATTTTATATCCATCGATAGAGGGACTGAATGCCCAAAAAAATCTAAGGAATGAGTCATCATACAAACATTATAGATTCATGAAGTCGTCAGGATCAGATCTACGCACTTTTGCAATATATGAAGGGAGAATAGCATAAGACGACTCCCAACCACCCCTAATGTTAGCCAACGCTATCTCTTTTACCTTTCATGCTTTACGATAACTTATTATAATCCCTCAATTTATTTGGATTTCAGAGATAATTTTGACAGGCGCATAATCAGTAGCATCCTTCAACATATTCGTTATTTTAGAATCTATCCAATCACTTGAGGCATGTTGATAACCTCCCTTTTTTTGCATAGCTACACTAAGTGGACTGTGTTTGTGCTCAGGATTTATTGTTTTAATTATGAAAGAATCGCCACCGTCATTGCCCCTACTCGCGTAAAAACGTCATGGACAAATATTGTCCGCACACCTAGCAGCAACAATCCTCTTAGTTGCCTTTATTGGTTTCAATTAAAAATTCTCCAGCACATCATTATTCTTCAAGGCAGTGAGAAATTCTTCTCGAGAAGAAAATACTTTTTCGACAGTCAAAGATGTATTTTCAATCATATCAAAACTCGGCTTCCTTGTGGAACTCTCTCATTCTAAGTTGTCATCTTTAATTTCGAAGTCTGCATCTTTTGATTTATTCTCAATACTTTGTCCCTGGAATCCCACTCCAACTGAATAACTCGAGTTGTTATCTGAGCCCGTATATTCAGTAATCTCATAGTCTCCTGATAGTTCATCGATACTATTGTTCTGAGTACTAACTGAACTAGAAACCCATATCTTCAATGGCAGACCACTCTCGTTCATTCAATTAAAATAGATATACAATGTGTCACTCATACGTAAGATATGCACTATAATATTACACATGATTATCCAAAAACTCAATTCATAGTCACTTCTGAGCTGGTGGAGAATTTTTCGCCGAATTTGAGTCTTCATATACTTGTCCCTCTTCAATTACTTTCTCTTCTACACAAGTATCAGGGAGGGGATGTAGAAATAGACGTGAATGCTCGGAACTATAAAATTACTCATAAGTATTAACCAAAGGATGTGACTCCTCATTAATAAAGCTCATCCTTTTTCCAAAGAAATGGGAGACCAATCCACCTAAAATTGGTATTTCATTCACGCTTTTCTTCAGCAACAGGGACAAAAAACTAAGTCATAAGCATTGCGAGAGGTTGAGTACTATGTGTATAAGAAAATAATTGTAAACTATATAAAAAATTATGTAAAATACTCACTGTCGTGGGTCGGATTGATAGTACGATCGGTGAGTTTGATGGGCTTTTGCATTAGGAAACATGCGGTCATGAGCAATTCTACGATCGAAAGCATACTAGTATATATCAGTAAACTTATTGATAATTTGTCAATTAATATTAAATAAAAGTACAAATATATAACTTCATCGACTTACCTAAATGTCTCTGTTTTCTCTCATTTCTTCACTGTATCTAAGTAGAGGTTGTATCGTTCATTACATCCAATACCTTTACTCCGTGAGTCATCAGGTTTCTCACTACAAAATAAGCAACATAAAGCATGGAATGTTTGACTACCAAAAAAATTTAATTACATTTACTTCTAATCTACTAGCACATACCTCCTTAGCATTCATGTCTCCAGACTTTTCTTTCTTTTATGCTCGTTAAACTTATTTGACTCCACGATCTTTTCAGAAATATATAAGACAATGTGAGGACCCTCAATAGGGTATAGGGTCATCATGTCATGAAAGTCGATCTCATTGTCTATGTCAAAAAAAAAACTACCTTTGATAGTCAGATATTTATATCTAAACCTTAGATCCATCTGCTCCGATATTGACTTATACAAGTCATACATCTTTCCAATAAATTCGTTATATGTTGCATCCCGGCTTATCGATTTTTGTTTACATTTTTCGCCATTATACATCATATTATTTTCTTGAGCTTTCAATAACCCATTATAGTGACATACTAGTATAACTGTGTCAGTACTGATAATGCACATGCATGTGAAGCCTACATATATTAATATATAAGGTATTATCCAACTTTATGAAGATTAAATATCTCAATATAGTGACATACTTGTATAACTGTGTCAGTACCCATTACGGAACTACATATGAAGTCTACATATATAAGAATTATCCAACTCGGATTGGTCCGGATAATACAACCACAAATAATCAATTGGTGATCCTAATATTTTGTTTCATACTTCTACGATCCGTCTTATATAAAAGTCAAATAAGAAAATAAATAAATTATTAAATCCTAATGTCTTAAAAAAGACATTGATCATATCTTAAAGAAGATAATGCCTAACGAAGGGACATCACAGTCTTATATACAAACTATTATGCATCTTATATTGAAACTATTGATCGTGTCTTAAAGAAGAAACTACCTAACGATGGGGAATCACACGTTTACAAAAGGTTGATCTGATCATATTTTCTACAGCCAACTGACTTATAAATGGATAATACGGTCTTATAAATGACTCATCATGTCATCGAGAAACAACAGATTATCAAATGGACGATACAATCTTTTAAAAGACTAGTTATGACTTACCATTGATGTGATCATTCAAATTTTTTTATCAATCTATAATGGAAGCATGTCTTTACACATGCAAAATCGAAAAATAATAAAAAAATTTATTTTCTAGATCATAGTTTTATATTCTATAAAGATTAAAAATCACCTTTCGATTCAAACAGATAATTCAATCTATACGATATAGGTCAGAAAGATAATTCGTTATGTATAACAGTATACAAACCCTAAAATTTACAGATTTTTATAATTACTTACGAACAAAGAAAAAAAAATAAGCTTAAACTCTAAAGATTATTGTTTCAAAAGATATAAAAATATACCCCATCATTAAAGTGAAGATTATGGGTTCACAAATTCACAAATATCGAACTATTATCAACCTTATAGGATCCAAGTTAGATAAGTCATGTTAAACACCGACAACAGTGATGTACCAATAGGGATATTACATGACTTGGTCACATCTGAATCATTTACTGACTCTTATCAGTCCAAGTAAGACTCATGTGAGACCCGTAGAATCTAGATATGATGTGCAAATAATCATTTTTCATGATCGGGTCTCATATGAGTTATTTACTGACTCTTATCAGTCCAAATAAGACTCATGTGAAACCTGTAAGATCCAAATATGATATACAATGACATCAGCCAAGTTATAGTCTGATAATAGTGATGTACGAATAATCATTTTTCATGATTGAGTCTAATATGAGTCATTTACTGACTCTTATAAGTCAAGGTTAGACTAATGTGAGACATGTAGCTTATAAGAGATCAACACCTCTATCTACACAAGAAATGGATTAGACATGAGATAATATTTTTTGACCTAATCGATTCATGGATCCATAACTCAGTAGATTCAATTTCAGATGAAGTAAAATAGAAAAAGGGAAAAAAAAAAAATTTAATAAAAAAATTTAAACTAAAAAGCGATGAATGTAATCGAATAACGGAAGACCAAATAATCATTTAAACAGTCTATGATCCAGAGATTCAACCAAAGGGTTTTTCTTTTCTTTTTTTTCCCCTTTTTCCCTTTTCTCTTGGTTGCCTCTACTTCATTTCCAACAAACCAAAATCATAACCATAGACCCTATGTAACATCCTGAAAATTTAGACTTTAAATAGTGTACCTTGAGATGCGTGCCCGTTTGATCACTTATTTGATCAAGTGAAGTCAACTTGATGACCTTGGTTGGACTAGTTTGGTGCGAAAAGTGCACACTCGTATAATGTAAAAGAATTTAAGTGGGGCCATATACGTCTAAAGCGCGTATGTGCTTTACACGAGAGCCGACCCTTTTTGCTTTAAGGGAAGGCTAGCTTCTTTTAGAAGCTTAGCCGTGTGAAAGAGTTAAGGCTTGGGGTTAGGGCTTTGGAAGAGAGAAAGAGGAAGAAGAAGAAGGAGAAATCTTGCGGATCCGGAAGCGTTGAGTTTAGGTTTTTTGTGTGAAAAAGTTTTGTGGACTCGTGGAAAGGAAGGATCGCCGTCGGTTTCGACGTTTGTGCGTTGGTTGTGCGATTTGGGGCCGTTTGGGGGTTTTGGAAGCCCATTTCTTTGAGCGAAGAGATCATGTGTTTTGATATGTTAATCATAGCATGGGTTTGGGTGAGGTGTGTGTGGAAGGTTTACTGGCGATTAAGAGGGGTTGGTTGTGATCGTGGAGTTTGGAGATGCTCGGTTTGGGTTTTGAAAACCCTCTTACGAAACGAAGAAGATGATCCGATCTATGAGTTAATCGGTCGATTCAAGGTAGGAAATCCATGCTAGGTGAGTTTAAATACTTTATTTTATGGTTGTATAATTATATGTGAGATTTGAGTTAAATTTGAGGAAGAAAAATTGAATTTTGAATGAGAAAATCTAAGGTTTGGACGAAATCTGTAATTTTCGATCGATCGAATTTGGCTTAAGACTGATGAATTTTGATTTCTGGAGGTTTTCGATCGATCAAAATGGAATTCAATCGATCGAAATGGATTTCGATCGATCGAGTTTCAAATTCGATCGATCGAAAGGTATAAAATAGGGAGTGTCATGAACTTCTGTTAAAATTCGATCGATCAAAATGGACTTCGATCGATCGAGTTTCAAATTCGATCGATCGAAATTAGATTTCGATCGGTCGAATTTGACTGTGCATGCCGATAGTGCTTCAGTGTTTTAGCCATAACTTTTTGCCCCGAACTCGGAATTACATGATTCTTAAGGCGTTGGAAAGAAGACAACTAGACCTACAACTTTCATGAATATGAAAATCTATGAATCAAATGTTTTAAAGGTCAAAATTGGGAGAGAAGGTATGTCAAGTTTGAGTTAGCCCGTTTCGACTGAGGTACCGATACAGTCTCGATATTTTAGCTATAACTTTTTATGCCAAACTCCGATTAACACGATTCTTATTGCATTGAAAAGATGACTTCGAGATCTACAATTTTTATGTTTTGAATAACTTATGAATCCAAACTTTTAAAGGTCAAAGGTTTATGAGAAGTTACATCAAATTTAAGATTAGCATGAACTTGTTTCGTTTCCGCTTCATGTTGAGAAACATTTATAGATGTCTAAGTTCTAGTAACTAGAGTTAGTCTTTGACACATGGTATGTTGTGATATAGATTGAGGATGGAAAGGCCATAGATAAAGCTTCGCTTGGCTTCGTGTAGCATTGAGGTTAAGGTAGGGAAAACTCAGAGTATAATTACATTTTGTGAATTTGGTTCATAGCTTCTTGATATGATTTTGATATGATTGAATGAAAAATTATAAGTTTGACCGTATTTAAACTAGTGTTTGAATCCTTTGAAACTAGAACTGGAATTTTATGAATTTAAAAATATGATATTTAATGGCATTTGAAAATTGAATAGTTTTGCATCATTGACTAATACTTGAATTAATGTATTTGGAACTCCGTAAAATGAACTTGACATATGAACTTGAACATGAATTTGGAACTTGAATTCGACCTCTAAGTCCGAATCGTGAATCCGTTGATTTCGAATTCCGATCTTGAATCTGAATCCGTCATTGAATCCGAAACCTCGATCTGTTCTTGAATACGAACTTGATACTTGAACTTGTTACTTGAATCTGAACTTGAACTTGAACCTTGAACTTGAGGCAGAGAGGAGTAGAGGCTCGAGAGAGGGGTAGAGTCCCCGGGGTTTTAACCTTGTTCCTTCCACGTAGGATGCTCTGTTCCCGCAACATGGGATGCTTTGGTCTCAGAATGGTTATTTGTTACAAATTCGACATTGTTTGCAAATCCGAACTTGAACTTCGATGTGAACTTGAACCCTGATTCGAATGTCTTGAACCTTGATTCGTAGGATGCTCTGTTCCCGCGACATGGGATGCTTTGGTCTCATATTGGTTATTTGTTGCAAATTCGACATTGTTTGCTAATCCGAACTTGAACTTCGATGTGAACTTGAACCTTGATTCGAATGTTTTAAACCTTGATTCGTAGGATGCTCTGTTCCCGCGACATGGGATGCTTTGGTCTCAGATTGGTTATTTGTTGCAAATTCGATATTGTTTGCAAATCCGAACTTGAACTTTGATGTGAACCTGAACCTTGATTCGAATGTGAACCTTGATATGAACCTGAACCGTGATTCGAACATGAACCTGGATCCGAACTTAAAACCATGTTGTGAACTTGAACCTTGATTCATAAATTCATCCAAATCTTAGAAAATAAGAAATAAGAAATTGGTTTGCTTTCCATTTGACACGAAAAAAAAAATGTGAACTCAGATTGTTGGTTGAAATTTGGTTTTTAAATTTATTACTGAGAGGATTTTTCGAATACCGTTTTGATATGAAAATGACTTGAAGATTGCCATTGAATTTATGCATTTAATTGATAAGATGTAACTGCTATTGAGTTTTCTCTACTGAGCTTAGATGTTAGCTCACCCCGACTATACGTCACAGTTGTAGGTTTGAGGAGGTCCCAGACTACACATTTGAAGAAAGGAGCTTCCGCATAAGGCATTGTACTCTGTTCTGGGATCGTAGAATTAGTACTTTGTGATTTTGGTGAGTTAAGGTCTGAAACTTTGGTATTGTTGTACACCACTGTTGGTGATGGTTGGCCATCACTGGGGTTTGTTTAGTTCTGTGCATATTAGATTTTAGAACTTGAGATTTCTATTCATGCCATATGTGTTGTCTGCTTTGATTTTTGCATGTGTGTGGATGTACCAGGTATCCTGTGTATCGGATCGTGATATGCGATTCGACGGTCTGAGTTTTCCCATTTGGTATAAGTTGAAAAAAAAAATATGTCTCAAAATTTAAGGTTGGGAAAATCCGGGCTGTCACATCCTAAACATTATACTTCATTTCCAACAAATTAAAATTATAACCCTAAACCTTAAAGATTAGAGTTTTACAAATGGAAACAAACCAAAATCGTAACCCTAAAGATTAGAATTTTACAATTAGAAAAAATATAAAAATCGACCTTTATGAGTTTCTCTGCAATACCAGAAGTCGGAGAGTGAAAAATAGTCTAAGACTCCACCTCTGGAATGGCCGACAACAAAAATGCAGCTCTTCTCCTCAATGGCGATGAAAATGCGGCTCTTCTCCACCTCTGCAATGGCCGATGAAAAACTATTCTCCTCAATTGCGACAAGAAACGAGAACCGGCGACGACTACGAATGCCTTAAGAGGGTAGGAGGGTTTGAAACAAAGATGAGAGGAATAAAAAATTAGAGCCCGCTTCGTTTTCTTCTTTTAAAATGAAGGGCATTTTGGTTATTTCTATTATCTTTAAGTAATGGCATATTGGTCATTTTCTATTTCTCAAATATTAGCAATCAACCTTTTTAAATACCCACGTGTTCTTTTTGTTTAAGTTAAAACCCAAAAACTGAAAAGTTTGAGTGTCTTAGACCCTGCTAGGTCTATTCATCAACTTGGGACCCCGGTCGGTAAATAGGGGGATAGTTGAGACCCCAATCGGTATTTAACTCTTAAGAGTAGACCAAAAGGATTCGAGTTTGTCACATATGGGTGGATAACATCTCGAGAAGAGGGGGAAACAGTTTTTTATCAATTTTATTTGGGATATTTATCTACAATACAAGATTCTTCCTTCTCAAAAGTTCACATGCTTAATACATTGACTTTTTGAATCAGATGACGGAAATAGTTTTTTGCC